>CM060932.1:961037029-962287029 GCA_030765085.1 Allium cepa | reverse complement strand
ATGATGTCTTCCATGTTTCTCTTCTAAGGAGTGTGTTAGAGATACGTTGTCTACTATAGCACCGACTATGTTAGATGATTTAGTAGTAGAACCAGACTTCACAATAGTTAGAAAGCCAGTTCGTATAGTCACGAGTGATAAAGTTAGGGGTATGCCTTAGAGGCAATTATGTAATTTGTTACATATATCTCACTCATTGACCAATTTTGTTCGAAATAAAGGTACTTTATTTCTATTATATATTTGAAATAATATGTTAATTAAAAGTATATTTAATAGAAAATTCATAAATTGTATGTTTTGTGAAAGTAGTTACAAAGTGTTGTAACTGTGAGTAATTTTTCACAATGAAATAAATGTACCATTTTAAATGTCCCTAGTCAAGATGCATCGAAATTAGATATCTATGTATCTGTTAAGACTAGAGTACATAACGCTCTTCAAATGTTGGATAGTGTATTACTCATGACTATTGGGGGCACCAAGGGGTCACGTACTGATAGTTATTGGATAAGTATGGAATGACTCACTCGATAGTTTTTTATTGTTTAATATAACTAAGGTTAATCAGAGAATATTGATGTGACTAATTTACGCAGTTCTTTCGACTTGAGAATACTGTTGATCTTTAATGTGGAAGCCCTGCTTTGATTATAGTTAAATCATGGAACGACATCCGTCGAACGGCTATAGTTGGTTCAAGTGGAAGCGCTGGAAGTGAAACACCATTCATGAGAGGATTCGTCTCCTAAGTTATATAGGATTAATATCATGGTTAACTGAAGTCAACTCAAAGTCAAAGTCTCTTGCCAGAGCATTTCGTTTAATAAAAATTGTTATTATTGAAAAAAGGATTTTGTGTTTGGACTATAAGATTAAATGTGGATGATATTGTAGTTCTGCCCATTACCAAATTCCATAAGTCCAAAGTGACATAGTTTTGATGAAGAGAATTGGTGTAAATAATTGTCACTATTAGATACCGCTTATAGTAAGTAAAATTGGATTTTACAAAAAGATGTGTAAGTGATGAATTTAGCCAAAATGTCACACTATCTTCTAAGTGACGTGTGAATATTAATATTTGAATTGTTTAACATTAATTGCTGACAGAATTTGCACCTTTGAGTTGCACAACCGTAATGATGAATTCTTCAGAAAATTACACGATTTAATTAATTTATAATAAAAAATTGTAAATTAATTAGTATTTGAGAAATGTTAATTATTATTAATTTTATTTGATGTTTGATAGTTATTTGTAATTATTTGAATGCATTTGTGAAATTTATATTTGCACGCATTGATATATGATATCATTGTAATTAAATAAAAGATAATTACATGCGTTAATTTATGGAATCTTATGTCATTTGATGGCACATAACTTCAGCCATACCATGTAAAGAAATAGGAGTGAAAAGAAAAAGTTAATCAAGAGAATTAATTAGAGAAGTTTTAAGTAAAGAATGGGAAATTATTTCCTTCTTTCAAATGAAATATATTGTCTAATTTATTTTGTACGTGCAATTGAGTTTCTCATTTTTCATTCTTCTTTCTATAACTTTTCTAGTTCTCTCCATATAAATTTATGCCCCATCATTTATTGAATAAGTTAAGAAGAAGGAAATAAAAAGTTTCCTTCTCTAAATAAATTTATGCCCCCTCATTAATTAAATGATTTAAGAGTAGGAAATGAAAAGTTTCCTTCTCTAAATAAATTTAATAAGTTACTGTTACACAAAAATATGTACATAAGAGTATATTTGATATACTCTAATTTACATACACATTAAATTGACATAAAACTTTATTTATAAAATTAAATAAAATATTTGTTTTATTTAAAATAAATTAGAAAAGTTCTAAGTATATTTAGACTTCATAAGCCTATTAAAGATCCAAAAATGGCAAAAAAAAATTGAAAATTACCCATTTTTTCCACTACTGGCCGGCCTACTTCCTTCATTGGTATCAGAGCCAAATAGCCCATGCGGTCTAAATTATTCATGTTATGGTTGACTAATTAAGCTTACGCACTTAGTATGGTGTCTAGAAAGGTGATGTGTAGGATTGGAATTGGGTAATCGACTACGACATCCTACCTGCTACATGCCTGGCCCGAAAGGTGGAGTAAGCCCAAAGTTTACCCCTAATAGAAAAGGCCCAATTTGGTTGGGTCTTGGGATAATTTTCAAAATAGTTTTGAAAATTAAGACGAGATTTTAAATTTAAAAGTTAAATTTAAAATAAAAACAAGTTTATTATACGTTATAATATAACATAAATTTTTAAAATGTTTGAAAATGTAATAAAAAGTTTAAAATGTTTGAAACTATGTACGGGTTACTTTCAAAATTTAAAATTATCAATAAGGTTAATAATATAAATTAATTAAATGCGTTAATTAATCAATACTTATATGTATATATGTTGATATATGTTATGTTATTTAAAATGTTTAAGATAACATAAGCATACATGCATGTACATAAGATAAATTTTCGAAATAAATATAATTTAATTAAAATTGTTTATTAATAACGTAATGAAAGGTCGGTTAATTAACTAAAAATATGTATATGTAAGATATATGTGTCTTACTATAAAGGTTATAGTAGATATGTCGAATATAAAAGTGGTACTGGAATACTAATTAAAGAGTTAATTAACTAAAATTAATTAAATAATCTTTAATTAATAAAATGATATACATAAGAATATTGTATAAGTGAATTAAAATATAAAAGTTTTAAACAATTACATTTATATAATACGAGTGTATAAACTAAAGATGGAACATTAAAGAAACCCAAATAGACTTAAGGAATAAATACATACGTTAATGTATGTAAACTGTGATTTCTGATGTGTCCGACACTTGAATCACGAGACCGTTTCATAAGAAATACATTATTACATAAATCGATATCACTCAATATAATATATTGATGATAATGAATCTTCAATATAATGTTGTCCTCTATCATATATATTAATAAATTACTTGCATATTCCTTACTTGTTGAGCAAACTCAAGCTAGAGATGTTATGTGTAGTATTATTAATATATTGAAAAGACAAGGCAAGATAACTATATGTATTTGTTGAGCAAACTCAAGGTACATATACTATACTTATGCCATCATGGTATGGTAGGTACAAGTGAATAATCTCTTTCGATTTGTTGAGCAAACTTAAGACCGAAATGAGATTGGGACAAATAAAAATATGTTAGGAGTTGTATGTGATACAACCGATAAGGAGTTATCCATCATTTGTGGAGCTATGATTCGTTGAGCCAACTCAAGGTCAGAATACCACGACAGACAAGTCCTAACACCCACTAGTGAAGTCGAAAGACTTCGATGTATCATCTTAGGGTTTAGAGAAACATAAAAGACAGGTGGGAGCCTTATTAGAAAACTAAAGTGGTAATATTTAACCTTTCTAATATTGTAAGAATATATACTAAATAATGTTATAATTATCTACAATGATAAATTTGTGCACTTAATATGATTGATAATTTTTTTATCAATTAACATATACAAATGAACTGAATTGACTTTTGTCAAATGAAAATATAATACCAACTATTAAATTTTTATTGCATGTTAACATTTCAACACCCATGCAAGTGCCTTATTTTACAACTACTGAATACATTCGTGGTTTGGCCACTTACACATTTATTTTGTCAAATCCATGCATTCATTTTATGAGTTTTGAACTCTAAAAGCAATACTAGACTATGGATATTTGATCCATAAAAAATTGCATATAAATGTTATATGGTAAACGGTCAAAGTTTGTAATGTACAATATTTCAATGAAATTAATTCACCCGAAAAATCAAATAAACCTTAGTGTGAGATCGAGTATTCAATCTGATTGTTTACAAAAGGGATCATATTTCGTTAATGTAACATAAGACCAAAACTTCAAGATAGATCTAAGAACTCGATCGTTGAAATTTGATCATCTTACGTAAAGTGCAACATATTTGATGTACTTAAATGTTAAGGATAATCAAATGGGCTTTTGTAAAGAGTTTGGTTTGATACTGTAGTAAGTTTTATTTTGAATAGTTTGACCATTCGAAAGGGAAACGAATATATAAGAATAGAAGTAATTTAAGGTACGGCTGGAATGAAGAGAACGAATAATCACGTCTGCTTCATAGAGAAACATTGGAAATGGGAATTGTAACATTAATTGATACTTAATATTGGAATAAGAAATATGATTTCTAATCCGAAATGTATTTTCATATAGAAAATTATTTTCTATGAGATTTATTTCTTTGAGCTCAAAATATTTGATTAACAAACTACCACTCTAAGTAGTTACAGTGTATGAAATAAACAAATTGTATTGAGTGAATGATGGGCCTCCGAATTTACTACACTATTATAGTAATGGTGGAAATAGTGGGAGCATGCCATATAATACTTATTAATTGCATCATAGTATGAAATTTGTTTTCGTAAAACTTACCATACATTATTTATGAAATAATGATTATTTTTCGGTATTGATTAAAAAGATAGACATAGCTATATTTCAATATGAATATTATGAATATTCATTGTAAAATAAAACTATAATGTGGTAATCTTCTTATGACAAAAGTGATGCATTGGAAAATACAAAGTATCAAATGTTATTTATAGTTGTTTTGGAATTATAGACTAAGCCATAGTTTTGAGAAGTAATTTTATTGTATGATTTGGAATCATATGATACTTGTTAATTATATCTCAAACAATAAAGGGATATGCACCCATTTAGTGGGAGTATCATAAGAGTTGATGAACTCTTCCAATTGATCATATAGATGTACGCAATCGTAATTTTATAAATACCATAACGGTTATACGTACTTTGTCACATTCACCGATTACTTATTATTGACATAGAAATATGTATTTGATATACATGTAGTATGTCTATGGTAAACTTATGGAATATAAACAGAAGTAAATAAAATAACATACGATACAAATGATTCAATTCGATTGAATGAGTGAGTATATTGGAAAATGCACCTAAAATGAATAAAGATTCAATTCCAAAATTACTCCTCCATGTGATACATAAAGATGCGTCGATACGGAGTAATCGAACTTTGCTGGACAATATACGATTAATTGTGAGTGAAGTAGAGTTAGTTTCTTTCTACAAGGTAATATATTTAAGGGTAGTACACAAGATTAATATTATTTCATCTGAATAACAGTTTACAAAATTTTACAAGATAAGGGTTTATAAGAAACTCCAACATATCCTATGCCAAGGAGATGGCAGGTTATGTGAGTCAAAAGATTGCACACAATAATTATTCATGAGCGATCTTGTATGAATCTCCCTAATAGGATTTAGAAAATACTGATATTGGTTGACATATTAATGTTTCGAACATAATTTTTGTAAACTAAAACCAAATCATTTTTATACATAAAGAAATTCATAAAACGTTTATGAATACCTATTCTATTGCACTGAGAAACAGTTGATGTTTCAAGATATACCAACTTCATTGTGAAGAAATTTCTTTGAGGAATTATTGGTAGTAAAATGGAATTGGATACGATCCATAAATAGAACTGATTATACGAGATGAGGTGAAATTAAATAACCTAAACAAACACATAGCATTAGAATGTCTAATAAGCATTCTCACACATCAAAGAGAAACTATGAATTTCTTATTAATGTCGAAAATATATAATCCTCGATTGTTCAAACAATAAGAGTGTTAACTCTATGATATGGGATGCGCAAATACAAAAGAATTCAAGTACGCTATCAAAATATGCTTTTCGTAGTCATATCCTAAGGGATGCGATCCATCAGCCGTGATTGTGTCTTTATGAGCAAGGCTTATGTACGTGGAATTAAATGAGCATTGTTGATAAGAATAACATCGCAAATTTCAATTGTTGAAATTAATGTAATAGATTGGGTATTAAACGTGCTCAAATTAATACGGATTTACTCATAAAATTACCACTTGATATGACTTTATATTTGATGCATATGTATTAAAACAGAAAATTATAAATAATGATCTAGAGTAAATTGTTTACACATGATGGCTAAAATGTCTCGAAGTCAGGGAGAGTGATATTGAGTTTGTGAGTCTGAGGATATGATCCAAGAAATGATAGAAAGTATCTTTTTATAAGCATCAAAATTGAACAAATATTTTGATAGAAATATCAAATAGTTTGATTTTCAATCAAAGTGTAGAGGAAGCGTGTGATCATAAGAAAGAACGTTAAAAGGTACATTGATATTTCTATACTATACGTTAACAACACATTGTTGATTTTAACAATGTACTTGTGTTAAAATCAGCCTTAGTATTTTAATACTAAACATTGGATTGATAAATGATGTCGTTTATAGTAAGTATAAAAGATGTCGCGAAAGTCCGAAATGATATGCAAGGACACCATTTACTTTTAGAAGGCAAGCAGGGTTTTATCCTAGGCCCTTACCACTTATTATTCAGACAAACATTACAGGAAAAGAAAAACTGATAAAAAACTAAGACAAAAGGAGAGAAAAACAAAGAAAACCATAAAAGGACGAGCGAAAAGCTAATGCACCCTCCAAATACTAAAAGGAGCAGTGTTGCTATGTATGAACAATAGTTGCATGCTGCGGTCTATCATTTTCTTAATCTCATACTTGATGTCAGCGTCGTTGCAAGATTTTTGGTCAAAAGTTCTCGTATTTCGCTTAGTCCAAATGACTCTTAAGAAGATCTTAGTAGCACACAACAGCGTTCCCTCATCTTAGGGTTCTTTCCTTTAGAATGACAAAAGATGTTCCTCCGTTCCGATAAGTTATCATTCGAGGGTAGATGAAGTTGTAGAGACTGTGTTATGTCTTTCCAGAGACTAAAGATATGCAGGCATTCAAAAAACAGATGTGTAGAGCTTTCAACAGTGTTATTACAGAATGCACAGGTCGCATCAGAAAGGAGATTTGAACTGTGGAGGTTGTCTTAGGTATGAAGAGCACCATTGAGAGTTTACTAGAGCAGGAGATTGTCCCTATGAGAATCATCCCTATTCCATATTCTATCATGCCAGTGGTAGGTTTAAGATGCATTATGATTGGATAAAGCATTATACAGTTTGGCAACGACCACCTTATTAAAATGTTTAATACAGAACATGTACGATTGATTCCATTGCATTAGCAATAGGAATTATCATACATGTTATGTTTTCTATGATATCATGATTTGTTTGTTTATTTGATACATGAAGCAAATATCAAATCCAACTTGATATCACTAAATGGTTGTTTGAAGTTTTCTCATGTATTTATGAAATAATAGAGAATTATTTACAAAAACAAAAATACCTTATGAAGGAGTTTCAGACTCGAACTTCATAAGTGATATTGAGTATAATATGTCAATGATAAATAAAGTTAAGAATATTTAAGTTGGAAATGTTCCAGATGAAATACCATGGCTAATTCAATCAAAAAGGCTAAGTACATCGCTTAGAATAGTGCCACAATAAAGACAATGTATATAAAAATATAAGTGCACAAATTTATGGCTGACCCAATTTCAAATGTTGAGAATCTCATAGCATTGTTATATGATAACAATATCATGATATAATTTATAATAGAACATACAGCTCACTAGACGTCCAGAGACATACTCTGAATTGTTCCAAATGATAAAGCGATTTATCACCATCGGAGAGAGTCGATTGACAGACTAGATAATAAAAACATAGCATCATACCCGTTCACAAAGGGACTGACCTAATTGATTTTGAGAAAAATGATTGGAGAAGTTGGAATAAGATTTCATAATTGACTCCAAATGCAAGTGGAAGATTGATAGAGTTAGGGATATGTTCTAGAGGCAATTATGTAATTTGTTACATATATCTAACTGGTTGACCAATCTTGTTCGAAATAAAGGTATTTTCTTTCTATTACATATTTGATATAATGTGGTTATATTAATTAGTAAATTTAATTAAAAGTATATTTAATAGAAAATCCATAAATGTTATATTTTATGATAGTTGTTACAAAGTGTTGTAAGCGTGAGTAATTTATCACAATGAAACAAATGTACCATTTTAAATGTTCCTAGTCAAGATGCATCGAGATTGAATATCGATGTATCTTGAAACACACCATACCCCTTAGTATACCCAAAAAGGACACTCTAAAGGTATGTTGTGTTATAATTATAGACAAAACTTTATAGAGACTAAGATTCCTATGATAAATAAATAAAACAACGGAAATATTTAAATAGTAACTCATTAAAAATTAAACTTCATAAATAAGTCATAAAATCGAGCATGTCTCAAAATACCAAATACACATGTCTTATGAAAAATACCATCGCAGCCACATCATCAGAGTACATAAAGATAATCATCCCTCCCAAAAAGTACTGGTTCATCAACATCCAAATGAAATGAAAACTGAAAAGAAGAAGAATACATGAAGAACTCTGGAAATATCTCCAAGCAAGTCTAAAATCTACTGCCCTCAATTCTGTTAGCCTATGAGGGAAAAAGGGAAAATGAGGAGTGAGTCAGACTATAAGTCTGGTGTGTGGAAGTAATTACTAGCATTTTAAAGCAAGGTAAAGATAATAGACTTAGCAATAGTTCTAGTATAAAAGGAAATAAAGGAAAAGATAAAGCTAGAATAAAATACTGTTTAACTGTTTGCTTTGATAGTGATTGTTTGCACTTGTCTTAGATAGCTGTTTTGATTAGGTTGAAATCCTAATTCTATCTTAATTAGGCTGAGGTCCTAATTCTACCCTTTGATAGGCCTTCTATCTTTGTTGTGCCATTGTGAGCTAGTCCCATCCCGTGGGTCCCAAATCAAAATGACACATGTTTAGCGCTTTGTAACTCAATAGTGACTTATCTCCCTACTTCAAGACCGCACGCTCGGACATCGCCGGTTTGCACTATCTATTGCTCCCCCTTTTGACTCTTATCTACCTCCTTCAACATAAGCGTGTCCATCTTTAAGATAGGAGGGATGAGGAATGTGGATCGGCTCCAACCCGAACTCCCTTCACTGATGACATATTGAATGAACAATGCCTGAAAGTTTACTATGTCGACTATTCCATGTTACGATGGAACTTATGATCTGAAACCTCACTTATAAAAGTACAATTGGTACATGGATGGATCAAATGCTTAAAATGCTATTCGATGTAGATATTTTCCTATCCTCCTTAAGGGAATTGCTTCTATGTGGTTCACCGGGCTCTCACTAAAATTCATCCCCACTTTCAACGAATTAGCAACAAAATTCCTTGATCAGTTTAGGCATCATACGGCCTGATCTAAAGACGTGATTTCCTTATCTGCCTATTCTAGGGATGAAATGAATCTTTGAAATCCTTCATGAGTCGGTTCAACGCCGCGGTGACTAAAGTAACCCAAATAAAGATATGGACATCATAGCCCGGGTCCATGCTATCCACCGGACACTGAATTTGAAAAATAGATCAAAACGAAACAACCTACCATTAAGAAGGACTTTAACTGAATGGCAAGCCAGTACTTGAGATTGGATGAGGCGGAGGAGCTAGAAGGAAAACCTGCTAACCCACAACCAATGTTGGCCAGAGTGGCATGGCAGCCAACCAAGGCGTAAACACCTCCAGAACGGCTGCGGGAAATGTTGGAAAGGATGGGAACCCGAAAAGGAAGAACCAGAATTCCAACAAGCGAAACGGACGTAACAAGCGACTTAAAGGCTTGATATTCGCCTCTCACCTAACACTTGAAGAACCTAATTGAAGAGCTAATTCAGGAAAACAAGTTTCAACAGTATGTGAGGAAACTACAAAATTCCGACCAGCCACTGCAGCCCAAGCACCTATAGACCGGGGAAATCAAGCTAGGACCAGCGAAGAGGGATCCAGATGAACCAACCAAAGACTTATCATTAGAACTATATTTGGAGGACCTCATCCAACGCAAAAGAGTTGGGAGAAATGGAGCGATATGCAAGCTCGTTGAAACATGCCCTAAAAGATTCGTGCTTTGAGATTGAAGACAAAATTCCTACCAAGCGACAGAGAACCCTGAACGATGATATAGTGTTTCGGAGTCAAGACACTGAAGGAATAGAAGCTCCGACCCTCGACACCATGGTCGTAATGGTAGGAATCAGACCAGCTATGGTTTGATGAGTATTGGTGGACAGTGGCAGCTCTGTTAATATCTTGTCCAAACGCACGTTTGAACAGATGCTGATTAGTATGAAAGACGTATCCGTTTGTCGAAAAAAGATCCAAGGATTCACCGATGAATCTAAGAAACATGTTGGAATATTGGATTTTCTCATAGAACTTGGTGAAGGCGAATGAAGAGTCATCCTCATTCAGATCTTTATGATCATAGATGTCTGCCTATAATGTTTTCTTGGGTCGACCTGCTTTAGTGAACTTTAGGATTGCTTTAGCTCAGTGGTGTCTAGCCATGAAATTCCCAATGGAGTTAGGGTGATCAAAGGAGACCGAAGTGTCGCTGGAGAATGCTACATCGCAGAACCACGAGAATCTTGAAGAAAAGAAAAGGTGAAGAATATGGGGAGAACTCTCCGCATTTGTGAACTTACCGCATAGAAACAACAGACCCACCCTTGGCTTGGGGACCATAGGCGAATCGACAAGGCTTTGGACCCTAGAAAGAAGAGTCAAGGTAGGATCGGCCAGCACCAGCAGAATTGACGGTGCCTATTCCAATCGTTATGGATGACCAAACTTAGGTCCTGAAATTTGGATCACATCTTGGAAACAAGATGCGACATGAACTGATCAAATTTCTTCATGCCAATCGCGAAGTATTCACTTGGACGCATTCCGATATGTGTGGGGTACCATCGAAGATTACATACCACATGCTCAATGTTAATCCTAAATATACACCGGTGAAGCAGAAGAGGCGCAGTCTAGGACCCGAACGGTCCAAAGCGTTAATAGAAGAAGTAGATAACTTGATGGTGAACTGATTTATCCATGATGCAACTTATCCCAAATGGGTATCCAACCCGGTCTTGGTGAAGAAATCCAATGGAAACTGTTAGTCCGTGAGATGATGGTTTTGATGACAACTATAAGTCCGTGAGATGATGGTTTTGATGACAACAACCTTAGAATAGATTATAAAATATAAATACTAACATTATAAGTTTAGATATATATGTATATGCAGGATTTAACCATGCAGGTACTAAGAATGAAGACTGTAGAGTATAGAGATTCAAGATATCAAGGTAAAATATCAAGATAGAAGACTCATGAGTATCGAGACTATCAAGAGTTCAAGATTTCAAGGATAGGTATTTTTTATTATTAGGAATTTTTGTTAAAACTCGTAGAAAAGCACTTGCCTCTTAAAATCCAATTTATTCGTGGAATGGAATCCACTTCGAGCCCCTTAAAGGGATGGAACCCTAAGTAGGATGGAACCTGCGAAAAGTCTAGTGGAACATTGTTTTGTATCCGCTAACTTTTATTCAAAATGATTTTCCAAAATTATATCATGTTTTCAAAATGTTTTCAAAACTTTCCTTTTAAAAGATTCAAAACCCTCGATCCTAATTTTAAATAATTTTTGCCTCAAAAACATCTTTATTTTCAAAGTCAAATTACTCCTGATTTTAAACTATCTTTTTAATAATATATTTAAATTTTAAATATTTATACTCAGATTTAAATAAAAAATTATGGTTAAATTCTATATATATTATTCTTTATATTTACTTATGAATTTAAACTATAGTCAAGTATATTTATAAGGTTTAAATTAATTTTTATATAAGATAAAGGTTATTTTCAAAGAAATTCAAAACATCATAAAAAGCCTTGAGATGTCGACATGTCTATGGGTACCATGTCGACATGCTGACAATTTGATTCAAAAATTCAAATTTCAAAAGAAGTGTCTATTCGCCATAACTCTTCATGAGTGGACATGACTGTTGTTCTTCTATAAATAGGGGTCAGTTTCAACGAATTTTTAATCACTTTTTTCTGGTTTTCACTCCTCTTCTTCTTCCTCTTTTCTTAATACATATTCTTATCATTATTCTGCCGAAATCAACATTGAATCATACTCGATTACTTCTAGTTTGATTCTCTATCACTATCTCTATAAGATTCCCAGTGCTATTCAGAGTTATAGACTTCTTTGTAATCTATTAAGCGAGAAAAGGTGTGATTGTCGCCTTGGAAATCAATCAAAAGGGAAAAGGTGTGATTGTAGCCTTGGTAAATTAATTGGGTAAACTTGTGGCCTGAAAATCAAGTATCTCTACCCAGATGATCAAAATTCTGGAGGGTGTACCTCGTAGCCTTGAAACCAAGGGTGTAATTGTACGATTGCTTTTGATAGGAAATCCGTACTTGTGTTGCGGGACTGGATGTAGGGTAACTACGAACCAGTATAAAATCCGGTGTGTTCTTTCCTTTACTGGTTTTATTTTATTTCTGTATCTGTGATTGTTTCTGTGATCATATCTGTATCTGTATATTGCATACTTTTGTGTCTAAATTAACATAAATCGAAAAAGATTTAGTAATTATTTATTAACACTATTCACCTCTCTCTAGTGTTAATCTTAGCCTTAAGATCTATAATCCGCATTTTTCACAACAACAACCTTAGAATAGATTATAAAATATAAATACTAACATTATAAGTTTAGATATATATGTATATGCAGGATTTAACCATGCGAGTACTAAGAATGAAGACTGTACAGTATAGAGATTCAATATATCAAGATAAAATATCAAGATAGAAGACTCATGAGTATCGAGACTATCAAGAATTCAAGGATAAGTTTTTTTATTATTATTAGGAATTTTTGTTAAAACTCGTAGAAAAGCACTGCATCTTAAAATCCAATTTATTCGTGGAATGGAATCACTTCGAGCCCGTTAAAGTGATGGAACCTGTTGTTTTGTATCCGCTAACTTTTATTCAAGATGATTTTTCAAAATTATATCATGTTTTCAAAATGTCTTCAAAACTTTCCTTTTAAAAGATTCAAAATCCTCGATCCTGATTTTAAATAATTTTAGCCTCAAAAACATCTTTTTTTTCAAAGTCAAATTACTCCTGATTTTAAACTATCTTTTTAAATAGTATATTTAACTTTTAAATATTTATAATTAGATTTAAGTATAAAATTATAGTTAAAATCTATATATATTATTCTTTATATTTACTTACGAATTCTAACTATAGTCAAGTATATTTATAAAGTTTAAAATAGTTTTTATATAAGATAAAGGTTATTTTCAAAGAAGATCAAAAACACCAAAAAATCCTTTGGGATGTCGACATGCCTAGCATGACCATGTCGACGTGGTGACAGTTTGATTCAAAAATTCAAATTTCAAAAGAAGTGTCTATTCGTCATAACTCTTCATGAATGGTCATGGCTGTTGTTCATCTATAAATAGGGGTCAGTTTCAACAAATTTTAATTCATAATTTTCTAGTTTTCACTCCTTTTCTTCTTCCTCATTTCTTAATACATATTCTTATCATTACTCTGCCAAAATCAACATTGAATCATACTCGATTACTTCTAGTTTGATTCTCTATCACTATCTCTAGACGATTCTCTATGATATTCAGAGTTATAGACTTCTTCGTAATCTATTAAGCGAGAAAAGGTGTGATTGTAGCCTTGGAAATCAATCAAAAGGGAAAAGGTGTGATTGTAGCCTTGGTAAATTAATTGGGTAAACTTGTGGCCCGGAAATCAAGCATCTCTAGCCAAAGGATCGAAATTCTGGAGGGTGTACCTCGTAGCCTTGAAACCGAGGGTGTAATTGTACAATTGCTTTTGAAAGGAAATCCGTACTTATATTGCGGGACTGGATGTAGGGTAACTCCGAACCAGTATAAAATCCGGTGTGTTATTTCCTTTACTGCTTTTATTTTATTTCTGCATCTGTGATTGTTTCTGTGATCATATCTTTGTCTGTATATTGCATACTTTTGTGTCTAAATTAACATAAACTAAAAAGATTTAGTAATTCTTTATTAACACTATTCACCCCCTCTAGTGTTAGTCTTAGCCTTAAGATCCGTAATCCTCATTTTTCACAATTGGTATCAGAGCGAGGTTTTCAAAGTTTCGTAATTTGATTTTTGAAAAGTTTTTAAAATGGCTATATTCACTAATACTAATTTAGAAGTATTCAAATCATCATTGTTTCATAAGTCTACATATAATCGATATTCAAATTCAAGTTATCTACCAAAATTGTTTGATGTGCAGGAATCATGCTTTATGGGTGTTGAGGAATCAACCCACAACGGACAAATTGTGCAGATCAGAACGAACAAATGGATACTTGATAGTGGATGTTCTAGACACATGACTGGCAATCCAGATATACTGAATGATATAATATACAAAGACGGAGTATTGGTTAACTTTGGAGACAATTCAAAAGGATATGTGATTGGCATCAGCAAAGTCGGTAATTCTGAAACTCCGACTATTACCAATGTTTTGCGAGTTAAGAATCTGAAATATAATCTGCTAAGTATAAGTCAACTATGTAATAAAGGTTACAAAATTAAATTTGAAAATGATAAATGTCACATTGAAGATAATAATTCAACCATTATATTTGAGGGACTCAAGAAAAAGAATATATATATTCTTGGTATGAAAGTTTCAAATGATAACCTGGATCTGTTGGCAAATACAAGCGACCCTTGGATTTGACACAAGAGATTTGGGCATTTGAATTTCAAACTCCCATCTAGACTATCAAAACATGATCTAGTAAGAGGTCTCCCTAAAATGAATTTTAAAGTAGATAGTTTATGTGATGCTTGTCAATTAGGAAAACTTTGAAAAAATTCTTTTAACTTAAAAGATAACATTTCAACTTCAAAACCTCTTGAATTACTTCATCTTGATTTATTTGGTCCATCTCAAATTTTATCAATAAATCATAGTAGATATGTCTTTGTAATTGTAGATGATTATTCTAGACTTACATGGACAATATTTTTGAAACATAAAAGTGATACTTTTGAATTTTTTAAGACATTCTCAAAAAGAATTCAAAATAATTTTTCACTAAAAATTATAACTATTCGAAGTGATCATGGTGGTGAAATTGAAAATGAAAGGTTTGAGGAATTATGCAATAAAAAGGAAATAACTCACAATTTTTCATTTTCGAGAACTCCACAACAAAACGGAGTAGTAGAACGTAAAAATAGGATGATTCAAGAGTGTGCGAGAACTATGCTTACATATAGTAATTTACCAAAGAATTTTTGGGCAGAAGCAGTTGCTACCGCCTGTTATATTTTGCATAGAACTTTAATTAGACCTCTAACTGATAAGACATCTTATAAACTTCTTTATTCAAAGAAACCTAAGGTATCTTATTTCAAAAATTTTGGGAAGTAAATGCTTTATTTTAAATACAAAAGATAATTTAGATAAATTTGATCCTAAATCCGACAAAGATATCTTTATCGGATATTCTAATAGAAGTAAAGCGTATAGAGTGTTTAATTTAAAAACTAATGCCATTGAAGAAACAATGCATGTTTCATTTGATGAAAATTTCAAAATTTTTGAATATACAAATGATGAAGAGGATTTAATCACTCAAAAACAAGAACATATTGAAACTAATAATGAAATTGATCATCCTAATAAAAGGACAAAACTTTTAAAAGATCACCCTATAGAAAATATACTGGCGATAAGCAATCTGTTGTTAAAACTAGAAATCAACTAAGTCAAATGAGTAATGTAGCTTTTATATCAACTATTAAACCCAAAAATCCAATACAAGCATTAACTGATGATTCATGGATTTTGGCTATGCAAGAAGAATTAAATCAATTTTGCTAGAAATGACGTTTGGGAACTTGTTCCTAGACCAGAAAATAAAACTATAATTGGAACTAAATGGGTTTATAAAAATAAAATGAATGAACAAGGAGAGGTAGTTAGAAATAAAGCTCGTTTAGTCGCTCAAGGTTATTGTCAAGAAGAAGGAATAGATTATGATGAAACCTTTGCTCCCGTAGCAAGATTAGAAGCCATTAGGATTCTACTTGCTTTCGCAAATCATAATAATTTCAAACTATTTCAAATGGATGTTAAAAGCGCCTTTTTAAATGGATTTGTAAAAGAAGAAGTATATGTCGAACAACCACCACTTTTTGAAAATGATAAAATACCAAATCATGTTTACAAACGTAAAAAGCACTATATGGTCTAAAACAAGCTCTAGAGCCTGGTATGATAGACTAAGATCTTATTTATTGCAATCTAATTTTGAAATTAGTAAAGTAGATAATACTCTTTTTATTAAAGAAATAAAAATGATATACAACTAGTACAAGTTTACGTAGATGATATCATTTTTGGTTCAACTAATTTTGAAATGAATAAAGAATTTTCTGAAATAATGGAAAAAAAATTTGAGATGAGTCATATGGGTGAATTAAATTTCTTTTTAGGATTACAAATAAAACAATTAGATAATGGTATCTTTATTAGTCAAGAAAAATATGCTAAAGACCTAATTAGTAAATTTGGTTTGACTACTGCGAGTGGAAAACCCACTCCCATGGCAAAAAATGAGTACCTTAGTAAAGAGGATCTCTCGAAATATGTAGATCAAAAATTATATAGAGGAATGATTGGCTCATTACTCTATATTACTGCTAGTAGACCTAATATCATGCATAGTGTCTGTCTCTGTGACAGATATCAATTCGAACCTAAAGAGACTCACTTAAAAGCCGTGAAACGAATCATAAGATATGTTAAACACGCATCTGATTATGGTTTATTCTACCCTAAAAATGATTCTTTTGACTTAATATCTTACTGTGATGCTGACTATGCTGGTTGTAAATCAGACCAAAAAGTACAAGTGTGATTTGTCACTTTTGGCGCATTCTCTGATTTCTTGGCTTAGTAAAAAGCAAAACACAGTTTCTTTATCAACAACTGAAGCAGAGTATATTTCTGCTGCTTTGGCTTGTTCTCAAGTAATATATAAGCAACAAACCTTAAAAGATTTTGGTTTAAATTTCTCAAAATCTCCAATTTATTGTGACAATACGAGTGCGATAAATTTATCCAAAAATACTACTCAACATGCTCGAACTAAACATATTGATATCAGACATTATTTTCTCAGAGATAATATAAGAAAGGAAGTAGTTACTCTCGATCATATCAATTTTGAAAATCAAATTGCTGATATCTTAACAAAACCTTTAAATGAATCAATATTTACTAAATTAAGAAGAGAATTAGGAATTTGTTCTATAACTGAAATATAAAATATAAATAACAAGTATAATTAACAATTGGTACCAAAATAAATCAAAGAGTTAAATTTAAAAAAAAGACCACGTCGACATCCCTTAGGTATACATGTCGACATATAACGTTTTTGTTTTTTTTTAAATTTTCCCACCAAAATTCAAAAATTTAGTTATATATGCTTCTCGACTTTTCATTCATTCTCTCTGTTTTCTCTTCATTCTCTCTTCTGAAATAAATAAAATCATGGCTTCATCCTCAAAATAAAACATAAAATCAACTTTCTCATTTCCCTCTCCTACTTCTGGTGCATTCCAATGCACTACTCTTGCTCGTGTAACAAAGATTGAGGAGTCTATGATTGATGTACTTCAGATGTTAACTGAAATTCTAGTAACTCAACTTCGTATGGCAAAGGAATAGGAAAGGCAAGACAAGATTCTTAGGAATTTGCAAAACATCCTAATGAACAGCCAGGCCAACCCTATCTTGATCGATGAAGACTCTTCACTCAATCAAGAACAAGAGGCCAGCACGAAGAAGAAGAAGAACCCATGGAAGAAGCACACGAGGAGGATGATGACCAAGTAGTGTGTGTTGGAGAAGTGTGTTTCGACAAAAATGGGAATCTTGTCGAACAACGTGGAAATTTCTGTTTCCACTATCCAAACTGTTCGATTCATAGATCTCTTATGTTCAGAAACACACATTAATTTCTTCTCTTTCCTTCCGTTGTTGTTTGTGTTTTTATATTTTCCAAACGCAAATGTAAATACAACTATATACGTAATAAATAACTCATGTTCTTATATGTGTTTTTATTATAAGTATTATTATGAATTCATAGTTAGGATAGTTAATAGTTTAGGACTATGTTTTAGTATTAGACTTAAGTGTTGATTATTTATGACAACACTATCATTATAACCAAATGCCATAGAGTAATAGTTTTAGGGGGAGTTATATAGTTTGGAGTTATCTAGTTTAGATAAAAAAATTGTTGATGACAAAGGGGGGGAAATATAAAATAGGATAGTTAGGTACAGAATAAGGGGAGTTGTTAGTTCTAGGGGGAGCTATTAGCATAGAAATAATATTTTATAAACAAAGGTTGTCATCATCAAAAAGGGGGAGATTGTTAGTCCGTGAGATGATGGTTTTGATGACAACAACCTTAGAATAGATTATAAAATATAAATACAAACATTATAAGTTTAGATATATATGTATATGCAGGATTTAACGATGCAGGCACTAAGAATGAAGACTCTACAGTATAGATTCAAGATATCAAGATAAAATATCAAGGTAGAAGACTTATGAGTATCGAGACTATCAAGAGTTTAAGATTTCAAGGATAAGTTTTTATTATTATAATTAGGAATTTTTGTTAAAACTCGTAGAAAAGCACTAACATCATAAAATCCAATTTATTCATGGAATGGAATCCACTTCGAACACGTTAAAGGGATGGAAGCCTAAGTAGGATGGAACCTACGAAAAATCTAGTGGAACATTGTTTTGCATCCGCTAACTTTTATTCAAAATGATTTTTCAAAATTATATCCTGTTTTCAAAAAAAATTCAAAACTTTCCTTTTAAAAGATTCAAAATCCTCGATCCCGATTTTAAATAATTTTAGCCTCAAAAACATCTTTATTTTCAATGTCAAATTACTCCTGATTTTAAACTATCTTTTTAAATAGTATATTTAACTTTTAATTATTTATACTTAGATTTAAATATAAAATTATAGTTAAAATATATGTGTATATGTATATATATTATTCTTTATATTTACTTATGAATATTAACTATAGCCAAGTATATTTATAAAGTTTAAAATAGTTTTTATATAAAATAAAGGTTATTTTCAAAGAAAATCAAAAACACCAAAAAAATCCTTTGGGATGTCGACATGCCTAGCATGACCATGTCGACATGGTGACAGTTTGATTCAAAAATTCAAATTTCAAAAGAATTGTCTATTTGCCATAACTCTTCATGAATGGTCATGGCTGTTGTTCTTCTATAAATAGGGGTCAGTTTTAACGAATTTTAAATCATAATTTTCTGGTTTTCACTCCTCTTCTTCATCCTCATTTCTTAATACATATTCTTATCATTACTCTGCTGAAATCAACATTGAATCATACTCGATTACTTCTAGTTTGATTCTCTATCACTATCTCTACAAGATTCTTAATGCTATTCAGAGTCATATACTTCTTTGTAATCTATTAAGCGAGAAAAGGTGTGATTGTAGCCTTGGAAATCAATCAAATGGGAAAAAGTGTGACTGTAGCCTTGGTAAATCAATTGGGTAAACTTGTGACCCGGAAATCAAGTATCTCTACTCAGAGTATCGAAATTCTGTAGGGTTTACCTCATAGCCTTGAAACCGAGGGTGTAATTGCATAATTGCTTTTGAAAGGAAATCTGTACCTGTGTTGTGGGACTGGATGTAGGGTAATTCCGAACCAGTATAAAATCCGGTGTGTTCTTTCCTTTACTGCTTTTATTTTATTTCTGCATCTGTGATTATTTCTGTGATCATATCCTTGTCCGTATATTGCATACTTTTGTGTCTAAATTAACATAAATTAAAACGATTTAGTAATTCTTTATTAACTCTATTTAACCCCCCCTCTAGTGTTAATCTTAGCCTTAAGATCCGTAATCCGTATTTTTCATAGAACTAGCGAACCTGTATCAAGTACTCAGGCCTAAACAAATCCTGCCCAAAGGACAACTTTCCACTTTCTAGAATTGGCCAGCTTGTGATGCGACAGCAAGACATGAATTGCTATCATTTATGGATGCTTACTCGGGATAGAACTAGATTATAATGTACGAACCAGACCAGGAAAACGCCAGTTTTATCACTGATATGGGATTATACCGTTACAAAGTGATACCGTTCGACTTAAAAATGCAGGGGAAACTTACCAACGATTGGTGAATGCCTTGTTCAAACATTAGACCGAGAAGATTATGGAAGTTATGTAGATGATATGTTAGTTAAATCACACATAGCTGCAAACCACTTAGACAACCTCGTTGAAATGTTTGAGATACTCCATAAGTATAGAATGGAACTCCATCCACTTAAATGCCGCTTCGAGGCAGCCTTTGGAAAGTTTTAGGATTCACTGTAAGTGCCAGAGGCATCGAAGCTAATCCTGAACAAATTACCACTTTGCGGGAAGTTGAGGCCCTAAGAAACAAAAAGGAGTTACAAAGCTTGAATGGAAAAGTTGCAGCGCTAAGCTGGTTTATCTCAAAAGCAACCGACAAATGTATACCATTCTTTAATGCATTAAAGAAGGGAAAGATGAACTTCGAATGGAATCAGGCTTGCCAAACTGCCTTCAAAGAATTGCTACGATATATGGAGACTCCGCTATTCCTATCCAAGATGTTAGACGGAGAAGACTTGTTTATCTACTTAGCAGTCTTGCCTCATGCAATAGGTTTCATACTCGTGCAAGAAGAAGCTAGGATCCAGCAAATCATATATTACATCAGTAAACGGTTCACTGTAGCCGAGAAGAGCTATCTGAAGTTGGAAAAGCTAATAAATAGCCTCTTGATCGCATCAAGAAAGTTGCAACCATACTTCTAGGCACACCCAATCATAGTACTAATAGATCAACCCTTGAAGCAGGTGATGTACCGTCCCAAGACCTTTGGGGGGCTTATCAAATGAAACATTGAATTATGTCAATACAACATCACTTACCATCCTCAAAGGCCAATCAATGGGCAGGCAATGGCAAAATTCATTGTCGAGTTTACAATAAGGGATAACGAAAAAGAAATTACTCTAAGTGGGGACACATTGGAAGTTTTTCGTCGACGGTGCATCTAGCAACTTTTGCTTGGGGGTAGGAGTCATGCTTGAGACTCCCGAAGAATAATCCATTTGCTACACCTTATGCTTGGCATTCCCCGCAATAAACAACGAAGCAGAATATGAAGCATTGATAGCTAGACTGAGAGTGCTGAAGGAACTCGGGATAAAGTCCATACATATCTATAGCGACTCTTAGCTAGACGTCTATCAGGTGAGAAGCGAATATCAAGCCCGAGGAGAGAACCTCGCCCCATATCTATCCAAAGTGCAAGAATTGCCGAATGACACCGAGCATTACACCATAACTCATATCCCGAGGGTATGAAACACGAAGGCGGATTATCTAGCTAAACTAGCTAGCTTCGGAGAAGTTTCATCAATGGGACTAGTCCCAATTGAAACTATGACTGCTCCAAGCTTAGACGAGATGTATAACGACTAGATTTTCGTAGCGACCAAAGAACCAGAGGCATGGATAACACCAACAAAGGACTATCCGCTCATAGAAACACTCACTGCAGACAAGAATCAATAGAAAAAACTCCTTCAAAAGGCACCGCAGTTTGTAATACAAGATGGAATACTCTATCGAAGGGGATTCTCTACCCCCTAGTTCAGATGTGTAACCAATGGCGAAGCTCGAAGAATCCTAAGGGAAGTTCATAAAGGTGACCGTGGAGATCACACCTGAGGACAAACCCTTGCGAAGAAAGTTCTCCATATGGGTATTTTGGCCAACGGTCAACCATGATGCATCGGATTATGCCAAACAGTGCGACCGATGCCAAAGATTCGGCAAGATCAAAAGAACACCTTCAAAGAGCTAACACAGACGATCAGTTTGTGGCCATTTGCAATCGGAGGGGTCAATTTGATTGGTGTATTGCCAATAGCCATAGAAGGTGCCAAATACCCTATCGTTGCAATTAACTACTTCACCAATTAAGCCAAAGAGGAAACGCTGACCACCATTACCACAAAGAAAGTTATTAACTTTGTTGCTAAAAACATTACTTGCAAGTTTGGAGTGCCACAAAAAATTATCACGAATAACAGACTCAGTTTGAAAGCGTCGAATTTAATGATTTTTGGAAACGCTTCCGAACTGAGAAAAAAAATTCCACTGTTGCGCATCCCTAGGCAAATGGGCAAATGGAGGCAGTAAACAAGATCATCAAGTTCACCGTCAAAAAGCGGCTAACCAAAGCTAAAGGAAATTGGGTTGATGAACTTCTACTTGCACTACGGGCTCATAGAACAACGCATAAATCTGCAACCGGGCACTCTCCATTTCACTTTGGCATATGGTCCATAAGCAATTATCCCAGTCGAACTAGAAGTCCCTTCTCATTGAAGGCAAAACATCAGTCAAAGGAAAATAAACAGCTCATGCTAGAGTCGCTCAATATGGTCAATAAGAAGTAGGAAGAAGCCGAGCTGAGGACCGCCGCTCTTAAAAAAAGGGTCACAATTCAAATCCAAGGTCTGTAATTGTGGTTTCAAAGTAGGATAACTCATCCTCAAACAAGTCTATCATGTATCAGGAACATTCGAACCAAACTGGGAAGGGCCCCTTGTAATCGGCCAAAAGCTAGGGGATGGCACATTCAAGCTAACAACCATTGATGGAATCCAAATTCTCCTTGCTTGGAACAGTAAATTGCTCCGTCATTAATTCATCTAGGATTATCTTATGTGTTACCTAATTCCACAAAATAATCCGCCAAGGGATACCGAAAGCATTGTAAATAGGCAGAACTTGCCAACTTCTATTTCAGATAATGGAATTTCTTTTCTTTTTAAACCAATAAAACTGTGTTCACAAAAGTAACTTGCCGAGTCCAGGGGTCAAATTGATTCAAAACCATTCGATCGCTACTTGAGATAGTGGTACCACGCTCAAGTATGTGCCATCTACCGTCGAGTCGATGGAAGCAAACTGACTCAAACCACTGATCGATGGAACTTGATCCCGGCCTTCTAAGAACCAGCGTTGCTTGGTGACACCGGGAAGGTCTAAATCAAAGCTGTGCATCACCTCGTGGATTGTGGAATCATGTCCAAGCAAACACAATTACCTAAGTCGCACATCTCATAAGCCATGCATTGCTTCTTGGTTTGCAAAACTGTGACAGAGCAAGCATTTATCCTATTATGCGCATCTCGTAAACCGCACCCTACTACTTGGATCAACAAAATTGCATCCAAAAATGAGGAATTATCATATTACAAAAAGCCATGCACCACCTCTGGAGATAAGGAAATAGCACTTCATGGAGCAACATGTGTGTGCAATAGCCTGAGCGTCAGCATTACAACGAAATCACTTAACAGAATTTCAAGTAATCGGTGTTGCAACGGTATCGTTGATCACTTAAGTGCGTAAATCACTAAAGTGTGTAAATTAATCACCATAAGGCTACTAAAAAGCTTCATGGATATCTCAAGTTAGAAATCAAAATGGGATATCTAAAATGAGAACAATAAAACTAGAAGCTCCCAAAGATTGGAGCTACACTATAAACCCGATTAGGGGCATATAGAAGACTACCAAGGGCACCCAGTCTCGTATCAAGTGTTTTGAGTAAACAGCCCCACGAACTAGGGGCGCACACCAACACTCGACCAAAATAGAAAATCTTCCTAGTTCTGTTACTCTAAACAATGAATTTTGTTAATAGTTATG
Source organism: Allium cepa (assembly GCA_030765085.1). NCBI lineage: Eukaryota > Viridiplantae > Streptophyta > Magnoliopsida > Asparagales > Amaryllidaceae > Allium > Allium cepa. Next base: position 962,263,118 of record CM060932.1, on the reverse strand, counting down.
GGACCGAATAAAACATTTTTGAATAAGAAACAGTGGTATAAAAAGGCAACGGTGCATGGAATGTAGATAAGTAGACAAGTAAAGTTGCAATTAACATTTCAACTGTTAAGCAGCGGGGGTCGTACCTGCACAATATCGGCTAAGAATAGGAAAATACAAACACCATTGTTGTATTAATAAGAAGAAATGCTTAGTGCAGACTCTGCATTTGTACAATAAGCAACCAAGAAAGCAAAAGTTACGCTTTACGAATGCGCAGATAGATCAAGGCTTCTTCTTACTACATCCCCTATCACCTTTCCATCCCCTAATCAGCAACTTATCGAGCTTCTCCCCTCCCAGGGTGATCTCGCTTTCAGAAATGCTACCACTGGCAGATCTTCCTTTGCCTTTGTGCTTGTGGGATTTGTGAGAACTCTTTGACGACCTTTCTTGCTCTTCAACCTTCTCCTTCTTCACTGCTACCATCAGCTGCTCGGGCCCTACTTTGACGGGTTAACTAGCTTGGTCTGCCTGCTCCCGTGTGTCAGCAGGCACCAAACCCGTCTCTTGAGATACAAAGGGGTCGTCCAAACCATGCAGTGTTGCAATTTGCTCGAAATGCGAACTGTCTATGAGCCAGAGGTGGAGATGAAAGTTAATGCGGTCAGAATGGCAGTAAATCCAGCACCATGAGGAGGAGGCAACTCGGTAGAAAGAGAGGGTTGATCTATAATATCCAAATGATGGGCGGTTATCTCGGCAATTTCATTAGGCGTGAATTGAAAGTCTTTGAACACGGGAAAGATAAGAAAATTACCTTTTGTGGGGGTCTATTCATGCACCATAACTTTGAAGCCCTCTTCGTTGCCCTCTTTTCATGGCTACATAATCATGGGAGAAATAGAAACGATCCCTTCATCGACACGAAGATGTAAAGACGGCTCACCGGTGCTTAAACGAAAATGCCCAATTATAGCATTAGCAGCAGCTGTGGTATCAATAGCTTCTCGTTTCCTCTCCGGTCTAAAGATTTCATCGGCCTCCCCTAAAGCTTGGCAGGACTCTTCGTTCCGATATTCTTGAACCAGCACCTCTTCGGTACAACCGCCACCCATGCCTTGAAATCAAGCCAGAATCTCTTTTTAGACTACAACAAGCATACAAGGGAACAACGGACCCAAGTAACTAAGCCTCCCCTGATCCAGCACAGAGTTGGCATAGAAGCCCAAAATAATAAAATCCAAGCCTTCATCTTCTTTGTGTAGGTATCTTGAAGTTCTAAAAATCTGGCATCCGTGCTAGCCTTCTCTATCGCCAGTTGTTTCTTCTCAGCATCCAAATTCGAATCTTGTTCGCGACGAGAGGCAATTTCTTAAGCCTACTAGGTGATGGTTTTCTTCTGCATCTCAACCATCATCTTGCTTATCCTCAACTTTTCTTTTAAAGCCTCCTCATTTGTATGACACTTCTTTATTTCATCTCTAAATATGAGTGAGGCTTGGTCAGTGGATTCTTTCATCTCCTTAAGCAAAGAAGCACTTTTGCTCTTCCTCTCGTGGGCATTATCTCTAACTTTTTTCAGCCTCTTGTTCTCTGCATCATGATCTACGGGTTGCTTCTCATACTCATATTTTTCAGACTTGAATGAGAGAATTTCTTAGTAGTTGTTCCGATTAAACTTTTTCCACCCCTCGGCTTGCTCCAAACTACTCTCAATTGCTTGGAGATGGGGAGAATAAGATTCAGCACGAACTGACTTCAGATTAGGCTTATATACCCACTTAAGAACAAATTAGGGAATGCAGCTTATATATGTGGGGGACTAGCGGGAAGAATGTAAATCGCATGCCTAGAAATCTAAGGAGAGGCGGTCATGAAAGTATGAGTGGAGGAGGTCACGACACTAGAAGCAGGGACGTTTATCCCAGTGGAAGCAGGAGGCTATGAAGTGAATTCTCATTCTTAGTCTCTTTTCGGCCTCTTTGACATATATCCTCGCTCAGTCGGGCTCTTCATCTTCTTAAAGCCACATCCCTTATCACGACCTTGATCTTTCTTGAAACTGCAACGCTCTTCCACCTCCTTGTCCTTCCTCGTTTTGCTCTCCTCATCGGTCCTCAGGGAGCATGGTACCTTGAAGAGTATCCCTGCGAACACCGAGACTCCAAAATTCGATCAAGGTCCCTGTAAAAACCACGAGACATGATTCCTACAGCAACAATAAAATTGCTTTAGGAAGGAGGCATTTGATTAACTAAAATATCACAGAAAATAGTAACAATATATAGCGTGTGATCCTAGTGAAGTATGTGTTGCAGTTTGATGACTCCAGTGGAATACACAAACCAGATCGGCCGCCGACTAATGTCAGGACATTGATTCCTGCAGGGATGATTTGAGTAGTCTGGGAAGGTAACCATTTCAAAGTGAAGTCATCCATCAAGTCACCCATATTCATAAGAATATCACTCGTACCTCCCAATTCAATGTCAGCACCTTCCGACAGAGAGCTGGGTACAGGCTCATTCTTGGGAGAAGCTCCTTCATAGGCTTTTTCAAAGGAGGTGAAGGTGTATGTCCATGGCCTAATTCCAAGGCCTTGTTGCCTATGTTGACATCACCTTCATTACTGTCTCAATCTATTTCTTCCTTAATTAGAGGATGCTCTTCACTGATTTCTCCTTCCTCTTTCCCTTTAATAAATGAAGCATTGCCTTACCATTGAATAAAATCTTCTTCTTTCTCTTTTGGGATCGATAGCATTTTGAGCAAATTGTCGACCCCGACTTGAATTTGGATCTCCTCAGAGGTCTTCTCTGACCCATCAGATGGACCACTTTCTTCTTCTTCATCATCAGTATCATCTTCACCTGTGTCATGGGAAAAGAAAACAGAACGGGTTCAGGCTCTAGAGCGGGAAGGAGTACCGACGAATCCAATGGACCTCCCTAGGTGTAAAACCCCACATTGACAAAGGTTCTCATCTATGAGCAAGAACCTAATTGTGCATTATTGAGCATCGATCGCTTTCAAGGTGCAAAGAACAATGCCGAGTTTCGGGTCCTCGTTACCTTGGGAAGAACTGTACAGAATATATGATCGTTTAGAAAAGTTGTAGTAGTTAAAGGAAATTCCGAGCATGGTGAAAGAGATTTATTCCCCGTAGTCCATAAATGGTGAGTCCTTCTGGACATTAAGCGACAAAGAACTGATTCTTGAATGAAGGAAATTTGCTGGGAAGATCCAATATAAGTTTTTGGCTACACGGTGCCTCAATATAAACAGGTGATGGATTAGACGCTCTCTTTTTGGACAATATAAGATACTGCAGTACAACGAAGCTCCGGGCACGATTAACCGTTTGCATGAACAGAACATATAAGCACATTAGCATGGCATATCCATTTGGAAGAATCTGGAATGGGACCAACCCTATGTTCTGAAGTGTTTTCATTAAAAAGTGATTGAACCGGGGAACTGCATCGTACATGTACATGCATCGGTGGCAGGCCACGTACCCAGAAGGTGGCCTATGAGAAAATTATCCTCTTGATGGCAGCACGTCATCTTATGGGATACCATATTGTGAGCAAATGCTTTGCAACATCCTATGTATAAGGATTAACGAAGATTTCTCCGAAGGATCAAGCAGGACTCTGAAGTTTGGTGGAGTGCGATCGACGATGGGACCGATTAGAACCAGATGCTCACATTGACCTGAAGATATGGAAGCAACGGATCCAGTTGGGATCAACGATGATTCCGCTTCAGAAAGAGCCGAGTTCCCCTCAAATGATTTGCATCAAGAAGATTTGCGCATCATTCTATATAAGAAAGTTTATGTTCAAACCGGTCAGGTACGCCTAACCTCTAAACTAGAAACCCTTGCATAGTTGACACTTGAAATCCAGGAAGTAATTGATGTGTACCAACCACCAATCAGATTCCAAGTATTAATTGGGAGTGTTTGATGTGTAATCTAAGTGAGAATGGGTCCAGTGTCTTGAACGTTGTGACCATACCATTCCATGTAGATGGCTCATTCACACCAGAAAGAGCAACCCGTGTCACCTGTTAATTTCATTTCTTCTATACGTACCCATTATCAATCAATGATCGATAAGGTATCCGTTGACTGAAGCGACACAGAAACCCTTTCTATTCCAGGTACACTGACTATGCAATGACAGAACAAATCCAAATCGAACGAATATATATCGATGGGTCCGAATCAAGTAAAGAATTCTCGGCATAAGTCAATTTTATTTCTCTGGAAGATGATAACAACATGAGCTGCACACAAGACGCTACGTTAAGCTATTATCACCTCCTAGAAAAACAAAAATCAATCTACAAGATGGTATGCCAGGGTTGACTGTCTAACTTGGTGCAAGTCAATTCAAACTTTGCGGATGAATATAGAAAAACATGTCCAGTATTGGGGAAAAACTCTAACTTCGCTCCATAAAAATTAAAGACTCGGTTTTCTATCTTCTTCCGTAAAGTCACAATCAACTCGAATCTTCCATCGTATCCATCATCAACATAACTTCATCACTAATCTCTAATGTAGTAATACGCCAAAATCCATGCTACCAACCTTTAAATTGGAGAAGATAAATCGATCTTTAGTTTAGGGAGAACCAAAACTAGAATTTCACTTGGATCGGATTGGCAGTCTTTACAAAGAAGGGATTTTGGTGGTCGTTCTTGCTATAATCATCGGCAATGGCTACAGAAGGTAGCGGTTGATGGCACTGGTGGTGAAGATCGATGGCGGAAGCTCCTTGATGGACGGAATGCTTGGATCAGCTAGTTAGGGTTGGAGAGGTCGGATTGACTGGATGAGGGATTAGATCAAATGGAAATGAATCAAAGTGAGCGGTCGGTTCGTATATAAAAAAATGAGAGAGAAACTTCGAAAAAATTATGAAGTACTTGGATCGGTATCGATCCGATCCAATTGGATCAGTGCCGATCCAAATTTACTCCTCCAAATAGTCCCAAAGTTTCCCTACGCGACCTACTCGGTGTTCATATACATCCTTGAAACACTCAAGTCTAAATTACCGAGTAATCACAAGCAATGAAGATCTATATTGGAAGCTGGATAGCTCACCAACACATCAGAGATAGCTTAACAGACCAATGAAACTTCTAAAAACAGAAACGTAGAGATAAGAAATTCCATAGAAAACCTTGTTTTCAACGAAAACGTACTCTAGGGGCAAATGTTAAATAGGTTTTTAACCTAGCAGAAATCAAAAGGAGTTGGAACATTCAGATTAAACTAGAGCGACTTGAAACTTGATCGAAACGCCCAAAAGTACAACATGAAAGACTCCAAGAAGTTTGGGCCATTTTTAGGCTAACATTTTGGATCGATATCGATCCAAAATATTGCATTATTGGATCTTCGTTCCACTTGTCTTAAACTCCTAGGTCTCCACTAAGCTTATCTATAGAGTTTGAAAACATTCCAAGCATCCAAGTTTAAGAAGTGAAGACCTATCTGATTCAGATTACAATTCAATCTAACCTATAGGCGAATCATCGTCAAAACAAGTCAATAATATACGAAACTACATGAAGACCATTGTAGCCAGGCAAGAAAGACAACTAAGCAATGAAAGTATCAATAATGCTTAACCATTTGGATCAAATTGATCCAATTGGATCGGATCGGTACTGATCCAAATACTTTGCTCTGATGACCTTCAATCTTTCTGGACTTTCTCTGTGTGATGAATGTGGGTTTCTGATAAAGCGGCTCTAGCCTAAGTGCTCTCCAACTCCTATAAATACTATCCCATCTGCAAAGGAAAAAGGATCGATTCTGATCTCTGTTGAAACTCTGCTATTATTTCTTCACTCTTCTTCTCCCTCACAATAGCCATTACAGGGGCAACTGAGATCCTTCCGGTTGTCCCTAATGATGGTGGCCAGATCTAACTTAGGAATTATATTGTAATCCAAACTCCTTCGTAACAGTATTTGATCAATATAAGCTATAAAGTGGACATAGGCTTCGTTAATAACCAAACCACTATAAGAATCTCTTATCTCTTTATTTTCTCCACGATTTACTATTGCTTTTTCTATTTTATTTTCCATGATAAGCAGGGCTAGTGCTTTCACACTCAATCTAGGCTGTTGATCCATTTTTTGGGTTAACATTCACACTCAAAAGAATTATCACATTCCTTAGTTGAACTATATGAGCTCTGAACTGGCTCATAAACTTTTCCACTATTTTGATCCATGTGCTGATGGATCCATTATCCTTTTGGCGAAACCACACGGTAGTCAAATCAACCAGAAATAATGAGAAGTATTGTCCCATCACTTAATTCGAAGCTCCCAACACTCTCGTATGCTGGAATAATTTCATCAAATAAACTGTTGGATCCGTCCTTCCATGAGCTCGCTCCGAGCTAGATAGTTTGAAATATGGTGGATTTCTGCGTATTGGATATTTAGAATGAAAGAGTTTCTATTCACATCCTCTAAACCCAGATCCAAGGCTCCACCTTGAAGCACCAACCTTATCATTTCAATAATTTAATCATCTAGATTCATTTGAATCCTATGAGGCTTCACATGCCTTTTTTTCAAATCCTCTTCCTGATTCTCATTCCTATGGGGACCTTTTAGCTTTATTCCCTGCTGTTGCAAGTTTGCGTTCTGATCTTTATTATGGGGCTTAATATCATCCGTCCGACGCACCCTACCAGGTCAAATATCCAAATAAAACATCTAGATTGTAGGAACCGGATCAGCACGCAGCGGAAGAAATAGATGAATTTCAAAAAAATTACCATTTTGGATATTTAATGGACCTATGGAGTCTAAATTCATTTAGAACTATTCCAAATTTAGTTTAAATAAAATCATGTATTTTATTTAAGGAAGTTTAAATGAAATTAATTTAAATATATAGTGTATCAAATACACCCAATAATTATTTATAAGAGTTAATTAGGGAAGGAAACCTTTCGTTCCTTTCCCTAAAGCAAGCCATTAATTGAGAGCACAAATTTCACTACATGGAGAGAGAGAGAAACGTTTCATTCTCTCTCTTTAATTAAGTTGATTCATAAAATATCATTAATTAGCAATTTATTCATAGCATGAAATGTAACTATGTCCAAATGTACTCCACTGTAAATTATCTAAGTGAACATATCAGTTTGTGTACAAAATTTATTTAAATTTACAAATTGTAATTTGAGATTTGCTTAATTTTGGTTTTACTTATATAAATACACACAAACACACACACACAGATATATATATATATATAATATGTATGTACGTATCATATACATATATATGTGTGTGTACATGTATAACATAGCAATCCATATAGGGTATAACATGCCCGTATATAGATGTTGGGATTTACATCACAACGGACACATTAGCTTATTTTGTATGTATTGTATGTTGTCAAATATGTAAATTAACACATAGTTATGAATTTCATATGATAATTTGTGTGCATATACATATATATGTTTATGTATGCATAAAATATTATTTATCATTAAAATATTACAGAAAATATTCTTTTAACAATATATTGCACTATAAATAACAATAATGATATTTTTGTGCATATATATAAATATATTAATATAATTAAAAAAATTATTAACTTAATAATGAGAAAATATATCGAATCTAAAGTAACAATGATTTTAATATATATATATATATATATATATATATTATTGAATTAAACCATTTTGACCATAATAAATTAATATAAAATAATTATATGATAAAATAATTATTGAATTAAACAGTTTAGAAATATAAAATAATTATATGATAAAATAATTATATGATATAAAATAATTATTGAATTAAACAGTTTAGAAAATGGAAACATATTTTAGGGGTAAGGGAAATTTGAAATTTCACAATTAAAAAATATTTTTAATTAAATAATTGATATCAAGCCAAAAATAAATAAATTTAAAAAAAATATAAAATTAAGTTGAAAATTTTGAAACTTTTTTCTAAGGCACCTGACATAATGAATTAATATTCAAAAAATTTAAATTGAATTTAGAAACATAGATTATTTTGTATGAATTTATTGAATCAGATAATCACTAAAAATAATATATATATATATATATATATATATATAAATGGTAAAAAAATTATTTTTAGCAATCATAATACATAATAAATATAAACAGGCATCTAAAAAAAATTCAGATCAATGTTATACGTTAAATATATAAACATATGTTTTAATTCAAATTGTGTGTGAAAATTAAATCATAAATTAATATATATATATATATATATATATCAAGTGTGTGAATAAACATACATAAGTTAAACTAAAAATTATTTTAATATTTAACATCAGATTACAAACATAAATCATGAATTAGATCTTCAAATTTTATACACAATCTCTGTTGTGACAACAACAATACATACAAAAGCCTTACCTTACTAATGGATTACCAATAGTATAATTATATACATAAGTATATTTGATTAACAAATCTTAAAAACACAACAATATGATCAATATATAAATAAACATTACTCGAAATAGATGCCCTAAAGTCCACTTTGAAATAATGAAATCTCTTCCTCTAAATTTTTTTTGATTCGTCGGATTGTTGGTCTAGAATGAACAACCTTTCACTATCAAATAGCCTCTTGTATAAACTTGAACAAATTTGAGATTTGGGATATTTTAGAGAATAGTTGATGTCATGAAAAGGAAGAAGAAGATGATTGCTCCTTATCATCTCCAAACATCATGGGTTGTGAGCCCATTTAACCCACTGCAAATATGTACAGTCATATTTAACTTAATTTGTTATCAATATCTCATATCGATCAATATATTCATAACTATTATAAACATATGCAACAATTTTATTTCTCAAATCATATTCAAATTTCATGATTAATATTTCATAAATATTGATTGATTTAATTAATTTATAACAATTATAAGCTAATTAAATCGTATGGTCTAAAGAGAATTCATCATTTCAGTTGTGTGACTCTTGGGTGTAAATTCGGTCACGAATTAACATCAAACTATTCGAATGTCAACGTTCATACGTCACTTAGAAGGTGATGTGACATTATGGCCAAATTTATCGCTTATTTAGCTTCGATAAAATCTAATTTCACCTTATTAAGTGTTACCCAGTTGTGACAATTATTTATACCAATTCTCTTCATCAAAACTATATCACTTTGGACTAATTGAATTTGGTAATGGTTAAAATTCCAACATCTTCCACATTCAACTCTATATTCCAAACACAAAGTCCTTGGTTCAATAATAACAATTATTATTGACCAAACTGCCCTGGCCTGATATTTTTGAGTTTGGGTTGACTTGAGTTGACCGTGATACTGACCCCGTATTACTGGAGAGACGAATCCTCTCTTGAATAATGCTTCACTTCCAATACTTCCGCTCGATCCAACTGTAGTCACTCGATGGATGTCGTACCATGATTTGACTATAATCAAAATAGAGCTTTCATATTGAAGATTCACAGTATTCTTACGTCGTAAAAACTATGTAAATTGTTCACATCGATATTTTCTGTTTGACCATAGTTATATTAACCAGCAAAATATTGTCGAACATGTTATGTTTTCTAAAAACTATTGCTTAGTCTATAATTCCAAAATAACTATAAATAATATTAGATACTTTTATATTTTCCAATGCATCACTTTTGTTATGAAAACAAATACTACATTATAGTTTTAACTCATAGCGAATATTCATAATAATCATATTGAAATATAGCTATGTCAATTTTTTTAGTCGATACCTTCATAAATAATGTTCGGTACATTTTACGAAATAATTATTGTAATTTGATGCAATCAATAAGTGTTATATGGCATGTTCCCACAATTTCCACCATTACTATACTAATATACTTGATTTGAAGGTCTATCATTCACTTAATATAAATTATTTATTTCATATACTGTAAATAGTTTACAGTGAAGAGTTTTTGATAAAATATGTCAAACTCAAAGAAATAAATCTCATGAAAAACAATTTTCTATATGTAAATACACTGCGGAATTTAAATCATATTTCTTATTTTAATGTTAACTATCATTCATCATCATTACAATTCTCGTTTTCGACGTTTCTTTGTGAAGTAGAAGTGACTGTTCACAATTTTCATCCCAAATACACCTTCAATCACATCTATTCTTATACAATGTTTTTTTTAAATGGTCGAACCATTCAAAATAAAACCTTTACTTCAATATCATAACGAACTCTCTACAAAAATGCATTCGATAGTCATTAACTTTTAAGGATATTAGATATGTTGTGTTTTACGAAAATTGATTAAATTGACATTTCAACGACCAAGTTCTTGGATTTATATTTTAGTTTTAGTCTAGTGTTACATTTAACATAATGCGATCTTTTTGTAATCTATCATATTAAATACTTGATCTCGCACTATGGTTTATTTGGTTTTCGGATGAACTCATTTCATCGAAATATTGTACGTTACAAACTTTGCCTGCTCGCCATATAACATTTATATGAGATTATATATGAATCAATAATCCATATTCTTGTATTGCTTTTAGAGTTTGAAACTCATAGAATGTAATACACGGTCTCGACCAAATAAATGGGTAAACGGCCAAACTACGAACGTAATATGCAGTTGTAAAATTAGGTACTTGTATGTGTATTGAAAAATAACATGCAAGAAGCATTTATTAGTTAGTATATGCTATATTTCTATTTGTCAATCTTCAAAGCATTTGTATATCTTAATTGATAAACATTTCATCAATCTTACTAAATGCACAACTTTATCAATGTAGATTATTATAACATTTATAGCATATGTTCTTACAATATTAAAATTGTTAAATGTTATCATTTCATTTTTCTAATAAAGCTCTCACAAGTCTTTTATGTTTCACCAAACCCTAAGCGAAACATAGAAGTCTTTCGAATTCACTGTTGGGTGTTAGGACTCGTCCATCTTGGAGTTCTGACCTTGAGATTGCTCAACAAGTCATAGATCCACCGATGATGGATAGCTCCTTATCGGTTGTATCACATACAAACTCTAACCCATGGTTCCTTGTCCTAATCTCATTTTGACCTTGAGTTTGCTCAACAAACAGAAAGAGATTATTCACTCATACCTACCATATCGCAAAAGCCTAAGTATAGTACATGTACCTTGAGTTTACTTAACAAACATATAGTTATCTTACCTCGTCTATTCGATGTATTAATAATACTACACATACATCCCTAGATTGAGTTTGCTCAATAATTAAAGAGTATGCAATTAACTTATTAATATATATATGGTAGAAGACAATGTTTTATTGAGTGATATCGACTTACGGAATAATGTATTTCTTATGATATGAAATACCCTCGTGATTCGAGTGTCGAACACATCAGAAATCACTGTATAGGAACAATTATGTATATATTTATTCGTTAAGTCTACTTAGGGTTTCCTAACGTTCCACATTTAATTATACATTCAAATCACGTAAGTTTTATTATATTATAACTTTTATATTTTAGTCTTATGTATAATATTATAGTAATTAAATCTTATTTAATTAATTTTTAATTAATTAACATTTTAATTAATTATATATTATGTTAATATAACATTTATATCAATATTAATTACATACTATAACATTTATAATGTTACATATATATCTTATAAATGTGTATATTCATTTAATTAATTAACCTTTAATTAATTTATTTAAGTAAGCAATTTTAATTAAATTATATTAATTTCGAAATTCAATTCATATATATAAATGTATGCTTATGTTATTTTTTTAAAAATCTAAAACAACATAACATATATCTTAGTATATGATACATGCACATGTTTATTAATTAATTAACTTATTTAATTAATAAATTTTATTAATAAATTTAAAATTAAAGTTAGTGTGAATTGTTTTTCAAACATCTTTAAAAATTATGTTATATTATAACTCTTATAATAAACATAATTTAATTTTAAATTTAACAATTAATTTTAAAATCTTTAACTTTAATTTCCAAAACGATTTTTAAAATTAGCCTAAGGCCCACCTTAAGTTTGGCCTATTCTATTAGGATTAACCTTTGGGCTTATTTCACTTTTTAGGCCAGGTAGGTAACCAAGTAGGGCAAAGTACTTGATTACCCAATTTTAATCCTAGACATTACCTTTCTAGACACCGTACAAAGTGGGAAAGCTTAATTATTTAGCCATAATATGACTAATTTAGACAGCATAAGCTATTGGGCTCTGATACCTTTGAAGGTACTAGGCTAGCCCGCAGTGGAAGAAATGGATGAATCAGATTTTTTTTAAACCATTTTGGATCTTAAATGGGCCTATAAAGTCTAAATTCATTTAGAACTTTTCTAAATTTAGTTTAAATAAAATCATGTATTTTATTTAAGGAAGTTTAAATGAAATTATTTTAAATATGTAGTGTATCAAATACACCTACCAATTATTTATAAGAGTTAATTAAGGAAGGAAACATTTCAATTCTTTCCCTAAAGCAAACAATTAATTTAGAGCATAAATTGCATTACATAGAGAGAGATACCATTCATTTAATTAAATTGATTGATTCGTTAAATATCATTAATTATCAATTCATTCATAGCATGAAATGTAACAATATCCAAATGAATTCCACTGTAAATTATCTAAGTGCAACATATCAGTTTGTGTGCAAAATATATTTAAATTTACAAATTGTAATTTGATATTTTTTTAATTTTAGTTTTACTCATATAAATATACATAAATACATATGTATGTATGTATGTATGTATGTATGTATGTATGTATGTATGTATGTATGTATGTATCATATATATATATATATATATATATATATACATAAATATATGTGTGTGTGCAAGTGTAACATAGAAATCTGTGCAGGGTACAACATTCCCATATATAGACGTTAGGATTTACATCGCAATGGACACATTAACTCATTTTGTATTGTTGTATGTTGTCAAATATGTGCATGAACATATAATTATAAATTTCAAATGATAATTTGTGTACATATATGTTTATGTATGCATAAAATATACTTTATCATTAAAATATTATAGAAAATATTAATTTATTTAACTATATATTGTACCATAAATAGGAATAAAGAAATGTGTGTATATATATTAAAATAGTCAAATTTTCTAACTGAATAATTAGAAAATGAATCAGCTCTGAAGTTACGAAGATTTTAATATATTTACGTACATACATACATATACATATAATATTGAATTAAATAGTTTCGACCATAATAAATTAGTATAAAATAATTATATTATAAAAATGCAATCTTTATAATTTAGACAATATGGAATCGCAATTTAGGGCTTAGGAAAAATTTCTAAAATTTTCATAATTAAAATAATATTTTAAATTAAATAATTAATATTAGACCGAATCTAAATTAATTAAAAAGTATAAAATTAAGTTTCAAAAATCTAAAACATTTTTCTATGGCACCTGATATGATGATTTAATTTCAAAAAAAAATACAAAATTGAACTTTAGAAACACAGATTATTTTAAATGAATTTATTAAATCAGGTAATCATTAAAAATACTAATAATAATATATATAAATGATAAAATATTATTTTCAACAACTGTAATTTATAATAAACATAAAAAAGTGTTTAAAATTTTTTAGATCAATATCATACATTAAATATTAAAACATTGTCTTTAATTCTAATTGTGTGCGATTTTTTTTTTGAAAAAAATGTGTGATCCTCTAGAATAAAGGAAAGCACACATAATTATGTGTAAAAATTAAATCCGAAATTAATATATGTGTGTGTGTGTGTGTGTATGAATAAACATATCTAATTTTTAACTATAATTCAATTTAATATATAATTTTAGATTAAAAATAATAATAATCATGAACTAGATCTTCTAACTTTATACACATATCCAATCTCAATTGCAGCAGCAGCAATACTAACAAATGAAATAATAATTATCTAATTATATACATAAGTTTATATGATTAACAAATCTTAAAACCACAATAATATGATCAATATATAAATAAACATTACCCGAAACAGATGCCCAAATTTCACTTTGAAATAACGAAATCTCTTCCTCTAAAACTTCTTGATTCATTAGATTACAAGTCTAGAATCAATGACCTTTCACTATCAAATAGCCTCTTGTTTAAACTTGAATTGGATTTGAGATTTTGGGATATTTTAGAGAATAGATGCTACCATGAAAGTGAAGAAGAAGATGGAGAATCAAAAAATGAATAAGAATATGATTTGGGTTTTGAGATTAGTATTTGTAATGGAAGGATAAGAGAGAAAACTATGTAAGTTACTCACTAGATCTTAGCCACATATCTCCAAACCCTAATTGTATGTTGTAGCTGCCTCTAACCCTAGCCAAAACAGCCACCTATCATCTCCAAACATCATGGGTTGTAAGCTTATTTAATCTAGATTAAATATGTAATTTGTTATCGATATCCCATATCGATTAATATAATCATAACTATTATACATTTATGCAGCAATTTTCTTTCTCAAATCATATTCAAATTTCATAATCAATATCTCATAAATATTAATTAATTTATAACAATTATAAACTAATTAAATCGTTTGGTCTATAGAGAATTCATCATTTGGTTGTGACTCATGGGTGTAAATTCGATCGGCAATTAACATCGAACTATTCGAATTTCAAAGTGCACACATCACTTAGCAAGTGGTATGACATTATAGCCAAATTTATCGCTTATTGGGCTTCGCTAAAATCCAATTTCATTTTATTAAGCATTACCCAATCGTGACAATTATTTACACCAATTCTCTTCATCCAAACTATATCACTTTGTACTTATAGAATTTGGTAAGTGTCAAAATTCCAACATTATCCACATTCAACTCTATAGTCCAAACACAAAGTTCTTGGTTCAGTAATAACAATCATTATTAACTGAACTACTCTGGCTTGAGATTTTTGACTTTGAGTCGACTTAAGTTGCCAATGATACTAATCTCATATAACTAAGAAGACAAATCATTTCTTAAATAGTGCTTCGCCTCCAATACTTCCGCTCAACCCAACTATAATCACCCATGGATGTTGTCCCATGATTTGACTATATGAGCTGAGCTTTCATATTGAAGATTCATAGTATTCTCAAGTTGAAAGGATTGTGTAGATTATTCACATTGATATTTTCTGTTTGACCGTAGCCATACTAACCAACAAAAAACTATCGAATGAGTCATTCCATAGTTATCCAATAATTATTAGCACATACATTTGGAAGAGTGTCACGTACTCCAGTCTCAACGGATACATTCTTGACTGGAAACATTTAAAATGGTATATTTACTTTTATTGTGATAAATTATTCATGGTTACAGCACTTTGTAACTACTATCACAAAACATACCATTTATGAATTTTCTATTAAATATACTTTTAATTAAATTAATTAATTAATATACCACGTTATATCAAGTATATAATAGAAAGAAAACACCTTTATTTGGAACAAGATAGGTAAACGAGTTAGATATATGTGACAAATTACATAATTTCTCCTAGAGCATACCTCTAACTCTACCATAAATCAACCATGCCTTTTAATTCATATCAGTTGTTACCGATCATTTGTATCAGTTGATACCAATCGATTGTAGTACAAGGGGTTAGTTTGATTTTGTACTACAACATTCCTCCTGCATATGCTCTGTTTTCTATCGCCAATTCAGATTTCCGACCACACCAACTTCTTTTTTATTCTATCCATTGAAAGAGTCCATTCATCATTTCCTCCTGTTGAGCTAACAACCTTGTTTCATCTCCATCATCATCCCTTCTATCTCTCCTGTAGTGTCACGGCCCGTTTTTCCGTGCCATTTGAATCGACAATAAACCACACATGTCCAACGCAAATTGCACGGAAATACGAAACATGAAGGGTAATAAAGAAAAATAGACAGAACGGAATCTCACACGAATGGAATAACATGTAATATTGATCAAATATCTTTACAGCGGAAAACTTTTAAATACATATATCAGAGTCTAATCTAAATTCAACCTGGACAGTTATAAACATCTGTCCTTACAATTGCTAACAAACATCAAACTAAAACAACTAAGTACAACGGATTATAGAATATGTCCATACGTAGATGAGTAACACCAGCTCTCCTATAGAAACTCCAACCATCTTCGACTTACCTGAAACTACTCGGATCTGACCCGAGTATTGAAAATACCCGGATCAGGCTTGATAAACCAGCGTGAGAAAAACTCAATAATAAATGACGGTTCCATATATCAGCCTTTGGATAAATCCTTTGAAAAGAAAGAGTATCTCATAAGACCACGCCCACATATAAACACGGACGGATTTTTACCTTATGATAACTAAAACATTTTTATATAAAAACATTTGATATTATTTCTAATGACATATCTTTGAAAACATTTGCAAATTAACTTATTAATCTTATCCGAAATGGTTACTCATATAGCATTTCGAGACTACTCATTACGCCAATACAAACAAAACCATAGTTCTTATTGGCGAATGGATTTCTATACAAATGACCAGGTGAAGGATCTACCTTTCGAAATGGGTACACCTCTAAATGGATGTCCCGTGGAACCAACACAAAGCTCCTCTACCAACACAAGACCGGCCTACCTCTATAACTGGATAGTACCGAATATGTCATTCACGGTCGTTACCAACCTTTAACCGAGTGCTCGTTTCCATACACCACATTAATTTACATCCTGAACGTCATAGTGGGAAGAAATATATCTAGAAGGAGATGATCATATCCTACTTGGTAATGACCCACTTAGCCTTGCTATATCTAATCATGCTTCGGTCATTTCCGGTTTGATGAAGCTTGAGGCCACGATTACCTTTTCACATAGCATATATCACATCTTTGAATGCCACATTGCCATTTCCGTTAACTACTAATTGCCTTCCACAAAAATACAATCCTTGAGCTCGTACATCTCAGGGAGGATGTTAAGCTAAGAGAAGTTGCCTTCTCCGCCACTACTGATGTACATTTGTAAAAACCAATGTACATAATCTTTAGAAATGTAATGTTAGACGAACGTCCATACAAATTGTCCAGGAACAAGACAAACCGAAGGCACTCTCCTACCACCACTAGTAGCGAGTAGTCCTTGCAATCCAAAAAATCTCTATCACGAGGAGACCACTGCTATAAATAACTCTAAGGGAGCTACCCAGAGCATGTTCAACAAGCAGTCTTCATGCTTTGAAGATCCACGGTCTTCAATAATCATCATCTTCAACTTGTCTTCACATTCGAACGAATATATTGGTTCGAAGTTGTTTTCGGATAGGAATCATACAAATTCGACCCCGGTTCCTTCGAAATCCAATTGTCGATAAAAAGTGAATATGAATATACAGGATTTATTAAGTCTCTTTTCACTTTAATTCTTTTCAGATGATTTCAAAATCTCTTTCTTTTAATTTAGTATAACTCTAATTAATTTATTCTTTTTCTTTGGATAATATCTCAAATTTTCTTACTTAACTCTCGATCCAAATTCCTTAACTTTTTAGGCGAGTCAAAAACAATGTTATTCAAGACATCGTTTACGATAAACCCTAAATCAATCGTACCATACATTTTTGAGTAAATAGGATCATAGAAATCATTCATTTTGGAGATTGCTTAAATTTTGGATAATACCAATCTTCTATTATTTTGAAAACTCAATACGATCTTTTTATTTAAGAGCATTCGGGCTTTACTTTCGATCTGTGCCACCCCTCGCCTAAGAAAAGAAAACATAGGCCAGGTAAGTTCATGGCACTGGTTGTTCCATCCTTGACGTTAGTTAAACACCTTGTTTTTTCTTCCTAGATCTAACAAGCAGGACAAATGTACTAGTCGTTTCCGCATACTCATTTTATTATTACATTCAATATTCTTCAATTATTGTTCAAGTGTTATAAACAAATCATCTTAACCCTTTATTCAAAACTCTTATTAAAACTTCAAATTCATCTTTAAATGACTTAACATTACTTTTAAAAACATTCACAATTGATTCCAGGAGAAACCATTACGTTTAAATTCTTATTCAAAAAGTTATATAATTCACAGCATAAAAGTGCCGCGGAAAGTGCTATATAAGCTTATTTGATTTAAACAACTTTTAACATTTGATAATTCATATTTCAATCCAAATCCCTTTTAAATGATTTAATAGATTCATCAAATTTATTCCATAATTAAAAACGTTCATTTAAACAGATTTTCTGTTATGGTCAATTTACTACACTAGCGCGATTTTTCTAAACAATTGATTTGGACTTAATTCAAAATCTATTTAACGAAATTTTAATTTTCTTTCTTCGTTTAGAAGATATGGATATAATAGTTAGGAATTTTCTTATCTTGAAGAATTACGAGCTGTATTTCACTCTGCACACTCATTTGAACTTTTCGACGTGAAATCGCGAACTACCGTTGCGCGACGTACCTAGATTTAACTTATTTTTCAATATTTAAAATAATTTATTCAAATTGAATTCTATTACTTATAAAATCATTACAAATCATTTTAAATCAATATTTTTACTTTTTAAAGTATTTGAAATGAATTTCCACTATTACTATATATATATTATAATATTATTTTTTCCTATTATTTTAATATTAAATATTAAATTCCAATTTCAATTCAATTTCAATTCTAACTTCAAATTAAATACATTTAAAACTTAGATTTCAAATCTAATTTCAATTTAAACTTCAATTCATCCTTAATCTCAACTTCAAATTTCAAAATCAATTTCAATTTCAATTTCGCTATTCATCTCAATTTCAATTTCACTATCCTTTTCAAACTCATTTCACTTCATATTTCAAATTCTCTTTTATTTTACTTTAATTTCACTTCTAATTGAAAAGAGACTTATTTTTTCAAGTATATCATATCACTTAAATATTGTCTTATTAACAAAGGGATTACTAAATCAAAATGAATATAACCGATATTCATATTTATCACTAACATAACATCCACTCAACCAATCACATAACATATGATTTCAAATCCAGCATTCACTATTAATACCATAACGGAATATATTACCATAATTTAGTTATCTAACTAACTATCAGACATTCATATTAACAATCAATTTGGAATAAACATTCATATGTGATGTGGGTAAAAATGTGATTGTTTTAACATAATCAAAATATAGATTCAAAAGCGATGAGAATTTCTCACCATTATATCCACTCCGTCAAACTTTAGACGAATTAGCATTTCACGACTAACGAACTAACGTGTTATTTCCAAACGTCTTGATTTTTGCCATTTCCTTGCCTTCTCTTTTTTTTTCCTTTCCTTCTTTTCTTTTTTCTTTTTTTATAAGAGAGGAGGGTATATGGCTTGGCTAGGGGGTACATGGCTTAGGGAGGAGGGTTGGCCTAGGTAGAGGTGGGTTGGTGGTTTAGAGGGCTCGACCTTAGTGGTAAGGAGGGGTACGGCCTTGTAGGGTGGAGGTAGAGCTCGGCCTTGGTGTGGGTGGTGGTGTGGCTAGTGTTTTGGTTAGGTGGAGGCGTGTAGGGTGGTTTTGGCCGAGGGTGGAGAGAGTTTTGGTATTTTGGAGGACGGGTATAGGTGGTAGAAGATGAATGGCTTAGAGGTAGAAGGAAAATGGAGGTGGGAAGCCATAGAAATGGAGATGAAGAAAAAAGAGAAAGTGAATAAGGAAGGTAGAGAATGAAGTGTGCAAAATGAAAGGTATGGATGCATATATATACTTGAGCTTTGGATGGAAAATGACTAAAATACATTACACTATTTTTTGACTTTTTATTTACTTTTTTACCCTTGATTCGACCTTTGCTTAATTGAGAAGAAATGGTTTGATTTGTATTCGTACTTAAGAAATGATGTTTTCTTAAATTTTAAAATGTTAAAATAACATTAGCTTTTTTTCCATGTAAATTAGTAACATCTCATTAATGAGACAAGATGTAAAGTAATGATGTTGTTTAGTATAGATTTGTTTATTGGTTTATGTCAAATCATGTTACTTTTTTGAATTATTTGTAAACTTTGACTTATCAAAGTACATTTGTCAAATGTATTATTTAACAAAGTTTGTTAAGTTGTTTTTATATGTTAGAAAATATATCAAGTTGCAACAACTTGATGACAATTGTTTTGGTTGAAAACGGTGTTTTTTGTCGACAAATTTTACAGTCAAAATTTGACCTTTTTGTTAAGCTATATATCGAAGTAAACCAAACTTTAAAATGAACTTTTTACACCTTTAAATAAATTAAAACATGTCTCTTTATATTTAAAAATTATATTTAAATAATATCAAAACCTTTATTTTTTCAATGTATGTAAAACTGACAAAATGCGGCAAATTTTGGTTATTTTTATAAAACGATTATTAACATCCTTTCAAATCTTTTAATATACTTCTATTATCTTTATTAGTGTTCTAAATAAGATTTATATTTTTGAATAAATATTTAAATCCATTTATTTACGCCTTTATTTATAATTAACAAAACTTAACTTTTGTCGATTTGTTCAAAAATCCAAATTTATACCTTTTAACTTATTAACTATAAGAATAAATGATTTCTTCATCACTATATATCATATATAACATTTTTATCTAAGATTTAAATTCCTTTTAAATTTGAAATGAATGAAATCTCTCATTTTCGAAGTAGCGAAATTACTGGATATTGCATGTAGTCACATAGATAGAAGGTGGATTTGAACTAGAGGACACCTCCTAGCAGCCCCCTTGATCTAGTTGGCTGCCTCCATCAATGGATTCCCTTACGGATGGCATCTAAACCTTCTCCAAATTAGACCCAAGTCCTTCTTAGTGAAAGCACAAAAAATATTATGCATAAAAGTGACACTTCATTCCAATATCAATCAAAAACAAATTAAAAATGAAAAATGAAAGAAATCCAAGGAACAAAGAGCAAAAGACACAATCCTTTTATAGGGGTTCAGAAAAATCTCTGGCCTACATCCACTTGGTTGTCTATTATTGATGAATTATGTCTAAGATACATAATTTACAATCAATTTTGAGTTACAATAGTTTAGATCTAGGTTTTGCACAAAGTCTCTTGAGGTAGAAAAAGAAGAATTCTATCCCCTTCCTAGTTGAAGGTAAATTGCTATTTATAGATAGTCATCAACACGAAAATGTTATATCAAGTTTGAACGGGCAAATATCATCAGTCCTAAAGTTCCATCCACATGAATATTTCATAGTGCACATTCTCAAGACACTTCAATCGATTGGTACAGATCTATTTTTGCATGCTAAATCATCAAGTTTTCAACATGGTTTGACCCGTCAACTCATTATGCATGCTTTCCTAGAAAATCAAAATGATCGCTACTACTCTAATAGGTCGGTATCGACTTTATTTTATGCTCCAAAGCATCAAGATTCATTCATAGGCGAAATTGCTAAGTCCCAAAGAACACAAATCAAGACTACCAAAACGATCGGTACGGACCAAGACAAGTCAGTATCAACTTGTTTTTGCTTGGTCCAATCTTCGCCAACTTTGCTGACCCCTTCATTTTGTCATTCTTGATGGTTTCTAAATTATTCCTTTATCATTTTGTAGTCTAGTTTACCTATTTGGGTCAGTTTTGGGGCTGCAAAAAGGTAGCAGGAAACAATACCTTGGTCTTCATTTTGATTTATGTCTCCTCCTCATCCTTGAACTCTTGTAGCTTATGTATTTTGACTTTTTGCTTCTTTGTTGACAAATTTATAACACTCCTACTGAAGTTTTGGTCATAACATCTTCCTCTTTGGTCTTGGCTTTTTCTATTTTTAAATGCCACATTCTCCTGCAAGGTGGGTTTGGTTTGAAGAGATTGCTCTAGTAGCTATTGTTTGACTCTTTGTTTTAAAAAGATCGTGGGTATGAAGCAATACCATGAGTTGATCAACGGTAATAGTTTTTAGATCTTTGGATTTTCAATTACTAAAACTACATAGTTAAATTTGAAATCAAAAGATCGCAGAACTCAACTATTATTGAGTGATCTATTTTTTCTTCATACCTTCTCATTTGATTGACAATGGATGAAACTCGAAAAAAATATTTATCGATTGATTCCGATGATTTTGTTAAAATGCACCTCATATGAATTGCAGTTGAATATTCTTCGCTTTGTCAATTTTTTTGAAAGCCTTCTCCAAAATCTCTTATGCTTTCTTGCTACATTGTGCATTTGCAACATTTCGAACATAACTTCATCTAAAGTTTGACAGATGATGCCAAGGGAATGTTGATGCTTCTTCTTCAATTTCTTCAATTTTTTTTTTCAATTTGGGATAAAATGGTGATGTCGGCGATTTTCTTATGCCCATTTCTACGATATCTCATACATCTCGTGGTTCATGTAACGCTCCCGTGTGAATGCTCCAATAATAATACTCTTTCTTGAGTACGGAAACTTAAACTAAACTCAATCCACTTGTTATTCTTTCTTTATATCAAGCTAGCTCTGATACAACTATTAGTCACTTTGAAACACAGAATAGATTTGATTTTAAAAATAGGTAATTGAAATAAATGATAGATTGAAAAAAAAAATGAGTAAATAAGACTTTGTTTTTAATTCAACTACAATTGTTCATACTTTTTTTTACACAAAATGAGCGAATCCACGCATATCAATACAAATTCACATCTCATATAAGCTGTGAATATTCACTTAATCTAATGGTCTAAAACCATTCTCCATAATATATACCATAAGTAAACTTTCTCATATATATTTTTAAAAATATTAATTTGTAAAAATCCAAGAAAATATCCTAGAAATTTCCACTACAAGAAATCATACGATTTTCCGACAGCTGAAAACCGTTAGCGGCCGTCCGTAGCCGTCGAAGATCGACGAAAAACCACTGAAAGTTGTCCCATCGCCGCACAGAGTTTCCGACTGTTTCCAACAGCATCCTTCGTACGATTTTCGATGGCTGTCAATAGAAGACCCGACGGCTCTAAACGCTCATCGTACACATGTGGCCGATCAAGAAGAAGCAACAAAACCGCAGCTAGCTATCGGAAGCCGTCGAAAATTGTTGACATGTAAGTCATCGCTAGCCGTCGGAAAACCAGAAGCATTTTTCCAAAATTCTGCTACATGCTAGCCTTATATACATAATTCAAAAATATAATATAGTCACGCACAACCATATATCACATTCAGGTATTTAATATAATTTCAAATCACATAAATATACTCAAATCGCAAAAAGAAAACTAAACGAACCATAAACACATAGCATTAAACCAACCAAAACTTCATTAACAATATACATATATGTCATCATACAATATATACACCGTGCAACAAAGCAAATGTTATCATCAATAACTCACCATTATCAACTCACCATCACCAAAAAAACATACCTATTACTCCCATCAATCACCTCTAGAACCTCCGGAACTAGGTGAAGATGGAAATTGGCCACCATATTACGACATGTACTCAGCAATACGATGGTCTAGCAGCTGCGTCAACTCAATGGCATTCAATGGTTCTGCTCCGTCAACTACGCCACCCTAGCTCTCAATTCCTCGATCTCTACAAGATCGATGGGAGATCTTCTTTGGCTGGCTCTCCTCTGTCTACCCTATAATACTTATTTTATGTTGTAAAAGTTTAATTACTATAATCTTACTATTGAAGCTACTACATAATATTTTAATGTTATATCTGTAAACTTATTATTGAAACTAAAGCGATGTGTAGTTCTTTAGAACTGAAAGATTACTATATTGTTATATCTAAATATATTATTCATGTCCGCTTGATTGCCAAAACCGTAACGCTTTTTCCATGGGTGGGTTTACGACTGACTCATAAATGACATCCTCCTCGTCCTTAGTCAGCTGCTCTCGACCTGTTCCCTCTATGAGTTTCTGCCTTTGTTTCATAAACCGTGCTTGCATGAACAAACAAAAATACATTTGAAATTAATAGCATAATATCTTAATTCATTATACTTTAATAATTAAATTTTTTATTAATAGTATATAAACTAAAATATGTTTACATGGCTCTTCCGCGATTCATCATTTTGCCATGTATATGAAATAGTCCCGTCTAGATTTACATGCTCGACGGCATGAGTACGAGTAAATACATCCATGTACGATACGGGACTCTCTGCCTTCGTTTCATGAAATTGATTATTATGTATCATTATTGTATATTCAAAATTATACAACATAATAACTATTTACAATTTATAATTAATAAATTTACAAACTCCTTACGATAATGTTGGAACGACTTGGACCCTACTCGATGAGTGACATGATTCATGTTCATATTTGTAAAGTTTCTCTACGACTCTATTTGTACATTTATATAAACAATACATTATTTGCTCATCAAATATTTTTTGATATTTACAAATCAATCAAATAATTAATAAAAGATTAGCACACTTACCTTCGCTTCGTCGCTATCCTAATGCGACAACCAACCCTCCCACACACTCTCTCTCATCCAGTTTGGCTTCTCCCCTTTATTCTTCACAACCGACATAGAATCCCAGTAATTCTTTCTCATCTTTTGCATCTAGTAGTGTCGTACCAGCTACATGTCGTCTGCATGGACGTCGACTGCGGCCAGCATTTCATGATAAACTAGCGACAAATAATTAAACAATATAAGATGAACAATAAATAAGCGAAAAACAAATTGAGATGGAAAATAAAAGACTATACTTACAATAAAATCCTGTCATGTGCACTTCATGATGTGGGAAGAGATATTATCCCACATGGGCCAGCAAGCCGTCATCCGACCCTTATATGAGTCTCTAAAAACTGATAGAACTACAGGTGATGGCTGTAGGTCGAAGCCCTAGCGGTAAATATGATACATATTATTATATCATACAAAAAATATTTATGATGCTGAAAAAATATTAATACTTACTCCTCCGTTTTAGGCAACATATGGCTGTGATGGGCCCTTGCCATCGCCTCCGGATGAGTGAGATGAGCTCCTCCTTCTGAACGACATGATATCTATCACAGGCACATCATTTTATAAGAGAATAATAACATAATAATGACATATATTGTATAATAATGACACAAATGATATAAACTACATAAATTTCATAATATACCCGATTCAGATTGGGTCTCGTATTGCAACGATAAGCAGAATATAGCATTGTTAACATAAACTGCTAACTAAATAACATAAATGGTATAAATGATGTGAATGACGTAACTTACATAAATGACATAAATTACATAAATGATGATAAACAGATTCGGTTTCATAAATTACATAATTTACAAAGTAAATGCCATCAATTACATAAATTCCATAATACATCAGAATTCAACATAATATTTTTATCAATTCTCATCGCCTTCTGATTCAGATTCGGTCTCATATTCTACATTATTTTCCTCTCAAATTCCAATGCATCTACCAAAACATTCGATTCATCGTTCAGAGGTCAAAAATCAGTACGATCGTCTATTGTTATTATTTCGTTGTTTTGCTCAAGATCTGCCTGATAAGCTTGTTCATTTAGAATTTCTTTCCATCAAACGCAAATCTTGCTTTTGTTTTAAAAACTGTTGTCCAATCCGCTTTATCTCTTTTTAGAGAAGGATAAAGAGCGTAATAAACTTGCAATGCTTGTTTAGCTAGTACAAAAGGATCGTGCTTGAGATAATGTGATGTGTATTTTATTTCAATAAGATTATAATCCTTGTGCACATTAATTCCAGAACTTGGAACATTGCTAAACCAATTGCATCTAAACAGAAAAACATCCTCCATAGGTCGTGAGAAATATATCATTTGCAAAATTTGGGTTAAAAAGCCATAAAAATTATTTATGCGATTTTCGGGATCATCGCTACCTTTAACAAATACACTTGTATTATTAGTTAATTTTTCAGCACCATATTTTTTGGTGTTGAATTTACATCCATTGATGAAATATATTATATATGTCTTAATATTTCATATTGGTATCAATCCTTCGTCCACCATACAATTTCGCAGTTCATAAACGTACTTTGAAAACCAATCAGAAAATTCTTTACTGAGATCTTCACATGGATGTTCTCTTTCAAAAATACTACATATATGAATAAAATATTGCTTTATATTCTACATGCGCTTCCATTATTGAAATGAATAAATCAAGAATTATTATTTCATATTACTTAACAAATGTTGCCAACTCAGTACAATCAAGAATAATATAAGTGTGTGCTACATAAAGATCTCTATCGTCTAACCGTACATCTACACATTTTTCAGAAGGTCGGCCATGTTGTCTAAAAATAGATAACATTGTTTGAGAGGACTCTTTTTCGTCTCCTTCATCATTACGTGGAACACATTCAAATGATATGTTCATATGGTCACTGCAATAGTGAGAGAAAACGAATGAAGCTTCTTCTTCGATGTATGGTTTATAGTTCAAACCTTCAACTCGTGCTTTTTGCCTTACTTTTTTCTTCAGATGATTAAAGTTTCTATGAAAAATTAATTTACATTAACTTTAACTTCCGAATATAATTAAATTAATAGGTGGCAATTTTTCATACCTCTCGAATGAATACATCCATCCATATTGCACAAGACCTCGAAGTCGTGCTTCAGATGGGAGATGAATAGATAAATGCTCTATTACATTAAAAAAACCTGATGGAAATATTTTCTTCAATTTGCAGAGCAATATAGGAACATCTTCTTCAAGTTCACGTAAACGTTGAACTTTTAACATAGTCGAACAAAACTATTTGTAAAACGAACTAAGTTCCGTTATTACCTTCCAAACTTTCAAGGGCAATGCTTCTTTGAATACAATGGGTAATAAATTTTCCATCATTATATGATAGTCGTGGCTTTTCATTCCACTTAATATACCATTTTTAAAGTCAACATATCGATGAAGATTTGATGAAATCCCATCAGGAAATCTTAATCCTTCCATCCATTTTAACACAACTTTAAATTGATTATTATCTAACCCATAACATCCTTTGGGTTTTTTATGGTCGCTTGGTTTCATATGAAGCTTGGGACGTTTTCTTAATTCTTGTATATCATGTCTTGATTTCAAATCGTGCTTAGTCTTTCCCTTGACATTCAAAGTTGTGTTAAAAACATTATCAAATACATTTTTCGCTTTGCGCATCATATCAATATTATGATGAACCAAAAGAACTTTCCAATGAGGCAACTCCAAAAATATACTTTGTTTGCACCAATTATGAAGTCGATTTACCTGCGATTTCAGTTTGTATTCCAGTTTCATGTATCTTTGGATAGTCTCTTACAAGTTCATATATGTCTTTGCTTAACCATATCGTTGGTATTTGTGTGGTTTCTACTATATTCGCTTAAAAGTTTTTCCTATCTCCTCTAAAGGGATGATTGACATGGAGAAAACATCGATGGCGGTCAGACCAAGAAATTTTCTTACCATTCGGTAAAGAAAATGCCCGTATTTCTTCCATGCAATAAGGACAAGCTAGACGACCGGATGTACTCCATCCTAAAAGCATTGCATAAGCAGGAAAATCACTTATAATCCACAACAAAGAAGCAACATACGAATTTTTTTCTTTCTTTGAAACGTCGTATGTTTCTACTCCTTCTTTCCATAGTGTTTTTAACTCCTCTATCAACTGTTGTAAACAAACATCGATTCCTTGTGTCATAAGTTTTTTTTAACTTCATGGTGATTTTCCCACATTAAATTATCAGGCGGCATATATCATTTTGCAGCTTCTACAACAGCCATTAATCCGACATCGGTGATGTTATATTTTGACTTCATCGCAATGTATTATGCGGTTACTGGTAACTGAGTGCCGCTTTCACAACCGTCCCAAAGAGATTTCTTAGAAGCATCCAATAAATCGTAAAAAAAATTGCTTCAATATTTGGTTCTTCAACATTTACAACTGTAGGGAACATTGATCGTGCTGCATCTTCAACTGTATTTTCTATATGATTCGTCATAACAATTTCATTACCAGCCACCTCTAATTCAAACTCTGCAGGAGTATGTGAAATAATACTCCGGTATGAAACCGTTTTTGCACAAATGAACTTTCACAATATTTGGTAACAAATACTTCAAACGTTTACACCTACTACACGGACAATGAACTTCTACATCGTTTCTATTATTATTTAAAGCGAATTCAATAAATACGTTTATACCATTATAACAATCTTCCTTTATTGAGTCTCTCAATCTCATTCTTTGATACATCTGTCTCCTCCGATCAATAAAATATCGATCATTTTTTCTATTTTAAAAAATATGTCACAAATTCAAAAATAAATATTGGCCATTTTACGAATTGAAATTTTATTTGTCAATGTACACTACACCAAAATAGTGATTTTGCAACATTTTATATTTGTTAATTTCTAACACTTATAAGTGTTACAGCCTGGTGACAATAAAAAAGTGTTAGGATACCTGAAAAAGTGTTGGGAAATATAAATAATGTTTTTTTGTAGACTTTCCAACACATCAGTTATAATTTACAACACAAAAAAGTGTTAGAACAGTTGGTAAATTTGTAAATAACTCACTAAATATTGGTTCCTTTTGTAATCTTGTACATGTAGTGTTTTTCTAACGCTTTCCCTTGGATCTCCCCTGTCGGCCGCCTAATTTTTAATCTAATTAGGGTTCCCGCGTTCCCACCTCCAGTTCTTCTCGCGAGCAACTCTCCAGTTCTTCTCGCAAGCCACGTCCAGTTCTTCTCGCAAGCAACTCTCCACGCAGCTCATTTCTTCTCGCAGCTCTCTTCTTCAATTTCAAACCTTGAATTGGGTAATTTTCCCAAAACTATTAAACTTTAATGGTGGAAACAAGAGAACTAGAATAGACAAATTGTGGTTTCCTCTGCATAATTTTCAACATTCGTTTGATAAAATTTAGTAGTTAGTCTAAGGATTAGAAATATTTAAGTGTGAAGAAAATGTAAAAATAATTACAACTAGAAGCATTGAGATTTTTGCTTTATATTTATAGATCTTTAAAGCATTAACGGCCATCACTTGTCTTGCTTGCAAATGGATTATGCGCATGTTAAAAACTTACAGTTGTAATGTCATAGCCATCACTAATATTTGGAGCATTATACATATAAATTGGCAAATTTGTACCATTTTGTTTTGTTCATTTGATTTATTTATGACCTTACTTATTTGTGCAATTCCTTATTTTAAGAATCATGTAATTTTGGAATGGTCAGATTGCACCTTCATAATGCTTTATCCATTACCTAAACAGGATTTTTTTCTTGTTTATTTTTATCTGTTACCTAAATAGAATTTATTCCCATTTTAAGAATCATGTAATTTATTCCCATTTTAAGAATCATGTAATTTTTGATAGTTTCTTCTTAATAATATCAAAGAGAATGTTGTTTATATATAGCCTGTAATACACACTCTAATTAACTGCCCTATAATAGTGGACACGTTTGAGATCGATGAAGAATTGGTATGTATAGAATGTGTTATACCTTGTTCATTCTACCTTTATGTTATACTTAATTTGATGTTGTTTGTTGCAGAAGCTAGGTTAGTTTGATATTACTACTACAGACTACAGTATTATCACACATCAATACAATAGAAATTTTCTTTGAAATGCAATTATAAATATACAGTTGATATGAAAAATTATTTTATTGGTGATTAGTTTAAAAAAAATTATTGAATGGTTTGTCTAGTGACATTAGTAGAAAATCTAAGAGGTTTGGAAAGATCAAACATGCATCCAAAAAGACGAGTACCTACATATTAGTACATGATAAACAGTCAGTTACTGTAGTAGAATGGAAAGCAATCAGAAATGGAAAAACCCACAATTTCAAGAAGTTGTTAACTGCTAATTTGGATATGCTGGAAGCAAACGAATCTTTAGAGGGTGGGACTTTGATATAGATCTCTATCAATAGTTTGATACAGACTTCCCATATTTTTGGCATGTGTTTATCTTTTAAGTGTAAAAACATGAAGTGATAACTTTATATTGTAAAGCATGTATTTGCAATAAATGATAATTTAACACATGAATATCATTCTTAACTTAAATGCATGGATGTATTTTATTTTCCCCATTCATGATTTTACCATATACATGTATTGACTTCATTTGCCTTCCATGATTCACACAATATAACATTTAAATTAATATTCACAATATTTGTTGGTTTATTATTTTAACATACATAGGTGTTTACTTGATTTGTCTCCCATAGTTCCAAAATGAACCATGTAAATTAATTCACACAACACAAAATTCAAGTTAATCCACACATTATTTTTCAATTTATGATTTACCGTTTGTGTGTGTGTAAAATATGTATATACATATATATACATCTATGTATGTATGTACGTATGTAAGTATATCTATGTACGCACAATTCCAAACTGAACTGAGCAGCACTTGTCTGAGCTTGAACTTTATGAATTAGTTTAATATGATTCTTGTCCCTTTTGTACCAGTTTCAAAATAGATTTTAATTTGGTTTTAACTTGTAAATTCTGCATATGCTTATGTAGTGGGTTTTATTGCTATGATGATAATGCTATTTTCAGATTCCTTGAACGAGATGGGTTTTCTCTGAGCTTTGTATTTTATCAGTTCATAATTTCCTACTTCAAACCACTATTAATTGTTGTTTTTTTTATAGTTTTTTTTTGCATATGTTTGTCTGATGAGTTTTATGGCTGTAATGATATTACTATTTTCTAACTCCTTGGACCAAACCTGGATTCTGAAAGATTGTTTAATATTTTTTATGAATTGTTTATGATTTTTTGTGGAAATTTTGTAAATGTTCACTTCGTGAGATTTATTTCTGCGATGATAGGTACCATTTTCAGATTACTTAGTAAGAAGTGTCTTTTGGAAACCTTTCACTGAGCAGAGAGTATTAACCCATCTGAGAGTATACTTCCACTAAAGTAAACCAGGTAGACTAATTTGCTTTCCAAGCATAGCTCTTTGACATTTACATTCTTTATGGCTTTGTATGATTTCTTTAGGTATAGTGCTTTGCTCTTCCCTTTTACACTACTTCCTCACTGTTAAATGGACATAAACCCGCCCATAACATTTCTTACAAAATTTGCATATGATTTTTTGTGAGTTTTATTGCCATGACGATGCTGCTATTTTTAGACTCGCTATACGAGAAAGGATTTCTTAGAAATACCCTTCAACGAGTAGAGAAGCAACTTATCTGAGCATATGCCTCAATTAGCATAATTATCACTTTCAAACAAATTTTGAAATTATTTTTGAAATTATAGATGATAAGCATGTTGCTTCAGGCAGTTTGGAAATTGGTAATGTACATAGAGAACCAAGTGTTATATTTGCTGATTGTCACAAGATAATTAATGATTTAGGTGATGTAATGTTCAAGGTAAATGATAATATATCTAATAGTTTGCTTATTTTTGATGATCGACACTGTGGGGTGGCTGGAGACAATGGAGTGGCTATTGGTAGATTGTCAAGCTCAGATAATACGTTGGAATACAATGTCTCAGTAAAATCAAAGAAAGAAAGGATATCTGCAAATTTAGATAATTCTATGGTGGTACATAGTGAGGAGTATTGTTGTTTATTGTGAAGATCCTAGGATTTATGTGTTCAAAGAAAATAGTCTTACAATATCAAATGTTCATGCTCTTAAATTCAGAGGTGAAGTTGATTTCTTAGATGATGGTTATGTGGCTGATGTGGTATCTCAATGTGCATAAAGCACTTTAGCAATATCACAGTGTGCATGTAGCATTCCATTAGTTTATGATGAAATCCAATCTGAGAAAGTTACGCGGACAATGGTTTAGAAAGCGGGACATATAAATATTAATAATGAATAGTTAATTAGTTTAAAAATATTTGTTCTTGCAGGTCAAGGAAAATCCGAAAGAGAAAGTTATGCGGGCAATGGTTTGGAAAGCGGGACATATAAATAAGAAATCTGGACAAGTTCTTCCATCTGCGGTAAAAGCCTATGTAAGTATTTGTACATTAGTTAAGTAATCAAAGTGAATTTCATATCCTCCCCTTCGTCTACTTGTTTTTGGAGCTCAAGTATCAGGTTTACTATTGCTAACATTGTTGTTGTCATCCTGGTAAAATAAGTTTGGTTATAACAAAAGTTTTTTCTTTAGACACTGACTTTAGTTATAGTGGTACTCTGTTCGGTTTGATGGTGGGTATGTAACTGCTAGGTGGTTATGAAAAGTTTGATGGCAATAGTTTCACTGCTGACCACTACAGATTGAATGTTAAGGCAGAGGATGAGTGTTGTTTGTTAAAAGGAAAATGCAAGATGAATGTTTGCACTGTGCAGAGGTAGAATGTTTTTGATATGTGGTTTTGAGAAGTGGTTTATTTGTTAGTAAGTGAAGTGATATGGCGTGGCATTTAGCAACTGAAGATAGTGGAAGGTTATGGTTTTGTAAGCAATGATGACAGCAGTGTAATGGCATGTAGTGTATGGGATGGTTTGTCGTCTGTAGGTATCACTGTGCAGGTTTGGATGTTCACGGATATATGGTAGGTTGCTATAGTGGGTGGTAAAGGGAAGGGGTTTGTACAAGCAGAATTTTATAGTGTTGTTTGTTTGTGAAGTTGCACAGTGACTGTAAGAAGTGGGATGTATGGCAGTAAGAAGTGCGAAGTTGAGGTATGACAGCAATGAATAGTGGGATGAATGAACTGTGGTTACAGGAAGAGTGGAATAGATGGTATATGTGTTTGGATAGAATTGATGCAAAAAGGCTCTGTTGCGAGTAAGACAGAGGATAATGGTATGGAGAGATGCAGATTCAAATGTAAAAGCGAAGGCAGAAGTAGCAGTACGAAGCTCAAGCAAATGAAACGGAGGAAGCAAAGGATTAGTGAAAACAATTCTTGCAACAATCAGAAAAGCTAGGGAAGATAAGGGACTTAGTTGAAAGGAAATTATAAGCGAGAAAGAGAAACAAAGAGTTATTGAGTGAGTAGAGAAGTGGCGGTGATAAAAAACGGGAGGTATCCCAATTGATGTTGATGAGTGTGCACTGGGGGAGGTGATGGCAGCGGTAACTTGGTTTGTGATGTTGTAATGGAACTTTTTTTAAACAGAGACGAGTAAGGCAGAGGTGAGAGGAAGTGTATGGGTGGTGTTTGATATGGTGAAGTGGATGGTTTGTGGTGATTGATAGATGGAACAGTGAAGTTGTAGTGGAGGCAGCAGGTTAATTGATTTTGGCAATGTGAGGTGGAGGGGATGTGAAGTGTTGAAGTGTGTTTGCGATGACAGTATTGAGGCAATGCTGTGGTTATAGGGAGTTAAGAAGTAGGCTATTCTATATGGTATTGCTTAGATCTTAAAATGAATCGTTTGCATTGTCAAGATACAACGAACATGCTACATAATTTAAATTTTTGTGTGTTTTACTTCATAGCATGCTTCTCTTGAACTGATTGGTGTTGTTTGCACTTTCAATTGTGATAAAAACTATATACTAATATCATTGAGAATTCACTGTTAATTCCCCAAACTGACCACTGTTTGACGTCGGTTTAGAGATGACACATATTGAGTCTTCATGCTTTATAGAAGTTAAAATTTTAGTTACCTGTTAATATCCACATTACTATCACAGTTGGCTTCATTTTATAATCCATACAAACAACTACTTTTTCATAACTCTCACATGGTTTAAATAGTAAAAGTGCTAAAATTTTGTACATGGTTTAAATTTAAATGGTCCATGTTAAACTCTCACAAAATAAACATTTGATTTTCTTTTTACAATAGGTTTAATAAGCTACCCTATCCAAATTAGAATATTTATAGTGTTTATGTATAATACACCACCTTAAACGTTTTGTAAAGAATAAATCAACTTCTTCATTGCTTTTGACTTGGCCACTTTAATCCTTAAATTTAAAGCTGATCATCTAACAAGAGCAAAAATTTAATTTATTTATCATATTAAATCCAATATCAATGGGAAAATGATCAATAAATTAATTAGGAGGTAAATTAACATGCAAGGGTCCTTTCATGTTAATAGCTGATGAGTGCTTATGTTTAATAATAACTGTAAAAAAAATAGAATTATTGCTTAGATATAACTTTTGTAAATTAAATAAGTACTTGTACTCAAATGTGCATGAGTCGGGATGGCTAACAGGTTGAAATTAATAAAAAATAACGTCGGTAAAGAACGTGTTGAAATTGGCAGGAGCTCTGGTGTAGGTTATTTGCTGAGGGGTTGTTTGCAGGAGATGATGTCAGTGTGGACTTGGCAGAGGTTGATGATCAGGAGCTCTGGTGTAGGTTATTTTGATCAAGTAGCTGTGCGTTGATGGAGCAGCTGTGAGCAGTAGTGATGAGGATAAATTTAGCAGTGAGGCAGCTGTGAGCAGTAGTGATGGTTGTTGTTGGGGTGGTTGTGGGAAGTGTTTGTGACAAGTGTTTGGACAGTGGGATGAAGGGGTTACAGGTGGTAATTCAGTTGTATCTGGTGGTATGATAATGGTGGTGGTGAGTTGATGAATTCAGAAATGCAACAATGTGCAAGATGATAGGATGGACGGATGATGAATGTAGGCAGTAATGGGGTATGCTTATGGTAGGAAAGGAGCAAAGATTGGTGGCCAGTGTGGTTTGCAGCAGGGGATGTTTTGGCATTGGTGACTGTGTAGGTGTTTGCGAGATGATGGTTGTGAGTAGAAAATTGTAATTGTTTATGACATGGGAAGTTGATTTGGTAAATATTTTATTATTTTGCACTGTCTTGTATTTGAAGTGTGGGGGTATGGCAGTGGTGCTTGAGTTGTAATGATGTGGTGGGGTAAAGTGTTTGTATTGGTGGCTTGATGTCGAGGTGGAATGAAGCAGGGTAGGCTTGTATGAAGTGCAGGGGATGGGAAGAATGTGCACTGTATGGTTGGTTTGCTTGTGCTATGTCAATGGCAAGTGTATGGGTTAAAGTGATGTTTCAGTGTGTGATAGTAGAGCAGTGATATGGCAAGGGTTGTATGATGGCAAAAATGAGGTGAGGAAGGTATTGTATATAATGGTGTGGGTTCAGGTAGGGTTTGGTGATGGTCTGAAGGGATGTAGTGGCGATCAAAGTTTTGCACAGCAGTTTTTTTGGTTGAGGGGGGGTGTGTTGAAGGTAGTGGTATCTAAGGTATGGTGAATGTATGGTGCATGCACGTTTGCGGTAAACTATTGGGAATCTTATAATCTATAGTATACCGACCGTAGAAGCATGCAGATTGCAGACATTTGGTACCGATTTTATACCTACTTGCAGATTGCAGACAGATTGCAGACATTTGATACCTACTTGCTTGTCTATGTCCTGTTACCAGTACCGATTTTATAAATAAAATAAAGCGCCCATAATATATACAACAAACGAAGTAACAATATAAACAACTGTATGATAGTCTTACTGTAGAACACAGTCTTACTGTAGAACGTTTGGTGTATAATATTTTATTGCATTGTGTGAAACATAAATATTAAGTGTACCTTGATTAGGATATACCAAAAATAACTACAACAATACATATGCTAGCTGATGTTTTATCTGCCCCCCTCAAATTAATACAAACTTTTATGTCATTTGATATAATCCCAACGTGTCCAATTGTTTATTATTTATCTTATTGCTTCTCAACCGCTAATCTTCTGTACGTATTGAATGCAGGCACTTGTGGAGGAAGAGGAAGAAAAACAGAAGTTGGAATGTAGCGGTAACGAGGAAGCAAACACATACGACCTTGATATGGCCTGTGTTTCGTCTTCGTAGTATCTAAAATTCTATTTATTAGTAGCTCGTATTATATTGCATATTTAAAATTAGATATGTAATTGCTTTTTTGTAATTTGGATATGATATTGTGGTATTTTGAAATTGGAAAGTTTGTAGCTCATAATATAGTATTATCTAAATATAATATTGTTGCATTTGAGATATGGAAGCATTTTAGACTTCATATTGAATTGATATGATGAATTATATGTGATATGGACATAATCATTTATGAGATATTATATTCATTTGTTTAAAGAATTTAATATTAATTGTGTATAAAATAGTGTAAAAACATAATTTCAATTAGTAACGCATATAAGTGTTACCAATATTTATCATTTTCCAACACTTATAAGCGTTACTGTATATTTCTGTACCAACACTTATAAGCGTTACCGGATATTTCTGTACCAACACATATAAGCGTTACCGCATATTTCTGTACCAATACTTATAAGCGTTACCGCATATTTCTGTACCAATACTTATAAGTGTTACCGTATATTTAGGTACCAACACTTATAAGTGTTAGTAATACGTATGTTCGTAACACTTATAAGTGTCACAAATTTGGCCGATTCATTCCTCACAGTCCATTAGTAACACTTAAAAAGTGTTACTGAAATTATTTGTAACACTTATAAATGTTAGGATTTGCCTGTTTTGGTGTAGTGGTATTGATACATAATCTTATACACGTCAATTTAACCCAACTTAAAAATACAATATTGAAACGTTGGTTTATGATTTTCTATTTTGATGCTCAGTCGTCCTACTTCCCATTACAAATACAGTAAACAATTACATTTCGTAAATTATTATTTTTTAAACGATTCAACAAAATTTCGGCAACACTTCCCCTTTGTTTCCTGTATTATAGACAATTGTGTGTACATAGAAAACCAAAAAGAAAAGTAACAGTGAAATTTTGTGAACCGTATAAAACGAAATAATGTACGATATGTAATTGTTTACTGTGTTTATAACTTGTCCAATACAGAGACAAATCCAATAAGTTTTGTACCGGACAAATATAAATGTTCGTTTTACGAAAAAAACGAATATTTATATAACGATCATCTACAACACTTGTCGAGCGGGGCCAAAAACGCTCTAAGGGACGTAATAAAAAAATAGTTTATACAAAAATTGAAAGTTTTATAGTTTGTTTTCTTATTTCTTATAAAATATATTATTGTTTGCAAACGTTGAAAATTTACTAATTTTATATATCTTTCGAAAATTTATTAATTTATCACATTATTCCACGTATTTTATTGAACAAGGTTAGTTCCACATATTATATTAGATATGTAAATTATATTTTATTACGTTTTCGATAGAAAACAATTTATTTAATTATTAGTATGCGTGCGCGTGTGTGTATAATGATTAACACATATACACGCATATAAGAACACATAAATATCC
This sequence comes from Allium cepa, assembly GCA_030765085.1. NCBI lineage: Eukaryota > Viridiplantae > Streptophyta > Magnoliopsida > Asparagales > Amaryllidaceae > Allium > Allium cepa. The sequence goes on along the minus strand of CM060932.1, from coordinate 962,225,661 downwards.
CCATTAACACAAGACAATGTTTGAAAATTATATATATATATATATATATATATATATATATATATATATGTGTGTGTGTGTGTGTGTGTGTGTATGTATGTATGTATGTGTGTGTGTGTACAAATTCACGAATTATACATACTTTTCACAATTTAAAGCTAACAAATGAAATAGGTATTCCTGGAATACTATAGATCATCATTAGGCTATTAGAAACAATTAGAATCACTAATTAGCTCTAATTTATCAAACTATGCAAATCTAGATTTAGGTTAAAAATTATGTTTTTTGCAAAAATTAGAGGTTATATTTGAGATTGAAAGCAATAAAGAGTGATTCGGGAGCCGTGCAAAATCCGATCGTTTGAATTTGAGGTTTTGAAGCTTGAAAATGGGGTTTTAGGGATTCTGAAAGATAAGTTTCGTTCAGTTCATTGGAGAAAGAAAGATTTCCGCTGAGACCTGTATAATACGAACTTCCGCCGGCCGCCAACAACGCGTTGAAAGCCGTTGAAAACCGTCGCAATAGACCGTTGGAAGCCGTCGCCAAGTGTCATCGTTATTCAAAGCTTTTCTAGTAATGTTCATATGTGGAGAAATCTAAGATTAAAAGTTTGTTTCCAACGTTAAATATTTTCTAGGGGACAAGTAGATTTGAAATTCAACTGTCCTGATTTAAAATTATAGGTTTTATTTTTATTCGCTACCGGCTTATGTTTATCAGAATGATTACGATTGAATCCAAATTTGCTTCTTGGTTGATTTCAAATATGCTTCTCAAAGAAGTACGTAAATTCAACAATTTTGAAATGATGAATACCTTTATTACGTCAAAACTTTTTACTTCTATTCTTTATGATAAAACGTAACAAAAAAAAGAAGCGTGTGAACTGGGTTCGTACAAGGAAAAGAAACAATGTTAGTAGTAGACAAGAGAACATGATAAAGAAAGATAAAGAAATGCACACGCGCAATGTCAGTTCACTGCTCTTCTTGATGCTGCTGCAGCAGCAAATTGTAATATCATCTTTGTCTTTATATTACAGTTATCACAGAGCATGCAATGCACATCTCTTTCATAACCCTTCTATTTATTTATTCATCAATCCAAAAAATAATGATGTACCACGCAAAATGACATAAATGTATATAGTATGTGAAATCATTATACAGTGAAAAACAAGCGAATCGTTTCTCCTACTTTCACTGCATCTATTTTAATTTTTTAGTACATGAAGAACAGAAAGGTCTGACAGTGCGCGCGCGCGCGCTCTCTCTCTCTGAAAATATAATTTAAGAGTTCAAAAGTTGTTTTTTCAAATTTAACTACGTATATAAACATAGATGATGCAGCTGTACTGTATTGATTATTTACATATACTTTTATAGAGAAATCAGTTTAAGAAGACTGTAAAAGACGACTTGTTTTATAATAGGATATAGTTCATTTTAGTCAAATTAGCTGAGAGGAGTAACCAAAATCAAAATGTATTAGTTCGATTACTTAATTTGATTTTAACAAGGAAATATACTCAACTCAAATGCTCAGTACAGTAGAAAAATATGGATAAATTACAGTAAACAGTATGGAGCAACTAGGGACCAAATAGGGATACAGCATGTGCAACTTTTGCATGAAATCTTTTATGCAAAATCTTCAGTCATTTTGTGATGTAGAAATATATAGCACTAGATGACAGATGATGATGGTGTTCCAAATATAGAAAAAGCTTTTGTAACCAATTCTATCATCATAGCTGTTTCTATTCTATGTCATATACTATAGTTATAGAGTATGATAAAATAAGAAAGAGGTAGACCCGCTGGCCCGCAATAGTACTTTCCTTACGGTGACAAACTAGACCTAACCTCACAAAGGGTACGTTCGTGTAAGTTAATCTGTGTGTGAATCAAATTCTTACTTGCTTTTTCAAACAAAAAAAAAAAAATCTTACCTGCATAATGACCAAAAATACATTTATCCCAGTTCAATTTTAGTTTTAGTTTTAAAAATAGTTTAGATTTTAAAACTGTGATGTGATGAAAGTAATTTGAAACTGTACCTTTTGAAGAATGTGGTCGTATTCTTAAAATAAAATAGTGTTTTGTTGCACTACTTTGTTTTCGCAAACATCGTTTTCCAATTCTTGTGAAAGCTTAACATCATTACGTCAAAAGTGACCTTTAATATAATAGCTAATCTGTACTAGTTTGGTGATTTCGCAGGAAGCTGAATCACAAATCTTCTATACATAATGTTTAGTTAAATCACGTACTTTCAGATGTGTCCATACGAATATTGAGGGATTGCATATTGGCAAAGCCATGATTTAAGCTGCAGAGTAATATATTCATGTACGAATTGCACAATTCCTACAGCATTACCAGCACTGGGGCCAAAACCTCGTTGTTTATATTAAATATTAACATAGCCGACTTTCGTAAAATCGGTTAGCTGCTTTTATTTTTGATTTTTGTTCGATTGCTTTTCACGTGGTAACAGTCGGACGGCTACAAATACATGGGTAGAATATATGGATTTTAGAAAGTTGGATATATTTTGTTCCCAACACATTCTCTTATTCCTCAAACCAAGTAGAAACTCATGTTAAGCACACGAGTATCTCTGTAAATGTTACTGTTAGATGTTAAAATCCAATGAAGAATCATTGAATGTATCTCACAAAGGCAATACGTTTTATACTATAATTTATGAATTTAAAAGAAAGATTTAAAAGGTAGAAATCTAACGTGGTTGAATTCTACGTTGCAATAAATGTCCAAATCATGATTTAGTGAGCATGAAAAATGCATAAATTCACAATGTCTTATGGGATTTAACTTTTTCTTTTGAAAGAAAAAAAAGGATAATTGATTTTATTATGATTGAGGTCCATTAACTAATATACATACCGTACTCAAACCTATCTCAAAATACAACGCCTCTCTCTACATTTTTTTCTCGACCGACGTACGAAAAGTAAAAATGATGAAACCCCAAGCTAAAAATTAGGGTTTCAGGCACCATTACGTCATAAGCGGTTCGTTCAATCTGAGTTCACTTGGTCATTCCCTAGCTTCCACTGCAAATCTTGAACAACATGTTGTTCGAGAACCTCTCCTACCTCAAAACTTTTTGTATTTGGTGTTTGATATGAATCAATGTGAGGTATTGGGTACAACTTTGTGGATCAATTGTTGGAGTATGCATGATTCTCAATTATTTTACCCAATTACAAATTCTTATTGTTTGGCGATGATTTGGTCAATTTGAGCATAAGAATTTTGATTGATATGTAAATTACAAGTCCGAGGAAAGAAGCTACTAGTTATGCCCAATTAATATGTTGGAATTCCTAATATAAGGTGTAAATGAAATACACTTGTTTCACATCGTCAAAACTTCAAACAAAACTAAAGTATATTAATAGCTTTCTATTGAAGGGATTGGGGCCTTGGGGCACCCAAATGTTTGTTTCGTTGTGAGGAGGGAGATCATGCATCACCATCACACGCGCGCCGCCAGCGTCCGACCGAACCGGGGTTGGGTTTGAATGATCCTATTTTTGCTGCAAAACGAGGCCGGGTTTTTTAACAGTTGCAGGCTATACAAACAGGTGCGAATCTGTTCAGAAGCGGAAGCGGATTGACTAAGGAGGTGCGATTTTTGAAACGGGCGCGAGCTTTTTAGCGAACAGACGCATCCATCAGCAGATGGATGCGGGTGCGACTTATGGCAGCAACGGGTGCGGTCCGTTAACGAACAACAGCAATGAAAGACAACAGATGTGACCCGTCAGACATACGCGATTGTTTGAAGGGGTACAGACGAAATTATAAATAGAAGAGAATACTGATCACATTCTCATTCTATTCCAATCTAATTTCTTCTGCTTCTTTTTCTCTACTGCTCTATACAAAAATCATAGAATTGACATACTCATTACAATCTCGTGCAGATTACGTCTGTTGTATCTTGGAAGACTTTAAATAAAGTCTTAAGGAAATGGTTACGATAAACATTAGACAGAATTTCCTTCTTCAACCGGTTAGGTTTATAATTGATTTACACACACACACACACACACACCCCGTTTTCGTTTCTTCGTTGTACTATTTCTTTAAATAGTATAACGTTTGATCCATCGCTATAGTTATTATTACTATAGTTGTTAGTTTGTGGTTGTAATTTAATTACGACATATCTATTGCTTAAATTAGCTAATACAGACTTACAGAGTAGTGGAAATCTGATTGATAAACTTGTGAGACGAGTTTATAATTGATTATTCTCTGTTTTGGTATACTAGACGTATAACATTTTAAGACTTTTCTGTTTTCGCTACAACAGAGATGGCAATAATTGAACTATCAACAAAGACTACTACACACAACAGGCCCGATCCTTCAAAGGAGATGGTGATGACTTTATAACATGGCAAAATCAAATGCTGTTTTATCTCACCACACTCGGTTTTCAACGGTATCTCGAGGAGGAGGAACTGATTCCTACACCAGGCAAGGAATCAGAAGTTGATATGTGGAAGCATTCCAATTTTCTATGCAGAAACTATATTCTGAATTGTCTCGACAAGGTACTATACAAAGTATATCAGCCTCTAAAGACAGCAAAAGCACTATGGAATGCACTTGCCACGAAGTACAAGACGTAGAATATTAGCCTTAATAAATTCATTATAGACAAATTCATAGACTACAAGATGGTTGACTCCAAACAGGTGACTGCTCAACTGCAAATCATTATTCATGAACTCGAAGCAGAAGGTTATAAGGTTAGAGAATCGCTTTTGGTTGAAGCCATCACGGTAAAACTACCGCCGTCATGGAGAGATTACCGCAACTATCTAAAGCAAAAGAAGAAAGAAATCTCTTTAGAGGATCTCATAGTCCGACTGAAAATTGAGGCAGATAACTGTGAAGTTACAAAACCAAGCGAGGAGGCATTTGTGGATGAAGGTTCAAAGACCAAAAACAAAAAGAAGAATTTACAAAAGAAAAGGAAAGCTCCAGACAACAAACCAAAAGATAACAAACGAACCAAAAAGTTTAATGGCGAGTGTTGGGCTTATGGAGAGGTTGGACATGGCGGTAGAGATTGCAGACACAAAAAGGAACGAAATAAAGAGGAAAACATAGTAGATAACATTGAAGTAGACGAGTCCAACATCTCGACAGTTGTATCTGAATGCGGTTTGGTTCAAAATCCTAACCAATGGTGGGTAGACAAAGGAGCTACTCGTCATGTCTGCTCTGACAAATCCATGATTTCTACATACCAGAAATTCGATCACGAAGAAAAACTCTACATGGGTAATTCTGCAGTATACATGATCGAAGGCAGTGGCACAGTAATCCTCAAATTTACTTCTGGAAAAACTGTCAAGTTGAATGACGTGCTCCACGTTCCAAACATACGCAAGAATCTCATCTCTGGTGCAATACTATCAAAGAACGGATTCAAAATGGTATTCGAGTCAGACAAGATGGTTCTGTCCAAAGCTGGAATGTATATCGGAAGGGGTTATTTATGTGATGGACTATTTAAGGCAAACGTAGCCGTTATCGGCAATAAAAATATATATTCTGATTGTGCTATTAATAAAATTGAAGTTTCTTACTTGCTTGAGCATGAAATTTTACTATGGCATGATAGATTGGGACACATAAATTTCCAAAAATAAAAATATTATCAAACTTGGGATTAATTCCGAAATTCCAAGTAGATAAGAACTACAAATGTGAGACATGTGTAGAAGCAAAAATGGTTTAAAAAAAACCATTTCAATCTGTTGATAGAAGCGTCGAACCACTAGGGTTGGTTCATACAGATTTATGTGATTTTAAATCATTACCTACAAGAGGTGGGAAAAAGTACTTTACCACTTTTGTTGATGACTATACACGATATTGCTATGTATATCTTTTAAATAGTAAGAATGAAGCAATTACATCGTTTATGAAGTACAAAGCTAAGGTAGAAAATCAGTTAAATAAAAAGATCAATATATCGAGATCAGATCGAGGTGGAGAATATGAATCACCATTTGAACAGTTCTGTGCCGAAAATGGTACAATTCATCAAACAACAGCTCCATATTCACCACAACAAAATGGTGTAGCCGAGAGGAAGAACAGAACATTAAAAGACATGATTAATGCCATGCTTTTAACCTCTGGTCTACCGACGAATTCGTGGGGGGAAGCCTTAAATATGTCTAATCACATATTAAACAAAGTCTCTCACAATAAAATAGGAACAATTACATATGAGTTATGGAAAGGACACAAACCAAGTTTTAGATACCTCAAATTATGGAGGGTGCTTGGCAAAAGCCTCCCAAGAAAGTCAAACTTGAACCAAAAACAGTAGATTGTTACTATTTAGGACCAGCCCAAAATAGTAGTGCCTATAGATTTTTGGTATTCAAGTCTGACATAGCTGATATTCATGTAAATACAATCATGGAATCTAGAGATGTCTTATTCTTTGAAGATGTGTTTCCGCACAAAAGGAATGAAGGGAATAATGTCCCTAAAAGGACAAGATAAGAATCAAGCAATTCACATGAAGATGAAACTCATCATTAAATTAAGGAAATTGAACCAAGAAGAAGCGTAAGGGCTAGGACTTCCAAGACATTTGGTTCGGATTTTTTCACATATATGTTAGAACACGAACCTCAAATGTATGAGGAAGCAATGTCATCTTCTGAATCTTTATGTTGGAAAGAAGCAATCTAAAATGAGATTGATTCAATACTAAGTAATAAAACTTGGAAAATTGTTGATATTCCGCCTGGAATAAAACCTATTGGCTGTAAATGGATTTTAAGAAGAAAATGAAAGCAGATGGCTCTATCGACAAGTATAAAGCCAGATTAGTAGCCAAAGGATATCATCAAAAAGTAGTAGACTTCTTTGATACATATTCGTCGGTAACACGAATAACCTTTATAAGAATGCTAATAGCAATTGCATCGATCTATAAGATAGAAATTCATCAAATGGATGTAAAGACAGCATTCTTAAATGGAGATCTCGATGAGGAGATCTACATGGAGCAATCTGAAGGTTTTGTCCAAAGGAAATGAAAATAAAGTCTGTAGATTAGTAAAATCATTATACAGATTAAAACAAGCTCCAAAACAATGGCACGTAAAATTTGATAGTGTCATGATGAGAAATGGTTTCCGTATAAATGAATGCGATAAGTATGTTTATTATAAACAAATTGGATAATCACATGTGATGATTTGTTTATATGTAGACGATATGTTAATATTTGGTCTAAATATTCAGGTAATAGAGACCATAAAGAAGATGTTAATCAGCAATTTCGATATGAAAGTCTTAGGAGTTGCAGATGTTATTTTGGGAATCAAAATAATAAAAATGTCTAATGGAATTGAATTATCTCATTCACACTATGTAGACAAAGTGATTGAAAATTTTCAAAATTTTGGAATTAAAGGAGTAAAAACACCTTTTAATCAGTCAGAAGTACTGCATAAAAATACTAATAAGAGTGTAATGCAACTGTAATACTCTCGTGTAATAGGATGTTTCATGTATCTCATGACTTGCACATGACCAGATATAGCTTATGCAGTAAGTAGACTGAGCAGGTATACAAGCAATACAGGAAAAGAACACTGGAAAGCACTAATGAGAGAGCTTGGATATTTAAAAAAATACCACAAATTATTCCCTACATTATGGAAAATATCCTGCCATCTTAGAAGGATATAGTGATGCAAATTGGATTGCTGATTTAGAAGAATCAAAATCAATGAGTGATTATGTCTTTACCTTAGCAGAGGCACCAGTGTCGTGGAAATCAACTAAACAAACATGCATAGCTCGGTCCACTATGAAATCAGAGTTCATCGCTTTAGATAAAGCAGGCGAAGAAGCAGAATGGCTTCATCACTTTTTAGAAGATATTTCGTTTTGGCCTAAACCTGTACCAGCCATATGCATACACTATGATAATCAAGCTATGCTAAGTAGAGCACACAAATTTGTGTATAATGGAAAGTCACGACATATTCGTCGACGCCATAACACAGTTAGGCAGTTACTCTCAAATGGAACTATTTCCATAGATTATGTGAGAACAAATGATAACCTAGCAGATCCATTTACTAAAGGTTTATCAAGAGAGAAAATTGACTGCGCATCGAGGGGAATGAGTTTAAAAGCCTAAACCACTAAGAGTTATCATATACGGAAACCTATCCTAGCGACTGGAGATCCCACGGACTAGGATCAATAAGCAAACCAGTTCTGAGTAACTCAAGCGTAATGCATTTTCCTGGACGTAGTCCAACTCCATTCCTATGGTGCACAATATAAATGCACGCCTACAGAAGTATTTAAAGGTTAAAACTATGTTTTTTAATGATGACCATATCTTGGAAATAACAAGTGGGGTATATGTCGGATACTCTTAAGGTTGCGATCACCTATGTTAGTGTGAGTTGGGTCGGCTCTATGAGAATATTAAAGGCTTATATTTTCTATAAACACTCGCAGAACCAAAAATTGTCCAGGACCAAAATGAACACAACTAAGAGATTGGATGAGAAGGGAATCAATGCTTCGTAAAGCTTATTGCCTGGATACACAATAAAGGCCGACGGTTCAAGATGAAATAATTCACCGATTAGCCAAGTAGATCCGATAAGTTTTAACTAGGGAAAGTTTAAAGTGAAATATCTACTTATCCATGATAAAGCATTATTCCATTTGTACTCTGTGATATTTCGCTTTGTGTGGGGGAAAAGTATATTATCATTTATGTGGGGGATTGTTGGAATTCCTAATATAAAGTGTAAATGAAATACACTTGTCCCACATCGCCAAAACTTCAAACAAAGCAAAAGTATATTAATAACTTTCTATTGAAGGGGTTGGGGCCTTGGGGCACCCAAATGTTTGCTTCGTTGTGAGGAGGAAGATCATGCATCACCATCACACGTGCGCGCGCCGCAGCCGCCGTCCGTCACCAAACCAAACCGGGCCAGGCTTGGGCTCGGGTTCGGATTAGGGTTTGGGTCTAAATGATCCTATTTTTACTGTAAAACTGGGTCGGGTTTTCTAACAATTGCAGGCTATACGAACAGGTGCGAATCTGTTCAAAAGCGGAAGCGGATTGACCAAGGAGGTGCGACTTCTGAAGCGGGCGTGGGTTTTTTTAACGAACAAACGCATCCATTAGCAGACGGATGCGGGTGCGACCCGTCAGACGCAAACGGGTATGACTTATGGCAGCAATGGTTGCGGCCAGTTAACGAACAGCAGCAATAAAAGGCAACGGGTGCGACCCGTCAGGCGGACGCGACTGTTCGAAGGGGTGTAGACAAAATTATAAATATAAGAGAATATTGAACGCATTCTCATTCTATTCCAATCTAATTTCTTCTACTTCTTTTCCTCTGCTGCTTTATACAAAAATCACAGAGTTAACATATTCATTACAATCTCGTGCAGATTACGTCTGTTGTATCTTGGGAGACTTTAAATAACGTCTTAAGGAAATTGTTACGACAAGCCTCAGACAGAATTTCCTTCTTCAACCGGTTAGGTTTATAATCGATTTATATATATCATTTTCGTTTCTACGTTGTATTATTTCTTTAAACAGTATAACGTTTGATCTATTGCTATAGTTATTAGTACTATAGTTGTTAATTTGTGGTTGTAATTTAATTACGACATGCCTATTGCTTAAATTAGCTAATGCAGACTTCCAGAGTAGTGAAAATCTAATTGATAAACTTGTGAGACGAGTTTATAATTGATTATTCTCTATTTTGTTATACTAGACGTATAACATAATACACTGGGGACCTTTGCTTGATTCGACTTCTGCCTTCTTCCTCATTGATTCACACTACAACAAAGCAATCATATTACAACCTTCCCTTTACAATTGTTCATTTTCAATAGTTGTAATAAGTAGTTTGTAACAACTGTTCATTTGTAATTGTTGTAGAAAAGATATTTTTAACAACTCTATTTGTATAGCAGTTGTAATATGCCTCTTTAACAATTGCTTATCTACGCCAGTTGTAAAAAACTATTTATAACAATTGTTTTTGTCCGTTGTCCTCCAACATTACTTTCCTACCCTCCAAAAATTACAACTTCCCTCCACCATTTTAGTTGGATGCTCAATTCATTAATTTGGGTAAAAGTTCCCAACACTAAACTCATTGCCGATTCAATTCGCAAATCCCTAATTTCCAAAAAAAACCTAATTTGCTCCTCAAAACCGCTGCTGATATCGTATGATATTTCCATCTTCTTCCTCACGTTAACATGCTCGGTTCTCAAAAACGCTACTGATATCGTATGCTTAAGGTATATTCTTTCATTCTATTTATTTTAATTGAGTGTTTTAATTGTATGTGCGTGTGTGTTCAAGGAGTATCAAGATTCATGATTTGGGTTTTGGGTTTTGCGGTTTCTGAAATTCGTAGGTTTTGGGCGTCAAATTATGCATCGAATCAGGAATTATGTATCTATGTGTGTGATTCGTAATTATATTTTCGGTTTGACTGGTGTGTCTTATGTATACTTGTAGTTTCATTGATTTGACTGATGGAGTGGGTGGTCAGACGTATATCATGTTCATAGATCTTATCCTAGGTTATTTAGAATTGTTATCTAGTGTTTGTTCAGTTCTGAGTTAGTACTTTATCCTTTGTATGTTGCGTGCTTGATAGATTATGTGGGTTAAGGCTTACATGTTTTGATTGAGTAGGCAAGGAGCAATGCTTTTTGTTTCTATTTAACTGAGATTTAACTGGGTTGTGTTTCAATTTTGAACATGTTATAAGTTGAGATCTGTGTTTCATTTTCATATATATATATATATATATATATATATATATATAAGACCACTTTACTATAAATGAACTTGAATTCATTTTTTATATTTGCAATGACTTGTTTTAGTATATGTAAGACGGTAAATGGTTGATGATATTATATTTTGATTTCTCCTCTTATCCAATCCTTGAATCTTGATCTTTTGAATTATTGATGAATATCAAGCTTTATTATCATTTCCAAATCAGAAAATTAAAGCATAAATTTAAGATTTGATGAAGAAAAACTTACGGTAACAAGCTTTTATTTCCCTTGTGAATTGACAGTGGTTTCTTTTTGCAAGCTCATTCTTCATTTGATCATTTCATACCATAGTTATGAAATTTAAAGAAACAGGTTATTGTAAGTAAGTTTTTGAATTTCCAATTTTAAACAATCTTGCTCCAGAACTTGTTTTTTTCCTTCAATGGCTTGATTTACATATTGTATTGTTTTAAACATGTTATATATATCTTAAATGTAGACTTTATATTAAAACATAGGGTTGAAGTACATCAAAAATTTTTTTAGAGCTATTGATTTTTTTTTGAAATGAGACAGATATTGAAAACTTGAGATAAATCAAGAGTGAGTAGGTGTCGGAGGGGAGGTGTCGGTCTTCGATAACAACGAGCCTCGGCCTTGGTAGCGGGGCAACAGCCCTGCTGCAAGTAGTAGCAGTGGGTACTATTGCCTACAGCAGCAAGGTGCCGCTACTACACAAAGCAGAAGCACATGCTGCTGCTTGTGCTACAAGGGCCAGGCCACTGGCCTGGCCACCTGACCAGCCACCTTGCAATTCAAATCAATCTTGATCGAAATATACCATCGCAATTTGGAGGGACAGAATTATGATTTTAGAGATTTAAAAGATAATAAGGGAATTAAAGTGAATGTTAACAACATAACTGGTTTTTATTTCTTTAAGAGAAAATGAAAATTTTGCCTACTTCTCGATAAAAAAGAAAAGAAATCAAGAGAACATAACAAAAGAAGAAACTCCTTCAATAGCATAAATGAAAATAAGTACAAAAGTGTGAGTCGTGACAGTAAATTATATCACAAAATTAAGAATTTACTGGTTATACTAATTAGTTATTCTTCTAACAGTTTGAAACACAATGCAGTAAAAAAATGTTTATGAAAAATAGTACAAACGAATACTGCAATCAGCAGCTGCTAATTTACCAGAAAACTAACAAATCTAAAGACGTGACTCTGCTTTCTACTGCAAAAATAAGTTGAATAATTTTCAGAGGAAATTGAACTTTGGCAAAAGTGAAGTTATATAAATGGCATAGACAGACTAATGAATCGCTACCCGCACACTTAGCCACTCATACACATGTTCGGTAACTAATATATGTTTTTATAATTTACACCATCGATCAGTGCTCCCATATAAATTAATCATCCTGCACATGTCATTCTTCACCATGTACAACAACAGTTCAAGAAGCACCGTCAACAACAACATGTAATTCCATTTTTAGGACTCTACTTACCTATACATATATTCTAAATAGATTTGTCATTTATGCAAAAATTAATAAATAAGCTTGTTGACATGTATACATAATTTACTCAATGATTGTAGACATGTATATGACACTTTTATTTATACCTATATGCAATGTTATTTAATTTATACGAGCAAAATTTCATTTCAATTTGAGTGGTGGAATGATATCTGACCTGTGATGCAATAATTTGTGGTGTGGGTGCTTCAGCTTCATCTGGTGGTGGTAATACAAGTGATATCACTTTAGCTTTTCTCATTATTTTCTTTTCAACACTTGCACACAATGCTAGTGGGTCAACTGCTCCTTTTATTTTCGCTTGGTTTAGTGCCACGTCAGTCTCCACCTCTTCCACTACTACATTTTTTGGGATTCAAATACATTTTTTGCTTCTTTGTTTTGTGGCTTTTCTGTTTAGTGCATTTCTATTTTTGTGCAACTACATTTTTTTGTTTGTTTTAGTTTATAAAAAAAGACAAATATTTTTAGTAACTCAGATACCATTCACTATCATTTTTACATCTTTGTTTTCTCTGTTACAAAAAATACATTCCAATTGCATTTTTTTGTTTTCTCTGCTACAAATTGTACTTGCTTTACCATCCCTATTCCAAGACTACACAATACATCCATCCAAAGCCTGTAAGTGCACTTATGTTTCCTGCATATCACACTTCGTTTCCCACCCTTCACACTTCATCAACAACACCATCTCCACCAAAATAATCTCCATACAAACTGCACTGCAATCATTTCTAGAAACTGCAATTTTAGAAACTAAATCTTGATTTCGACTCCTATTTCAATAAACCTACACCGACCATCCACCACACTGCAATCATATTTAGAAACTGAATCTTTAAGATTGTTTGTTTTATGATTATTTAAAAAAGGAGCAATTTGTATAATCACGCTTTCTAATATATATGCATTCTTTTTGTGTAGACAAGATTCAAGGTAGATAGAATGTATAAGGATTACTTGTTAATGATACTGGGACAACGATAAAAGGAGTCAAATCAAGATTAGCTGCAGCTATCAAAAAAGCGTCTGCTTGTCCCGACTCTACTAATAGAGTAGCAGACCTAAAACCGTATAATATAAAGAGCGCTGAAGAGTGGAACACATCTTATGTTTAAGGTGGTTATTTTTATTTTATTGATTATAACTATTAAATGTATTACATTTTCCTGTATCATATTAATTGAATTTATCTGTAGGAAACAAGCCAAAAATTCAAAACCATGAGAGCAAAGAATAAACTCCCACACACCATGAGCAGAAAAGGTTATGCAAGATTGGAAGAAGAAATGGTAAGAAAATATTACTAAAGCATTTTTTATTTGTTATTACTTGTACGTTCTTAATCTCTTATGCTTTGATTCATTACTAAACTAATTAAGAACTTAATAAGAATCGATGAATGGTCACTTGTCGAGTGGTTGATCACCGAGACTAAAATTTATGTGAATTCAGACAATAACATAATATTGCCAAAGGCTCTGTCTAGTTTATTATGTAAAAAGAACAATTTTGTTTTTATAACAATTTTTTTTGCATTGTTATTTGAATAAAGTTTGTAGGATACTAAAGTCACTAACTAATTTTTCTTAAAAGTTCCCACAGATTAGTTTTCAGCACTTATATCACTGTGATTAGATTCTACTCAAACAACAAACTAGAATGTATAGATAAAAGATGATTTGATGAATGACTGTGTCTCTCTAAACAATATGTACTTCATGAAAACGAGATAATAGAGAATGGAACAAAAGGTTTGACCTTTACAAATAAGAGTTAAGAACAATGCGTCACGTCCAAAGAAACTAAGAGTTAACAAATATCATGTATTAAGTAAATATAATTGTTGTATTGGATTCTGTTAAATCCTCTCGGTGGTACCAAAATGTAAAAGATGAACTCACTGGTTAGCTATGTATTTGTTCCCTTTGACTTTTCATTGTTTGCAAGTCTCTGGTTCTCTTTTAACTTTTCTCTATCGGTAGTTGTATTGATTTTTGATCTTGAGTTACTTACCAAGTTTGGCAATGTGTTTTCACTTGCGACATTAATATGTGCATCTACTTCTTTATGATATGAATAGTGCATACAAAAAAAACATTAGCTGTCTGTCCTAGATAATAATTATCAAGATTTTGACATTTGTATCTATTTAAGTATAATAATTTGATAGAATGTTTACTCAACGATCACTGTTGAATTTCCATATAGCTCTTGATTGACTCTAGTAGTGACAACAATATGATCTTTCCTTTCAATATTTGCTTAAACATATATTTACATAAGTAAGGCAAACTTCTTTTATTTCATTTTATTTTGAATTTTATTAAAACAAACCTGTAACTGATTTGTTTCCATTATTTTCAGTGATGCTTACACGCAGATTCATAGGTTGATCATCCAAGCCTGCAATATCACAATACTGGCATCAGAATCTTAGATTTTTTTTTCTTTCTTGAAGATGGATGATATATATTATGAGTCATTTTCTATCATTTTAACAGAACTTAACTAAAAAAAAGTCATTTTCTCTCAATTTAACTATAAAATAAAATGTGAGACTTTAAAGAAAATAATTGGATGCCGACTTACAAATTTGAAGATAACTATAACTGAAAAGGGGACGGAAAACAAAAATTAAAACAATAGGGATCATGATCATCAAGCACCCAAATACTGCTATGAAGCCAACTTTTGCCCTCATTTTCTTTTTATTTTTCCCTTAATACTTAGTATCTGACACCTTAAGTATAATTACTCAATATATAACAATGACATCTATTTTTTTTCTTAATATTAACATTGTTGACCTAATATTGCATCATGTTCATTCGTAGGTTGCACTATTTATCTTGTTGAGATTAATCTTAATTCATCAGCTCATCATCTTAAATGCATCTTGAACAACTCAAAATTGCCTTCGGTTTCTGCAACAACAAAAAAGCAAGAGATGGCAGAGATGAAGCACATGACCGGATTAGTATATATTGCATCTTTTAGGAGGTATGTATTTATTTCTCTTTATTTCATAGCTTCTGGTTTGTGCACATTTGTGTGAAAAACCAAAAACATGTGAATATATTTGTTAGTCTACATCAGTTAGTGTATCATGCAACATATTTAAATGGGCAAATATATGTGATAAACAATATTTCATTCCTTTCTATTTGTTTTATGCCGCAGGCACGTTATCATTTACTATATGTTAGCTTAAAGTCTATCAATTCAAGTATTTTATATAACCGCGGTGACCTTATTGTTGTCGTATTATGTATTTTAGTTATTCAGTCTAATGTATTAATTCAACCATCTCCCATAAATCAACTATTCAGTTTATGTATTATGTCTTATTTTTTTTAACTTGTATTTTTCATTGTTATCTAATGTTTACTAAGATTGATGCTATCAAAATATGCGTTATATATTTTAGTCTAAGGTCAAATATATTATATTTCATTAAGATGCCTTTTATTTTTAATCCTTATATATCTTTTAATCTGTTGTTTCAGATCTTTCCATAATAATGGGGAAGCCGTTTTGGGTAAGTAAGCATGAGTAAGCAAACTGCTGATCTATATGAGAGTGCTCACCATTTTCAAGTAAGCATCTCAAATATGTCTTCTTGAAAAAATACCGCCAGTATTATTTCCTTTTTTAGCTTTTTATCCCATATTTGTTTTTTAACTGCATTTGCCCTTTAGATGTATTTACATTCACTGCTTTAAGTCCAGCATTATTTTATTTGCATTTGTAGAACCCAAGATGCTCTTGACTTTGACATGTTTGTACTCTGAATTCGTTTTTCTATTTTCAGCAAATAACAATGTGATGTGTATTGTGTATTGACTAAACCTGATATTGCAGTTAGTTTCATTTCATTTTGTTACATTGATGTTTAGTTTTACTTCAATGTTGTCTAGGATATTGCAGTAGGATCCACTGATATTGCAGTTCTTTCTATTTTGACTTTAAATGCATTTTGATACCGTTTTGTAGTAGTTAATATATGGTTGTGATGTCTTCTCCATGAGTGAATAACGATTCCTTTGAATTTATGTTAATTTTTTCTCATTGCATATATGTTCTTGCTGCAATCCAAAATGTGTTTAGAAATTAATTTTTTTATTTTACATTTTTTAACCACAACTGCCAATAGCAGTTGTAAAAAGGTTTTTCACAACTGCTAATAGCGGTTGTAAAAGGCCTTTTTACAACTGCCATTGGCAGTTGTAATTTTTTTTTTACAACTATCAAAGATCGTCGTAAAAAACAAAGCTTTATTACAACTCTGGATATGACGAGGGACAGCTGTCCGTTGTAATAGACCTATTGCAACTGTTTTGGCAGTTGTGAAAATGTATTTTTGTTGTAGTATCAGGGTCACCTCCCCTTTTTTAATATGAAATGTGAGATTAAGTGGGTTGACAGAGTAAGTTATACTGGCACAGAAGAAAGGAGTAGCGAAGGGTTCAGTTGCATTAATGGATGCATGGGGTAACTCGCTATTCCTAATACTAGAATGCTTCAAAAAGAGGAATAAACAGAGTCTTTGTCTAAAGAACACGTTGAGAAAGGGAAGATGTATGGAACCTTTCAACAAGATGGTGTTTTTACAAATCTCTCAAAATGGATCTATTCCAAACGTATATGCCATGGCCCCTTATATCGACATGATAAGCTGCATACCACTTAAATTGCATTTTTGGTTGATTTGTTATTTCTCTCTTGCCAAATATTCCATACTGATGTTGACAGACAAAGACGTGCTAGATCTCTTGTTTTATTTTTTCTGTGAATTTGCCTTAAAATGTTTGCTACAACATTAGCTATATTTGATGCATGACTATTTGTGAGATTGAATTTGTTTTCGCACCACTTCAATATCTCATTCGAATACCGACATTCATAAAACATATGATTGCAAGTTTCAAATTTAGTTTCACAAAGAACAATGCAATAGACTTGTTAATAAATTAGTTATTGATTTTGATGATAACAGCATTGGTACCGATAATAGATTGATATAAAATATGGTTACCAATGTTTATGTATAGATATATATTATATAGTGCATAACGCATGATATTATACATGTATTAAATTGAAGAAAATACAGCAGAGAGACTCAAAAAATGGACATAAAGACTCGTGAGTATAAAGATCAAGAGATATGAAGATTCAAGCCTATAGTATAGTATGTTGAGTCATATATTATTGTTAAAGCTTCTGGTAGCAACTTTTGATCACTATATCTCTTTCTTTTATTCTTTTATTCTTTAAATCAAAATGTATCTTTAATATGTTTAAAAATATTTTATAAAAGTTTTTTTAAAAGTTTAAAATGCTTATAAACTATGTTTAAACTATTTTATAAAGTATCAAAATATTTTAGAAAGCATTAATTTTCAAAACAATTTAAAGCAAAAGAGTTTTTCAAAACTCAATGGGATATGTCGACATAACCAAATGAAATATGTCAGCATACATGTTGATATTTTGAAATTCAAATTTTAAAATGAAAGGTTGTAACGACCCGATATTTTCAACCATTCGCATCCGCACATGTCGGACTTGAATTGCACAAAATACCGTGTTGTAAGTAAAAATTTGGCAATATTCAGCATAAACAGTAAATAAATAATCACAGATCACAGATACAGAGTAATATAATGCAGCGGAAGAAAGGAAATAGTAGTTCATGAAGCTACTATACATATACATCAGAGTTAAACAAGATACGACAGAAGTAACAAGATGATAATCAGGTACAAATCAAAATACATCACTGGAATCACTACATACTGGGAGCAAAATAAATGGGTGGATCTTCTAGCGAAGCTTCAACTCAGAAGGTGAGTCCTGAATGCAGAATCACTCGGTCTGTCTCGAGCGTAAAGCAAAGCACAAAACACTCGAGTCAGGACATACATACTTATGAACCGTAAATCAACTCAAGTGAATAGTAACAAAATGCATCGGTAACTTAAAGGATGCTTGGGATTGCCCATCCTTTAAGGATCCGTTAAACTATTACTATATAGTAATATTTCGCTATTATAATAATGTCTACTGTAAAATAAATTAACTTTTAAATAGCGTTAAGGAGTGACCCAATATTCCCCTTAACACGTAATAATGTCAGTAGTCTATACAGTACCGTAATACCTCCTGATCGAGAGGCTACCAGAGGATACTCCATAGGTACGACACAAATCAAAATAGTACAAGGCTCGCTGGGTTAGGTGACACGGCACAACAAGGCAATGCCAGGGTAGATATACCAAATACGCATTTGGGCCGGTGGTAACGCGTAGCAGCTACTACCGCCCACCTCGAACCACACTCCCAAAATCAAAGGTGCGCTCACCAAACAATCACAAAGTAATAGAACGGCATACGAATAAGTGCGCCCGATAAGAGATGCTACCTCCTTAGCCCGAGAATCGCTCCTATTTTAGCCACCTTATGCCACCTCATGAGAGTCGAGTCCACGTGCATACCTCAATAGAACGTCGCTACCATCTTACTTCATTCTGGAATCTCCACTACGTACACGGTTATCAAAGTGGTTTTCGGTATCGACAAAGAGTATGCCCATATCTGATCCCGGTCTCTTTTCCAACCAATCGTTATTATAACACCGTGGTCATTTAAAAATAGTATATACTGTCAAACCAAATATCATTTCATTTCAAAACTATATTCCTTGCAAATTAGTTTATACTTCTAAACCAAAAGCATTTTTATTTCAAAACTATATTCATTTCAAAACCATTTCAAATCATTTCCTTTCAAATCCTTTATCAATTCATTATCATTCTTTAATTCAAATATTGAATTTCAATATTATTTTAAAAATCAATTATATCATTCATTTATTATTTCAAATATCATTTCAAAACACATCTCAAAATTCCATTCAAAAATTCATTTATCTCATTACATTTCATTCCATTTAACACATATAAAGCAAACATTATTTAAATTCAAATTTAATTTAGATTCCTTTGAAATTCAAATTTAAATATTAATCATATTCAAAACTCCTTAAACTTCACAAATAATCAATTCCAAAAGTTAAATCATTTAACACTTTAAAATATAACTCAAAATAGTGTTAAAATCTATAATATTTCAAAACATTGTCAAATTTCAGCAATGGCGGCACTTACAAAGTGTTATCGTAGCTTACATTAAGTATGTCAGCTTGTAGTTTAGTTTAGCAACCAAAACATTTACCAAGTGCTATAGCAGAGATGTTTTGTTTATTTACAGCAACAACGGCACTTACAAAGTGCTACAATAACCATTCTTATTAATTCAAAGCTTAGTTAACTTTAGCAACGGCAGCACTTACAAAGTGCTACAGCAGCCTATATTAAAATTTCCAGAATTAAATAAATTTAAATTTTAGCTATTTTAAACTTATAAATCATATTTCTAAGCTTCAAAATTTAACACTTAAATCATTTTAACATATGATTTATCACAACAAAATTTTCATTAAATATCCAATTTAAAACTCAATTCATTTGTCAAGTCAAAATTTCACTATTTTCTTAACTTATTAATTTGACAAAACTTAACGTTTTACTTTAACTATCCATATTAAAACTTAAAATTTAATTCCCATTATTTACTTACATTTTAAAAGTAAAATTTAAATTCAAAATCACATTTACTCCAAACTTACATACTTAAATTCAGTTCAAACATTTAACTTTATTAAAACATAAAATATACATTTTTAAATCAAAATTTCATACTTTAAAATACTTAACTATATAAAAATCATTTAAAATATACCACGGTGTCTGTATATAATTTTCTATCCTAGGTCAAGTGATACAGATATGTATCATTTCAATCCGCAATTTAAAAAGAAAATCCGGGTTCTATCATTTCAAACCCGCAATCCCAAATCAAATAAAATACAAAAAAATCACTTGAGCCTATCGTTTCAGTTCATAATGGTTTTTTCCTGTTCTGATATCCGTTCGGGTATGTGCCATTTTAAGCCATAGTGATTCTATTCTAATAGGGAACTTGCAGTGTGAGTATATGCATAAACAATATAAATGAATATACTAACATGTCAATGTCATAATATACTGTCATTTATCATAGGTCAGGTGATAATTAACAATGTTAACATTGTAATAACATGGAATAACATATCATATAATCATCATTAACTTGCATAACATTTTAGTTACTAATCATTTGTCATTCATTTACCATTCCATAAGTAATAATGTCAGAGTGGGAAGGACTCACCTTTATCAAAGCTAGAGATCCAAAACAACACACAAGAACGATTCCAAAAGCACGACAAACATGATTAGATTTGAATGGATGGAGAGACTTATATCAACCCAAAATATAACGTACATAAGTAAATATGTTTAATTTACATACAAATAAAATTAACAAATTTTGATTTGCATAACAATTTCAAAACAAGGAAAGATAACCAAACCTTAAAAGCAAAAGACTTGTACAAGACAACATAAGCTTGGCCGAAATGCAAATGTGCTTGATCTTACCAAACCTAGGCTCGGCCTAGGTCATGTATGCTCGTCCATGAGTCATGAGACATGGCTATGGGCATGAAAGTGGAAGGCAAAGGCAAAACAAGTGGATGGTTAAGGAGGCAAGGGGTTTGGATGAACACAAGGACCTATGGGCTTGACCTAGGAGTCAACAAGCATGGCCATGGTGCCAACATGGCTCGGCCATGATTAGGTCAGAGGTGCGGGGTGATGGATAGGTGGCGTGGCCAAAAGAAAGGGTGGTGGTGAGGTGATAGGGCAAGCAAACATGAAGGAGTTTGGTGAATAGATGGTTCTGTCATGGTTAACATGCTTTGGATGTGGAGTTTTGGCCTAGGTGCTCATGGCCTGGCTTGGGGAGGAGGATGTGGTGATGTAGGCCGTGGATGGGAAGGTGGAGGAGGAAGGTGGCGGCTAAAGGAGCGGTGAGCCTGAACTATGCAAGGAAAAACCAAAAAGAAAAGGAGAAAAATGAAAAAGAGGGGATGAAAGAAGGAAGCCATGACTCACCAAAACTTTCAGGAGATGAGAAATGAAGACTTGAGATGATTTTTTCCTTCACGCGAATGATAAGAGGCGGCTAGGTTTTTAGAATACACGACTACAATTTAGGAATATATATGGTAGGAAATCAAAAGGGTGGGAAATACAAAGGCAAGAAATAAAATGAAAAGTATGCCTATATTTAAAACAAGTAACGTATCTTAATTGATTTGTTTCCTATATATTAAAGAAAGATATATATACAAAAGAAGCCTTTGCTAAACAAAATAAATACAAGAACATTTAATAAATAAATTTTTAAAAGATATGCCTTTAAGGCAATATAACATATATCTATTGGAAATTTCTTTCCAAGAAATAAATAAGGGATCAAAACACATAACCATTCAGTTAATAAATAAATGTCTACATAAATAAAATATAAAGATCGTGTAGAGATAGATATTATGAAAATAAACAAATAGTTTTAGGAAAAATAGAAAACAAATAAAGAAAATACTTTATTTAATTGAAACTAGAATTTAAAATTGTAAACAAAACACAACTGACATTGGAAAATTTCAACTATACTTTTAAAATGTTCCAAAATAATATATATATATATATATATATATACATAACATGTCATGTTACACACGTAAACATAAATTAGAACAAGACATGACAAAAAAAATATCATTTATGTAAATTAAAATAAACAATTTTGTTAAATAAACAATTTACATACAATAGTGTAAAAAGCATAACTTTCACATTATTAATCAGATTCCAACGAAACGAAAAGCGGTATACTTAAAATTTTATTTACTTTCATAAAATAAAGATAAATTTCAAAAGTTAAAATTTTAAATTTTTAAAATTAAAAGTCAAAGTTTGACCATATTGACAAAATTCCCATTTCTAGAAAATATTCTATTTATTCGTGTTTGGAATTATAATTCTCATAAAATCGAAATTTATATTTAAATAACAAAAATTATTCATTTTAATAAATAAAATAAAGTTTTTAAATCAAGAAATTCAATTTAAAAATAATTACAAAATAAAGGGTTGTTACACTCTCCCGCACTCAAAACTTTTCGTCCCTGAAAAGGAATGAGGTACGCGAAAACACATAAAAAGATAGAATGAAATAGGATTAAGACAAGATGACAAGAAAATTGAAATTATACCTGATAAATGTTGTTATAGGTAAGTTTAACAAGTTGGAGATGACCTTCCAAAGATCCTCCTGAATCAAGAACACAAGACGAAAAAGATCCTCTAGAATCTGATTCACCCTTTCCGCTTGACCGACGGTCTGTGCATGGAAAACAGTGCTCAGGTTCAAAAATGAGTAACAAAGATTATAGAAAGGTTTCCAAATAGACTGGTATAAGAAATAGCCTCCCCGTTCTGTAGCAAGATAAGGAAAATAAGGACAACCAAAAGATGGTTTGGAAAACAGAATAAGGTAATAAATTTGAAACCATGAAAATTTCAACTTAAACTGATAAATAAATTTTACACAAGTTAAATAAATCTTAACTATCTCAAATTTCATTATCTTATCATCCAATTATCTTAAATTAACAATGTCTAAAATGAGGGGTTTGAAAAATCATTTATTATACTCAAAATGTACTCAATAAATTTAATTCTTCTTTATTTGTAATTAAATTAATTTTTTTCCCACTCAATATATTGTATCACCTATATTAAGTATATCTACATTTATTATAACTGCTTTAATTTATTCTTAGTTCATTTAACATCATTTTATATTGTAAATTATTCCATTACCCTTTTACTCTATTTACCTCCGTTAATCTTTTTATAACTAAAATTTAAGTGTATAACATTTATTATAACCACTCAAATTTTTATTAAAAAAATCTTTTCATACTGTATATTAACCAATTACCTTGTTAACTTCAAAAATTTATGTAAGTTATATTGGAATGCAATTGAGTATTATACAAATAAAACTTTCTAATTCAATTATCTCAAGTTTGAATCATTTATTCAAAAAAATTGATTTTCTTTTTATAATTGAAATTATTCTTTAAGATAAAATTTAGGAACTAAATTTTCGATTCCCTTCAAACCATTTAGAGATAAATAAATATATGTACATAATATGTCAAATCAAATTTAAATCATATATCTATATATATTATAAATCAAGTCATATTTTAAAAATTCAAATCAATTAAATTCCCTGAAGCAATACTGTAGCAAAACTACAGAATGGTCTCTTCACTTCGAAACTTGAAAATGGATGTCGATGATGCTGTCGTCATCACCGAGGTTGTTTTCCAGCGACAAAGAAAAGAGCACTAATTTTTAAACTTTAAAATTCTTTGGAAACAAATTTCTATTCTGAAATACTTTAAATAATATCCTTTAAAACTTTAAACACTAGATTTGAAACCATCGGAAATTAAATTCTCAAATTCTTGTTTTAAATTCATTTCTACTTCCAAATTAATTTATAGCCATTGTTTATAGTTCAATTATTTATATGAGACAAAACCAATGGTTTACAAAACCATAAATAAAATCAAATACTATTATATCTTAACAGCTAGTTAAATTAACTATAAAAATTCTGAAAATTATACTTATATATAATATTAGATTTTTCAAATATAGGAATAAATTTTTCAAAACAAGGATAGAGATTCAAATTTGATGGACTCAAATCAAAGAGAATTCTGATTTGAAGATAAGTTGGAAGCGAAGATACGATGATTAAATAACAGAATAAGGAAATGGATAAGCTTATATAAATCGCGGGCAACCTTAACCGGGTCAACCATGACTTAACGAATAAGATCGATGTGGATTTCTGGGGTAAATCAACATTTGATCTCAAGAGAAAGAGTTCAAAATAATAAGATATACTAGCATTTAAACCGAGGATATGAAATCTCCGGTGAATCGATGCTGTTGTAAAGGAGTTTCACCCCTTTTACAAATCAGTTTGAGATTGGAGAGACCGTCGACTCATTATTAAGATCATTCGAAGTGGAGTTATGGGATGCTCTACAATCGAAAGAATACGAATAGTGAGGGACACGAATGGATTTTGGAACCGTAGGGAAACGTTCCAAAATTCAAAGGAAATTCGAATCGAAGAGGAAGAGATTCAAACTCGAACGAAAGTGATTCTGTAAATAAATTTACTATATATGCTAAGTTTGCCTAGAGCCAAGCTCTGATACCAAATGTATTGACCCGATATTTTCAACCATTCGCATCTGCACAGTCAGACTTGAATTTCTCAAAATACCGCGTTGTAAATAAAAATATGGCAATACTCAGCATAAACAGTAAATAAATAATCACAGATCACAGACACAGAGTAATATAATGCAATGGAAGCAAGGAAATAGTAGTTCATGAAGCTACTATACATATACATCAGAGTTAAACAAGATACTACAGACGTAATAAGATGATAATCAGGTACAAATCAGAATACATCACTGGAATTACTGCATACTGGAAGCAAAATAGATGGCTGGATCTTCAAGCAAAGCTTCAACTCCAAAGGTGAGTCTTGAATGTTGAATCACTCGGTCTGACCCGAGCGTAAATCAAAACACAAAACACTCGAGTCAAGACATACATACTTATGAACTGTAAATCAACTCAAGTGAACAGTAACAAAACGCATCAGTAACTTAAAGGATGCTTGGGATCGGTCATCCTTTAAGGATCCATTAAACTATTCACTATGTAGTAACATTTCACTATTATAATAATGTCTACTGTAAAATAAACTTACTTTTAAATAGCGTTAAGAAGTGACCCAACATTCCCCTTAACACGTAATAGTGCCAGTAGTCTATACAGTACCGTAATACGTCCTGATCGGGAGGCTACCAAAGGATACTCCATAGGTACGACACAAATCAAAATCGTACAAGGCTCGCTAGGGTAGGTGACACGGCACAACAAGACAATGCTAGGGTAGATATACCAATTATGCATCCGGACCGGTGGTAACGCGTAGCAGCTACTACCGCCCACCTTGAACCACACTCCCAAAATCAAATGTACGCACCAAAAAATCACAAAGTAATAGAATGACATACGAAGAAATGCGTCCGATAAGAGGTGCTACCTCCTTAGCCCGAGAATCGCTCATGTTTTAGCCACCTTATGCCAACTCATGTGAGTCGGGTCCACGTACATACCTCAATAGAACGTCGCCACCTTCCTACTTCATTTTGGAATCTCCACCGCGTACAAGGTTGTCAAAATGGTTTTCGGTATCGATAGAGAGAATGCCCATATTCGATCCCGGTCTCTTTGCCAACCAATCGTTATTATAACACCGTGGTCATTTAAAGATAGTATATACTATCAAACCGAATACCATTTCATTTTAAAACTATATTCCTTTCAAATTAGTTTATACTTCGAAACCAAAACCATTTTTATTTCAAAATTATATTCATTTCAAAACCATTTCAAATCATTTCCTTTCAAATCCTTTATCAATTCATTATCATTCTTTAATTCAAATATTCAATTTAAATATCATTTTAAAAATCAATTATGTCATTCATTTATTATTTCAAAACACATCTCAAAATTCCATTTAAAAATTCATTTATCTCATTACAGTTCATTCCATTTAACACATAACAAAGTAAACATTATTTAAATTCAAATTTAATTTAGATTCCTTTAAAATTCAAATTTAAATATTAAATCATATTCAAAACTCCTTAAACTTCACAAATAATAAATTCCAAAAGTTAAACCATTTAACACTTTAAAATATAACTCAAAACAGTGCTAAAATCTATAATATTTCAAAACATTGTCAAATTTCAGCAACGGCGGCACTTACAAAGTGTTATCGTAGCTTATATTAAGTACTTCAGCATATAGTTTAGTTTATCAACCACAACACTTACCAAGTGCTATTGCAGAGAAGTTTTTTTTATTTACAGCAACAGCGGCACTTACAAAGTGCTACAGTAGTCATTCTTATTAATTCAAAGCTTAGTTAACTTTAGCGACGGCAGCACTTATAAAGTGCTACAGCAGCCTGTTATTAAAATTTCTAGAATTAAATAAACTTAAATTTTAGCTATATTGAACTTAAAGATCATATTTCTAAGCTTAAAAATTTCACATTTAAATCATTATAACATATGATTTACCACAACAAAATTTTTATAATTAAATATCCAATTTAAAACTCAATTCATTTCTCGAGTCAAAATTTCACTGTTTTCTTAACTTATTAATTTAACAAAACTTAACATTTTACTTTAAATATCCATATTAAAATTTAAAATTTAATTTCCATTATTTACTTACATTTTAAAAGTAAAATTTAAAATCAAAATCACATTTACTCCAAACTTACATACTTAAATTCAATTTAAATATTTAACTTTCTTAAAACATAAAATATACATTTTTAAATCAAAATTTCATACTTTAAAATACATATCTATATAAAAATCATTAAAATATACCACGGGTCTGTATATAATTTTCTATCCTAGGTCAAGTGATACAGGTATGTATCATTTCAATCCGCAATTTAAGAAGAAAACTCGGGTTCTATCATTTCGAACCCACAATCCCTAGTCAAATAAAATACAAAAAAATCACCTGAGCTTATCGTTTCAGCTCATAATGATTTTTCCTTATTCTAATGTCCATTCGGGTATGTATCATTTCAACCCATAGTGATTCTATTCTAACAGGAAACATGCAGTGTGGATATACGCATAAACAATATAAATGAATATACGAACATGTCAATGTCACAATATACTGTCATTTATCATAGGTCAGGTGATAATTAACAAGTTTAACATGGTAATAACATAGAATAACATATCATATAATCATCATTAACTTGCATAACATTTTAATTACTAATCATTTGTCATCCATTTACCATTCCATAAGTAATAATGTCAGAGTGAGAAGGACTCACCTTTATCAAAGCTAGAGATCCAAAACAACACACAAGAACGATTCCAAAAGCACGGCATGCACGATTAGATTTGAATGGATGGAGAGCCTTATATCAACCCAAAATATGACATACATAAGCAAATATATTTAATTTACATACAAATAAAATTAACAAATTTTGATTTCCAAAACAATTTCAAAACAAGAAAAGATAACCAAACCTTAGAAGCAAAAGACTTGTACAAGACAACATAAGCTTTGCCTAAATTCAAATGGGCTTGATCTCTCCACACCTAGGCTCAGCCTAGGTCATGTATGCTCGGCCATGAGTCATGGGACATGGCTATGGGTATGAAGTGGAAGGCAATGGCAAAACAAGTGGACGGTTAAGGAGGCAAGGGGTTTGGATGAACACAATGACCTATAGGCTTTACCTAGGAGTCAACAAGCGTGGCTATGGTTCCAACATGGCTCGGCCATGATCTGGTCAGAGGTTTGGGGTGATGGATAGGTGGTGCGGCCAAAAGAAAGGGTGGTGGTGAGGTGATAGGGCAAGCAAACATGAACGGCTTTGATGAATGGATGGTTTTGTCATGGTTAACATGCTTTGGATGTGGAGTTTTGGCCAAGGTGCTCACGGCCTGGCTTTGGGAGTAGGATGTGGTGATGTATGCAATGGATGGGAAGGTGGAGGAGGAAGGTGGTGGATAGAGGAGGGGTGCGGCTGAACTATGCAAGGCAAAACCAAAAAGAAAACGAGAAAAATGAAAAAGAGGGGAAAAAAGAAGGAAGCCATGACTCACCAAAATTTTCAGGAGATGAGATATGAAGACTTGAGATGATTTTTTCCTTCACGTGAATGATAAGAGGCGGCTAGGTTTTTAGAATACACGGCTACAATTTAGTAATAGATATGGTAGGAAATCAAAAGGGTGGAAAATATAAAGGCAAGAATTAAAATGAAACGTATGCCTATATTTAAAATAAGTAACGTATCTTAATTGATTTATTTCCTATATATTAAAGAAAGATGTATATGCAAAAGAAGCCTTTACTAAATAAAATAAATACAAGAACATTTAATAAATAAATTTTTAAAGGATACGCCTTTAAGGCAATATAACGTATATCTATTTGAAATTTCTTTTCAAGAAACAAATAAGGGATCTAAACATGTAACCGCTCAATTAATAAATGAATGTCTAAATAAATAAACTAGAAAGATTAGGTAGAGATAGATATTATAAAAATAAAAAAATATTTTTAGGAAAAATAGAAAATAAATAAAGAAAATACTTTATTTAATTGAAACTAGAATATAAAATTGTAAACAAAATACAACTGACATTGGAAAAATTCAACTATACGTTTAAAATGTATCAAAATAATATATATATATATATATATATATATATATATATATATATATATACACACATAACATGTCATGTTACACACGTAAACATAAATTAGAACATGACATAAAAAACAAAATATGATTTATGTACATTAAAATAAACAATTTTGTTAAATAAACAATTTACATACAATAGTGTAAAAAGCATAACTTTCACAATATTAATCAGATTCCAACAAAACGAAAAGCAGTATACTTAAAATTATTTAATTTCATAAAATAAAAATAAATTTCAAAAGTTCAAAATTTAAATTTTTAAAATTAAAAGTCAAAGTTTGACCACATTAATAAAATTCCCATTTCTGAAAAATATTCTATTTATTCATGTTTGGAATTATAATTCTCATAAAATCAAAATTTATATTTAAATAACAAAAATTATTCATTTTAATAGATAAAATAAAGTTTTTAAATCAGGAAATTCAATTTAAAAATAATTACAAAAAACAGGGTTGTTACAAAGGTCTATTCATCGTAACTCTTCGCGAATGGACATGTCTATTTATTCTCTATACATAGAGGGTTTCAAATGAACTTTTAGCAACTACTTTCTTATTATCTTCTCTCCTCTTACTTTGCCAAAATTTATATTAAAAATATATTCAAATTTTCTCAAATTCAAACCATAATCAATTCAATCATCGTTGTATTAAGTTTCTACTATTTATTCTCTGATTTCAACCATCTCTCTCTCTCTCAGTTGAAGATCAAAGTGTTGTCCAAGAGGCTATTGGATCTATTGTATCCAAAGATCGAACATTGTCTTTGAAAAAACCATTAAACTCTAGTTATAGTTGATTGGATGTGATTATGTCCCGATTCAAATCAGCTGTATGTACTTGATGTCTCGAAAATCTAAGTAGGTGTGATGTGCCCCGTATGAATCAAGTGAGTGTGCCCAGAGCTTGGAAAATCTGGTGGGTGTGTCTCATAGCCATAAAGTCGAGATTGTATTGGGTTTGCCTTTTGCCCATTAAAAGTTTGACATTATTCGAAAAGAAATTTGTATAAGCAATTGTATAGGACTGGATGTAGGGTAAATCTGAACCAGTATAAAATCCCTAGTGTGATTTCTCTAATTCTCTACTTTTTACTTACGTCATTTATATTTATCTATGTTTGCATCTATGATTGTGGATTCTGCATTGTGTAATAATAATTTCGAAAGAATTTTAAAATTATTCACATAAATCATAAAACACTATTCACCCCCCTTTAGTGCTTAATCAGTCTTAGGATCCTTAGTTCTGCAACCCACATTTGATACCGAAGCATTGGTTTTTCAAAAATTCATAATTTGATTTTTTAAAATTTTAAATGGCTAATAACATTGTTAATTCTGTTAGTAATACTGTCGGTTCATTTGTCAACACTTTCCTTGAAGGACAATCTATTGCTAGACCCCCGCTTTTTAATGGTAGTAATTACGCTTTTTGATCATATTGAATGGAAATTTACTTACTGTCAAGTGGTTTAGACATTTGGAATATTACACAAAATGAGCACACTAAACGCCAGACTGATTTTTCATCTTGGACCACTGACCAAAAGACATTGCACAAAATTACCCCAAAACCATGAATATTTTATTTTTTTCATTAGACAAAACTGAATTTAATAGAGTGTCTATTTGTAAGTCTGCATATGAAATTTGAAGAACACTACAAGTTACATGTGAGGGCACTAGTAATGTAAAACAAACAAAAAATTTCGAGTTAACTAATTAGTTTCAATTATTTAAAATGAATCTAAATGAGTTCATTTATGACATGTACTGTACGTTTCAAGATATAGCCGTTCATTAGTTACATTAGGGAAAAACTTTTCTAAAAAGGATCAAGTTAAGAAAAATATCCTAAATTATCTCTCTTTACAGTGAGATCAAAAGACCCTTACAATTGAAGAGGCTAATGGATATTAGTAATTTGAAAATTGAAGAGTTAATAGTCAATTTAATGTCTTATGAAACACCAATGCATGGTAGAAGAGAAAAAAAGGCAAAAAAAGAAATCCATCGCCTTCAATGCAATGACTGATGATCACGATTTAGACAAAAACAATGATGAGAAAATCACCTTTATAACCAGAAATTTCAAAAAATTATTAGAGTATAGAAAGATGAACAACTTTCGGAAACCTGAAAACAAAACCAATGGAACTGAAACTACGATTAGATGTTCAACTGTGATCAATTTGGTCATTTTCAAAGAGAGTAACCCATCCAAATAAATCAAAGGTCTCACCGACAAATGACTCATCCAGAAAAAGAAAAAGAGCTTACACAACAACTTTGGATGACTCAGACACTTCCTCTAACAACATAAAACTGATACTATAAATGTTAATATGTGCTTCACGGTACCAACAGATTAATCAAAATTGATCAATAGAAAACGACAAAAATAGGTACGCATTATAATTAATTTTTTTGGTTGCTTTTGATTTCTCGTAATAACCTATAAATTAATAATATTAGGATAACTAGAAATACATATATATAGATATATAAGTATATAGGAATATTTCACGTTCAGTTTAGTTTTGAAAATCAAGGGCTATATGTTGACATATGCCTCACCTATATGTCGACATATGTACTAGAAATTTGAAATTTTATTTCAAATTCAAAATTTTGAACTTCCCTATACTTTTCACTTACACTTATGATCTGAAAAGATGTCTTCTTTACTAGAGAATATGTCCTTTGATTCTCTACTTATTTATTTTATCATTCATTTCACTTACTTTATTTTCAAATTACAAATATCATTTCACTCTCGCATCTCCTCAAAATCTCAAAAAAGGCTTCCTCTAGCTCAAACCTGAAAACCATTAGGCTCTTCAAAAAGAAAAATGCTTCTCTTCAATGAGAAAGATGTAATTAAGGCCTATATGCAATATACGACTTCCAAAAAATTTCTCTCAGAAGGTTAGCTAAATTTAATATTTTTGCATCTTATGGTTTATATGAATTTTTATTTTGGAAATGGTATTCTCAATTTGATCAAACCTTATGCTACCCCGATTTGGTAAAAATGTTTTATGCAAATCTAAATTGAAATTTTTGTCAAGGGAAAGAACGTCAAGTTTGAAGTAGCGTTAATGGCACTCAAATAGTTTTAAATTGTCAAATTTTGAATCATATTCTTGGTTTTAAATCTAGTGGAATTAAGCTCTCCACTTTTCAAATTTATACTAAAAATGGCGAAGTTCTTTATGAAATTTTCGAAAATGATGAAGACTTTAGATTTAAACTCAAAAATTTTCATCCAAAAGTAAAACATTTGAGTCCTATTCTTCAACAAAGCATAACTCCGAGGATGTGTAATTATCATAACCCTACTCAAAAAGTTGTCAAAGCTCTTTTCACTATTTATCGTCGCTACAACATAAATTAAGCACGGGTCATTTTAGATTGTTTTATCCAAATGAATATTTCTAGACACGAGAATACACTTTTGCATAACGTATATCTTACTAGAATTTTCTTATATTTTGGTATGGATTTAAAAGGAGAAAATTCCATTTCTAGAAAAGTTTTTGACAAAGTAAATGTTCACTTATGCACATTTCACCAATCTTTGAATCCTATGAAACTCTTTCTGAGAAGATGCAAAGGTTGGCATGGGTAGAATAACTAGAAATTCAACAAGAAGAGGATGAAAAGAAGATGAAATGGAAGTGGAAGAAGAGGAGGAGGAAGAGGAAGAAGAAAATTCCTCTTTGGAAAGTTTCGAAAAATCGTCCAACCCTACAAACAAAGAGGTACTAAGGAACGAAGAGAATCTTCTTAAAAACCAAAGAAGCTTAAACGTTCCTTTAGTAAAAAAAACTCACTTCTATTTCCAACAAAATCGATAAATTCTTTAGAAATGTCATTCACAAGCTTGCTGGTGCTTCATCAACTTCATCCACATCCTTCTAAATCTATCTAAGTTGCTTACTTATGTTATCCAGCCTTGTATTATGTGTTTTTAACTAAAATCCATGCTATTTCTATGTATTTTTCCTTTATTCATCATTGAAATTGATGTATCCTTTGAATTCTAGTAATGAAAACTATCTATTATTGTTCTATATGTTTACCAAATCTTCGAAAATTATAAATATAAAATGGTATAAGATAGAAACAAGAGTTATATCAAAAACATCAAGTTTGAAAATTTCGGTATGTAGTCAACATACATACTTGTGATACGTCGACATATAATGGCCAGAACTGATTTTTTTTAAATTTTAAAATAAAAATAACTATCATCCATCCATTCATTTCAAATGAATTTCTAATCTTTTATAAGCCTATTGCTTCTAAAAAACTCTTTCATCTTTTCATGTTATACTATATTTTCATTCTCAAACATATTTTTACAAGTATGTCTTCTCCACGTAAAAAACTTTGTAAAAATCTTGAACAAACTCTTCAATCATTCGAAGATATTCTCTCTTTTATACTACGAAATCAAAGGCACATAGAATTAAGTCAAATGCAGATGATAAAGGAATAAGAAAAGCATATTGACGTGATTCAGTGGATGATTTCTTCATTAATCAACAACGAACCAATTGACAACTCGAAGTGTACTATCAAAAAAGATAATGAGGATTGGAATGCCACCAAAGCAGAAGTTTCACGAAATGTCTAGTTATTAGGTTTGGATTTATTATGTAAAGATAATTAGGATTGATATAAAGTATGTCGACATGCATGCTGACATTTTGAAATTGAAATTTTGAAATGAAGTGTCTATTCGCCATAACTCTTCGCAAATGGACATGTTTGTTTATTCTATGTATATAGGGGGTTTTCAAATGAATTTTTAACAACTACTTTCTTGCTATATTCTCTACTCTTACTCTGCCAAAATTTCATTTGAAAATATATTAAAATTTTCTCAAATTCAAAACAAAATAAATTCAATGTATTGACACTACTGTTTATTCTTTGATTTCAGTTATCTCTCTCTCAATGAAAGATCAAAATGTTGTCCAAGAGGGTATAGGATCAAATGTATCCAAAATTCAAACATTGTCTTTGGAAAAATCATCAAACTCTAGTAATAGTTAATTGGATGTGATTGTGTCCCAATTTAAATCAATTGGGTGTGCTTGGTATCCTGAAAATCCAAGGGATGTGCTTATTGCCGGTCTCAATCAAGTGAGTGTATCAAAGCTCGAAAAATCTAGAGGGTATGTCTCGTAGCCTTGAAATCAAAATGGTATTGGGCTTGCTTTTTGCCCTTGAAAGTTTGGCATTTAAAAATATGTCCGTACAAGTAATTGTACAAGACTGGACGCTGGGTAACTCCGAACCAATATAAAATCCCTGGTGTGATCTCTTTGATTATCTACTTTTACTTTCCTGCATTTATGTTTATCTGTGTTTGCATTTTTGATTGTTGGTTATATATTGTGTAATACTAATATTAATAGAGTTTTAAGGATTAACATAAATCATAAAACAGTATTCACCCCCCTCTTCTATTTAATAGTCTTAAGATCCATAATTCTGCAACCCACAAGCTGTCCATGGTTAATAATCTATTGCCAATAGCTATGTATAAATAGACGAATGTTTTTGGGTTATGAATTTGGTCCCGGACCACTTTTTTCGCTTAAAATTTGGTTTCTTATTTCTCATTTGTTCCTAAACATTTTTAATATAATATGGTCCATTAAATGAAGTTTTAGCAACCAATAATCCACGCTTGCATTATCATGTATGAATATTTTTTCAATTTCATTAGAAATTGATCTTGTCCATCTTTTTCTATATGGCTCCCATTGTCTATTTTCATTTATTTTATCTACTGTTAATTTGTCTCCTTTCATGGTTGTAAGTGTAGTGTATCTCAGTTTGTCGATCAATCTTCCTCCTTGAATCAATCCACAAACTTGTTGGTCTATTATCCACTCTTCTTTTTTCTGACATTCGTAATATACGATGTCTATACAATAATATGAGTCCCCTTGTACCAAGTGTATTTGATGAATATATGAGTACTCCCACAAAGATTGATCGCAAGATATTTTGCATTCATCAAGTTAGCTCAAACGGATTCATTGTGTATAAACCTCTAAATTAGTTTAATGCCTGCAGATTTAACCAGATTTGGGAATCTTCTTTGACCCATTACACCTTTAGATTTTCTGTTGCAATAATCTTCCCATGGAATTTTTAATCTTTTTACTCTCCATAAATATTTTTTACAAGCATTGTTCAATGTGTTGATGCCTACCTTTTGGTAAGTTAAAGCATTGGGTCTAGAATTGTACAATAAGGGCAATTGTAGATTTTATGAGTTCAAGCCTTCATGATAAACTTGATAATAAGGATTTCTATCCTTCAATTGTCTTCCTAATTTTGACCAAAGTACAAGTGCAATATTTGTTTTAATATATTAAACTGAACGAGGAAGGCCAAGATTTTTAACTGGCGCGAAACCTTCATTTATATTTTGGATGAAACAAGCTTCATATTTATGAAAGAAGTCTTTAACGAAAGTTATTTTTGATTTTGAAAAATTAATGTTAGACCCTACATACAATGCCATATTTTGGAAGATTTTTTAATGTCACCGCATTTGTTGGATTTTCTTTCATAAAAATAAGCAGATCATCTACACATAAGAGTATGATTGTTGATAAGGTTGTGTGTTACAAACCCCACCCCAATCGTAATATCAAAAAATCATAGTCTCATCTATGGCCGACTTTTGAATACCACAATAAATTGTTTGTTGGGGTAAAATTTGAAAAAAACATTAAACTAAGAAAACAATAGGATTTCACAACAGAATGATAACATATAATATACTAATTATACATGAATAGAACACAATGAAAATATATATAAAAGACCATACTAGCGAAAGAAATTAATAAACAAATATCAATATAAGAAGTTAAAACACATCAACTCCCAACAACACGGAGTTTTGAATAAATATCCTATACAGCATATCACATATAAAAATAAGAGGTCTATGATGTCGTACTAAAATATTAAGTATATATATCTAAAATATCGATGTCATGCTTCGAAAATGCTTTAGCTGTGCAGTCCCGATATCGTATCCCCAAAATCACCTGACTTCTGAACTACTTAATCGAGCATCCGAGAATTATCATGACATAAATAGACAAAGACAAAATGTAGGTCGGACTTAAAATCTACTGTGAGGGAACTATCTCGAAATACTATATATCAAAGCTATATACAAATAAGAGGAAACACCTAAATCGTAGTCGTCCTTCACCACAAATGTGACTTAGGTATAATCTGGACCGACCATAAATAAGTACATTAAACTCATCTTAAAAATAGGGAACTGTACCATAACCTGCTCTTCACTTGACATTAACGAGTCAACACAACTACTATAATGTGACTTCCACGTATAATATACTATGGTAAAGGTAATCGCAGTATACAAGTGTCGAAGTGGTAAAAGTTCCATAATATAAGAATACATTACACAACCAAGTGTCTAAAACCATAAAACAATGCTTAATCGGATGTGTAGCACTGGAAACACACTACGACCCGAATCTAGTCACCCACCCATGACTCACGCGCCATGCACTTGGTTTGACCCCAACAAACTACTCAAGCATAAAAATGCTTGGAACCATGGAATCTATGCAAGCCATATGACTCTATATCTGCCTGATCTGGTGCTGGCCGCTACCGTCATATGCTTGTGCATACGCTTGATTCTAGAACTGAGTCCTTGCCTTTATGTGCTTCTTCCAATCATATACTCTTATCTTATGTGATCGTAAAACCAACCACATCCTGATCTCATATCTGATTGGCAGTCGATCGCCATCTCGATCTCCTACTCTTCCCGTATAGGGTAGTATGTGCCTTGCGCTCCTTGCCCCAATCGCTTCTTTGATTCCATGCTCAAATGCCTTATTGATCATTACCCATCACTACGCATTGTCTTGCATCCACATCCATACTCGTGCTTCGCCTTGCATCCCACTTTCTTGAGTAGCCCTCAACCTCTCCAAAGTCGAGTTAAGACATCACGAAGAACTGCACTCGAAACAAGGGAGAAACCTGATTGAAACGACAACTGGCCCAGGCTTACGGCTCAGGCCAAGCACCATCAGTCCAGTATTTATCCACCACTGGTCAACCAGTGGCAGTCTGTCTATGATACCTTGAAAATTTAAGTAAATTTAACAAGAAATTTAAATGAAAATTTAATAAATTTTTCTTAACTAAAACAGGGACTAATTTTATTTTACGGATGTCCAAACTTGGCTATGAAACTTACACCATTGTGTTCGTAGTGATTTTCTGAAGTATATTCATATATAACTTGTCGAAATCCAAGTTAGCATGAAAGAGTTCCAAGCGATAGAACAGATATTAGAATTTAAAATTTTAAAGTAAATAATAAAATTACAAGGGTCAACCCAGCCATAGGCAAGGTTAATCGGTGGCAATCAGCCCTAGAATTGGGGTCATTGACCCGTGTCAACAAAAATCAAACATTTGTTGATATGGAGTGATGTGTTCCAAGGGCAACATCTATTGCTTGCACCTGAAGTACTTGAAGAGTGGTTAAGATAATTGCTAAGGTTAATCTGATGGTCCTAGATTTTAACCTAATACTATAAATGGGTGGTTAAACCTAACTCTAATCTCTTTGTTGAATGTACTGCAACCCTGTCAAATTTTCTCCTCAAAACCCTAAACCTAAATATTAAAATCAAAGTATAATCAATCTAAGAGGCAAGAGAAAGAAAATAAGGGGTAACTAAGGTGATTTAGTGAAGGAACTAGTTAGAGGCCAATTTCTCAAGGGCAAGAACTTAGGCTAAAAGGTGAGTGGATATAGATTTAATAATTTCCTGAAGTTGATTTAATTTTTTTTAAGTGATTAGAATTATTGAAGCTTTATCATTAACTTGTTAATTTGAAATTAAATTTGTTAAACCCTAAACTAGAGAATTAAATTTGAAATCAGATTATGAAATTAGGTAATTTGACACCTATTAATGCTAACTTATAACCATAAATCACAAACCCTAGAATTAATTGAAATTGGGAAATTAATTAAGCTTGAAGTTAGGCTTAATGGCAGTTACTAATTGACTTGATTAATGATGTTAATAAAAATATAATTGACATTCAAAAATAATCGAAACCTTAAAAAAAATTAACGGGAACGGTCGGTCTAGCACTTTCTGGGTCAATTGGTAGTGGTTGACTTGGGCTATGCCAGGGTCAACCGTTCGAGTTAAAAATGTGTATAATGAACCTTGGCCAATGGCCCAAATAAAATGAATAGAAATTATATGATAAAGTTATGAATTATGTAATTAGTGAACTGGGTATTAAGCTAATTTTGGCTAAGTATTCCACAATGGTTGATATTGGTATGGGCGACGTATGTCTCATAAACGAAGGGGATAAGATTGATTTATTTCGTAAAAGACTCAGGGCTAAGATGAAACGCTCTCCATATGTTGGGTAATGTATTACTCATGACTGCTAGTGGCACCTAGGGGTGACGTGTTCTCATGTATTTATGTTGGAAATGGTTATCGCTAATGACCGCTGGTGGCACCTAAGGGCTAATTCTCATTTTCATTCATCTTTCTATATCTTTTCTGGTTCTCTCCTTCTCTAATGGCAGAAAATATGAAACCTTCCATGGCTTCAATTATTCCGAATATCAAATACAAATAAAATCTATTATGAAAAGTGCTTTATTCCTTTTGATCCTTGCAACATCTGGAGGCTGATTTCTGAATCTAGGAGATTTGATTCATCATTCAAGGTGCAAATCATTTGCTTTATTTTTAGTAATTCCAATTTCATTTATTCGTATACTCATCACGTTTAAATGGTCTAGATTTATTCATATTATATATCTTCTTTCTCATCATGTTTAAAAAGTTTAGATTTATTCATATTATATCTCTTCTATCATGTGTATTCATCTTGTAATAATGCTTTGATCCCCTTTTGGTCATCTCATTTAATTTCATGATCATTATGTAGATTTAATTTGAATCTCTCCTTATTTACATATCCATCGACTATATGTTTATTATGGTTGACTTCAAATTCTTTATCTATTTTATTATGTGTCCCTTTTGTATAATCAGATCCGATTTATCATGCAACAAATTTGTATATGTCCAAGTTGTCCGATATTTTTTCTTGTCATTTTATTGGAATTAAAAAAAGGAATGTGAAAATATTTAATTATGTTGTAATATTGTATATAAATTTTGTAACCTTTGTATACATAAACATTAAAAAACTATATTTGTTGGTGGTTTAATACAGTAAAATTAATTTCCAATGTTGCATAGTTAATTTTCAAAATGATTTAATTTTACTTTTTTTAGTCATAAAATAATTTTTTTTAGAATTCGTAAGTGGTCATTTATGTAAGTTATGGACTTTTATTTCATACCTAAGGTTAAAAGATTAAATCATTTTGTTAGCATTAAATTTAAACATATATGTTACTTAAATTGCAATCCTCATACATATATATATATATATATATATATATATATATATATATAATATGTGTTATTTTAAAATGAATACATAACTTGCAATTATTTACACAAATAGATATATATGTGTTTATGTTATTTTAATCTAAATCAAAACAGACCTTTTTGTGAAATTGTAGAATTTAGTTTCAAGCCTTTCCTTAACTGAAACCTTTGTGACAATTGTTAATTCTTGTTTTGGCAAACTCATATATATAGGAAAATTTATTTTAACATGTGTATATATAAACTTATCAATTATAATACATGTATATTTTATTACTTAAAAAAACTTGGACAACAAAGACATATTCAAATTTTATTACAAATGCCATTTAATATGACATTCAATGTAATTAAAAAGAGAGAAAACGTAAGGGTTTCTCCCTCTACATTTATAGCATTATCGTTCCTTAATTTACTGTACATGTCAAGCAAAAGACTTTCTCTAAATTTTCTCATGCTTAGTTACATAAATATACATTTCTTATATGAGCACTTATATTTCACAACATGAATGTATTTGATACATTCATTCCATTACACACAAATATACTCTTATGTACATACGCATTAAATTAAAGTAAAACTTTATTTATAAAACTAAATAAAATGTTGATTTTATTTAAAAAATCAAAAAGTTCTAAGTATATTTAGACTTCATTGGCCCATTAAAGATCCAAAATTGCTATTTTATGAAAATCACTCATTTCTTCCACTACAAGCTGGCCCAGTTCCTTCAGGAATGGCTTTGGAAAAGCAGCTAAGATTTCGAGCATGAACATCCCTATATGGTTCTGTCGGTATCTAAAGCAAGGAGAAAATATGAGCCTAACCAAACTAAGGGAGTGTAATTATAATTTTACGACATGTGTATTAATACACAATGCCTATACATTTTGATTCATAAGGTAGTTGTTGTCTTATCCCTTTATGTAAGCAATAATTATGGGTCAGACAAAATGTTTAGGCTATAACAGTTAAGATGAAAGATAGATTTTTCACATTTATTATGATTTACCCCATAAAGAAATACTACTAGAGGTTTCCTATACGAACTGGCTGTAATAAATAAGTTATGAATTTAGGGGTAAATGAAGAAGATTATTACCAAGGGACCTACAAAATAAGGAAAAATTCCCAGTTAAAGTAGAAACCCTATTATCATATTAGTAGCAGTTACAAGGACACATATTTACTTAAAGGGCTGCTAGAATATTATCGTAAGGTTGCTGATATGTAAGGTATAAAAAAATTACATTTAAAGCATACGATACCTAAGGTTCTTATAATTTCCTAATTTTTAGGAAACCATACCCATTTGGGTATGGTTGAACCTTTATAGATATAGTTTTCATTACAAATCACATTCTTATAATAGTTGCTAATATAAAGTTATTCATCATGATCAATCATATTAGCTGGAATCCATATCTTAAACTATTAGTCATTAGCTTAGTACTTGAAAAATAATTTCTACTATTTCTAAACAACGTATTGTTATGATTAAAAGTGGTTTTAGAACTATCTTTGTTACTTGTACTATCATCAATTTTTTATACAAGAATGCATGTCTAGTGCTATTTTTACTTTTAGCTTGTTTATAGCCTAAACCGTTTTTATCACTGTGAGCTTTAGAATGCGTAACTAAGGAACATAAGATATCTTTACCTTTGTTAAAATTTATGATTTTTTATTTAATCTTTCAAAAACTTCTTTAGAATCACAAACTTCTTTTTGAAAATATTATCATTAACCTTCAAAATCTCACATTCTTTGGATAATTCTAGATTCTTTTTAATTAAAGCTTCATTCTCTTTTTCAAGAGACAAAATTGGGAACTAGAATTATAATAATTTTACAAAAATGTATTTTTATTTTGCAGAACATTGATTTCCTCCAAAAGATCATTGTTTTTATCTTCTAACTGCACATTTTCTTTTTGTGGAAATCTTTTTGTAAAACATGTTCTTCTATGGTATTTTTAAAACATTTAGATTGTTTTACCAAAAGTTTATTTTCCTCTTTTAAATTGAAAATTTCTTACTTATAATCTTTTAACTTAGCTAAACCAATTCTATTATCTTTATTCAAAATTTTACAATCTTTTAATAATTCATCATGTGCTAACAGAAGATCTTTATATAAAGAATCTAAGCATACTATTGTGATCTGAGTTTAGCCATGAAGCATTTGTTTGTTTGCTCCTTTGATTTTTCTTTATTGCTCTTCCTCTTCTGATTGCCTCGACTAGATCTCTTTGTATCCATTTATTCTAAGATGTTGTTAAGATCTCTAAAATCCCAGGCTCTGATACCAATTGACAGTCACTATGCTCCGGTACCATTTGACGGTCATTATGCTCTGATACCAAATAAAAGTGACTGCTATGCTATAGGATCGAAATGGCCAACAGTTGTAAACAATGTAAATATTGTGGCAATGCGATATAAATTAAGTTATCTACTTATGCCGAATACGAGTATAAAAATAACTAGTGCGGAAGATAATAATAGCAGTGAAGTAAAATGACACCAGGAATTTTTATACTGGTTCGAACTCTCATTCTACGTCCAGTCCCAGACACCTTCTGGAATTAAAACTAGCAACCCTCGCTTTACCCGGAGGAATAGGTTTACACGGCCTGAACAACCGAACAGGACTTTTACCGCCTATGCAACCGAATAAGACTTGACCGCCTAAGCAACAGAATATGACTTCAACCGCTTAGCAACCAACATGACTTTCTTACAAACAGGATTTTAACATGACTTTTTGTGTTTTGAATAACTTGGATTTGTCACTTGTTGTACACCATTCCTATAATCTTATCCTCAAGTTGATGTGCGTAGTTGTGTGTATATGAAGATTCGAAAGTTTCAAATTGCTTTCAGAAATACAGAATTGTGATTGTGAGCAATGAATGTATGAATTTCAGAAAGTAGTTAATTCAGAAAATATGATTCAAGTATAAGCAAGTAAGTGAAGTTATTTGGTCCTGAAATTCATGGATATATATGGTAGTTAAGAAGTTGCAACTGCTGGTGAAGAGATCTCAACGAACAGCAATGGCTGCAACTCTTCACGTAGGAGAAGGCTGTTCACAAAAGGAAGTGTCTATTTAGAAAATATCAATTGGAAAAATTCAGCCAGCTGGATTTATTAATTCTGCCTTCTGAATTCAATTAAATCGAAGACAGCAAGGAAATAGGCTAATTTTAGCCTGATTCAGCCGGCTGAATAAAATTATTCAGCCAGTTGAATATTGTGAAAAATTAGATTTGTTTCAGCATTCAGCCATCTGAATGAAGGCATTCAGTCGGCTGAATTCAGCTTGTAACAAAATTTATCATAGCTCATTTGGTTAGAGCACTTGCCTTTTCAACTTGCGACCCGGGTTCGAACCCCGCTCCATGCATTTTTTGAATACTTGATTTTGAATAAAATATACATGCAAGTTTATTTGAATGCGAATGGTGATTCTTGAGGAAAGATTTTAACAAAGCACTAAACTAGACTCTCGTGACAAAATATATAACTATACGAACCATACTTTGAGTCGTTGAGTCTGTATGTTGTCATAGTCGTAGGTTCTTGAATAGTTGTTTCATGTCAGCAATCAAAACCTATGATCCAACAAAACAGAACTAAATTAGAAAGAAAGTTATACCATTTTCGATAGTTGGGGAATCAACAAATTTGAATATCCTTGAGTGGAAGTCAGAAAGTAGCAAAAAGATCTAAGTAGAAATTACTGAGGAAGAGACACCGCCCACTTTCGGGTTGTCTTACCTTAGTATCTAGAAGATGAGATGTCTAACCAATAGGATGATTTAAGGCAGTTTGGTTGTGCATTTAGAATTGCATGGGGCTACAGCTTCGTAGGAGCATACTTATGCTTAAGATTCTTTAGAGTGGTGCAAGTTGACATCATTGAGTTGGTAGCAAGCATTGCAAAGGATTACCGATGCTTATACATTTTGATTGAAGGTTCATACCAGTGGAAAAAGATGAGAAATACAATTGAGAAATGAATTCGATTCATAGAAGGACAAGGACTGCACAAGATAAGAAGAAAGCATATACTGACAGGAGACGCATGGAATCCAGACCTGAGGTGATGACATAGTTCGTGTGAACATCTTATCTCATCGATATGTTATGGGTTGATAGTTCGGGGAAGTTAGCGACGAGAGTTGTAGGGACTTTTCGGATTCTGGATAGAGTTTGAGAGTTAGCTTATGGAGAAGAGCTTCCTAGAGGTCGGCGGGAGTTCATAATGTTTATTTTGTTCCATACTTGCAGAAGTATTTATGCAATGCTGTTACTATGGTCGAGCCATGTCAGTTAGGGAAAGTTGGAAATGATAGGTGAATCCCTTATTCACCATTTACCTACCCATATTTTTGAGTATGGGACAAACCGACTCCGTGGTAAAGTAAATAAAACAGGTTAGAGTCTGTTAGGGAGATAACCCAGTTGACAGTAAATGGGAGCTTGAGGAGAAAGTCCGAGCTACCCATCACGAACTTTTTTCGGGCACGTTTTCATTTCAGTTAACAAATCATATGTTTCTTTTTTATTCAGGTTCTAGTTTAGGTAAAGACTTATGGATTGTAGAAATGGTTGCAATGTGTCAATAGGATATTTTATGGATGACAGATGCTAATGTATGTTTTTGGATGTGTTGCTTATATTGTATTTACATGTATAGAATAGTATATTTGCTAGGTATTACACACATACACTCACACGATCTCTTATTTATCGTCCAGTTATTAGATAACATACGATATGAATGTTTAATTTTTATTATGATTGTAGATGTTATGCATATGGATGTTGCATTTGGGTGTAACATTTGCGCGTACATGTAGAATTGCAAGTATACTTACTTAGGTTGTTGCATACATTTGGATGCATGACATGAGCATTTGCATGACAAGAGGTTGACTGAAACTATAGACTGCCTACTCTTTTGCATTACTATAGGTTCACCTGTATTCTATGTTGCATATATATGTACATATTGCATTAGAAAAACTTCTAAGGCCGTGATTTCTCGTGGATGATGGCTGATTAGATGCTTGTGGATATTGGTTGCTGTATATACGAGTTACATTTTTCCATCCTTCAATATTTCGGGGATGAAATCCTCTTAAGGGATAATGTAACACCCTAGAGATTTACATAAGTTTTAATAAGAATTTAATAAAGACTAAAATGGAAATTTAATAATAAAAGTAAATTTAATTAAACAGGGATTAAAAAGAAAATTTTCACAGACTTTCGAATTTGACTATGAAACTTGCACCATTTGTTAATATAGATTTTTTTAATAATTTACACATATAACCTTTTGAAATTCG
Source organism: Allium cepa (assembly GCA_030765085.1). Taxonomy (NCBI): domain Eukaryota; kingdom Viridiplantae; phylum Streptophyta; class Magnoliopsida; order Asparagales; family Amaryllidaceae; genus Allium; species Allium cepa. Next base: position 962,180,919 of record CM060932.1, on the reverse strand, counting down.
AGATAGTATGAAAGAGTTAGGAGTGTCGGAAATGATATTAGGATATAAAATTTGAGTTAAAAATTAAAATACATAGGTCGACCCAACCGTAGGCTAGGTCGACCGGCGTCGGCCGACCCTAGCGTAGGGGCGGTCGACCAGTGTCGATAAAAATTGAACGTTTGTCGATTTGGAGTGACATGTTCCAAGGTCGCTGATCGATTACTTGCACATGAAGTATTAGATGAGTGGTTGAGATGATAGCTGAGGTTAACCTAATGGTCCTAGGTGTTAGCACAACACTTTAAATAAGTTAGTAAACCTAACCCTAATCTCTTTGTTGAACGTAATATAACTAAACTCCGTCAAAATTTCTCCTCAAAACCCTAATTTTATTAAACCTAAAAATCAAACTCTAATCAATCTAAGAGGTAAAGCTAATAAATTAAAGGGGAACTAAGGCAATCTTGGGAAATAACTATTGTTGTTATCCAATTTCTCAAGGGTAAGAGCTTAGACTAAAAGGAGAGTGAGTATAGATTTAATAATTTAGTTAATGAAATTGATTTTAAACTGTTTTAAGTGATCATAATTATTGAAACCCTATAATTAACTTTTTAATTTAAAATTGAATTTGTTAAACCCTAAACCCACGAATTAATTTTGAATATGATTATGAAATTAGATAATTCAACACTTGTTGATGCTAACTTGTAACCCTAAATCAAAAACCCTAGAATTGATTGCAATTGGGAAATTAATTAAATAGGATTAGGGTTAACAGTAGTTATTAATCGACTTGGATTAACGATGTTAACTAAAAATTAATTAGAACTTTAAAATAATTGAAATCCAAAAAAATGAATGAGAACGCTCGCCCTGGCACTTTCTGGTTCGGTCGATAGCAGTCGACCTAAGCCATGCCCGGTCGATCGTTCGAGTTAAAAATGTCCGTAATGAACCTTGGGCTAAGGCCCAAATTTAATGGATAAAAATTATATAATTAAGTTATGAATTATGTAATTGGTGAATTGGATATTGAGCAAATGTGGGCTAAGTATTTCATAATGCTTGATATTGGTAAGCGCGACGTGTATCACATAAATGGAGTTAATTAGGGAAATTTATTTCACTAAAGACTCATGGGTGTTCTGTACGGGTGAGTGCAGCACTATTGGAGATGCTTTCTGAGAGAGTTTGGTACTAACAGAGGTTTAGGTAAGCATGTTTCTAACGCAAAATGGTACGGGTGGACGTCGATGCAGTACAATAGGTGGCTGTTATTATCGATTAAATTGGAGCCCAGTACTAACCGGTGTTTCTATGGAACCCGGGTGCAGTACAGTAAGTGGCTATAGGTATTACATTTGAGCTTGGTGCTAATAGGTGTTCATGCATGGTGGACCCTAGTGCGGTACAATAAGAGGCATTTTGCCGCTATGACCGAGAGGTGAACATGGGTGCACACGATGAGTCATTACGCAAGTTTTCATTTTAGGTGTTCTTCCTCTTCGGCGTAGTGTTGATATAGTTTTGATGGTAGAGTTGTTCCCGTTTTTGGCTGATCGTTAATGTGAGGTTCGATCCGTAGGTTCGACCCATTTTTCTTATGAGGTTCGATCAGTATGTTTGACCGATTCGATAAGATAAAAATCCTTAGGCATTGGACCTTAGGAGTTCACGGACACTGGATTTACATTCTATTTCACTTAAAATAGAATTACGGTTAATTGCACTTAATCATCTTGTAAAATTTGTTAAAATAGAATTACGGTTAAAGTTCTCATTGTTCCATAGTAGGCATCTATTGCATTAAATATATGTAAAGCTTATATTATACTTTGAGAAGAGTGTAAGTGTAAACATGTATTTTGGAAACTCTTTTTCAGAGATGTCTCTTTTGTATACTTATATTTTATTTCCTTCCATTGTTAGATCTAAAAGTATAGAATGTCTTAGAACTCTATCCTTATACTTATGCTCTGTAATGTTTTAAAATCTCAACAGCTCTGTCTGAAAGTCACAGTAGACTTTGGAACGCTGTGTTGGGAGGTGCAAGCTGTTACATCATCCCAGGAAGTAAGCTAGGGACATGTGCAAACCACCTGAGATGGTCGCCTTTTCATGCACCATTTCCTCCTTCGCTCCACCCTACGAGCTGCCTTGTTACCAAAGCCTACCTTCACTCTATCGGACCTCCTCCGGAGCTTATTGTTTGATGTTTTGGAAGAAATTCCTTATGTGTTCAAGAACCGATTTCGACACGAAATCCGCTCTTTGCACACATAGAGTTCAACAGGCGACTATATCGACCTGGCTTCCACTAATCATGGCAAAATGCACTCAACCGGTCATCTAGCCTTATGCGACGTCTACAATTGTTAGCACACTCATTCGTGGATATACACACATGTGTACGCAAGCGTACTTTACTACACAAATCATGTTTCAGACTGCACTGCAATGATTACTCGACTCGGTATACTCTTATGTAACTTAGCGTAGACGATAGTCGCTATAGCTACGTAAATGTCGCAACACACTTATATATACAAATGTATTTACATATATCTAGATGTATATTCACACAAATACATGCATATAGTTAAACAAACATACATAGCTACTATAATTACCATACACAAATTGTTTTGATTATTATATTCTTCAAGCACACGTATATGTATACTTACTTATATTTCATACTTGTATATTTAAATAAGCAATTCAACTATTACTTTAATAAATCTTACTTTTGTTGACTAGATCTTTTCAATAAAAATATAATATAATTCCATCATATTTCACAAAATCGTAGAATCATTTTATAAATTATATTATTAGCTTATTTATCATGTTTAATCCTTTAAATACATTACTGCCTCATTAAAATAAAGTATATATCATTTTACTATTTTATAAAATCTCATTTCCATTTTTATAAAATTTATACTTCATTTAAAATCATATAACCGTTTTATAAATGCTAATTAAGCTTCATTCGTAATATTTTATAAAATATCACATCATTTTATAAAATACCTCTTTTACTTATAAAATCATTTCTTTACTTAAATTATATTTATAAGTAAACTATTTATTAGTAAAAACTGTTTCTTTAGTTTTAAATAATATTCTCAAGTGCTAATTATGCTTCATTAACCCTCTATGCACTTATTAATCAGCGTATAGTCCAAACCTCATATGATTAGCTTACTAAATTGTCTTAAGCCATTCAAATTACTATCGTTCTTACCAATTAATGACATGCAATTAATTATATCATGTAATTATTCTCTAGTCTATCACACTATAATATGTAATCATCCAATCAACTCAAAACCCATTTCTCAGCTTGCAAACTATTTCAAAAATAGTAAATAAGGTCTTAAATAAACAATGAGTTAACATAATCATGTTTACAACATGAATGCAAGTCTAAATCAGCCCAAACAATCTACAAAACACTTCATATAATTCCATATTAATCAATAAATGAAAATATGGATATTAGCCCATATATATAGATGAAGAATCATCCCACTCACCTTTACTTTCACCAAAACAAGCTCTAATTGCCATAACCCACTTCTAAGCTCTCTTAAAATCATGGATGAAGCTTCAAACTTCGATTCAAGCTTATTCCTTTATGGGTTGTATGGGAAATTGGATGAGAGGAATTATGCTGATTTTATCCGGATTTATAGGATTTGATTTGAGCTTGGATTAGTGATCTAGAGTTAGGCTTATAGAAATAATTATGAGAGCGATTAGGAGATGGAAAGAAAATATAACGTAGAATAAAAAGTGAACGAAGGGGTTAGCCACTTATAGGAAATGCTAATGGGCCCTAGCCCTTAATTCATTTCATCCATAAGAAAACACTATTCACTCCAGAACTAATCGACTCCAAACATAGTCAAGTTTATACTCATTCTTCCCTGATAGAAAAACAATCTCAACTACAGGTGTCTCGAATCCCAATTCATATGTCTATGAGAGATTAAGTACAATTGGTGTTCCGATAATTAACGATTAAACATTTAAATTAACCATTTAAATTTCGTTCGTTACAATTGTGGATTGTTACATTATACGAACAAAAGAAATTTTATTCCTCAAGTCTTGATGTCCATTAAAGTAGTGAAGTATTCCATGCGGTTGCAAATAGGCAAGGTGAAAATAGGATCGGTCACCTTGCCTAAGCCTTGATTTCTTTTGAAGAAACCACTTGGTAATCCAAGATTAAATATTGAGAATGTTGAGGTATTAATGATTTAATTAATTATATTGATCCATTTATTTGAAGATGTCATACAATATAACAAATGAAGCACAAATTACATATTAATTGAATCATATGCTTTACTAAGGTTTATTTTAATGCACATCACATCTCTTTGAGTGTTAAAATATCAAAACATCTAACTTATTCATGTATCAATAATACCTTCATTTATGTTCTTCTAGGATTATATGCAAATTGATTTTGAAATATAAATTTTGGTAGTAGAAATTTAGTTCTACTACACATGACTTTTGCATACTATTGTATTAAAAGTTGCAATATGAGATTGGCTTGAAATTAGAGATGCTTATGAGTGAGTTGTTTTTTTTGGGACAAGTGATATGAAGGTATGATTTATCTCTCAGATGATCTTTTCGGCGTTGAATAAATTTTAATTGCTAAATGAATTGTTGTTGCTAGTTTATTCATGTGTGTTCTATAGAATTTAGAGTAGAAACCATCAGGCCCTGGTCCTTTAATATCGTCAGAATAAAAAGCATTAATTTAATTTCTTGCATTCCGGGATATCTTGATTGGGAAATTCTTTTCCAGTATTCGATACTATATTTTTGCAAACAATAAAAGAGAATTCAACGGTGACTGAACTATCATTGCATAGTTTTGTGAAATTGGCTAGTGCTTCATTACACATTTCAGTTGATGTTTTGGACATGTTTCCATATCCTATCAACCATAGACAAGAGATTATTATTTGCTTTTCCCGATGTAATTTCTTCTTAAAAGAATTTGGTAGTGCCATCACCCAAAATTAGTCAGTCTACTTTAGTTTTTTGTACGATATTATAGCAAGGGTTTTCAGTTTTGATTGTAATTCATTTTAAGCTTCATAATAATAACCAAAATTTGAATTAGTGTGACAATCATCAAGTATAGTATGTAGTTGTGAATATTTCTACTTAGCACAATCAACACCCTTTTATAGGCTGTAAATAGATTTGGATAATATTTCCAATAATGCTTTAACTCTCATAGAGTTTGACATATATTAAATAGTTGGTTTCCATATTATGAAATTTGTGGACTGTCATAAACTATATCATTATATCCTTCAAATAATTGCCAAAATTTAAATATCTAATAGGCTAAGGCTTGTTCAAATTATGGATGGGTAAATCGAGGTATAATCATAGTGGGTTATGATCACTACTTGTTGCAGCTAAAGTGGTTGCAGTCGAATTTTAGAAGTCATTAATCCATTGTATATTGCATAGAATTCTATCAAATTTTCTTGTTGTATTCTTCATACGACCATATCTCCATTTAAGTTTATAACCAATAATGTTTAACTCCATTAGGCCAATTTTTCAAACATTCATTCAGTTCACTAGTATTATTTTCTAAAAGAGTAGTCCATCGAACTTTTTTACTAATGAGTTTTACACAATTGAATTCCCCTAAAATTGCCTAAGGCTCAACTAAAGTGGATGCTTCTTTTTTATTAACACCGGACGCCTTATAATCAAATTTTGAAACTTAATTAACAAGATTTTCGATTCAATATTACCAAAAATTCTGTCTGCCCAACCTATAATTAAAAAATACTAATAGAATAGACAACAGTCGATGCTAAAAAATGAACGAGCATGACTAATTAAATCCTATATGATAGTTATTAAATATCATCAACTCCTAACAACAACCAAAAAATAGATAAGTGCATTTTATTTTTGAAATTTTTACCTTTACATATATAAAATATAGTCCTAGATAAAATTATTTCATTTACCAATTTTAAAATAATTGTGTCGATTGGACTTGTTCAAGTGTTTAGGAAATCTCTATCGATAATATTGGCGAAACGCATCGACCAGAATTCTTAAGCAACTCAACAGATCAAATCGCACAATATAGAATATTTTTATATAACAAATATAGGATCTTATATATAATGTACTCTCAAACTCATCCTAGGTTCTCACTTACCTATATCAAATGAGTCAACCCCACCAAATCCTAGGTGTTCGTTCAACCTAAGCTCTGATACCAAAATGTAACGATCTACCTTTTCGACCCTCAAAAGTCGACACTTAATACACCCACGGTATTTATGTAACGAGCATCCAAGTGCTGGAACGAAAGGTCATTAGGGGTAAAAAAAGAAAGACAAGAAGAAATTAAAGAAATAGAATCTCACAATGTAAAGAAACAACATAAAACAATCAATATAAAATTTTACATAATCATTTCCAAAATGATACATCAGAGTCATAATAGTACAACTTCCTACTTGGGACAGTTATCATGTCCCTACATAACCGATACAAATTTCATGTTACGCGGTGGAAATAAAGAAATTTACAAGAGATACGTCTTGGACCTCTAGCTTATCTCCTAAACTCCAAAGCATCATAATTTGAAAACATGCTCGGTCTGACCTGGTCATTATAAGAAAACAACGCCTAGGTTAGTTTGGTAATACCAGCATGAGAAGAACTCAAAACAAATCAAACCATGTTGATTTCTATATTTGAAAATCTTATCAACATAAAGCTATCTCGTAAGACCACGTGCACATAAACACAGATGAGTTTTTTCCTTACGATAACTAATCCATTTATATTATAAAAATGCGGTGACATTATTATAATGTCTAGGGTTTAAAGTATTTAATAACCAAGTAGCTATGATGAGTGTACATGGCAAAAATAATAGGTATATAATCAAAAACCAAAAGCGCTTATTGGAGAATGGATTTCCAACAAATAGCAAGGTAAGGGACTACCTTCCGAAAATCCATACACCTCTAAATAAAATGTGCAGTGAGATCGAAAACCTTTCAACCTTGACATGACAAGACATGCCTACCCCTTACTAGATAGTACCGAATATGATCAACTCTTGGCTGTGATTAACAGCCAAAAATGGGTCCCCAAGCATACATAGAGACATACACACTAGATCTTGGGTGTGATCATACCCTAATGTGCGCGACCTACATAGCATTGCGACCTACCCAGTTTTTTCAATTCCTGGGGTGTAAGGCTCTAAGAGGCCATGATTACCATTTCCACATAGCACACCGTCATGTAATGCTAATGCTTTCCTCCAAGAAGAAATGCAATGCCAACATTCATCCGTACAAGTTGTTCTCGGATCGAAAAAAATTCAATATTTACTATCTTCCATTTTTGAATCACCCTCATGAAGATTAGTATAGCTTCATAGCATGCTTCATAACAATCAATCATGAACATTATTAGTTTGGTGTGGTTCATACTTATTCGAAACTGATGTCTCCCAAATAAGCGATAATTTCTGGTTAGCACAATTTCGATTATTTGGAAGTATGTAACAAGTATTCGAGTCGTCACCGGGGAACTCACATATACAATCAAACTTCCTAAGTCAACACCATTCAAGATTTGATAGTCAGTATTTAACTAAAAAATATATAAAAAAGAAAAAATCTATAGATTTAATTACCCAAAGCAACCACAAAGCCTCAAAAACAAATCTTTATTTATTAGATCTCTTTTCAAAACATTCATAAAAACATTAATATACTTATCTCACTGACATAAGTTGTAACGATCCCGATTTTTGAGTTAAATTTAAATTGATAATTAATATAAATTTTTGGATTTAATTGGTAAATTTATTTAACATTCCCAAATAAAATAAGATATTTGTCGTTATTTAAATATATGTATATAAATTGATTTTAAATAGAATTTCTAATTAGAAATCCAGAAATAAATATTTTGAATAATATATTAATTACAAACTTAATTGTGGATTAATTTTAAAATGTGGGAATAAAAATATATGTATAAGATTTTTAAATAAAGAACTTGATTTGGAAATCTAAATATTTTACAAATAGATTATAATTTGGAATTTGAATTTGAAATTCAAATACATATATGTTGAAAATAAAGATTTGGAAAGTAAATAAATTATGATTTGAATAAAATTTATACTTATAAAAAGATATTTGTTTACTCATTTATAAATACAAATTGATTGTATATTAATTTTTAAATTTGAAATTTAAAATTAAAAGTTTTGAATATATATTAGAGTTGGAAAATCTACAATTTAATAATAAAAAAAACTTGTTTTGTATTTACAATTTGATGATTTGAAAATTTTATTCTGGAATTGATATAAGTAAAATTTGCTTAAATTAATAAAAAAGCTTAAAATACTTTTCTTTTATACCTGAAATAAATTAGTTTTGTACATATTTAAACTAAATAGAAAATGTATTTCATAAACATACGTAAATATAAAAAAATTAAGTAATTTATAAAAAAAGGGTTTAAAATACAAATTAAATAAAAGTTTAATAAAAGGTTTAAACCATAAATTATAAATTAATTTAAATAAAGGTCTAAACATAAATTTACTTGTTTTAGACAAATGTAGGCTAAAGGAAATAGATAATTTACAAGTGTTAACAAAGGTAAGCAAACAATATGTATGTGTAATCACCTTAACAAGCAAATAAACAAGTGTTGCAATTTTATCTTATGAGTTAACAAGTGCCAATTGATTAAATTAAAGATTTATAAAATTTAAATAAAAGGTTATTATGGAAAACTATGATGTTCATTTTATTCAGTTCAAATATTAAAACCATCCTCTCATTTTCTACAAACCAAAAGAAAACGCAAACAAAATCAAAAGCCCGCAAAATTAATCTCAAACCAAAAAAAAAAATGAAAACAAAATCAAAACATCCTTCAAACCAAATAAAAACAAAAGCAAGTTTCAGATCCTCTTAAATCTAATGCAAACAAACAACTACAAACTCAAATTCAAGGCAATCAGACAAGCAGCCAGATTAAAGTTTTCAAAATATCAAGACCAAAGTAAAATTTTAAAATATGGAAATCAAAATCTTCAACCTAGGGACTCAAACAAAAGCAAGAAAAATAAGGAAGATCAAAGCAAAAGGAAATCAAGCAATCTACAATCTGATCTAAAGCTAGCAGCAAATTCGAGTTCTAATGCAACTCAGTAAAACAAATCCAAGTTTCCAATTCTAGGCAAGAAAAAAATTCTGTTCTCTACTTTGTTCAAGGTCAGCAAACTTTCAAACCCCAAATATATTTATATGCTTTTGCATGCCTGTGATGATGATGACTTGAAAAATGTTTGTATAGATGCCTGCATGTCTATATATATGTGTGTGTGTAGATCTATGTACAGGCATATTTTCTGTATGCGAGTTTTACAGGGTTTAAACTTGATCGAAATCCAATTTTTCTACATTGATTCTCTTTAGATCTTAATGAATAAACAAATTATGTTTGAAATAATAAGATATTGGCTTTAAAATATTTTTAAGTTGAATTAAAAAAGTTTATTTTACTGGAAGAAGAATTACAGTAAAACACAAAATATATCAAAATTTCGACTTGCACGAATTCTAGATTTAATTATATCATCTAAATTAATTTCGAAAACCATGAATTTTATGGGTGAAATCAAGATTTTTAGTTGATTAATTTGGAAGAATTCATGGGTGAACAAATTTGGGTTTTTGGCAATTTCTGGCGATCTGGAGGGAGTTGGTCGTCGTGCTCGTCGTTGGAGGAAGGTGGAGGCTTGGGATTCATAGGAAAAATAGTTAGGGTATTTCTAGATGATCGGCGCGGCGGTGGTATAACATTTTAGGGTTTGAACTATGTTTTTGTCGAACTGGTTCTCGGAGGAATTTGCGACATCGTTGAGGGTTTTTGGTCGATCGCACCCAGGGGAACAGGTGCCGGGGACTCCGGTGGACGTCGCGGAGTAGCGTACTGGCGCAAGGTGGCGTTGAAGCGAGGTGCTTGTTTCGTTCAAGAATGGTTCCAGATATGCATCGCTTAGCAAAAGTTTGAATTCATCGTTGTTAAAGGGAGTTAGGTGGTCGGAGCAATAGTAGGGATCGTCAATGGCTTGTCGACGATCAGAGGAGAGGTCGGAGCGATGTTGAATTGCCGTACACGTGCACGGTGTATTCGAGTATCTGGGTTATGTTGAAGCTTTGGGAAGAAAGCTGTTCGATCGGGGTGAACTTGAATTTTGTATGGGTTTTCTCGAAGCGGTGGAGTAGTGGATGACCACGAGTATGTCATCGAGTTTTACCCACGAGTGTCTCGGGTCTAAAAATTTGATGTAAAAACAGTTTTAACTTTTAAAACAAATCAAGTTTTATTTAAATCAATTTGGTTAAAACTAGTTATGTTGTAAATAATGAAGGTTTATCCAAGTTTTGAGTTGGTTAAAAAGGTTTTTAAATAAAATTATTTCAAATTAATCAAGTGATTTATTAAAGGATAATTAATTAAAGCTTAATTAGTTAATAAAGATGATTAGGGAATGATAATTAATTGAGGAATAATTAAGTGAGGTAATTAATTAAAGATAATTAATTAAAGGATAGTTAAATAATTAAAGGTTAATTATTTAATGATTAAAGGTTAACTGATTTATTAATTAAGGATGATTAATTAAATAACTAAAAGTTAATTAATTTATTAATTAATAAATGATTAAAGGATAATTAATCAAATTATTTGTAATTAATTAATGTTAATTAACCAGGACTAGTGTTTAATCTAATTTAAATTAATCAGACGATTAATTAACCTTACTTATGGATGTTTAGATTGCATTGAATGCTTTGAATTGTTTGACATCTCTGGTATGTGATGCCTTGTGATATGAATTATTTTTATTCGAGTTGTGATGAATATAATTTATTTATCTGTGATGAATGTATATTATTTATCTGTGAATCTATGAATGAAGATAAGCAATATAGATTATACCGCTAATCGATATTGATGTGTTTGAATCTGTGATGATTGATGATGTTGCATTATTGTGTAAAACCCCTGGACTAAACCTAACACACACAAATATGAATTGCACGAGGAAATTGGTTAAGTCACATATATTTGAATTTAATGAAATGGTTTTAAAGTTGAATTTTGAATTCAATTGGTTTTGGAAATGGAATTGGGTTAAATATAAAAAGCTTTTGAGAAGGAGTTCAAAGATATTTTGAATAATTTGATAAAGTTTTGGAATTTAAAATAATTTGATTTGAATTTGAATTCAAGATTTGAAATTGAATTCTATGATTGGAAATTATGGTTTAAAAAGGTTACACAAGTTATAAATGTGTTTATATGGATTTTAAACCATTTTAAAAGTATTATTTTGGAAATTTGAATTTAACCCAAGTTTTATACTTGAAGGGCTTTAACTTTTGCAAATTGTAATTGGATTTTTCCGAAATGAAAACCTTTGTTTTTCAAATAATAATAGCTTTCTTATAAAGAAGGGATTTCCAATTTATGTTGAAAAGATTTCAAGTTTGAAATAGAATTGTTTTGAAAGCTATGAATCAATCTTTGTGAAAGATTGTTAAAATTTGTTTAGAAATCGAAGGGGACCTAAAAGGTGTATCTTTTGTAAGATTTGAGATGGAAATGGTTTTGAAAGCTATGAATTGATTTTTTGATTTAAAGATTGGATGAGTTGATCCAATTTGAAAGGGAAATTGTTTAGAAAGGATATGAATGAATCTTTGTGAAAGATTGGTGAACTTTGTGAAGTGACTCTTTTTGTTTAAAGATTTGAAAAAGGTAATTTGTTTAAACCATTTGAAAGAAAGGTTTTGGGTTAAAGTTGTGACTTAACTAAGATCCCAATATGCATATGCTTTTTAATTATTGCGCTCATTATTCGGTTAAGCCGGGAGAGGACTTTGTGTCATAAAACCCATTCTGAATAATGATACGACATTATGAATTGCATTTGAAGACCGGTGGCGAAGACCGAATATTTTCGAAAGCGAAAGGACAACTCGTCGAATGTCTCGACACTGGCTGATCCCTGATATAGAGATTTGATCACCCTTTATGATGTGGGGTCCGGACGGTACTAGGGATTATTCGGATTTGCAAGGGCTTCTTTGTGAATTGCCTTCGGTTCTGTTCGAACCCGGTACAGACTTGTAAAGATGTGTGTCTGACATTACACTTTGAGATATAAAGTTGGTTTCTATCAAATACATTTCTGTTTGGTGGCGGAGAATTTATTCTCTTAGCTGAACACCATTCTCTGAGACGTACAAGCTCAGAAGATATGTAGTTGATGTTTACTAGTGATACATTCCCAACTTGGTAATGTGGCATACGAAGTGCTGCTGATCATTTGTTGATCGAAGCATGGATTTTGTGTAAAGCGTAGCTTTGAGGACAAGACTGCATCAGGAACCCACAACCCGGAAATGGTCGAAATAGAAAGAATGCGGCAAGGTTATTTAGGAGTCGTACCCCTAGGGTATGTCTATTTCTTCTGGATAGAGGTGATATCATGGTTCGGAGCCCAAATATTTAACCTATATGGTTACTGCAAATTTATTACTTTATGGTTGTTGGTGTCGAGCACTCGGATAAAGGTTGGTTACGACCGAGGATGGCATACTTGTAGGTGTTACTTCCAGGAGGGGGTAACCCGGCCTTGTGTTGGCAGAGATTCGGCTAGGGTCTCGGGGCGTCCCTCTAGAGGCGTACCATGTGGCAATATGAAGTTCCTTAGCCTGACCATTTGTTGGAAATCCAATCATCCAATACGCACCTTGTACGGTTTTAATTGTATAACATGCCATTTACTTATGGTGGTGACCCACTGTTTAGATGGTAGCTATAGTAGGTATAGTTTGAAATGTCTATGCTGGCTAAGACGAATATTATACCTACGAAATGTTGTCTGCACTATGTACTAATAATAATATCAAAAGATTTTGGCTTATCAAGCATGTTTGACTATCATAAGGAGAAATCTCCTCCAATTGTGCGCTTGCATTGTGTGTGGCGGGAGGCATTATGGTAGATTCATTTTCCAAAAAGCATTGCGGATTTCTTTTAAATTATTTTGTTTTCTTTTATTAAAGATAAACTATTTTTTTTTTTGCTCAAACTAGTCCCATGACTGACCTGGAGTTTATTATTCCCTCTCTAAACTCTAGGTGTCCATAATTTTCCACACGGGCAGTCTTGAGTTAGATTTTCAGATAATCAGCTGGTAGATGTAGTTTCGATAGCCTTCGAAGTCTTTGGTTCGGCAATCGCATTTGGGTCAAGTTTTCTTAATGCAACGTGATGGGGGTTTCTCACTTCGCGTTTGGAAAGCATGTTGGTGGATCTAGCTTCTGGAGTCTTTGGAACTTTGGCATTGGAGTTACTGTTTTTCCGCTGCTGCTGCTGTGTTTTCCGCTATTATCTATCTCTGATATTTGTATTGATATCTCAATTGTATCAATCTGTTGTATCAAATATTTTGTATCAATGATATAATCTTTTTCTTCCGCTGTGTTGTTGTACTTAATGTGTTATAAGCTCCATCGCGAATCGGATTTCAATGGTTGAATCTGCGGCATTGGAGTACAAGTGAAGTACGGATGTCGATTTTCGAACGCAGAAATTCGGGTCATGACATTTTGGTATCAGAGTTGAAGGTTGAAACTTTAGCTTAGGAGTATAACACATTAGGTAACTAATTAAAGATAGGGTTACAAATGCCCTAGAATGAGTATCCTTAAGATATCCGTCCATATGCCTCAGTAAATTCTCTTACTATCCACTGATAGTGAGTGTGAGTCCAAGAAGTGGACGAGGTTGAAGACAGGGAAGTACCACTACAAATGGTCAATACCTGTAACAATAACGAAAACTACTGTCTCCATCAATCTCTTTCGATCTTCGTTCAATTTCAAATTCTCTGATGTCTTCGTGGCAGCTCGGGGCTGAAGCTTTGGTGTGATGGTGGCACAGCGAATCGTTGAAGATAAGTTTCTATTCGTATTCTCTTCATCGGTTTCTTATCAGCTTCCCGTTTCTAAACTTTAATGAATTTAAAATTCTATTTTAAAATAAATAGATGAATAAAATATGAATATTTGTATCGATAAAACGATTTCGATTAAAACCAAATTTGAAATTCTACTAAAATTTCTTGGGTGGATCAAAGTCCGAAGAGGAAGGATTTGATGTATACTTTGGGATATTCCAACCTGAATTGAGTATCCATTATTTGTTCTAATGGGTCCAGATGTTCTACGAATGGTTAGTTATTCCTTTGAACTAACCAGTGCCCCTGCATAATTCGTAGACCAGATGACCCGAGTATTTCGTAAAATATCGAATGAGTTTGTTCTCATTTTGTTGTTATTCTGATTTGGTAAGCCAAATGTAGAATAGATATTCAGTTTGATCCGGTAAATCAATTTTTTATCTCAGATGTGTTCATCTGTTCCTTGTTGTCTCCCTGTCTAGCAAATTTCGAGGACGAAATTTTCTTAAGGGGGAATCTGTAACGATCCCCATTTTTGAGTTAAATTTAAATTGATAATTAATATAAATTTTTGGATTCAATTGGTGGATTTATTTAATATTTCCAAATAAAATAAGATATTTGTTGTTATTTAAATATATATATAAATTGATTTTTAATAGGATTTCTAATTGGAAATTCAAAAATAAATGTTTTGAATAGTATATTAATTATAAACTTAATTATGGATTAATTTTAAAACGTGGGAATATATATATATATATATATGAGATTTTTAAATAATGAACTTGGTTTGGAGATATAAATATTTTATAAATAGATTATAATTTGGAATTTGAATTTGAAATTCAAGTACATATATGTTGAAAATAAAGATTTGATAAATAAATAAATTATGATTGGAATAAAATTTACACTTATAAAAAGATATTTGTTTACTTATTCATAAATACAAATTGATTGTATATTAATTTTTGAATTTGAAATTTAAAAATAAAAGATTTTGAATATATATTGGATTTGGAAAATCAATAATTTAATAAAAAAACTTGTTTCTTATTTATAATATGATGATTTGAAAATTTTAATCTGGAATTGATATAAGTATAATTTTCTTAAATTAATAAAAAAGTTTAAAATACTTTTCTTTTATACAAGAAATAAATTGGTTTTGTACATGTTTAAACTAAATAGAAAATGTATTACATAAACATATGTAAATATAAAAAAGTTAAGTAATTTATTAAAGAAAGGGTTTAAAGTATAAATTAAATAAAAGTTTAATAAAAGGTCTAAACCATAAATTATAAATTAATTTAAATGAAGGTCTAAACATAAATTTACTTGTTTTAGACAAATGCAGGCTGAAGGAAATAGATATTTACAAGTGTTAACAACAAAGATAAGTAAACAATATAAATGTGTAATCATCTTAACAAGAAAATAAACAAGTGCTGCCATTTTATCTTATGAGTTAACAAGTGGCAATTGAATAAATTAAAGATTTATAAAATTTAAATAAAAGGTTATTATGGAAAACTAGGTTGTTCATTTTATTCAATTCAAAGATTAAAACCATCCTCTCATTTTCTATAAACCAAAAGAAAAAGCAAGCAAAATCAAAAGCCTGTAAAATTAATCTTAAACCAAAAAAAATCAAAACATCCTTCAAACCAAATAAAAACAAAAGCATGTTTTAGATCCTCTTATATCTGATGCAAACCAATAACTACAAACTCAAATTCAAGGCAATCAGACAAGCGGCCAGATTAAAGTTTCAAAAGATCAAGACCAAAGTAAAAATTTAAAACCTAGAAATCAAAATCTTCAACCTAAGTACTCAAACAAAAGCGAGAAAAAGAAGGAAGATCAAAATAAAAGGAAATCAAGCAATCTACAATCTAATCTAAAGCTAGCAGCAAATTCGAGTTCTAATGCAACTCAGTAAAACAAATCCAAATTTCAATTCCAGGCAAGGAAAAAACTCCTCAGTTCTCTGCTTTGTTCAAGGTGAGCAAACTTTCAAACCCCAAATATATTTATATGCTTTTATATGCCTGAAATGATGATGATGACTTGAAAAATGTTTGTATAGATGCCTGCATGTCTATATATATATATGTGTAGATCTGTGTACAGGCAAATATGCTATGTGCTAGTTTTACAGGGTTTAAACTTGATCGAAACTCAATTTCTCTGCCCGTGATTCCCTTTAGATCTTAATGAATAAACAAATTTGTTTTGTAATAATAGTATACAGGTTTTAAAAATATTTTTAAGTTGAATTAAACAGCTTTTTACTGGAAGAAGAATTACAGTAAAACATAGAATATATCAAAATTTCGACTTGCATGAATTCAAGATTTAATTATATCATCTAAATTAATTTCGAAAACCATGAATTTTATGGGTGAAATCAAGATTTTTAGTTGAGTAGTTTGGAAGAATTCATGGGTGAACAGATTAGGGTTTTGTGGCAGTTTCTGGCGATTTGGAGGCAGTTGGTCGTCATGCTCGTCGTTGGAGGAAGGTGGAAACTTGGGGATCATAGGAAAAATAGTTAGGAAATTTCTAGATGCTCAGTGTGGTGGTGGTTCGACATTTTAAGGTTTGAACTGTGTTTTTGTCGTACTGGTTCTTGGAGGAATTTATGACGTCACCGAGGGTTTTTGGTCGATCGCAACTAAGGGAATAGTGTCGAGGACTCAGGTGAAGGTCGCGGTGGAGTAGCGAGGGTACTGGCGCAAGGTGGTGTCGAAGCGAGGTGGTTGTTTCATTCAAGAATGGTTCTAGATATGCATCGCTTAGCAAAAGTTTGAATTCATCGTTGTTAAAGGGACTTACGTGGTCGAACCAATAGTAAGGATCGTCAATGGCTTGTCGACGATTAGAGGAGTGGTCAGAGCGACGTCAAATTGCCGTGCACGTGCACGGTGTATTTATGTATCTGGATTGTGTCGAAGCTTTGGGAAGAAAGCTGTTGGATCAGGGCGAACTCGAGTTTTTCGTGGGTTTTCTCGAAGCGATGGAGTAGTGGAGACCTCGAGTATGTCATCGAGTTTTACCTGTGAGTGTCTCGGGTCTAAAAATTTGATGTAAAAACAGTTTTAACTTTTAAAACAAATCAAGTTTTATTTAAATCAATTTGGCTAAAACTAGTTCTTTTGTAAATAATAAAGGTTTATCCAAGTTTTGAGTTGGTTAAAAAGGTTTTTAAATAAAATTATTTCAAATTAATTTAGTTTAAAATGTTTTTGACATATGTATAATCCTTATTTTAAAAGTTTATTTTAAATAAGCTTAATGATGTTAAGAAGTTAATTAAGAAAAGATGCTTTAATTATTAATTAACTTTAAAAATCTAAGTTATTTATTTGTAATGATGATTTATTACCAAGGTTTATTAATTTAAGGTTTTTACTGATAATTAAGTGATGAATTAAAATAAATGATTTGTCTTTTATTTAATTAAAGTTTAAGTAATTAGAAATTAATTAATGACGGTATTTAAAAAGATAATTACTTAAAAGGACAATTACTTAATGATAGTAGTTAAAGAATAATTAATTAATTAATTTTATTAATTGATAATAAAAGGGTAATTAATTACTTAATGAAAGTGATTAAGAGTAATTAATTGATGACTAAAGTTGATTAACCAAGTGATTTATTAAAGGATAATTAATTAAAGCTCAATTAGTTAATGAAGGTGATTAGGGAATGATAATTAATTGAGGAGTAATTAATTAAGGCAATTAATTAAAGATAATTAATTAAAGGATGGTTAAATAATTAAAGGTTAATTATTTAATGATTCAAGGTTAACTGATTTATTAATTAAGGATGATTAATTAAATAATTAAAGGCTAATTAATTTATTAATTAATAAATGATTAAAGGACAATTAATCAAATGATTTGTAATTAATTAATGTTAATTAACCAGGATTGATATTAATCTGATTTAAATTAATCAGATGATTAATTAACCTTGCTTATGGATGTTTAGATTGCATTGAATGCTTTGTGAATTGTTTGACATCTCTCATATGTGATGCCGTGTGATATGAATTATTTTGATTCGAGTTGTAATGAATATAATTTATTTATCCGTGATGAATGTATATTATTTATATGTGAATCTATGAATGAAGATAAGCGTTATAAATTATACCGCTTATCGATATTGATGTGCTTGAATCTGTGATGATTGATGATGTTGATTATTGTGTAAAACCTTGGACTACACCTTACACACACAAATATGGATTGCACGAGGAAATTGGTTAAGTCACAAATATTTGAATTTAATGAAATGGTTTTAAAGTTGAATTTTGAATTCAATTGGTTTTGGAAATGGAATTGGGTTATATATGAAATGCTTTTGAAAAGGAGTTTATAGATATTTTGAATAACTTGATAAAGTTTTGAAATTTAAAATAATTTGATTTAAATTTGAATTCAAGATTTGAAATTGAATTCTATGTTTGGAAATTATGGTTTAAAAAGGTTACACAAGTTATAATGCGTTTATATGGGTTTTAAACCATTTTAAAAGTATTATTTTGGAAATTTGAATTTAACCCAAGTTTTATACTTGAAGGGCATTAACTTATGCAAATTGTAATCGGATTTTTCCGAAATGAAAACCTTTGTTTTTTCCGCTGCTGCTACTGTGTCTTCCGCTATTATCTATCTCTAATATTTGTATTGATATCTCAATTGTATCAACCTGTTGTATCAAATATTGTGTATCAATGACATAATCTTTTTCTTCCGCTGTGTTGTTGTACTTAATGTGTTAAAAGCTCCAACGCGAATCGCATTTCAATGGTTGAATCTGCGGCATTCGAGTACAAGTGAAGTACGAGTGTCGATTTTCGAACGCTGAAATTTGGGTCGTGACATTTTGGTATCAAAGCTGAAGGTCAAAACTTAGCTTAGGAGTGTAACACATTAGGTAACTCATTAAAGATAGGGTTACAAATTCCCTAGAATGAGTATCCCTTAGATATCCATCCGTATGCCTTAGTAAATTCTCTTACTATCCACTGATAGTGTGTGTGAGTCCAAGAAGAGGACGAGGTAGAAGACAGGGAAGTACCACTACAAATGGTCAATGCCTATAACAATAACGAAAACTACTTTCTTTATCAATCTCTTTCTATCGTTATTCAATTTCAAATTCTCTGATGTCTTCGTGGCAGCTCCGGGATGAAGCTTTGGTGTGATGGTGGCACTGCGAATTGTTGAAGATAAGTTTCTATTTCGTATTCTCTTCATCGGTTTCTTATCAGCATCCTATTTCTAAACTTTAATGAATTTAAAATTCTATTTTAAAATAAATAGATGAATAAAATATGAAGATTTGTATCGATAAAACGATTTCGATTAAAACCAAATTTGAAATTCTATTAAAATTTCTTGTGTGGATCGAAGCCCAAAGAGGAAGGAGTTGATGTGTTCTGTTGGGTCCAGATATTCTACGTATGGTTAGTTATTCCTTTGAACTAACCAGTGCCTTGCATAATTCGTAGACTAGATGACCCGAGTATTTCGTAAAATATCGAATGAATTTGTTCTCATATTGTTGATATTCTGATTTGGTGAGCCAAATGCAGAATAAATATTCAGTTTGATCCGGTAAATCAATTTTTTATCTCAGATGCGTTCATCTGTTCTTTGTTGTCTCCCTGTCTAGCAAATTTCGAGGACGAAATTTACTTAAGGGGGGAATCTGTAACGATCCCGATTTTTGAGTTAAATTTAAATTGATAATTAATATTTTTTGGATTCAATTGGTGAATTTATTTAATATTTCCAAATAAAATAAGATATTTGTTGTTATTTAAATATATGTATATAAATTGATTTTAAATAGAATCTCTAATTGGAAATTCAGAAATAAATATTTTGAATAGCATATTAATAATAAACTTAATCGTGGATTAATTTTAAAATGCGGGAATAAAAATATATATATAAGATTTTTGAATAAAGAACTTGATTTGGAAATTTAAATATTTTATAAATAGATTATAATTTGGAATTTGAATTTGAAATTCAAATACATATATGTTGAAATAAAGATTTGGAAAATAAATAAATTATGATCAGAATAAAATTTATACTTATAAAATGATATTTGTTTACTCATTTATAAATACAAATTGATTGTATATTAATTTTTGAATTTGAAATTTAAAAATAAAAGTTTTGAATATATATTGTATTTGGAAAATCTATAATTTAATAATAATAAAAACTTGTTTCTTATTTATAATATGATGATTTGAAAATTTTATTTTGGAATTGATATAAATATAATTTTCTTAAATTAGTAAAAAGTTTTAAAATACTTTTCTTTTATACGAAATAAATTTGTATTGTACATAACTAAATAGAAAATGTATTACATAAACATTTGTAAGTATAAAAAATTAAGTAATTTATAAAAGAAAGGGTTTAAAATATAAATTAAATAAAAGTTTAATAAAAGGTTTAAACCATAAATTATAAATTAATTTAAATGAAGGTCTAAACATAAATTTACCTGTTTTGTAAAAATGTAGGCTAAAGGAAATAGATAGTATACAAGTATTAACAACAAGATAAGTAAACAATATATATGTGTAATCATCTTAACAAGCAAATAAACAAGTGCTGCCATTTTATCTTATGGGTTAACAAGTGGCAATTGATCAAATTAAAGATTTATAAAATTTAAATCAAAGGTTATTATGGAAAACTAGGCTGTTCATTTTATTCAGTTCAAAGATTAAAACCATCCTCTCATTTTCTACAAACCAAAAGAAAAAGCAAACAAAATCAAAAGCCTGTAAAATTAATCTCAAACCAGAAAAAGAAAATGATAACTCGTCGAATGTCTTTGCACCGGCTGATCCCCGGTATAGAGATTTGATCACCCTTTGTGATGGGGAGTCCGGACGTGATTAGGGATTATCTGGATTTGTAAGGGCTTCTTTGTGAAGTGTCATCGGTTATGTTCGAACCCGAAACATACTTGTATGGATGTGTGTTTGACATATACTTTGAGATGTAAAGCTGGTTTCTATCAAATACATTTCTGTTTGGTGGCGGAGAATTTATTCTCTTAGCTTAACACCCTTCTCTGAGATGTACGAGCTCGGATGTTATGTAGTTGATGGACGCATGGCTTTTTTATAAAGCGTAGCTTTGTGGACGAGACTGCTTCAGGACCTCACAACCCGGAAATGGTCGAAACAGGAAGAATGCAACAAGGTTATTTAGGGGTCGCGCCCCTTGGTTATGTCTATTTCTTCTGGATAGAGGTGATATCATGGTATGGAGCCCAAATATTTAATCTATGTGGTTACTGCAGTGCTCATATAAAGGTTGGTTACGGGGTCGCGCCCCTTGGTTATGTCTATTTCTTTTGGATAGAGGTGATATCATGGTATGGAGCCCAAATATTTAACCTATGTGGTTACTGCAGTGCTCATATAAAGGTTGGTTACGACCGGGGATGACATACTTATAGGTGTTACTTTCGGGCAGGGGTAACCCGGCCTTGTGTTGGCAGAGAACCGGGTAGGTACTTGGGGCATCCCTCCAGAGGCGTACCCATGTGGCAATAGGAAATTCCTTAGCCTGACCATTTGTTGGAAATTCAATCATCCAATACGCGCCTTGTGCGGTTTTAATTGTATAAGCTGCCATTTACTTTTGGTGGTGACCCACTATTTAGATGGTAGCTATAGTAGGCATTGTTCGAAATGTCTATGCTGGCTAAGATTAATATTATACTTTTGAAATTTTTTCTGCACTATGCACTAATAATAATATCGAAAAAAAAATTGCATCAAGCATGTTTGATTATCATAAGGAGAAATCTCCTCCAATTGTGCGCTTGCATTGTGTGTGGCGGGAGGCCTTATGGTAGTTTCATTTTCCAAAAAGCATTGCGGATTTCTTTTAAATTCTTTTGTTTTCTTTTGTTAAAGATAAGCTATTTTTTTTTACTCATGCTTGGTCTCATAACCGACCTAGAGTTTATTGTTCCCTTTCTAAACTCTTGGTGCCCACAATTTTCCACACGGGCAGTCTAGAGTACTATTTCAATTATTAAAACCATTAACTAAATATTTAAAATTAATCAAATATTCGCTCGTCAAAGCGGTAAAATTCCAGGTCGTTACAGCTTTTCTATGATACTTGTATTTCTACATATGTTTTTTTCATCCTATTTGGTTTTGTTAAGAAATGGTAATCTTATCTAAATAGGAATTGGTAACAACAAACCTTTTTCAAGGTTAAGATTAAGTTCCCACTTTTAATAATGAGAGTTTTGCTTCAACTGGCCATGGTCCTCCTTTATCTACTCTAATCATATCATTTTTTCATTGAATTTTATTAAATAAATTACATTTTCCCAAGATTATATGTGGAAACTAGCTTTCGACTGCCATAATTTTATGAGTTTTGATATTAAACCAAATATCTTATTCGCTTGCCCATAACATAAACGTAAATGGCATTCCCCATTTATCCTCATTTTTTAATATAGCTTCGGTAATGAGAGCAGAAAAATACATCATTATTATCTTGGAGGTTCATAGAATTTTATACTTTTGTATTTTGTGTTACCTCTTACTATCTCAATAAATTTTAGTATGTCAGTGGCATAAAATGTGCTTCGATTATCTAGTATGATCAAGCCTGGATCTAGGTATATTTGATGTTTTTCTGGCTCCCTATTTGTGATATTTTGCTGATTTGAATTTTTGGAGCAGACCTATTATCATTAGGAGATCGATTTCTATTCCTCATGACTAGTCGTCATCGGCTTGCTCAGGAGAATTATTGGATAGAGAAGAGAATGAATTGGAGGTAGATGGGATTGGAAAAGCAAATGGTAGAGAGTGTGGTGGAGAATTGGCATTGGCTGCCATTGAATTTATTTTTGTCCAGATAACAAAATATGAAATTCGTTGCACTAGAAATTATATTTGTAAAATAAACCTAAGAGACATTAGTAATTTGTTTTAATTCTTTAACATTATAGACTTTGCATTGGAGGAACTAAAATATGAGGTTAGAAAATATCAAATTCTAATTTTTTTTTGTGCGTTTTATTTATGTTGTCCCATGGTTGTGGAAAAAAATAATCCATTGGAAATAGAAAAAATATAACTTCATTAAAGCAATTCACCACAATCCAGAATAGTAGCATAAAAAATGATCACAATCGTAATATTAAAGAACAACAATGTTTGTTATTAAGCATATTCAAAATAAATTTTGTGAAAGCAAAAAAATGGTTGTAAATGTATTAGACATGGAGAAGCTCCTTTAGAATTATACTTGAATTTAATATAGCCAATGGGCATACCGGACCTCCATGGCAAGCCTTTATGAAATAGTTATCTACCATTCTAGTTATGGAACCTAGAACACAAATTTATCAAAGTATTAGCAAGTGGTAGGTTTGACTATATGTAGCAAGGCAATGAATATCGGTGTTTTGATTTTAATAATTAGTATATGGTTAAATATTGTAATTACCGTTAAACCGTATTCATGCCACAAGTAATTCCATATAAGCACTTATGAATGGTAAAGGGAGGAGAGATATAAGGTGATGAAATTCGAAAGAGGGTTATTTTAATCTTCTAAATATGTCTTCTATAAAGCATAAAAGTCTTCTAATTTTAGTGCTATGTTATGACGACCCAATTTTTCGACGCCCGAAAGTCGACATCGATACATCCACTGTATCAAATGCCACATAGTCAAATGTTGAAAAACCGAGCCGTTAAGGTTTAAGAAGAAGAAGATAGAGGAAGAAACATAAACAATAAACAGAATCTTACATTTCACAGCGGAATAACATATAATAGATAAATGAATAATCTTTAAAACAAAAGCACTATATCAGTTTATACATCACATTATCAGAGTTTACAACAACACGATACAACACTGGCAGTTGGTATAATTTGACTCATATGAAAATTTTACTTTGCACCAACCATACGCAGCGGACACTGCACAGTATAAATGATACGTCTTGCCATCCAGCTTGAACTTCAGATCTCCACAACAAATTCTTTTCTGATTTCGCTCCAGGATAATGATAAGCTAACTCCAAGCTACCCGTGTGGAAAATTATGGCACGCAGAATTTAGAATGGGAACAATAGACTCCAGGCCAGTCATGGGATTGGTGTGAGATCTTAAAAACAGTTATTTTCACAAAGAAAATAAAAAAAAAAATCTGCTATGCTTTTGGAAAATGAAACTACCATACGGCCTCCCTCCACACACACAATGCATACGCAGAATTGGAGAAGATTTCTCCTTATGATAGTCAAACATGCTTGATACGCAAATTCCTTTGATAATATTATTATTAGTGCATAGTGTGGAAAACATTTTGAAAGTATAATATTAATCTTAGCCAGCATAGACATTTCGCACTTATGCCTACTATATCTACCATGTTCAATAGCAGGTTACCGCCATATTCCACGGAAGGTTGTACAACTAAAACCGTATAGGGGGCGTATTGTTTCTTTGGATTTCCAACAAATGGTCAGGCTAAGGAACTTCCTACTGCCACATAGGTACGCCTCTGGAGGGACTTCTCGAGAACCTATCCGGATCTCTGCCAACACAAGGCCGGATTACCTCTCTAACTAGGTAACTACTACTTGAGTATGCCATACCCCGGTCGTTTGCGACCTTTATCCGAGGATCCTTAACCAAAAATCAACAACAACAAACAAAGTATAATAAATATGTAGCAACAACATAGGTTAAGTATCAGGGCTCCATACCATGATACCACCAATTTCCAGAAGGAAATGACACACCCTAAAGGGCGCGACCGAAATAACCTTGCCGCATCATTCCTATTGCGACCATTTTCGGGGTGTGAGGTCTGACGAAGTTTCGTCCACAAAGCCACACTTTTCACAAAGCCATGCTTTGATCAACAAATGATCAGCAGCACTTCGTATGCCACATTACCAAGTTGGGAATATATCACTAGTAACTATCAACTAGATAACCTATGAGCACATACGTCTCAGAGAATGGTGTTAAGCTAAGAGAATAAATTCTCCGCCACCAATAGAAATGTATTGAATCCAGCTTTACACCTCAAAGTGTAATGCCAGACACACATCCATACAAGTCTGTTCCAGGATCGAACGGAACCGAAAGCACTTCAAAGAAGCCCTTGCAAATCCGAAAATTCACAAATCACGTCTAGAATCCTCATCCCAAAGGGTGATAAAATCTCTATACCGCAGCAACCTGGTGTAGAGACATTCGACAGGTAATTCTTTTGTTTTCGAAAATGCCCGGTTCAACACCATCTTCAAATGCATTCCCATTTCGTCGTATCATCGGAATGGGTTTTATGACACAAAGTCCTCTCCCGGCTAATCCGAATAATATGTGCTTATTTAAAAATAAGTGTTCATTCAGATATCAAACAAATCACAACAAATTTCCACATTGATGTGGAATATCCATTTGGAATCCGACCCCTAGTCGCATCGAAATTCAAATTCCTTTTAAAGGCCAATACTGATAGTCGGTTATTTAACTATCAACCAATATTCACAACAATCACTATCAATCAATATTAGCAACAATCACCAAGATTTAGATAATTTTCCCAAATTATTCATTTTCAAAATATCTTCACAAGATATTTTTTTAACACTTCAACTTTGAAAACAAATTTCAAATCACTTTCCACATTTCAATCCTTTGCAAACAAATTTCAAATCATTTTCCACATTTTAATTCTTTGAAAACAAATTTCAAATCACATTTTCTTACGCGAAATATATTCCCAAATACTTATTCATTTCCACTGAAAATCTGCCGAGTTCACATATTTTAAAAATAATTTAAAACACTTATCCAAAATATACTTGGGAACATTTAAAACAAAACTACTTTAAAACACTTGCCTAAATATTGGTTATGAAATTTTATACTCATAACTCGTATAAATCTTAAGACCAAAATGATTTTAAAATAAAATTATTAGATAGAGTATACTATTTGAATAATCATTTTCTAAATCAAATATCAATTAAATCTTTAAAATAACCATTTCTGTAATTAATTAAATAAATCTTTACTTTAAAGATTTAATAATAATTCCCAAAAATAATACCTCCAAGAATATCCTTTCAAATCAATTTCTAGAACTTTAAATTTATACTTCAAAAGCTACTTTAAAAATATACTTGCTTTTCAGGGAAGAATTCTCTTTCCATTTCAAAATGGTCCATTTATATCAATTAATAAATCTTCTAGATTTATTCTAATTTACATTCTAAATCTGTAAATTTCTTTCCACACTTTCAAAAATAAACCAGCATTTATTTTTAAAACAAAATTCCTTTCCTTCATAAAATTCCCCTGGTGAATTTTTAAAATTTCAAATATCCACTGATATACGATTTTCAAATATATTTCCAAATATTCACTTTCAACACCAAATCAAATTCCAAATTGATTTCTAAAATTTACTTCAATCACCAAAGTAAATTCCAAAATTGATTTCTAAATTTATTTCAATCAACAAATCAATTTTCATATCGATTTCCCAAAGGTTTATTTTTTTAAACATCAAATCAATTTCAATTTGATTTTCAAATTTATTTCCTTTTAAAAATAAATTCCTTTATTTCTTCCAAACTATTTAAAATCTTTATTTTAAATAAATTCTTCAACCTTTGAATAATATTACCAGAAAACCATTTATTAAGCCCTTTTCCATTATTTGGAATTTTATTCAATGGGATTCAAAAATAAAAGTTTATCCTTTTTAAATTCCTTCTTTTAAATTTATCCAATACTCAAAAAAGTAAATTTTAACAATAACTTCCAACTTGAATTTTTTTGAAAATCTAATTTTATTCATTTCTGGTATCTTACGATACCAAAAATATATTCGGCTAAACTATAGCCTTCAATGATTTCAATCACAAATATTATCACACAAAGGTTATAAATAATCAACACACGATATTAAAACAAATTCAAATATTTGAGGAATCCAGTTGGATCCCTCCAACTTGTTTCCCTACATCCACAGACGTTAGCATAATAATTAAATACCCATTGCACTTCGAGGTGGAATATCGCGGTATATGGGATTTATAAAATATCATCCGCTATTATGCGTCGCATAGGGTCTCATCCGCTATATAATGCGGGA
Organism: Allium cepa; assembly: GCA_030765085.1. Lineage (NCBI taxonomy): Eukaryota > Viridiplantae > Streptophyta > Magnoliopsida > Asparagales > Amaryllidaceae > Allium > Allium cepa. The sequence continues at coordinate 962,153,610 of CM060932.1, read as the reverse complement.
AATCAATCACTCCGAATACATATATAATACCAATTCCACAACGAGATGGAATATCACGGTATATAGATTTAATATAATATCATCCGCTATTATGCGACGCATATGGTCTAATTCAATACAATTGATAATTATTTATCATCCAACCACACAATCAACAATTTTAAATTTTAACTATTTAAAATTAAATTAGAAAAAAATCTGATTGAGTGAGAAGATCTCACCTTTGCTTTGCATGCAACCCATTTTCATTCCAGATTGTTTTCTTCATTGTATTAGACCTTGTATAAACAATTTTTATAGAGTCAATTAATAATCAAAAAAATTGAATAATAAATTTCCATTTAATAACTTTTATTTTATCTAGTTAATTTAAATTTCAAACAAATTTTCTTTTAATACAATATTTGAACTAATTGAATATCACTTATTATCAAATAATTTAATTAACGAATACTTTTTATTCAAACTGATAATTTATTTAAAAAATCCCTATTTATAATAAACTTGTAAATTTAAAACACATATGTATATATTTATTCTCATTTTCTAATTACATATCAAAATAATCTATATAAGTCTAAGAATCAAATTTTCTATGTAAACCCTTATATATCACCTGTATGCTATTTAACAACCATATACAGTTTCTACATTCAAAAATCATTTTGCACATTTCATTAGAAAAGTTTGAATACTTACTTCTTATAACATTTTCACTTCACTATTTAAGTTATATATCCATTTTCATTCAATCTTACATTTTCAATTTCATTTGAATTCAATTAACACTTTCAATTCTATTTGGATTCAATTTACCTTCTGAAAATTGAATTTTATCCACTATCTTTCATTCACAACTGATTCATATCACTATTTTAAATTAGTTTGTTTTGCTAATTCACTACAAATTCATTTTATCTCAAACCATTTTTTTTATTTCCACCTTTATTATCTTTAGTTCACTTCGAACTAATTCTACAACTTCATTTTATTTCACACGGTTCAAATTGGTTTTCAATATTCAGTTTCAATTCCAGTTTTATTCTTTTGTTTATTCCCAAAAATTTATTTTCAATTCACCATTTTGGTTTACAACCACTTATATTTAAACTGGATTTCAAATTCCATATAAATTTAATTTACCTTTTATTAATAAATATTAAATTCAATTCATTTCAAACCATATTAAATTTGTCATTCCTTCAATTAGACTCACTTACTAATTTTATTTTAATACTTCGCTTTGTTTATCATAAATCAAATTCATTTCCATTTCCAGTTCCATTTACTACAAATTCGAAATGAATTTCAACATTCAATTTCCCTTTCATTTACTTGCAATCGTAAATTTATTTATTCATTCACAATTTAATTTTTTTCCATCAATCACTTAGTCTACTAAACTTCTCAAATTTACCTTTAAATTAACTCAAGTTAATTTCAGTTTAAATATGAATTCTCTAAGTTTTCAAACTTATTTATTATTCCATAACTATTTTTAATAAGATTCTAGAGTCTTTCCAACTTTCAAAAACCAACTTTGAAACCAATTCAAATTATCTTTTGAATTTCCAAAACCAAATCCAGTTTGCAAACAGCTTCAATTTTTTAAATAATTTGGTAGCAATTCCTCTCTTGGAAACTCAAAAAGGAACACCGATGATGTCGTGATCATCATCGGAATTATTTTCCAGTGATCGAAAAGAGTTTAGTGCTTTAATCCCTGCAAAAACCATTTTTTTTCAAACTTTTGAAAACCATTTTCAAACTCAAAAGGGATTTAATTTCCAAACTTTCCAAATTTCAAATTTTTTTCCAAAAGCATTTCCAAATATTCCTCTAGAATTCTATTGCAAATTATAAATCACATTTACATTTGTATTTACAAATCCCACTTGCATTCAAATTTATTTCTTAACCTTTGGTTATGATTTCCATTTCTTATTCAATAATCAATGATAATAATTTAATATTATCACTTCCTAACAATCCAAACAACCATATATATATATACCATAATAATTTTCGAAAAATTATTCCTTTTATATACAAAAATAATTTAGGTAAAATTATTTCATTTACCCTATTTTAAAATGATACCGTGTCGGTTTATCTTGTTTAAGAGTTTAGAAACCCCTATCGATACAGCTAGCCAAAATGCACCGACCAGAATCTATGAACAATCAATCGATAAATCAACACCATATAAAACAATTTTATATTCACTAACAAATATGCGCTCATGTATATTATTACACTCAAACTCATTCTAGAGCACTACCGACTCTATCTCTAATGAGTATTCCCCACCAGAGCCAAGCTTATCGCTTAACCAAATGGTTTGATACCAAAATATCATGATCCATTTTTTTTCGACCCTCGAAAGTCGACATCAGTACATCCACTGTATCAAATGCCGCACAGTTGAATGCCCAAAAACCGAACCGTTAGGGTTTAAGAAGAAGAAGATAGAAGAAGAATCAGAAACAATAAACAGAATCTCACATTTCGCAACTTAACAACATATAATAGATAAATGAATAATCTTTAAAACAAAAGCACTATATTGGTTTATACATCACATTATCAGAGTTTACAACAACACGATACAACACTGGCAGTTGGTATAATTTGACTCACATGAAAATTTTACTTTGCACCAACCAGACGCAGCGGACACTATACAGTATAAATGATACGTCTCGCCATCCAGCTTGAACTCCAGAACTCCATAGCAGCTTCTTTTCTGACTTCGCTCCAGAATAATGATAACCTGACTCCAGGCTGCCCGTGTGGAAAATTATGGGCACCCAGAGTTTAGAAAGGGAACAATAAACTCTAGATCAGTCATGGGACTGGTGTGAGATCTTAAAAATAGTTATTTTCACAATGAAAATAAAAAGAAATCCGTTATGCTTTTGGAAAATGAAACTACCATAAGTCCTCCCATCATACACACAATGCAAATGCAAAATTGGGGGAGATTTCTCCTTATGATAGTCAAACATGCTTGATGTGCAAATTCCTTTGACAATATTATTATTAGTGCATGGTGTGGAAAACATTTCGAAAGTATAATATTAATCTTAGACAGCATAGACATTTCGCACTTATGCCTACTATAGCTACCATATTCAATAGCAGGTTACCGCCACATTCCATGGAAGGTTATACAACTAAAACCATACAGGACGCGTATTGTTTCTTTGGATTTCCAACAAATGGTCTGGCTAAGGAACTTCCTACTGCCACATGGGTATGCCTCTGGAGGGACGTCCCGAGAACCTACCCGAATCTCTGCCAACACAAGGCTGGGTTACCTCTCTAACTAGGTAACTGCTACTCGAGTATGCCATCCCCCGGTCGTTTGCGACCTTTATCCAAGGATCCTTAACCACAAAGCAACAACCACAAAGTATAATAAATTTTCAGCAACAACATAGGTTGAGTTTCTGGGCTCCATATCATGATATCACCCTTTTCCAGAAGGAAATGACGTACCCTAAAGAGCGCGACCCTCATAGCCTTACCGCATCTTTCCTATTTCGACCATTTTCGGGGTGTGAGGTCTGACAAAGTTTCGTCCACAAAGCTACACTTTTCACAAATCCATGCTTTGATCAACAAATGATCAGCTGCACCTCGTATGTCACATTACCAAATTTGAAATATATCACTAGTAACCATCAACTACATAACCTCTGATCTCACACGTCTCAGAGAAGGGCGTTAAGCTGAGATAATAAATCCTCTGTCACCAACAGAAATGTATTTGATAGAAACCAGCTTTACATCTCAAAGTGTAACGTCAGACATACATCCACACAAGTCCGTTCCAGGATCGAACGGAACCGAAGGCACTTCAAAGAAGCCCTTGCAAATCCAGATATTCACAAATCACGTCCGGAATCCCCATCACAAAGGGTGATAAATTCTCTATATCGGAGCAACCTGGTGTAGAGACATTCGACATGTAATCCTTTCGTTTTCAAACATACCCGATCTTCAACACCGTCTTCAAATGCAAACCCATTTCGTCGTATCATTATTCAGAATGGGTTTTATGACACAAAGTCCTCTCCCGGCTAATCCGAATAATGAACGCTTATTTAAAAATAAGCGTCCATTCAGATTTCAAACAAATCACAACAAATTTCCACTTTAATCTTTTAAACAAAAGATCCATCACAATCACAACGGTTCGATGTGGTTTTCGAATATCCATTTGGAATCCGACCCCCGGTCGGGTCGAAATTCAAACGCCTTTTAAAAGCCAATATAGATAGTCGGTTATTTTATTATCAACCAATATTCACAACAATCACTATCAAACAATATTCACAACAATCGAAATAATTTTCCCAAATTATTTATTTTCAAAAATATTTCCACATTTCAATCCTTTGAAAACAAATTTCAAATCATTTTCCACATTTTAATTCTTTGAAAACAAATTTCAAATCACATTTCCTTACGCGGAACATATTCCCCAATATTTATTAATTTCCACTGAAAATCTGCCGAGTTCACATATTTTAAAAATAATTTAAAACCCTTATCCAAAATATACTTAGGAACATTTAAAAAAAACTTTTTTAAAACACTTGCTCAAATATTAGTTATGTAATTTTATACTCATATCTCGTATAAATCTTAATCCCAAAATCATTTTAAAATAAAATTATTAGATAGATTATAATATTTGAATAATCATTTTCTAAATCAAATATCAATTAAATGATTGAAATAATCATTTCTATAATTAATTAAATAAATCTTTACTTTGAAGATTTAAAAATAATTCCCAAAAATAATACCTCCAACAATATCTTTTCAAATCAATTTCTAGAACTTTTAATTTATACATCAAAAGCTACTTTAAAAATATACTCGGCTTTTCAGGGAAGAATTCTCTTTCCATTTCAAAATGGTCCATTTATATCAATTAATAAATCTTCTTGATTTATTTTAATTTACATACCAAATTTGTAAATTTCTTTCCACACTTTAAAAAATAAGCCAACATTTATTTTTAAAACAAAATTCCCTTTCCATTATAAAATTCCCATTGTGAAATTTTAAATTTTCAAATATCCATTGATATACGATTTTCAAATAGATTTTCAAATATTCACTTTCAACGCCAAATCAAATTCCAAATTGATTTCTAAAATTAATTTCGATCACCAAATCAAATTCCAAAATTGATTTCTAAATTTATTTCAATCAACAAATCAATTTTCATATCGATTTCCCAGAGTTATTTTTAAACCCCAAATCAATTTCAATTTGATTTTCAAATTTATTTCCTTTTAAAAATAAATTCCCTTATTTCTTCCAAACTATTTAAAATCTGTATTTTAAATAAATTCTTCAACTTTTGAATAATATTACCAGAAAACCATTTATTAAGCCTTTTTCCCATAATTTGGAATTTTATTCAATAGGATTCAAAAATAAAACTGTATCCTTTTAAAATTCCTTTTTTTAAATTTTACCAATCATCAAAAAAATAAATTTTTACTAAAACTTCCAACTTGAATTTTTTGAAAATCTAATTTTATTTATTTCCGGTATCCTACGATACCAAAAATATATTCGGCTAAACTATAGCCTTTAATGATTTCAATCACAAATATTATCACACAGAGATTATAAATAATCAATACATAATATTAAAACAAATTCAAGCATTTGAGGAATCCATTTGGATCCCTCCAACCTGTTTCCCTGCATCCACTGACGTTAGCATAACAATAAAATACCCATTCCACTTCGAGGTGAAATATCGCGGTATATGGAATTTATAAAATAGCATCTGCTGTTATGCGGCGCATAGGGTCTCATCCGCTATATAATGTGGGAAATCAATCACTCCAAATACATATATAATACCAATTCCATTTCGAGGTGGAATATCACGGTATATGGGTTTAATATAATATCATCTGCTATTATGCGGCGCGTAGGGTCTAATTCAATACAATTGATAATTGTTTATCATCCAAGCACACAATCAACAATTTTAAATTTAAACTATTTAAAATTAAATCAGAAAAAAAAATTGATTGAGTGAGAAGATCTCACATTTTCTTTGCATGCAATCTATTTTCATTCCAGATTGTTTTCTTCATTGTATTCGACCTTATATAAACAATTTTTATGCAGTTAATTAATATTCAAAAATAATCGAATAATGAATTTGCATTTAATAACTTATATTTTATCTAGTTAATTTAAATTTCAAACAAATTTTCTTTTAATACAATATTTGAACTAATTGAATATCACTTATTATCATGTAATTCAATTAATTAATACTTTTTATTCAAACTAATAATTTCTTTTTTTAAAAACCCTTTTTTATAATAAACTAGTAAATTTAAAACACATATGCATATATTTATTCTCATTTTCAAATTACATATCAAAATAATCTATATAAGTCCAAGAATCAAATTTTCTATATAAACCCATATATATTATTATTATTCTTATTAAAAAAAAATCTTTTTTTTTCAACTACTGCAAACAGACGGTATTCTTCTTACTGTCAAATACCCTTTCTGTTTTTTATTTTATCTAACTTATGTATACAGATACACATACATAGAATTCAACTAAAATATGTTTAAAACCTTATTGCATGTTCAAATATATCTCAATTCAAAGAAATCCGAAAACAAATTCAAATCTCACCGCAAGCTTGAGAACTAGAGCACCAATCCTCGTCGTTACTGACTACTCGTGCACAAGCCTCCAACATCCAAAACCCACTCGTCGACCGCTTCCCTATCATCGCGATGAAGCACGAAGAAGCCCCTCCGATTTTCCAATGAACCCCTAATTGCTCGCGACGACCCAGCCCTAGAAAAGTCATGATAAAACCATCGAGCCTCCTCGCGCTTGCCTCGTCCCCCTCCTGTGCTCGCCTGATTCGAACGAACTTGCCTGGGCTTTAAATCGAACCCGATTTTTAAATGAGGCCGGATCGATTTTTTTCATAACTCTAGGTTTCGATTTTGAACTAAGAAAGGAATCTAGAAAAGTTGGCCATTTATTCACTTCGAAGCCGAGAAATTTTTTTATGTTTGTTATTCGTTCGATTTTGTTTTGAAAAAGGGATTCTCGTTCATTTTTTTTCTTTTTCATTCCTTAAATCAAACGCGTGTCTGCAATCTTTACCAAGTGTTGGATTAGGGAAACACGTGTAGAGTTTAACCTGAGAAAACATTAATATATATGTATGATTTATATTTAAATTCAAATTTAAATCATATCAACTTTGCAACTCGAAATTTTGAACTCCTATCGAGGCATAGTGCCTGGCGTTTATAAGGTTATACGCCTATTCCGAACGCAACGGAAAATGTTTCGGTTCCAAATTCAATCGTATGGAGAAGATACCTTTTTGAAGCAGTTAAAACATTGAATTTTCAATTTAAATTTCAGTGTGTTTGCTTATCGTACGGCCAAACGATCATTCCAAACATTACGAAAATTAAAATCCGATAATAATACAATATTATAGATTCAATAGAATTGGTTTCGTCGAATTTCGAGACAGTGCCTCGGAAGGCTATATTTAAATATCGATTTAAACAATAAAATTTCAAAACTGAACAATTCACTTTCAAATCCCATTCTAAAGCTTCCATTATCTTCAGTATTATCAATATGAATTTTCTAAGCCTTTGAAATATTTTTAATCAGCTTATAACTAAAGATTCAAATTTTTATCCAACTTCAATAAATTAAATTCAATAATTTAATTGCCAAATTTCATTATGTTATTTGAAAATCAGGTTAAATCAATTTCCAAATATAAAAAATTCAACCAAATATTTTAATTTCAAATGTCAAAATTTCTGGGTCGTCACATATGTATTCATTGAACTTCTATATTTATGACATAAATGTAGCATTCAGGCGAGTGCGAGTGTATATATAAAGTATATTGTTCTTTAGAAGTATAAGTTACACATTATTTAACAGTTTTAAATGTGATTAATATTTGCGATAATTTTTTGGTAGAAATAAATCTTATTTACTAGGTTTAGTTAGTACCAAAATTCAATAATGGTCATCAGATGTTAAATGGTTTATTTCATGTGTAATTGCATACAACAAAATATGTATACTATACAAATAAACCATATTAATAACTTTTCAATTGCAAAAGATGCACACATGCCATAATTAATATGGGCATGGTAATAATAATATGAGAAATCTAACTACTAAAGTGAAGACAATAATGGAATTAAAATATATGAATCATCAATGGGTCAACGATTAATATTTTAGTTCATCAATGTAAAATGGATTGACACAATCAACTTACCCCAAGAATAAGATATGGTACCATAATATTTAGTAGACATGTTCTATTCATACACTACATTTTACTTTACATACATCAAAATAATTGTCAAAAATCCTATACACCATATTTTACTTATGATTCACCAATCACCATCCATATCACAACGTTACCCTCACTTTGGATTAAAGTAAGACACTAGATTCATCTCTTTCTCTCTCTCTTCCTTCATTTAATCAATCAAACACGTAATTATAAATTTATTAATTTAATTTTGCAAATTCCAATTTTTAGTTTTTGAACAACTAGCTCATGAAAATGCGTTCTCAATTATCCCATAATTAATAGGACTCACTTAATATTGATTACAATTTCCGAATTTAGGTATAAATATGATTTAAATTTTGAGATTATGTTATCTTAGTATCATTAAGTAGAGATGAATTTGACTATGAAACCAAAATGACATGTATAAGTTCATGAACAAGTTTTGCATTTAAACCTGTAGTTTGAACAATAATTTTAAACTTTGATTAAAAAGCTAATGCTAAGCAAAGATAAATTCTGATATTTAATGAAGATAAGTCCTGATGTTAAATTCTGACATTGAATTGGAAAGTTCAACTTTGAGTTTAAATTGTACAAATTAAAAATTGTAAAAACTTGATATTGAAAATAGTTTGAATGAAGTAATATCAAATTAAAAACCACTAAAATAGAAACTTCAAAATAGAAACCATTAAAATATAACAGTGTTTTTGTCCTAAGTTTTTTTTAAATGTTAACGGTGTACATAATGTATTTTATGGTGTATAAACAAAATTAGCCTACTTAGTATTATGGGTGGGAAATGCAATTTGGGTAGGATAGGAACATGTTAAACATGGGGAATAATTTTCAGCATGTAAAGTTGAAGATGAAGTACATTGTGCATGGAATTAAAGCTATTAACGTAACTTACTAATATATTTTTAAGACTACAAAATTCACAATAAGGTTTAAATATGCAATTTATAATTCTTAGGTAATGGGATTTTGGTGAAATTGGTATAAAATATATTGTTCGGTACATTATCATAAATTTTTCAACTTTACCCAATAACGAAACATTTAGACTTCACGAGAATAACTAATTTGATACTAATAGGGAAACTGTAATAATATATTTATTCAAAGCAAGTAACAAAATATTTTTAGTAAAGCTTGTAAGCTACATGATATGTCATACTATAAAATTATTAATTATTCAACCAATATATTTTGCAGTAAATGCTAGAATATTAATTTTTCCGAGAGTTCTCTCTAACCGTAACTAATGGAATCATAATTTACATGGTAACTGTAAAAAGTAGACCAACAGCACTGTCCCAGTGGTTAGATGCTTCGACTTTGGTATGAAAGGTCATAGGTTTGAAACCTGCATTCCGTGAATCGAACATATATTGACATGCAGTATGTTGTATACTACCAAAGACTTGTATTACGCATATGTACTACAATCTAATTATCCATTTTCAAGAAAAACTGAAGAAAATAGTTTGGTCTCCTCCATTTTTATGCAATATTGATAATTATCTATATAATTTAAGATAAATAGGAAAGAAGCAAGGCATGATGTAGGGTATCTGAAGGTTAGTACCAAAAAGTAAATTTATAATTAAACTCTGCATTTTTCTGTGTATATGATATTTTCCTTAATAGGGATGAATTTTGATTCTTGATGACCAACAAGATAAGCATGACATGTTTTTTGCATCTCAGGTTTCATCCACACCTTCTCCACTTGAAAAAGGTTTCATAAAATGCAATGAATTAAAATTATGACAAAAGTATGTTTCATGCAGTTGCATGTTCACAATCTCATATTTGTAGTTATATACATACACATATATGTGTGTGTATGTACACATACATATATATATATATATGAACGTATGAAGAAGAAAAGGCAACCTTCTTTAAAAAAAAGAGATGCGTAACATGTCCGCTTTATGAATTCAACTATAAGAAAACCATTTCTTTCACAAACATATAATCTTTGCTTCACAAATCCACGCCTTTACAATCCTTTTTAGAACGCATGATACAAAATTGAACACTATTAATTTAGATTTATGCCATATTCAATTATATGAGGGAAATACGACAATGAAGACAAAATATGCATAGCAATGAATGATTTGAGATAATGACACAATGAAATTTTGTGCATGTATACCTATGATGGATGACCTTTTCTGACGTCTCAAATTAGTGATAAAAGCCATCAAATTACACTTGCATACTAATCTCAAACATTAAAAATAGTGGCCATCGGGGTTTATAATTTTAAGTCTAAAATCGATATGGACAAAAAGGGAAAATCATCACAGCGGAATCTAAAAATATACATATCTCAACAATATATTTATCATATAAGATCCAATACATCAAATAGTATATCTACTTCTTAATTCATCAACCATCATTGAATATATAAAGAATATATCTATGACGGAAGAGAAATATATCGAGACACAATATGCAAACCTAATCTATATCAAAGACCTTCTGCTCTCTCATTCACCCTAACCTGCAAACTTCACAAATGAAAAAAATGTTCAACTATGTTTGTACCATACTTTATACTATGCACTCCGACCTCAAGGAAGTGGAGAGCTATTGCATAGGGAATAGCTGCCTATGTACCCTTTTAGAGATCAAGGCCACGTGGTTAGGTTTCCTATAATTTTCTTACATTAGATATTAGCACATAATAGCTATAACATCCACACAACCAACGCAACTGGAAAAACCCATTTCTACAAAGCCATCATAATCAATAATAATAAAATACGGGATAACAATAACAATGACACGGCCATTAAACATCAACAACACCTAGTGCCAACCCGAAACATTAAATAAACTACTCATAACTAATATACTCATAAATATACTAAATATAGCGACCCAGAGTTTTTAACATTTCAAATGAGAATATTTAATTTATTTAAATATTTAGATTTTGTTCAAAATTATTAAATAATAAAAAAATCAATTTTTATTATAACGACTCGATTTTTATCGACGTATTTTAATTTAATTTATCATATTTTTCCATAATTTTTAATCTGAAAAGTATTTAAATTTTTCGTTTGAAGATTTTGCAACAAACGATGGTATTTTTGGATTTTTATAGAATAAGATAACTAGTGTATATTATTATTGTTTTGGGATTGTGTCCTGACTTTATGTGAGATCGTATTTTTGCCTATTCCTCATGGTTTGTACATGAATGGAATGTTGTGTGGCGAGATATCGAAAATTACATATTTAAAACATCTCTATACCTAAGACAAGTCAAACATGTTGACTCTTACTGCTCACTTTTTTTCTTTTAAACCCGCCTATAAACTTCAAATCAAAACTAAAAGTAAGCAAAAAACTTTAAAAATCCAAAACAAGAGAAATACTCAACAAAAAATATATAAATATTAGATCTTTGGGTTCATATGAGTTAGATCTACAAGTTTATGGTGGTTTGGTTAAGTTCGACATGGTTTTAAGTCGCTCGATAGTTTGAGCATGGAGTTTGAGCAAATTAGGGTTTTTTTTAATATTGAAATTGAAGTGGAGTTTGGCTAATTGAAGCTCGAATATGGGTTAGCGATGTCGATTATCATAGGCGATGGAGTTTTTGGGTTGTTCGATCATCGTTTAGGATATGCGATGTCGCACAGTAGCCATGGCTAGGTTTTAGGTCATGATGGGGGGTGTGGCTTCGAGCTTGATGAGGGGGTGATGAGAAGGTGGAGTTTTGGACATAGAATGCGATGGTGAAGGCTGTGTGTCGAATAGTCGAGTACAAAGGGTGAGATTGGTGGTTGAAGGCATGGTTATGGTGTGCCTATATATTGCGTGTATAGGTTTTAGAGGGAGTGTGAGGTGAGAAATTGGATTTGAAAATATAATGGTGATTAAGTGTTAATTATATAATTAATTTTATTTTTAATCTCCAAACTTATAAGACATATATCTCATTCATACGAGGTCCAATCGAGACGAGAGTTTTTGCATTACGCTTGTAATGGCGATATCTACGTGATAGAAATGGTCTTGTTGAATTCGAAGCAAGTGAAATTTTGGACAATTCGTTTGATTTTAGTTCAAATTGGAACGCTTCGGCATCAACTAGAACTTTGATGAGCTAAACTCACCTTTTTGGATAATCTATATGATATATAGCAAATGAAACTTATTGTTTACCTATTTTAATGAATTATTGTTTAGTTTGATTAAATGTCCACTTTTGAAAAGCAAATGACATTTAAAATGTATTACAAGGTACTTTGTTGAGAAATATGGATTTTTTTGTTGTTGTGATTTTTAATTCCACTTATATCTTGTTGATTTTAATTTCAATTGTAGACCTATTATATAGATTGTTAGATGTTAAATTTTGATTGTTTAGCCATATTGGATGTGACACTAACATATGTTTAAAGTTGAACTATTTTAGAGGAAAATGTAGCAATAGCATTGATTAACTGCTTTAGTAAGTATTGGCCTAGTTATGGTATTTTGGAATACTATTAACTGCTATTTGGCTTGGAAAATGTTTTGATTTGGAAATATGATTTTAAATCCAACCTTTTTGGATTTTCGAAGATATTTTATTAAAAGGTTTTTTTTTGAACTTCTCTCCGTTACTAAACTTCTTATATTATTCTTTTCTAATGTGTATATATGTAAATGTTTAATCTTAGTTTGGAAAGTATTTATCTTTATAGAAAAGTTATTATAACAAGGAATGTTTATTTTAAAGAAACTAAAAGGGTTTATTTTTTATTTCAATGTGATTTTTGTTTTTAAAAGAAGCTAGAAATATTTTGGAATAAAATATTTAAGAAACATTTTATATAAATTATTGCACTAAAATAATATATTCATAAATGGTATTTTATGAATTAAAGAATAGAATTTCAAATGATATCTTATAAGATGGAAACTAATATCAATTTGATAAACTGGAAAATAATTCTCATTTTTGGACTTATATTAATATGTGGAATGATCGGTTTATGGAAAGTACTTGGCTATATTTTGGAAACTGAAGTTTGTGATAAATAACAAAATTTAATAAAAGGGGTTTTGAAATGGAATCTTAAATGAAGTTTTATTTATTAAACGGGTTTTATTTATATAAAAGAGTCTTAGTTATAAAAAGAGCTTATAAATATAAAAGAATTTATAAATATGAAATAGATTTGTAGATGTGATTTTTTGTATGTATGAAAGATTTTTAAAAGGAAATTTAACGGGTGTTTATAAAAGGAATAAGACTTGTTGTTTTTTCATAAACGATGTTTTTAAATACGGTGGTATGTAAAGTGTTCTTTTCTCACTTAAAACTAAATTCCAAGGTATGGAAACTTGTCTTTTTTTTGAGAATTAAGAATGTGTGTCATGACAAGGGCAGTTTTCTGACTTGTCTGATTTTATTGTTAATTGAGGGATAGTACTATTTTAAATCAGGAAGTGGTGGTAAGTATATTTGTTCTAATTTCCGTACGAACTATTTACTTACAACAATAGTGTTTTGGATTTATTTTTATAGACATTTAAGTTAAGTTTGTTTAACCCAAAAAAAATGTTCTGGGAAGTGAAATCTTTCTAAAGATATGTAAATACACTTATACATTGAGATGGGTATATGGGTACATTTTCTAAGTATTGAAATATAGTGTTTTTGAGAACATACTTATACTGTTGATTTAAGTATATGGAATATTTTTTCTAAGTTCTGAAAGCGAAATGTTATGTGAATATACTTATATAGTTGGGATAAGTATACTAGTATTTTCTAAGTATTGAAAAGAGTAAAGGAGGCATGTGAATATATCTTTGTATAAGTAATTTGATACAAGAATTTACAACGTGTTTTTGGTTAACAAGATGATTAATTAAAGATTCTTAGTGGATGCTTTGTGTTTGATTAAATCTCTGATTGAATTGTTTATTTATTTGATTGTTAAATAACCGACTATCAAATGTTGGCCGGACATAAAACAATCACTGTCGGTTCATAGAGACCGAGATCAGACATATTATTCGAAAACCACTTAGAACTGGCATAAGCGTTCGAATTGAAGACATTTGAAGGCGATGAAATCGGGCTGCTTGCTACTAATCCTGAATGTGATTCAAAAATGGATGTAGTCGAAGTAGTACCTTCAGTTTGTTCCTATCCTGAACAATTTTGTGTGGATGAATATTGGCATTGTGTTGTTGCCTGAATGGCTATGTTCGCATTCCAAGTGGGATTTGCTAAAATTCGAAAACGTAGCCTTTATCCTCAACAACCAAAAATAACTAGAACATGAGATAAGTCGTCAGGCTATGTGGGTCGCACCCATTAAGGTATTATCATCACCCTTCTAGATTATTATTTATGGTTTGGTTATGCATGAGAGCTCACGGGAAAAGGTTTCAAAGCAACCAGGGTGATGAAATATTCGATACTATCTAGTAAGAGATAAGGTGGTCTTGCATGCAGAAGATCTATGCGAGGCCCTCGATATATTTCATCTAGAGACGTATTGTGACAAGTGGTACCTCTATAGCCTTGTCATTGACGTACTCCATTCTACGGCTGTTAATTTTGTACGAGTGTCCGATGTTCGTTCGTGTCCGTGATAGAAATACATCCGTCCGAGTTCGTTCGATTATCATTTAGGACACGAGCTAGGACAACTAAATTTGTACGAGCAAAAATCTTGCCCGGTCCGTGTTTGTACGAGTTCGACCGAATTTCTTATAATTCAACATATCCTCTATATTTCTCAAAACATATATGACAATATTTGGTCGGTTGATTGAGTAAGGATTCACAAAATTTTTATACTTCAATACACATTGATAAAAGTAATATAGCTGATGGAAATTCTATTAAAAACATAAAATTTGATGTAAATAGCAATGTTCGTCCGTGTACGTTCAAGTCCTTGTCCGAAAAACGTATGTACGTATCCGTTTGATTTTATTTAGGACATGAGCTTGGACAACAAAATTTGCATGTCCGGTCCAATTTTATTGAGGACAAAAACTGAACACACCTCCATCTGGTTCAATCCGACCGATTTACACCCTTAATCCATTCTTCAATAAATGTCTTACGGACTTAGTTGTATACCTATTATGTTGGTATTTAATAAATGTTACAATTTTGCCTTTGATTCAATATTTATTTTAAACCCAAGACATTAGTATAATATCACAGTATATCCTATAAATTGTTTGGTCCTCGTAAGGTAAAATTTCATTTGTGTTTATATGGTGTGATCTTACGAGATACCTTTATTTTGAAAGGTTTTACAACATAAAAATCCATTTGAGATTTATTTCTCATGCTAGTTTACCAAACTAGCATGGGCGTTATTTTTCTTATAATACTCAGGTCAGACTGATCATATTTCAGATCTAGTTACAGATGTTTTGGAGCTTCAGGAGACAAGCTGAATGTTTCCAAGACTTATTTATATATCATTATTTTCACTGCAGTTGTTGGAATCTATTTATCAGCACTTGTGAGGACAGGTTTTTATAATTGTCCAGGTCGATGATAGATTAGTATACTCTAATTGTTGTATGTATACCACAGTTTTGTTTGTAAAGTTCTGTTGTATATTATATATTTCTCATCACGATGTGATATTATGTTCTGTCTTTTCTTTCCTTTTCCCAGTAGTTTATCTTTCCAGCGCTTGGATGTTCGGGATGTGAATACCTTAGATGTATTAGTGTCGGCTTTTGAGGGTCACAAAGGTGGGTTGTTATGAGCGGTCTGAAAGCTTAGGTTGAGCGAACACCAAGGTTTTTGTAGGGTAGACTCATTAGAGATAGGGTTAGTAACACCCTAAAATGAGTTTGAGAGTAAATATATATAAGCGCGTATTTGTTAATGCTATAAAAATATTTTATATTGTATTGATTTATCTATTGAGTTGGTTATGAATTCTTGTCGGCATAAAAGGAATAACTGTATGGGTAAAGGTTTCTAAACTCTTGAACAAGGCAAACCAACACGGTATTGTTTTGAAAATGGGTAAAGGAAATAATTTTACCTAAATTTTATTACATATATAAAAGAATAATTTATCGAAAAAATAATATTGTTGTTGATGATGTTTTTGGTTGTTAGAGAGTGATGATAATTGATTATTGTTATTCATTATTGATTACTTGCGCTCAGATTGTTTACGATCATTTGTTAACCCACCTTTTTCCAAGGCAGTACATAGGCGGATTTAACCCAACAGATTTCGCGATTACCGAGGCCGGTGAGTCTAGAGTGATGATTGTGGGATCCATAAATTAAGTACAGATAATGACATGAAGTTGAGATTGAATGGAATTGATAGGTATGCAAGGCAGAATTTTCGAAGTATGGAATATCGTACAACACATAGGAGCAAGTGCATTTCGATAGAAAACAATTAATAACTCAACAACCACATGATGGATCGAAGTAAAATTCTAGGAATAGGAAGTGGGGACCATAGGGAGTTCACCCTAGGGTTTGTACCCCTAACATGCAACCTGAAGGGGTCGAACAATCCCTCCATAGGGGTCGACACTCTACCCTTGTGTGGGTCGACTATATTCAAATTCTGGCGGCGATTAGTCAATCTCTCAATATTTGTTGATCCAATTGACATGAAACTTGTAGCACAAGCTAACTACAATATATGGAACACCCCAAATGGATCACATATCATTTGGAGAAAGTTGGAAGGATCGATACCTATCCCTCCAAAGGGATCGGCTATAATCAGCTTTTTCAACTTATTGCAACAAAGATTGATCAATAACTCCAGTTCTACTAATCCAATTGATGTGAAACTTGGAGGCTAAGCATTATAAAACAATGGGAAGTTCCCCTAGGGATCTCATGGAATTTGGCAGATATTAGAGGGACCGATACCTATCCCTTTACATGGATCGGCAGAAATCAAAATTCAAGCAACACCATTTAATGGGAAACGCGATATCTCATAAACCGTAAGTCGAAATGGCACGAAATTTGGAGGGTAAATAGCTAACATCATGGGGCATCTCTTATAGAGATTGTAGCCCATTTGGACACAATAATGAGGACCGGTACCAATCCATATTTTGGGCCCCAATGGGCCTGGAAATTTTTGGGTGGCCCGTCTTGGTCTCTAGAACCTTCTGCCAAAATTTCAGCCCGATCCATTCACGTCTTCCCTTATAAATACAACAGGCATGTCATCAAAAAAAAGGATCTTATTTCTACTTCTCTTTATCTTTAGCCTAAGCTACACTTTATCGATTTTATTCTTGAATTTCAGATTGTAACTCTAAGCAAACTTCAGTTTAATAAAAAGGATTTTTTGGGAGTGGATGTAGGTCGGAATAGCCGAACCACTATAAATCGTATCACTTTTTACTTGCTTTCTCATTTCTATAATTTTATTCTTCCATTATTTCTCTACATATTTCTGTGATTGGATTGGATATTGGTGTTTTTACATAATTGGGTGTTGTGGCCAATTTTGACGCCAATAGCATTTATTGTTTTAACTGAATAATATAAACACCTTGTGAATTCAGTTTCAAAATTTGACTGGAAGGCGCTAGGAGATAATGTTGGTTTAAAATTAAAATTTATCTTTAATAAAATCATTTATTATAATATAAACAAAGATAAACCTTGGTGAAATGTTTTTATATAGGATCGTGAAATTAAATAAGCATAGTTTATCAATATGTTTATAAATAAAAAGAGTTTAAACTGAGAATTTGAGAACTTAAATTCTGTTTTTGTAAATTATTTTTGAATGATTTTTGGGAGAATAATAGTATTATTTAAAATTATTCGTGAATTGAATATTTTTAATAGGGATTTTTTAAAGGAGATAGAAAGCATTGAACTCACTTCTGTCACATGAAAATAATATTTGTGATGACAACAACATCATCGACGTTCATTTTCGAGTTCATAAGTGACGGACTACTACCATAATAATTGATTATCGCGTTGTTTGAAAAATCAAATTTTGTTTTATATTCCAAAAGTATGATTTGATATACGAGATGAGATACATATATTATTATTATTATTATCTCAAAACGATTTGAGATAAAACCAAGTATTTAGTTCTCAAATTCTTGGTTAAGTTAGTGTATGGGCTCATGTATCCTATACAGTAGGGTAATTAGGTTTGTGCATCTTGATTTGATCTATTGTTTAAGAAAAATCATTTATTGAAATGAAATAAAATTTTCGATGATTTTGGACTGTCAAAAACTTCCGAGTTGATATAAATTGAAGCTAATGTTTTATGGATATATAAGAGAATAAGTTTTTATAACTTATAAATTTGAGAAGACGGTAAGATAAAACAAATTTTAAATTTTTTAAATATCCTGGTTAAGTAAAAAAAATGAAACTATATATATACTCTTAGAATGTTGAAGAGTGTTATAGAAATATGAACTTAAGTTTTAAAGAGTTGATAAAACAAAAGTTGTGTTCCATAAAATGTTTATAAAATTAAATAATGATTTCATGAATTTGTTCATAAATGACTTTAGTATTAAATGAAATGCTTAGGTGAAATTAATTCCGACTTAGAATGAATGTGAATAAAAAGAACTTTGAGTAATTAAGAAACCGATGGAATAAATAAGTAAGTTGTGCGTAGATCATTTTATTCGCATAATGATTCTAATCCAGATTCGAGTGCATGATTTCGAAGTGATTTACATCGATCCGAAAAAGGATTTTTCACTCGATTCTTGTTGGAAAACACTCGATATGGATTTTTGATTTGATTACGAAGTTTTCTATCGTAGTATATGGCTATGCAAGGAGAACAAAGGTTTCTAATCAAAGAACTATATCAGAATCCGCATTAGACGAATCGAGTGAGAGACACTAGTCCAGAAGTGAAATTTATGTGATTAAGCAAGTGAACGAATTTGATATTTCATGAGGATGACATATGTATATCGTACGGGCATTAATAACTTATATGCATTTGATATTATAAAATGCAAGTTATATGGTTGAGTATCATTAATTAGTGATGTAGGGGTTTATGGAAGCAAAGACTCGCTTGCTGCTTTTGGTTTCATGAGTAGAGTTGGTTTGCTCGACAAATAGGTTCATGTTTATCTTGTATTTGATGATTTTATACCCCAAAACTGGGAAGCCACTCTTTGGCTTTGGCTTCTTTTATTTATTTGGGCTCATTGTGGCCGTAATTTTTTCGATCAAGCCGCACAAAGGAGGTGCTGCCAAAATCTTCTCATAGCTTATGAGATTTTAAGAGATTTAACAACTTGTTTTGAGAATAAAAGTTTTATAAGACTAGGGGTTCGAAGGTATTTTTCATTCATTGGGAATTTTGGGGGTGATATTCTTTTTAAGGGAAGAAGAATGTAACGATTCGGAATTTTTAATGTTTCAAATGGGAATAATTTATTTGTTTAAATATTCATTCTGGTTCAAATTTAATAAATAATAAGAACATCAATTTTTATTATAGCGATGCAATTTTTATTAACACGAATTAACGCCAAAATCGGACATCAACACCCAATAGACTCTTGTAAAGATTAAACAGTGAATGAAATTAAAACATAGCAGAAATAATAAACGAACACAAATTTTGTTAATAGTGGTTCGGCAGTCTTAGCCCTATGTCCACTTCATAATTTTATTGACTTGCACTTAATTATGATTACAAAAATGTTTGGATCATTTGGGATACATTAGTACAAGAGTGAGGAATAAAAATGGCAGCGCCTAGGTAGTAGAGAAAGGAACCTTTTTATGGATAATGACCGTGGTATTTATAGGAGAAGACATGCATGGATTGAGTTGAAATTTTGCAAAAAGAGTCTCCGTATCCGTAGGGGCCCACCATAATGATTAGTGGCCCTTACTCGATATTTTTATAGACAACGGGACTCAATTCGATTAGCCTTGACTTAATTTTTTTATTGACATGTTTGTAATTTAACTTTTCTGATTTCTCCATAATTTTAATTTGGAAAATATTTTATTTTTTTGTTTGTCGATTTTACAACGAACGATGGCATTTTTGGATTTTTGTATGATAAAATAACCATTATATATTTTTGTTGTTTTGGGATCATATCGCATTTTTCGTGCGAATCGTATTTTTGTTGCATCGCTTGTGGTTCGTATGCGAACGAAACACTGTACGGTGAGATGACGGAAATTGCAAATTTAATATATCTCAACATCTATGACAAATGAAATACGTTGACTCATACTTCTCACTTTAAAAACCAAAATAAAAGCAACCTCAAAATTTCAAAAATCCAAAATAGAGGAAATACTCAATAGAAAATATAAATATAAGGTCTTTGAGTTCGTGTGAGTTAAATCTAGGAGTACATGGTGGTTTGGTTGAGTTCGGTGAGGTTTTAGGTCGCTCGATAGTTTGAGCATGGAGTTTGATAAAACAAGGATTTTTTTTTGAAATTGAAGTGAAGTTTGGCTAATCGAAGCTTGGATTTGGGTTAGTGGTGTCGATTAGCATCGGCGGTGGAGTTTTTGGGTGGTTTTGTCATTATTTGGGATGTGTGATGTCACACCATAGCCACGGCTAGGGTTTTCGTTCGTGATGGAGGGTCTGGCTTCGTGCTCCACGAGGGGGTAATGGGAAGATGGAGTTTTGGGCATAGAGTGCGATGGTGAAGGCGGTGTGTTGAATATTCGAGTATAGAGAGAGAGAGATTGGAGGTTGAAGTCAGGACTATGGCGTGCCTGTGTATCCATGTACAGGTTTTAGGGGGAGTGTGATGTGGGATGATGGATCTGAAAATATAATGGTGATTAAGTGTTAATTAAATAATTAATTTTTTTAATCTCCAAACTAATAAAATGTATATCTCTCTTATACGTGGTCCAATCGAGCCGAGACTTTTGTGTTTGCTTTTAACATCGATAGCTACCCGATGGAACTGATTTCGTGGAATTTGGGGCAAGTGACATTTTGGGATAACATCGATCGCTGTTCGATTTTAGTTCAAACTGGAATGTTTCGGTGTCAACTCAAGTTTCACGAGTTAAAATCGCCTTTTTGGATAATCGGTATGATATATAGTAGATAAAAATTTCTCATCGTTGTGATTTTTAATTCAAGTTATATACCTATTGATTTTAATTTTAGTTATATACCTATTATATAAATTGTAAAATGTTAAATTTTGATTGTTTGGCCATATTGGAAGTGACACAGATATATGTTAAAATTTGAACATTTTTCATGGAAAAGATAGTAACAGCATTAGTTAAGTGCTACAGTACTATCAGCCTCATTATAGTATTTCGGAATATTATTAATTGTTGTTTGGTTTGGAAATGGTTCCGATTTGGAAATATGATTTTAAATCCGGCCTTTTTGGAATTTTTGAGATATTTTATTTAAAAAGGGATTTTTGAACTTCTCTATTTTACTTTATCTTCTTTTACTATTCTTTTTAATATATGTATATGTGCAAATGTTTAAAATTATTTTGGGAAGTATTTATCTTTATAGAAAAGTTATAATAATAAGGAATGTTTATTTTAAAAAAATTAAAGGGGTTTATCTTTTATTTTAAAGTGATTTTGTTTTTAAAAGACGATAGAAATATTTTGGAATAAAGTATTTGGGAAACATTTTATTGTTGTAACAAAAGAACAAATTTATAAATAGAATAATAGATTTTTAAATGATATTTTATAAGAGGGGTATTAATATCATTTTGATAAATTGTAAAATAATTCACATTTATGGATTTATATTAATATATGGACTGTTAGATTTATGGATAGTATTTGGCACTATTTTAAAATTCAAGACGGTAATAAATTAAGAGATTTAATAAATGGAGTTTTAAAATGTAAATTTTTAAATGATGTTTTATAATGGAATTTGTGAATGATATTTCAAAAAGGAGATTTATAAAAAGGAACTTTGTTAAGGGGATTTAGAAAAGAGTTTTATATATAGAAAATACTTTTATTTATTGAAAGGAATTTTATTTATATAAAAGTATTTTAATTATGCAAAAGAGCTTATAAAATAAAAGAATTTATAAGTGTGAAAGTGGTTTTTAGAAATGATTTTTTGTGAACATGGAAAATATTTTTAAACGGAATTTTAAATGGAGTTTATAAAAGGAATGAGATATGTTTTGTCATAAATGATTGTTTTTAAATACGGTGGTATGGAAGTGTTGTCTTCATAATTAACACCAAATTTCGAGGTATGTAAACTCGTCTCTATCTTGAGAATTAAGAACGTGTGTCGGGACAAGGGTAGTTTTCTAACTTTTCCGATCTCATTGTTAATCAAGGGATAGTACTATTTGAAATTGGGAAGTGGTGGTAAGCATATTTGGTCCAGTTTCCATATGACCTGTTTACTTACAACAATAGTGTATTGGGTTTATTTTTATATACGTTTTTGTTAAGTTTGTTTAACTTAAATAAGTATGTTATTAAAAGTGAAATCCTTCTAGAGATCTGTGAATATACTTGCAATATTGAGACAAGTATATGGGTACATTTTCTAGGTATTGTAATGTAGTGTCTTTAAGAATATACTTATACTATTGATTTAAGTATATGGAAAAGTTTTTCTAAGTTTTGAAAGTGAATGTTTTGTTAATGTACTTAAATAGTTGAGATAAGTATATCAATATTTTCTAAGTATTCAAAAGAGTAGAGGGGACTTGTGAATATAACTTTGTATAAGTGTTTTGATATAAGTATTTACAAAATGGTTTTAATTAACGAGATGATTAATTAAAGAGGCTTAGTTGTTGCTTTGTGCTTGGTTAAATCTCTGGTTGAATTGTTTGTATATTTGATAGTTGAATAACTGCCTATCAAATGTTGGCCAGTTTTAAAACTATTGTTGTCTATTCAGAGAGATCAGGATCGGGTATATTATTCGAAAACAACTTCGAACCTGCATAAGCATTCGAAATGAAGACATCTTGAAGATGAAGATCTTTGAAGTGAAAGGGCTTCTTGCTACTAATCCTAAGTGTGGTTCCAATATGGATGTAGTAAAAGTAGTGTCTTTGGTTTGTTCATATCCTGAATAACTTGTATGAACGAATGTTGGCCTTGCATTGTTTCCTAAAGTGCAGTGTTAGCATTCCAAATGAGATTTGCTAAAATAGAAAAACGAAGCTAGCCTCAACAACCGGGAATGACTAAAACAAGGGATATACCGTAAGGTTGTGTGGGTTGCACCAATCAGGGTATTGTCATCATCCTTCTAGATGATTATTTATGGTTTTGGTTATTCATGAGAGCTCTAAGGAAAAGGTTACAAAGCAACCAGGGTGACGAAGTATTTGGTACTATCCAGTAAGGGGTAGGCCGGTCTTGCCATGGGGGTTCATGCGAGGCCCTTGGTTCATTATATCTAAAGATGTACTGTGACGGGCATTAACCAAGTAGCCTTGTCATTAATGTAATCCATTCTCTAATACGTGGCTTTAAGACTTAGTTGTATGCCTATTATGCTAGCATTTAATTAATACAACAATTTTGGCTATGATTCTATATTTATTTTAAATCTTTAACATTATTATAATTCATAAGAATTCCTATAAATGGTTTGATTATCTAGGGTAAACCCGTGCATGTTTATGTGTGGCGTAGACTAACGAGATACCATTATTTTGAAAGGTTTTATAACATAAAAATCCCTTTGAGATGTATTTCTCACGCCGGTTTACCAGACTAATCCGGGCATTATTTTTTCTTATAATGCCCTAGTCAGACCGAGCATATTTCAGATCTAGTTATGAACGTTGTGACGCCCCACCTGGACTCTCACACAAACAAAGTGTATTACCGAGTAATATCTTCTCCTAGGGTAGAGAATAGGGATGGTTAAAAGCGACCATTCATAAATTTTACTTTTAGCGAACATCGCTACGTTGATTAATATGCCATATTTTTTTCATCACAAGTGGAATCGACCTATGTAATCCAGCTTAAAAAAACTATTATGGCTAAAATAATAATCCAGAACACTATATAATGAATACAAAGTACAGAATCATAGATCACGGAATATAAATAGCAGAATAAAAATAGATAAAAGCTGATCATAGTGAATGGGTACATAAAGTCTATATCCCATAGGTACAAATTTGTACAATTAATGAGTCTAAACTCGATATAAGATACACACTATATGAATATGTACACATATACAAGATAAATGTAGAATGAATGATAATTAAAGAACTAGAGTGAAATCCTATTTGAACTATCAAACTGGAGCACTTGAAATATCTCGGTCTGACCTGAGTATTATAAAATAATATACGGGTCACTCTAGACAATAATGAATGAGCTAAATAAGAAAAATAATATATGTAATGATATAGATCTCAAATATGGACACAATACCAAGATTGGGCTAACAAAAAGGATTCTTCAACAAACTACAAGTCTGTAATCACCAAATATCAAAACCCAAAAGTAGCTTCTAAAAGCAAAAAACCAAAACTATACGGTGATGACACAAATAGTATCAAATCTATAATCATAAAAGAAATATAGAAAATCACAAAAGAATGGGGAAAAGGGCTCAAAAGTCCAAGATTGGTGAAATAAATTCACCTACGTGCATGTAACTCCATGATAGACATATAAGTCTATAAACATCAAAATAGGTGTGAGACCTATAAACATCAAGATAGGAACAAATCCTATAATCTCTAAAATGGGTACAAGATCTATAAACATCAAGATAGGTACGAGGCTTATAAACATCAATGTAGGAACAAGTCCTATAAACATCAAGATAGGAACAAGTCCTGTAAACTCTAAGGGTGAGTCATAAACTTGTCGATAATTGTCATAAATCCTCGAATAGTAACCGAATAAATAACAACCGTATGTCCCATACCACGCGGTTTTGTTTAAACATTTACTATAGGTTAGTAAACTCCACTTTTGTGTATAAATGGCTCAATCAAACAATTCTGGGAATTATTCAGAAAAATAAACATGAGCGTTCCATACCACTTATTTTTATTAATCCATTTAACTTGATTCCTCACTCGATCGATGCCATGCATATTTATAAAATAACTTACTTTGAAATTCTTCTCGAAAATATTGTTTTATAAACGAGAATATATATGTGTATGTGTATACATATATATATGTTGGAAAGCCCTTGCTAATTTATGTATATAAGTATTATTTTAAACCGTTTATCCAAATCAACTTTAAATTAATTATTATTATGAATAAATATATTATATTTATATATAAATATCCCAAATATCTTTTATAGAAAATATATTCATACTTAAAATGATTTGAGAAAACGGTTCGGATTGAAAATCATTCTTTTGAAAACACTGGTTGAAAATATGCGATCGAAATTGTGTGTTGTGTTATGGAACCATAAAGAAATTCTATGGTATATTAATCTAGAAGATGAGTTCACAAATTCATAAATTAAAATCTAGAAATATCATTGAAATCGGCATAGAAAATATCACCAAAATCAAACAAATAGGTTCAAGCGATCACACGGTTGAACTGTGGATCAAACAGGTAAAACAGAGCCCGAAATGGAATGACCTAGTTCTCAGCCTAGTCATGACCAGTGCACCGGTTGGCATGCCTAGTCTGATCCTCAAGCATCTTCGGTGGCGCTCTAATTGCCCTTTGGCAGTGGTTTCTTCATTAATTTTCGCCTTGACCTCTAATACACTGAATTAGCTAACATGCGAGCATAAAAACAACTACAATGGAATGAAATTCATAATCATATAAAGTGCGTTTCATCAAACAGAATATAAAGTTTTATATGACCGGAAAATCAACACAAAATTGAAATCAATTTAACATCAAATTCATCCATAACAACAATAGCGATAAGCATTCATCTATAAGCTAGAAGTGTGAGATTAACTCACCGAATGGAACTTGGATAAATGATTAGAACCCATATTCCACATAGCTAAAAAAATTCAACCGCAACCTAGGTTTGATTCTGAACAATAATAAAAGAATGAATTACAATCATGATCAAAGCTGAGATTAAAGACCCAATAGATGTATGATATGATGGTAGAAATTACCATAGCTTTACATCTTTTATTAATAGTCAAAAGCCCTTTGATTTAAGCTTGATTTGGGGGTTTAATCTAGTTTCTAGTGTTCGCAAATAATGTGACGAATGGGATTTCGACCTTCGAAAATCATCACTAGAACATCCTTGGTATTCACGTGCCACAAATTCAAGTGTTGGAAACATGGTCGTTAAGGGTGGACGGAAAATAAAGACAGAACAAAATCTTACGCGAATGGAATGACATATATTATTTCAACATATAATATTTACAGTGGAAAATTTTAAATACATCTATTAGAGTTTAACTTAACATTAACACAAACACTTATAAATATCTGTCCTTACAAATACGAATTACAATAGTACATGAGTGTGGTGGAAATGGATAATAATCCTCAAAACAATCTTCTAGCTCTATGCTCCGAGCTCTTTCAAAATGCTCCAAACTAAACCTGACACACCGGCTGTCCAAAAAAATTAGGCACTCCGAGTTTAAGGGAGAGAAAATAAACTGCATATCAGTCATGGGACTGGTGTGAGAAACTCAGAATATGAGTATCTGAAAACAAAGGGTACCTCATAAGACCACACTGCACATAAAAATAGAATGTGTTTCTATCTTATGATAACCAAAACATTTCTACATGAAATCCAGTGATATTATTTTTAATAACATTCTTTGAAAACCTTTCAAATAAACATATTCAAATAGTCGAAATTGTTACATTGGTCAAATTTGACGGCATAATAGGTTTACAACTAAGTCTGAAGGCACTTATTGGAGAATAGATTTCCAATGAATAACAAGGTAAGAGACTACCTTCCGTATTGTATATTTCTAAAGGAATGTACCGAGGATCGACATCATCAAAACCTTTGTGAATTAAGATCGGCCTATCCAAAACCAACAGATGGAACGGATAGCACAAAATATGATATCACCTCGACCGTTCCCGACCTATCCGAGAGCCTCATACCATACACCACATATTTTTTTACTTGATGTCATAGCAGGCATAAAATAGATCTAAAAATCCAATATCATACCCTAATGGTTGTGATCCACTTAGCTTTAAAGCAATCCATATTTCATAATTCTCCAGGTGCGAGGCTAGAGGTGACATTTACCTTTCTTAGAACATTTTCACTTAAAATGCCACATTTCTTTTTCCAACAACACACTATTGATTTCAACAAAAGTACAACATCTGAGTTCATATGTCTCAGAGAAAGGTGTTAAGCATAAAAGGGTTAATTCCTACACTACCAAATAGAAGTACGTTTGTGGAGATCAGTGCACTGTGATTATAGAAATGCAATGTCAAACATTCATCCATACAAGTTGTTCAGGAATAGGATAAACCGAAGGCACTCTCCTACTGCATCTATCGAGCATTACCACTAGGATTAGTAGCGAGTAGTCCTTGCATAAAAAGATCCTAGAATGTAGGGACCGTTGCTCTATATTTATCTCGTGAGATACTTCAAAATTATCAATAACCATTCCTTCCATTATGAAGGCTCCCGCCTTCAACTTCATTATCTTTAACATGTCCTAACTTTCGAACTCGTAAATTGGTTCGAAGTGGTTATTGGGTAAAAGTCACTCAAATTCGACTCCGATTCCTTTGAATTAGTTATCGATAAAAAGATTTAAGCACATAGGTGGTTATTATTTGATTGGTTACTTTTCTCTTTATCAAAAATTGTCTTCTATTTATATATATATATATATATATATATATATATATATATATATATATCTTTAAAACATTTCTTTTTAGCATACAAGGAATCATTAAACCTCATTTTTCAAATATTTGTTCAATTAAAATCTTTTCAAATCTTGGTGTAATTCTAAATAATTTCATCCTTTACTCGGGAAAACATCTCTCAATAATTTATTTAAATCTTAACAAAGATTACTTATTTCCAAATCATAACTTTTAACTTGGATCAAAAACAATATTATTTAAGACCTCGTTTACTTTGAACCCAAAACAATTAATTTTAAGTAAAAGGATTCAAAGTTAAAGTAATCCAAATCATTTATTTAAATATTGACAAATGTTTTCTTATTTCCAACACATCTTTTTAATAAGTTGAAACCATTTTATCTAAGACGGTAAATCCAAATTTGTTAGTATTCTAGTAAAACGGATCAACAGAAATTATATTAATTCTACTCAACATCAATTTCCATATTCATATTTTACTATTAGTCGAATAACAGTGAAATCAACTTTTAAATTCACATGGATAGTATAGGTTATCTCCTCAGAATTTAATACCAAGTGCAAGAAGATTATTTCTACACAATCCAAGTTGTATTAAATTTGAAAAAAAATTAAATCTTTTAACTTGTCTCGTTTTCGATATTCCGACCTTATCTGCTCCCTGCCCAAGAAAGAGGCTAGGTGAGTCAGGGCACTGGTTGCTCCTAAACATATCCTTAATTTAACCACCTCCCATCCTGATCTTATGAATAGAAAAATCAAGTTTACTGATCGGCTTTTAGAGCCATGATTGAATCACTTGATTTTTAACAGCTTTTCTTTAAATCATTTATTTAAACTTCTTTAAAATATATTATAAAACCTTCAAATCGTCTTAGAAATACGTAGTTATTTATTTGAAAACATATATAAAAGAATTGATTTTTAACAGCTTTTCTTTTATACGTAGTTATTTTGACTCAATTTTCATAACTTGTCCAAACTTCACCAAATCGAGTTTTAGTGTTTATAAAACATTTATAAACCGGTTTAAACCATTTTTAAGAGGTTTAACAATCTCATATACCCCATTTCATTTATTAAAGGAAAGTGATTTCCTTTGTGATATTCAATGCGTATTAAAATTGAATCATTTCAACATGAATATAAATATACAATCAACATCCAAACTTGATGATGAAACATAGTAAATAACCATAGCAATCATATCACATCATTATTATATATAAAGAAAGAGTTTCTCACCTTCAATGGTTTTTAAATTCTCGAAAATTCACTATAGCTTCGCTATGATTGAATTAAGGCCTGTGGAATCGAGCCTTGAACCTTTGAATGGGCTCGGTCTATGCTTTCAGATGGAAGTGGGCTTGTCCTTGGTTGTAGGAGGTGGTGGCCGTAGGGTTTGAGTGAGGAAAGGAGTGAGTTGCCTTGGTTTTGAATGGATTGCTTACATATATATACTTATATAAATTTAATTTCATTTTGCAATATTTTTCTTTATAATTTCCTTAAGGTAGGAATCCATTGAAAAGCTTGAGAATGTGGAACAAGATGATGTAGAATAGTGTGTAAAATTACGAAGAGAATGGTAGGTATCTATAGGAAAAGTTTGGAAATAAATATCTAAATGTATAATTACCTTTTTGCCTCTTGCCCATACCTCCTCCATCACCTCAAGGCATATGGCAATGCCACCCTCCTTGTTCCTCCATGTGTATGATGATGATGGTGTGTAAATGAGTTGATGTTTGCTTTTTTGGGTAGAAAACATCTTGGATATATATATATACACACACACACACACACATACATACATACTTTTTACTATATGTAAATTATAATGTAAATGGTAAATTATTGTATGTATATTTGGTTTCATGTATATGTTAAGGTTTGTATGTGTATGTTATATATGTGCACAAGACGCATAAACAAGGTTGCCATAACTTTAAACAACTTTTGTTCGTTAAACCTTTGAAAATCGGGAAGCCGATTCCCAATCACATTTTCACTAATAAATTAATTTACATATAAATGCAAACAAAATTTGAAAAATAATTTTCCATCATAATTAATTAATTAAAATGATCACATTTTCATTATAAAACCATAAAAATTAATATCAAATAATTGTTTACAAAAGTGTTGTTATATCGATATAGCGATACGAATTTTCATATACTTCCAAATTAAGTATACATCTTCATAAAACTATTATAATTGATTTACTATCACTACATTACTAACTAAAATGAAATATATCATTTAAAAACAATTACTTGAATAATTGTAATAATTATTAAATCATTAAATATCAAGTAAAATTCATGAATTAATTATTTAATATGATGGCATTATCGATAATGTTATAAATACATTTTATTCTCAAAAGTAAAATAAATAATTTTATGTCATATTCTTGTTCAAACAGATAAACAGGTTTTTAAGAATTTTTCGGGATCACTACACAATTAGATTTAGAAGAGAAAGTAGTGA
This sequence comes from Allium cepa, assembly GCA_030765085.1. Classification (NCBI taxonomy): domain Eukaryota; kingdom Viridiplantae; phylum Streptophyta; class Magnoliopsida; order Asparagales; family Amaryllidaceae; genus Allium; species Allium cepa. The sequence goes on along the minus strand of CM060932.1, from coordinate 962,122,909 downwards.
AGAAAGCAAACAAAAATAATTCCCCCCAAAACAAAAACTTTTATTGATTCAACGAAGAAAATACAAAAGAGACTTAAAATTGGGAAGAAATCTCAATCCCAAACACCCAACAAAATGCACTTTTTCCCATTCCTCTTATGAATCCTAGACATGTCTATTTATAATTGTAACGATCCCGAATTTTAATTAAGTTTAAATTGTTAATTAATTTAATTTTTTAATAAAAATTGTGAAATAATTGGTAATTGCTATAAATTAATGTAAAGAAAAGTAAAATATAAACAAAATGTACTTGCAAAATAAATAAATATAAAATGAATACAAAGTAGAGCATTAGCTAAATATTCTAACAACATATTAACAATAGAACTTCATTTATATCCCTAAGTAATAAGGCTAAAGCAAAGCAAAAATATATTCAAGTAAAAGGACAAGTGTAAACTATCAAGTATGAACAAAAACAAAATATAACTATCTATAGATTAGCCTGTAAAAGAAGATAGTCAGAATACTTTCAAGTGTGTAAAAATGCAAGATAATAAGTATACTACAAAGTATAAAGAAAAATAAGGCAATTTAAATACTTAAGTTAGAAATGCAAAGCTAAGAACAAAGTAGTGAAAATATCTAAAACAAATAAAGTATAAAAATGAAAACATAAAGTATAAAGCAAGCTAGTCAAACAATATGTTGATAAAATTATGTAAAATATAAAGTAACACATTAATTAATTTAAAACAACAAATATACTTAACTCAAACATAATAAATACAGCCGAAAACAAGTTGTAAACAAAGCATAAAGGACATGCATTTAATACCCCATCACTACTTTACACAAACAAAATTATCACCCGAGACAAGAAGATACATAATCAAGTATGGGCAAATTTAATAAGTATAGATTTGTACAATGGCATTTAATGTTTACATCTCTAACATAGCTAAAGTCAGTTCTTTGCTATTTGCAAATAATATAATCAACCTGTATATTCTTTCCTATATATCAACTTCTTTTATCAACTTTTCATTTCAGTTCGATCCATCAAAACTAAGAAGAAGAAAAACTGAAGTAAACACCATTTCAAAACATAAATAAATCTCAACTTAAAAAATACAATCAACTCGAGCCAGAGAAATCAAGAAGATCTCAACTTGCCAGTTCCAAAATCTGTTTCAACAAGGAGACTCTGTTTTTTTTCTAAAAACAAGGCGAGCAACATTTTTTTCTTTAAAATTTTAAAGTTTTAATTTATTGCAAGTATATCTGAGCTATGTATATAATTCTCTGTATATGATGAAACTGGAAGTACAGTGTGCAAGCTGTTGTTACATTTGTTCTCTGTCTCAGGTTTAAAAACAACAGGTTTTGATTCAAAAAAAAATCTTTCTTTCTCGTTCTATTTACTATCTCGACTTAGAGTTAAAACAAGAATTGTTTGTTGTAGCCAATGCTTGAGACTAAAATTTTATTCAAGCCAAAACAATTTAGCAATATCCCTGGAAATCAAAGGAAACTGAACCAAACTTTAAACTAGTCAAAACTCAAACTTTTTAAATTATGGATTCAGGTGTGTAATCTGAATTCTTGTGCTATAACATGATTTTTAAAAAAAATCATGATTTTTAGATGCGGGGGTCGAGTGCAATTCTTGGTTGAACGGAAATCATTCTTCGACCAAATTCTGGTGATCTCGATGTTGAGGGAGGTCGTGGCTCTCTGGGATGGTAGAGGAGTGATCGGGGGTTGCGAAAAAAATAAAACGGTGTTGTGAAGTTGATCGTGGCGGCGACTGGAGGCTCATGAAGTTGGGTAACCTAGTTTTGATGAGCTTGCATATTTTGATTCGTTCTTGGTCTGGAGGTGATCGAGTGCTTTATGGTTCTAGGAAATGGTAAGAGGAGCAGTGGCGAGTAGATGGCCGGGTTTTGAGGATTTTCGGTTGTCGTGGTGGCGAGGACGGCGGCATTCCAGGTTTGGATGGTGTTTCCGTGGTTGCTTCCAAGTATCGAGTTGTACTCGATTTTGATTCAAGCAACTATGGTGGATTTGTAAGGCAGTGATGGTGTCAGGTGATGGTCGTTGATGGGATAGAGATCTGGTGGTTGAACGTCGATGGTCAGAGCCACCGTGCACGTGCACGGTGCTCTTTATTTTTGGGGGGTTGGGTTTGCTTGGTTCGTGGGTTTTGCCTCGGGTATCTACCCGAGCAAATTCTAGCGTGGCTCGAAGCAAAAACAGGGGAGGCTCGGGTACAAATGTTTCCAGGTTTTAACCAAATCTGCTCCTTTTTGAATTTGAATGAAATTTTTAAAATTTTAAAACAAGTTTTAAACTGATATTCAAATCAGAGTTCAAATATAAATTCATGCCTAGTTTGAATCTCAATTTAAAAATAAAATAAATTTTTTAGAATTTGAATTGTTTTAACAACCTTAAATGTTTAAATAGTTTGAATTTGAAAATAAAGTTTTAAATTGTAATTAAGTTTTTAAGTTAAATTTAAATTTGGATTCAAATATAATTTGAATCTTAGTTCTGAAATAAAAGAAGTTTTAAAATTTAAATTATTTTAAATAACTTGAATAATAAATTTAATTTTAAATTGATTTGAAATTAAAATGAAAGTGGGTTTTGAATCCTTTTAACTTCTATTATAAGATAAATAATTCATTAACTTGTGAAAGAAAGGAAAAAAAGGATTTTTTGAAATTGTTTCAAACTTTAGTTAATTTGTTTCCATTTTAAATCTTAAATTTAAAATGAAATTTAAAAGTAGAATTTGAAAGTAAATTGTTTTTAAATACCTTGTTAATAATAATTTGATCGTTAATAAGAAAAATGTTTTTATCTTTAAGTAAATGAAGATTTAATAATTTGTAATTATTAAATTAATAAAAATGGATAATTTATGATTGGGATTAATTAATAATAATAATAATAATTTGTGAAGAGTAATTAATTAAGGGAAATAATTAAGGAATTAATTATTCAGTATAATTAATTGAGTGAAATTAATTGATTACTAATTTACTGTGACTCGCAAATTTATTCATAGCAATTACAATCAGATAACTAACCGATCCTACTTATGGATGTTTGGATTTATTGAATAGTTAAATTGTTTGATATCCCTGATATGTGATGCTTTGTGATACATCCTGATTTGTGTTGTGATCTGTAATTTATTTATCTGGGATGAATGTAATTAATCATCTGTGATATAATTCATTTAATTTATTAATCTGTAATCTATGAATGAAGATAAGCGATATAGTTCATACCGCTTATCAAATATACTGTTGTATTTGATCTGTGATGATTGAATGATGTTGCACTATTGTGTGTGAAACCCCTGGACCACACTTATACACACACAAATATGGATTTCATGTGGAAATTGGTTAAGTCACAGATATTTTGAAATAGTTTGTAAATTGAATTCTTAAATCCAAAATAGTTTTGGAATTGAAATTGAAAGCTTTTGAAAATGAGTTTCAAAAATAAAAGTTATTTTGAATAACTTAATAAAACTTGAAATTTAAATAATTTGATTTAAATTTGAATTCAATATTCGAAATTGAGTTCAATGACTTGGAAATTTTGGTTTAAAAGATTATTCAAGTTATAAAGGTGTTTATACGGGTTTTTAACCAATTATAGAATATGGCTTTGGAAACTTGAATTTAAATCCAAATTTTATACTTAAATGGCCTTAACTTATGTAAATTGTAAGCAGTTTCCAAAACGAAAATTATTTACTTCAAATAATAATAGCTTCCATTTAAGGAAAAGGATTTCCAATTTGTGTTACAAGAAATTCAACTTAAAAATTAAATTGTGTTGAAAGCTATGGATTAATCTTGGTGAAAGGTTGTTGAACTTTGTTTTGAAAATGAAGAATATTTTTTATGGTGTATCTTTTGTATAAAATATGAATTGGAAACGGCTGTGAAAGCTATGAATTAAATCTTTAATTGGAAGATTGGATGAGTTAATTCAATTTGAAAATGGAATTGTCTTGTAAAGCCGAAAATTTATCTTTGTGAAACTGGGTGAACTTTGGGGAATAAATGTTTTTGTTTAAAGATTAAAATGGTAATTTGTTTAACCATTTGAAAGAAAATTTTTGGGTAATAAGTTGTGACTTGACTGAAATCCCATATCCATAAGTTTTTAAATATTGCGCTCATTATTCGGTTTAGCCGGGGAAGGACCTTTGTGTCATATAACCCATTCCGAATAGAGATATGACGAATATAGATAGCATTTGAAGACCGGTGATGAAGACCGGGTATTTGCGAGAGCGATAGGATGACCTATCGATTGTCTCTGCACTGGGTCGCACCTGTATGGAGATTCCCTAAGTGATGGGAAGTCCGATTGGGATTGTGAGTACCTGGATTGCAAGGACTTCTTTGGAAGTGCCTTCGGTTCTGTTCGAACCCAGAACAGACTTGTATGGATTGTATGTCTGACATTCCAATTTGAGATATAAAAAGATTTCTTTCAAATACATTTTTGTTGGTGGTAGAGAATTTATTCTCTTAGCTTAACACCCTTCTCTGAGACGTACGAGCTCATAGGTTATGTAGTTGAAGGTTATCGGCGATATACTCCTAATTTGGTAATGTGGCATGCTGAGTGTTGTTGATCATTTGTTGATCAAAGCATGGCTTTGCGAAAAGCGTAGCTTTGTGGACGAGACTTCGTCGAACCTCACAACCCGGTAATGGTCGAAACAGGAAAGATGCAGCAAGGATATTTGGGGATCGCGCCCCCTGAGGGTATGTACATATCCTTCTGGATAGAGGTGGTATCATGGTATGGAGTCCAAATATTTAGCCTATATGGTTACTACGAATTTATTTCTTTGTGTTTGTTGGTATCGAGTGCTCAAGAAAGGTCGGTTACGACCGGGGGTTGACATACTCGTGTCAGTAGTTACCCAGTTAAGGGGTAACCCGGCCTTGTGTTGGAAGAGATCCAGTTTGGTTCTCGGGGCGTCCTTCTAGAGGCGTACCCATATGGCAATGGGAAGTTCCTTGGCCTGACCATTTGTTGGAAATCCAAAAAAACAATACGAGCCTTGTACGGTTTTAGTTGTAGAACCTGCCATTTAAAATGGTAGCTATAGCAGACATAATATAATGGTATCTATGCTGGCTAAGATTTATATTATACTTTCAAAATGTTTTCATGCACCTTACACTTATAGTAATAATATCAAAGAATCTTCGTATCAAGCATGTTTGACTATCATCAGAAGAAATCTCCTCCAAGTCTGCGTTTGCAACGTGTATGTGGCGGGAGGTCTTATGGTAGTTACATTTTCTAAAAGTATTGCGGATCTATTTAAAAATATTTCTTTGTTTGTTCGTAAAGGTAAACTGTTTTTTTGTTACTCATACCAATCCCATGACTGATCCGGAGTTTATTGTTTCTTTCCTAAACTCTGGGTGCTCAATTTTTTTTCCACACGGGCCGTCTAGAGTTGGGTTTTTTTAGATAGTTAGCTTCAGTGGATTATCTGGAGCTAGTTCAATCTTGGGATGCGGACGAGACTTGCTTGTCTTTGTGTATCGTGACGTTTGGTTCGAGCTGCTGCTGGAGTTCTTCCTTGAAGACTATCTTAGAGTTATTTGTTCCGCTGCTGGTGTTATCTATTTTCTTTTCCGCTGCTATTTTATTGTATCATATCTTTGATGTATATTGATATCTATTGTATCATCTGTTGTATCAGATATTGTATCAATGCTGTATATCAATGTATTATTCTTTTTCTTCCGCTGTGTTGTTTACTTAATTGTGCTATAAGCTCCGACGAACCAGATTCGACGTTTGGATCTGTGGCATTGGAATATGAGTATCGTATTCAGTGTCGATTTTCGAAGGTCAAGTCAGGATCATTATAATAATAGACATTATAAAATATCTTATTTAAGAAGCTATTGAATACCTTTATAAATCTTTCTTAGGTAGATAATTTATTGCCTTCTTTAATGCAATAAAAGAGGCAACTAATCTCTCTATCAAGTATGCAAAATCTCTAAAAGATGCAATAAATCACCTTCCAAAATTCTATCAAATCTGTAAAATAGGCAATGAATTTGAGTCATAATTCCACATAGACTCAAATATCTCCAATATCTGAATAAATACGGAATATTATATCACTAAAATCAACAATCTCCACCTTGATATAATATTTCGTAAATGACATCTAAACTCCTCCTCGAACCTTAACTCCAAACAATATATCCAAGGAAACATATGTCTTCACCAAAAGCTAAACCTCCCTCCAAACTATGCATGCCCGCCAATAGAACATGCACATCATCAACAGATCAGAATTGCTTGTAATACCGCAAAGACCTCCAAGTAGGCTTTGTGGTTTTCCGTTGGCTTCACCTTGATTTTGATAGATTTGTCTCTCCAACTTCACTTGTATAAAAATTTGCAATCTTTAAGGTTTTCCAAGCGATGAATAAATATTATTGTTTTTCCTCTTCGCGCGCAGCACCTCCCTATTACCCTTCCAAACCCGAATTACTCCACCACGAATCGAGAAGTTACAACCTTTCCCTTCCAGCTGTCCAATAGAGATAAGATTCCTTTTAGTTTCTGGGATATGCCTAACCCCTGTAAGCGTCAATAACCTTCCAGTATCATCTTCAACATGGCAGAACCTATGCCTTAAACTTGTAGATCTCCACCATTAGCGGACTCCACCTTGCATGCTTCCTCCTTGTAATCAGTGAATGCTTCCCTTTGATTGCAAATGTGGAAACATGCACTAGAATCTAGCACCCATTCTCCTTCCATACTCATATCAACACAAAGAACATCATTGCCAATGCCAAAATTTACCTCCTCATCACCGTCTACCACCAGCATATTTTTGTTTCCTTCTTGAGTTTTCATCCTCTCTTAATTTATTGCAAAATTTCAGCTGATGACCTGGTTTTTCACAGTAATAGCAAATGAAACCTCGATCCGTATTTGGCTTGAATGAGCGTATTTCTCTCTTTGCAAAGTGGACCTCTGCCAATGGATTTGTAGTTTCATTTTCTTCAGTGGCCTTTCCTTCTGATGAATTTATCCTCCGCATCTCCTCATTAAGAAGGCTTCTAACCACAGTCTCCATGGAAATAACACCCCTAGAATTTGAATTGTTCAATGCGACTACAAGAATTTCCCAACTTTCAGGCAATGAGCTCATTAATATTAAAGCTTGAGTTTCGTCATCAACTTTGAAGCTTATCTCCTTTGTTTTCCAAGGGTTGGCGAAGATCATTAAGATAGAGATAATCTTCCATCTTCGCCTTCCATAACCCCCAGTTCCTTCCATTAAGTTTTTCAATACTTATCTTCTCCATAGTCAAAGACTCTTCCAAAAAATTTGTGAACGTGGCTCTGATACCAAATGTTAAGAATTTTCCGAGATCACTACACAATTAGATTTAGAAGAGAAAGTTGTGAAGAAAGCAAACAAAAATAATTCCCCCAAAAACAAATTTTTTTATTGATTCAACCAAGAAAATACAAAAGAGACTTAAAATTGAGAAGAAATCTCAATCTCAAACACCCAACAAAATACACTTTTTCCCACGCCTCTTATGAATCCTAGACATGTCTATTTATAATAGACTTTATAAAATATCTTATTTAAGAAGCTATGGAATACCTTCATAAATCTTTCTCAGGTAGATAATTTGTTGCCTTCTTTAATGCAATAAAAGAGGCTACTAATCTCTCTATCAAATACACAAAATCTCTAAATGATGTAATAAACCACCTTTCAAAATTCTATCAAATCTGTAAAATAGGCAATGAGTTTGAGTCATAATTCCACATAGACTCAAATATCTCCAAGATCTAAATAAATATGGAATATAATCACTAAAATCTAACACAAGTGTATGTATCTAGCTCCATGCATGACTTCTGACAATTCTAGAGCTGTTTACTGATAAAACGGTTTTCAGTCATTTTATCGATATTTTTCCAAAGTATATATCTTTTTAAATACTTATTCAAAATAAGATTACCATCATTATTTATTGTTCAAGACAATTTAATATATGTTAAAAAGATTATATTTAAAGATTATAAAAATAAATATAATTTATCAAAGTGATAAATTTTGCGGGTTGTTATAAATAAGGTCGGTTTATTTTCAGATTTTTGATCTTGGTTGAAATGAGATAGTGATGAAGGAAAACAAGTGTATGTGGTTATTATTCACCCTCCATATGGGACTAATGGGTATCTTATAAACTAATAAGAAAATGTTTACTAATTACTAATGTTTTCTCTCAAAAAACACTAATTAATACTCAAATTATGTTAATGGAAGCATAAATTAATTTTCCTCAAATTTTACCAAAGCTCCAACATATCAAAAAATTCTCATTTCTATTAATATTGAGATATTATGTAAAATTAAATATAACTTATGAAATTAAAAGCTACTCTCATTATTTTTAATAAAATAAACCGTTAATTATAAAAATCTCACTTTAACCAATAAATCTCAATATTTAGAATTTATTAAATTTACAACGTTTGTTGTAATAATTTAAATGGAAAATTTTTACCATGAATCTCCATTTAAAATAAATTAGTGTATAAACCGTAAAAAAATTCACAGTTTAAGTTACTAAATTACTTACATATATTTGTTCACTCATTTTCTCAAAATTACCCTTATTATTATTTATAAGAACAAAACCACATAATTTATTGTTTCTATAAATTCTCAATTTGAAAATTAACAATTAAAAATTCCTCAAATTCATCTTAAAATTTATTAAGATAATTTAAATCATAATTTCTAGATTTAATATCAGGTCCCCATAATTTCATAAAGGGCATAATATATAACAAATTATAAATAACGCACTTTCTCAAAGGAAATTGAGTTATAAATGAGAGATAACTCAAAAAAGAGACTTGTCACAAATGAACTCAGGAAAATATGTAGGAAGCGTTCGCTCAATGAATTCTCAAGCTCTATAAGAATAATCCTCAAGATTATCGGGAAACAGGACTTAGATGAGCGGAATGTCTTTATTTTGTAGGAGTTTAATCTCCAGTGCAACAACACAAACAAAGCTTTGATCTCCAATAGAAAATCCTAAAATCTTACTAAAAAATTCGCAAATAGAGTTGAGGCATAAGATCAATTCCTCACCCGAATTCTAGCATGCAAGAGAGTGATCAATATGGTCTCGTAAATAAAGTTTCGAGAGGAGCCATACCGATGCTGGATTAGAACCTATCAACTAGACGAAAAATTCAATCAAGGTAGGTATGATCCTCCTAGCATCTTTCAAAGTCAAAAATACAAGCACGAGGTAGATTTTTAAAATGTTGTCTACATTCAAACCTCTTAGAAGCCCTCTATTTAAAATTTCCATTGGATACAACTTTGCTTTTTATTTATTTGATAAAATCTCAAATGATTTGTTTGAATTCTCAAAATTCCTATAATCTTTTACCTCTAGAAATTTCTTAATTTCTTATTTCTAGATCTCACTACAGCTTACTTCCATAACCTTTTTGAAAGGATTTAAAATTTTACAAACTCAAACTTCAATTATCAAAAACGTTATAACTCAAAAGAAGTCCTTAGTTGTAAATTAGCAAGCAAATTTTTAATCTAAATTTTCACGTCTCAACTTATTGAAATATTTTCTCTATTCAAAATACTTAACATTCTTAATATTCTAAGATACTTGCTTAATTAATCATACATAAAAGTTGTGGATTAATTCTAGGGTTTCTTCTTGATATAATCCTAGATTAATGGTGTAAATTTATCTCACTATAAAATCCTTTCTCATGGATTTTAATTTTAAAATTCACAAAAACCCCAATAAAAATTATATTCTTTTTAAATTTTCCTCCTACTCATTTATATATTGAATAAACTCTTAATTGGTTTTAAATTTGAAAGTCACGGATTATATAACCCATTCTAAAGTATTCATGTTTTTTTTAAAGTTTCCTTCATAGGCTTACATTACAAATTTCATTTCAAGACAAAGATTATATTTTACCATAGAAGTCCCAATTATTTTTCTTTGCTAAATATTTATTTTCCTAATGCAAAAACTTCCTCTAGTTATTTCCAAATTTAGTGTTAAGTTTTGAAACTTGAAGATTTCCCAAAAGAGGTTATTATGGTAGAGGTCCTTAAAGTTTAGCCATTACCTTTTACCTAGGCACTTTATCTTTATTGCATAATGTGTATATAAATTAATAGGATCCTCTAATTTAATCATATCCTATTTAGGAATTTACCAATTAATTTTTTTTATTCTCTTTTTTTGATAAAATAAAAGAATTAGCTTCCCAAGAAATTATATAATAACCAAGTCTCCAAAAATTCATTTTTTCCATCTGAGAATCATTTATAATTTCTCATCTTTTGAAATTCCCAAAAATATTTTCAAATCCCAAATTATTATTGTTTTGTAATAAATCCTTTCCTTAATGCAAGTTTGAAACTTTTGACACTACCTTTTAAGATTGAATACACACACACACAATACATACACACACAGAGACATATGTATATATATACACATACATACATATATATATATAGATCCAACGGATTCAATTCACCAACCTCTTCTTTGTAGTATATTCAATTTCCTCTTAATATCGTTATTAATATCTAAGAGATAAATAAATCCGTAAAGTCATTTCCACAAATTGTTATTTATAATACAATTAGAGATAGCATCTTAACTCATATATCATTTAACCTATGCTTAAGCATTCAAAATCTGTTCCCAATTGATTTTAAATAAAAGAATCATGCTTCTCTTTAGCTTTTGCTGATTTAGCTATTTTAAGATTTACACTTGTGTGTTTATACTTAGATTATAATGGTCTTTCAAAGCCCGTCCAAAGCGTACCACTTAGGGATCTATCGGCCCCTGGCTGCACATCAAAAGGAAATATACTCCAAAGTGCCAAATACTATCACTTTTTGTAATCACTAGAATTTAACCCTACATCCTATACCACTTAATGAAATTCAAATATTTACTTTAAGCTAGTAAGTCTCACTTGTTACGGATATAACTGGAAAACTCGAATTATATTCACTTAAGGATCTATCAATCCCACCAAACACCTACAGAGGATACAAATATAAAGTGTTAAATACTTCCTAACAGCAATTAATTTTTTTTAACCATGGCATCCCATACTACTTGGTGAAATTCGAATATTCTCTAATAGGCTAGTAAGTTCTACAAACATTATGTTCAATGAGTTATACTATATTCGATGAATCATTACTCGAGATTATTTAAACCAATTGCTAACACTAAGTCAGTTATTTGTGCTTTCCCATATTGTAGAACCAAGGCTCTCAAAACATTTTCCTTATAAGATTATAATCTAGATATCAAACAATATACTCTTTCTCATAGAAAATGATTTCTAAATATTATATATCTTTATTGATAATTCTATTCTTCCTACATTATAGAAATACCACTTATATTCCAAAATTTTCATATATAATTACAATTATATACCTTTGTTGCATATCCAAATATCACTTTATTTTAAACCACATTAGTTTAAAAATGTTTTTATTTCTTCTTCAATCAAAATATTTCTAATAAAATGATTTTCCAAAACACTTATTTTGACAAAAGTGTATGTCCGATGTCTCGTTTGAATGTTTAAAAATCCCTGTCGAGTACGTTGGCCAGACATCCCGACTGGAATCAATAAAGCACCCAGCGTGCAATTTAATATCCATAAACACACCCACACACACACTTCAAAAGAAATCATCTTTAAAAATGAAGAATACTTATATCTTTATATACCCTAGTTTATACATATAATAACTAAAAAGACAGTGCGGATCGTGCAATATGGAATTATACTAACTATTGCGGAGATAAACTAAGATACTATAGCAATGTGAATAAGTAAAATAAAACAAGCACAACAGGAATTTTTATACTGATTCGAACTTCCCGTTCTACGTCCAGTCCCAGACTCCTTTTGGAAATTCACTAACACAACCCTCGCTTAACCCGAAGGAACAGGTTTACACTGCCTGCGCAACCGAATAGGACTTCACCCGCCTAAGCAACCGAATAGGACTTCAACTGCCTAAGCAACCAAGCATGACTTCTTTTACAAATAAAAAATGTGTCTGATTGTTGTGTGTTCCCGAATAACACTAATAAGTCAATTAAGTACAATCTTCCTATAATCTTCTCCTTTGTGATATATAGTGTGATGTGCTTTGAGAATTATGGAAGATAAAGAGATTAATGATCAAAGTATGTATGCAATTTGAATGCAATTTGAAAGCTTGAGAATAGATGAGAATTCAAGAGTGCTAAAAGTAAATTCGGTGAATTGTTTATTGAATTCTGTAATCTATTTATAGTATATAAAGAGTTGTATCTATATATGAAATTTTATGTTGGAAAGAACGGATGCAACTATTGATTTTAAAAATGTTTCTCTAGGTGAAGAAAAGTGTCTTTTCAAGAAAATAACAGTTGGAAATATTCAGACTTTTGAATTAAAAATTTCAGACTTCTGAATTAAATTGAAACGCAAACAGCAAGCTTTTAGGCAATTTTTGACTATATTCAGACGTCTGAATATTATGAAACGATATTCAGGTTTCAGCATTCAGATGTCTGAATGAATGGTTTCAGACGTCTGAGTTTGAACTGTTGTGCATGTATGTGCATGTGTGTGCATACATACATACATACATATCGTCTCAGGAGAGATTTTAACAAATTTCTAAGCAAAGTACAGACTCTAGACACACAATACTGAGCTTTAAACGTCTGAAAAGGAATCTGCAATAAATCTCTTGCAAAGATGGTTAGTATATACAAAATATTTTATATAAGTTGTCACAATCAAAATTAAGATTCTAACATTCTCCCCCCTTTTGATGATGACAACTATATAATCAATAATAAACATTTAAAGTATTGTTACTTCCCTGTTAATGTGCATAATTTTAAATTTCTAAAACTTGTCAATATGCACGATTATATATTTCTCCCCCTTTGTCATCAATAAAAATATCATAGATAATAATAGATGGTTCATTTCATTAAAGAAATTAGAGTAGTAGTTAATAATACATGAAGAAATAATAACTCAGAAATTTCTCGTACAACTAGTCAAGCAAAGTTATAAGCAAAACATAAGATAACAACTGAAATAGACAAAGATAATTAAAATTGGCTTGAAAGAGACAAATCATTGTGATTAGAACTCGGGCTTGAGGAAGACCACTCAAATGGAGATGGATTGTAAGCTTGAGTGGATGTAGAGCCGGAATAAGAAATTCGATCCCATATTTTATTGAGAAAGCCTTTGATAAAGTTGAATTTCCTTTCCGTCTTCTTTTCAAGTGCCTCAATTTCCCTATAAATCTTTGATTGGTTTCGGAAGAGAGTGATGATGGCTTGTCTTGAGGAAGTTTCCGGGCCAATTTCTTAGATAATGTCATCTTCCTCCTCTTCTTCTTCATGTTGGGTATGAGAAGAAGAAGCGATACTAGTGTCTCGAGGTTGAGGAACACCTTGTTGAACATTTTGCAACCATTGGTGGAAGAAAATAATTTTTTGAGGAGGAGGCCGCGTAGGAAGACCCATCAATCCTAGATTTTTAGCGCCTAACCCACTAATGGTTGTGAAATCGGAGTCGAGCATTGGCACACAGATATTTAGAAGGATGCGCATAATATAAGCACCATAATGAATGGTTCTATATTTTCTTCGGATAGCGATGTCTTGAAATTCATCCAAAATAATTTTTTCCAAATTCACTTGTTGATTTGAGTAGATAGAATAAAGTTCTTAGAAGTTTTCTTTATACACTTTTTCATAACTTCCCGTCCATGGTTGGAGAGAACGAATAAGTGCACAGTGAATGAGCCTAGCTTGTGGCCCTAAGAAGGTAGATTTTAAATTACCTAAATTTATAAGTTGATCGGACAAAAATTGATGTGAAACCTCGTCCCGATGATCCATATCAACTTCAATTTCATTAATATCAATTCCTTGATAAGGGAAATTTAAAATATGACCTAATCTTTGTAAAGGTAAGAAGATTCTAACCCCACAAACTATTGACCAAACACAATCTTGTCGGTTTTGGGGATTATGATGATCCAAATTTAAGTTAGCAATAAAAAGTTTAATCATAAGATGATTAATCTTAACATTGTTAGGAGTATACCCAATCAAGCTATCGAAGTGGAATTGCTCCGCTAACTCTCTAATACGATATGCTGCGAAATCCGGGAATTTCATGAATGCTCCTTCAAAGATGTTGGAATTCTTCATGGAACTAAATCGAGAAACCGCAACATCGTTCCATAGTCATTGCCGGATTTGGTCTTCGGATGGTCCAGAAGTTGATTCTCTAGTTCGTTTGATCTTAGTGCCATTGGAGAGTTAGAGAAAAGGTAAAAGATTTGAGAAAGATGAAAAATAGGGGCTGGGGTTCCGAAGTAAGTGAGAATGAAGTGAAAAAGGCATTATATAGAGGGTGAAAAGGCAGGGGTATAATGGAAAAGAAAACAAAGAAGAAAGTTAAAAAAATAGGCCCAGAAAAAATTCAGCCGTCTGAATCATTTGATTCAGACGTCTGAATTGGGTTGAAATGCAACCCGCATAGGAATTAGTTCAAAAATGGCCTTATTCGGAAATCTGTTTTATTTGATTCAGAAGTCTGAATCTGGGGTAAAAATATTATGCTATGAATATTCAAACGTCTGTTTCTAATAGAACAGCCGTCTGAATTTTGCTCAGAGGCACATAATGGCTTTATTAAGAGTAGAAAAACAATATATATTATTAAATAATTTTACAAAATACAAGATAAGGATAAACAGAATGAAATGACAAATTAACAATAATATATAAACAATAAGAAATAATTAAAGAGATTTTGAAGAAGAGGATGAAGTATGATATGGACCTTCTTCAATTTTAGTGTTCTCTACAAATGGCCGAAGTGAAGACCATCTGTTACCACGTTCCCAAGAGTTTGGTGATGTCGGTGGACATTGTGGAGATGGTTCCCAAGTATTGCGACGATTTGGAGAACGAATTGTAGACGGTTGATGAACTGTGTCTTTTGATCAAGAACCACAGAACTTTAACGTGACTTGTTCCAAAAAGCTAAGCCATTTGGCATTAACTTTTTGTTCATAGTATAATTCACGTTGTAGTTCTAAAGTTTCTTTCTGATAGTGATGAATATCATTCATTTTTTCTTTTGTGGATGGTGATCCAAAAAAGAGAGATCGTTTGTTCTTTTAGTTGGAGGAGTATATTCAGTATGATTTGAGGGTGGAACAATCAGAACCGGTTCATAGATTGGTGTAGGAGTTGGTAGATTTTCCAGTCCCAGGGAAGGAGAAGTATAAGAAAGCTGAGACGATTCGGAGTTGTATTGAGATGAAATGTTGAAACAGAAATTTAATTTTTTTTAATTTTGAATGAATTCTAAGAAATGCAGAGAGTATATAGTTAGGAGCTAGATAAAAATAGAGAAATAATATATGGTTAGAAGAATAATGGCCATAGGAAAAAGTCGTGAGAATGAAAGGTAAATAAGAATTCAACAGCAACCTCATTTTTCAGAAAAAGATAGAGAGCGAAGTGGTAGAGCGGAAGACTACCGAGTATGAGATCCTGAGTATGGGTGCTTTATAAACACTTTTCAATTTTTTTTTAACGCAACTAAGAATTAAAAAATATATAAACCATATATATTAAAAAAAATTGAACTTATAAATCTTTATAAGAGACGATTCCAAGTTCTCGTCTTAAATTAATGAAAGTATTTTCATTTAATGGTTTTGTAAAGATAATTGCCAATTGTTTGTCAGAGGATACAAATTCTATATTTATTAAATCTTTTTCAATATTATCACGAAGAAAATGATGACGAATGTCAATATGTTTTATTCGTGAGTGATTAACATGATTTTTAGATAAATTTATAGCACTAGAATTATTACAGTAAATAGTTGATTTGGATAAATTAAAACCAAAATCTTGTAGTGTTTGTTGCATGTAGATAATTTGAGCACAAGCCAAAGCTATAGAAATATACTCTGCTTCACATGTCGATAATGGAACACAGTTTTGTTTCTTATTAAGCTAGGATACAAGAGACCGTCCAATGAAGTGACAAGTCCCACTTGTACTTCTTCTATCTGTCCGGCTTCCTCCAAAATCAGCGTCTTTATAGGACACTAATTCAAAAGGGCATTCCTTTGGATAGAATAGTCCAAAATCCTTGGTTTTACTAAGATACCGTAGTATGCATTTCACTACTCGCAAATGTGATTCTTTGGTATCTGCTTGAAATCGTGCACACAAACAAACACTCATCATTATGTCAGGTCTACTAGCTGTTAAATATAGTAACGATCCAATCATACTTCGATATAATTTTTGGTCAATACTTTTGCCACTTTCATCTTTATCAAGATGTAAAGTTGTACTCATAGGAGTTGGTTTGGTAGATGTATTTTCCATACCAGAGCGTTTAATTAGATTGTTATAATATTTTTCTTGATTTATAAAAATACCATTTTCTAATTGTTTTATTTGTAAGCCAAGAAAATAATTTAATTCACCCATATGTGACATTTCAAATTCTTTGGTCATCAGTTTAGAAAATTCTTGACATAGTCTGTCATTTGTAGATCCAAAAATAATATCATCAACATATATTTAAACAATTAAAATATCTTGCTTGTTTCTTTTAATAAAAAAAGTTTGATCAACCTTCCCAATTTCAAAACCAGAATCTATTAAATATCTTTTAAGATGATCGTACCAAGTGCGGGGTGCGTGTTTCAAACCGTATAAGGCCTTTTTAAGTTTATAGACATGGTCAGTAAATTGTTCGTGTACGAATAAAGGAGGTTGTTCAACATAAACTTTTTCTTTTATAACACCATTTAAAAAGGCACTTTTAACATCCATTTGATATAATTTAAAGTTATGAAAACATGCATAGGCCAGTAAGATTCGTATTGCTTTTAGTCTGGCGACCGGAGCAAATGTTTCTTCTTAGTCAATCCCTTCTTGATTATATCCTTGTGTAACTAATCTAGCTTTATTTCTAGGAATATTTTCTTGTCCATCTGCTTCATTTTTGAAGACCCACTTTGTTCCAATAACTGATTGATCACTAGGCCTTAAAATTAAATCCCAAACGTCATTTCTTTCGAATTGGTTTAGCTCTTCTTGCATAGCGATTAACCAATTTTTATCGGTGGATGCTTCTTTAATATTTTTAGGTTCAATATGAGAAAGGAAAGCTATATGAACCATTTGATTTAATTGAATTCTTATTCTAACAGATGAACTGAGTTCTCCAATAACATTAGCAGAAGGATGATCTCTTAATAATCTAGGTGGAGATCTTAATTCATTGTTGTTTTCATTATTTTTAAGATTCGAAATTTCTGTATTTGTGATATTATCAGGGAATTCATCATCATCTCTTATACTTGGTATTTGATTGAAATTTTCATCGAAGGATACATGAAGTGTTTCTTCGATGACATTGATTCTTTTATTATAAACTCAATAAGCTTTGCTTCGATCTGAATATCCTATAAAGATTCCTTCATCAGATTTTGAATCAAATTTACCAAGCCGATCGTTTGTGTTTAAAATGAAACATTTTTAACCAAAAACTTTAAAATGTTTGGTTTTCGACCATTAAGAAGTTCATAAGGAGTATTCTTAGTTAGTGGTCGGATAGAAACACGATTCAAAACATAACAAGCTCTTGCAACTGCTTCAGCCCAGAAACGTTTTGGTAACGTACTTCCATTTAACAAGGTCCTTGCACATTCTTGTAAGGTTCTATTTTTACGTTCTACAACTCTATTTTGTTATGGAGTTCTAGGAAACAAAAAATTATGGAATATTCCATTTTTCTTAGAAAAATGTTCAAAGGCTTCGTTTTCGAATTCACCTCCATGACCACACCTTATGTTTTTGAATTTTAATCCTTTAAAATTTTGAGTTCTTTTGAAAAAAGTTTTAAAATTATCAAAAGTATCACTTTTATTTTTCATGAAAATAGTCCAAGTATATCTAGAAAGGTCATCAACAATTACAAACACATATCTATTATGATTAATGGATTTTACTTGTGTTGGTCCAAATAAATCCATATATAGTAATTCAAGTGGTTGTAAAGTTGAAAAAACATTTTTAGATTTAAGAGATGACTTAGTTAATTTTCCTAACTGACATGCATCACAAATATGATCAATTTTAAAATTCATTTTTGGTAGACCTTTTACTAAATCATTTTCATAAAGCTTGTCTATAGCTTTGAAGTTAATGTGACAGAATCGTTTGTGCCATAACCAAGGATCATTTTCTTTGGCTATTAAACACATATTTGAATTATGATTTATTTTCATATTCAGAATATAGATATTTCTGTCTCTACTTCCTTCAAAGATAAGATTTTTATTTTGATCAAAAATACTACATTTGTTTTTAGAAAAAGTAATTTTGAATCCTTTGTCACATAATTGGCTGATACTAAGTAAATTATGTTTTAATTTATTAACAAATAAAAGATTTGAAATAAGAGGTAAATTTGAAATACCGTTATTGCTCACATTGCCTTTGCCGATGATATAGCCTTTGGAGTTGTCTCAAATGTGACGGAGCCTCCATCTGAGTAAGTAATATTTATTAGCGTATCTTTATCTCCCGTCATATGTTTTGAGCAACCACTGTCGAGTATCCATTTTCCTCTTTTCTTGAGTGGGACCTACAAAAAATATGAGATAACATTGGTTCCCGCCTTAAATACAGTTCTAAGAGTTAAGTCTTAGGAAATCAAACCCAAGAGGGTTCGGTATCCCATTTAAAAACATAATCTTTATTTTTATGAACAGTTTCTAAAAAGGTGTCAATATATTTCTTCCTAATTAAACTGTTGCTTATTTTAGGAACCCAAACTCTTATGTTTTCGGGTAAGTCTTCCTTTTTGACTGTTTTTTAGTAGGATTAATATTTCTCCTAATTTTCTTTTTAGGTGGAGTTTTTGTTTTCTTATCATACCCTAATCCTTTCCTACTAGAAACAGATTGAGAGCTATTAATAATTTTAGATAGAGTTTCTCTTCCTTTATTAAAGTTTGAAACATTTTTGGTGATGCTATCTAACTTAGTTTTGAGACTAGTATTATCTAATTCTATCAATTTTACTTTGGTCTTTAACGTGATTTTAAAAAATAAGAGCGTCTTTCTTCTCATTTTGAGTTTCAATTTCTTGACTCAAAAGAGTAAGATGGGAATTAATATTAGAGCATGATTCTTGTAATTTTTCAAGTTCTTCCTCTAGTATTTTCTTCTCATAGTTAAGCATATCTCTTTCGAATTCTGCTTTCTTCTGATGTTCACGAGTCTCCTTATATATTCTTTTGAGTTTTTTGAGAGCGTCAACTAGCTCTGAATTTATTTCTATCATATCATCAAAGGTAAAATTACTAACCTCGTTTTCGGTAGCCATGAAACAAACATTATCTTGCTCGTTTTCACTATCACTGCTGTTATCCGATGAAGTTGTATCTGAATCATCCCATGTAACAGAAATGCTTTCTTTTTCTTATCTTTTTTGCCCTTGTTGAAGTATTTTTTTCTTTAGTTCTGGACATTCTTTCTGCATATGACCTTTCTTATGACAATTAAAACATTCTAGAACTGAAGATGATGGTTTGCTTGGAAAGTTCCTTTTTTCAATGTTTCTGTTGTTTTTTTGGAATTTCAAGAACTTTTTGAAATTTTTGGCAATAAATGCTAGATCTTCTTCATTTGAATCTTCATCTTTTTCTTCTTGGGCATGGAAAGCTATGTTCGTTTTGTCTTGTGCTTGTACTCGTTTTGCCTGCAAATTCACTTCATGGGACATTAGATTTCCTATTAACTCTTCAGGTTTCATGGTGGAGAGGTCATTAGCTTCTTCAATAGCTAAGGCTTTTCTTTCCCATTCATCCGTCAAAGAGTTTAGGATTTTTAACACAATATCAAAGTCAGTGTACTTTTCTCCTAATCCTAATAGTGAATGATAGATATCTTAAAATCTGGAGTACATATCATTGATGGATTCATCATATTTCATTCTAAAATTTTGAAACTGATTTTTTAGCATGGAGATTTTTCTTTGTGTGACTTTGTTAGTTCCTTCATGAGTGATTTTAAGCGTTCTCCATATTTCATAAGCAGTTTGACACGTGCTGATACGATTAAATTCATTTCTATCCAGAGCACAAAATAACATGTTCATAGCTTTAGCATTGGCAGTAGCATCTAATTTTTGTGCGTTTGTCCATGTGGAGTATTCTCCAGTAGGAAGAGTGTATTCATTTTGTGTGATATTCCATGGTTCAAAGCTATTTGATTGCATATAGATTCCCATACGAGAAGCCCAATAATTATAGTTTAATCCTTTGAAAAATGGAAGTCGTGCAGTGGATTGACCTTCTATAAAACTTATGTTAATTCTTATAGAACTAGTGCTGGTGTTATTATCCATATTAGCAAAGAATCAAATAACTATGTTACGTTTAGATAAAAACCTTGCTTTGATACCAAATGAAAAGACAATGCGGATCGTGCAATATGGAATTATGCTAGCTAGTGCAGAAATAAACTAAGATACTATAGCAATGTGAATATGTAAAATAAAACAAGCACAACAGAAATTTTTATACTGATTCGAACTTCCTGTTCTACGTCCAGTCCTAGACTCCTTCTAGAATTTCACTTACACAACCCTCACTTAACCCGAAGGAATAAGTTTATACTGCCTGAGCAACCGAACAGGACTTCACCCGCCTAAGCAACCGAATAGGACTTCAATTGCCTAAGCAACCGAACATGACTTCTTTTACAAATACCAAATGTATCTGACTGTAGTGCGTTCCCAAATAACACTGATAAGTCAATTAAGTACAATCTTCCTATAATCTTCTACTTTGTGATATATAGTTTAACGTGCTTTGAGAATTGTGGAAGATAAAGAGATTAATGTCAAAGTATGTAAGCAATTTGATGCAATTTGAAAGCTTGAGAATAGATGAGAATTCAAGAGTGCTAAAAGTAAATTCGGTGAATTGTCTGTTGAATTATGTAATCTACTTATAGTATATAAAGAGTTGTATCTATATATGAAAAGTTATACTGAAAAGAATGGATGCAATTATTATTTTAAAAATGTTTCTCTTGGTGAAGAGAATTGTCTTTTCAAGAAAATAGCAGTTGAAAATATTCAGACGTCTGAATTAAAAATTTAATACTTCTGAATTAAATTGAAACGCAAACAACAAGCATTTAGGCAATTTTTGACTATATTCAAACGTCTGAAAATTATCATTCAGATGTCTGAATATTATGAAACAATATTCAGGTTTCAGCATTCAGACGTCTGAATGAATGGTTTTAGACGTCTGTGTTTGAGCTTTTGTGTATGTATGTGCATGTGTGTGCATGTGTGTGTATCATTTCAGGAGAGATTTTGACAAATTTCTAAGCAAAGTACAGATTCTAGACACACAGTACTCAGCTTCAAACATCTGAAAAGGAATCTGCAATAAATCTCTTGCAAAGATGGTTAGTATACACAAAATATTTTATATAAGTTGTCACAATCAAAATTAATATTCCAACAATAACAAGCTTATAATCATCACCATCTAATTGTAGATAACTCATAGGATGGTGTTTCCTAATTAGGCGATGATTTCATCAAACAATTCTTAACTTATCTCATTTTTTAGAGTAAATAATTAATCATTTATTATTTTTGGTTAATTGGTAATCAAGTAACAGAATTTACCTCCGTTTTTAATATATTAATTTCTATAACTACAAGATTTGATCCTTGTTTATTTTCTACCCAAGAAATTCAATTTCTCTTGTGGTGATTTCCAACATGAAGATACCGCAAGATTCAATTATTAAATTTCAAATAAAGTTGTAATTATCATGGAATATTTCTTTATTGAATTAGAATTTTCACTATGAATCTTATGGAAACATACATTCAATGAACTAATCAAAATCAATCACAAATCCATTAGATAATGTGCTTAGCAGATCCATCCATCTATTTCTATAATGCAACTCTGATCATAAAAAGATCGACCATCAATTTCATGATTTGTTGGATGGATAAAGTACTTCGTTTCAACCGAGCTCACGGGATTGCCCAACCCTGGAACCAATGACTCAACTGCCAGCCAACAACCCTTTCGAAATAGATAAGATTGGATAAAACATTGCTTAGGAATCAAATGATTCGATAATAGAAATTCCAAAGAGCAGAAACGAAGGGAAAGATTCGTAGAATCCCAAAAGTCACTTTCTTATTCAAAAAAGGGATGATTCCTACTATCTTTCGTAAGAAGCCCTAATGGACGGTCTCTAAGACTCATCAAGGCCAAGATTTGTGTCTGTAATATCATATTTCGTTCTGAACTTAGCTCTGATACCAAGTTGTGACGCCCCACCCCCAGACCCACACAAACAAAGGGTACTACTAAGTAATATCGTCTGCTGGTGCAGAGAATAGGGCTGATTAAGTCCGACCATCCGTGAATTTTACTTTAAGTGAGCATCGAAACATCGATTAATATGGTACATATTTTTTAATCATAAGTGGAATCGATATATGCAATCCAGGTTTAAAACAAACTACGATGGCTAAAATAATAATCCAGAACACTATCTAATAAATACAAATCACATGTAATGGAATATACAGAATGGAATAAAAATAGATACAAGCAAGTCATAACGAATAGGTGCATAAAGTCGACTGCAAGACTATGATCATCATGAATCACAGAATATACAAGTACAATATTCCATAGATACAAGTGTACAAAATAAATGGGTCCAAACTCGATACAAGATACAACACTATATGAATATGTACACATATACAAGATGAATGTAGAATGAATGATAACGAAACAACTGGAGTGAAATCTTCTCTTGAACTATCATACTAGAGCATCCGAAATATCTCAGTTTGACCCAAGTATTATAAAATAATAAACGGGTCAGTCTAGACTATAATGAATGAGTTAAACAAGAAAAATAATAGATGTCAGTATATAGGTCTCAAATATGAATACAAAGCAAAGAATCAGCTAACAACAAGAATTCTTCAATGAACTCTAGGTGTGTAATCACTAAATATAAAAACCTTAAAATAGCTTCTAGAAGCAAAAACCCTGAAATCATATGGTGATAACACAAATAGCATCGAATCTAGAAATCACAACAGAAATCCAGAAAATCACAACAGAAGGGGAAAAGGCGCTAACACTCCAAGATTGGTGAAATAAATTTACCTACATGTATGTACCTCCAAGGTAGATGCATAAGTATATAGACATCAAGATAGGTACAAGACCTATAAAGTCAAGATAGGAACAAGTCCTATATTCTCCAAAATAGGTACGTGACATATAAACATCAAGATAGGAATAAGCCCTATAATCACCGAAATAGGTACGAGACCTATAAACATCAAGATAGGTACAAAGTCTATAAACTCAAGATAGAAACAAGTCCTATAAACATCAAGATAGGAACAAGTCCTATAAATACCAAGATAGGAACAAGTCTTATAAAACTCCAAGGGTGAGTCATAAAATCATTAATAAGCGTTATGTACCCCCGAAAAGCAACTGAATAAATATCAACCATATGTCCTATACCATAGGAGTTTATTTAAACGTTTACTATAGGTTAGTAAACTCCACATCGTGTGTATAAATGACTCAATCAAATAATTTCGGGAATTAATTGAAAAACTAAACACGAACATTTCATACCACTCGTTTTGTTAACCCATTTAAATCATTTCCTTATTCGATCGATGTCATGCAATTTTATAAAATAACTTGCTTTGAAATCCTTCTCAAAAATATTGCTCAATAACTGGAATATATACGTATAGATGTGTTGGAAAGCCTTCATATATATACATGTTGTACAATTTTAAATCATTGTTCCAAATCAACTTTAAAACCATTATTATTATAAATAAATAAATTATATATATAAATATGGCAAATATCTTTTGCAGAAAATATATTCATATTTAAAATGATTTGAGAACATGGTTTGGGTTGAAAGTCATTCTTTTGAAAACTCTATTGTGTGCTGTGTCATGGACCCGTTGAGCAATTCTGTGGTATAATAAACTCCAAGATGAATTCAAAAATTGATAAACTGAAATCCATAAATAGCACTGAAATCGACATAGAAAACAACATCAAAATCAAGAAAATAGGTTCAAGTGATCATACGGACGAACGAATGAGCAAATGGGAAAAAACGAAGCCCAAAACGGAGTGACCTGGTTCTCGATCTAGGTCTTGGCTGTCCACCGGTCATTATGATTGGTGCACCGGTCGACATGCTAGGGTTGAGCCCCAAGCGTCTCTGGCAGTGCTCTGATTGCTCGTTGGCGGTGGTTTCTTCGTTGGTTTTCTATTGACCGCTAATACACTGAATTAGCTAACATGCAAGCATTAAAACAACTACAACGAATGAAATTCATGATCATATGAAGTGGGTTTTCATCAACCAGAAAATCAAATTTCATATGACAAGACAATCAACAAAAAATTGAAATCAATTCAACACTAAATTCATCGATAACAACAACAGCGATAAGCATTCATCTATAGGCTAGAAGTGTGAGATCAACTCACCAAATTAGACTTGAATGGATGGATAGAACCCAGATTCCACCTAGTTAAAACTTTCAGCTATAACCTAGGTTTGATTTTGAACTATTGCAAAAGAATGGATTATAATCATGTTTAAAGCTGAGATTAAAGACCTGGTAGATGTAATATATGATGGTAGAGATTACTTTAACTTTATATCTTCTATTAATAATCAAAAGCCCTTTGATTTAAGCTTGATTATGGGGTTTAATCTAGTTTCTGTGGTTTGCAAATAAGGTTAGTTTATTTTTTATATTTTTGATCTTGGCTGAAATGAGAAAGTGATGAAGTAAAACTAGAGTATATGGTTTTCTTTCACCCTCCATATAAGCCTAATGGGTATCTATAACCCAATAAGAAAATGTTTACTAATTGCTATTGTTCTTTCTCATAAAACACGAATTAATACTCAAACTATGTTTATGGAAGCATAGATTATTTTTTTTGAAACTTTACCAAAGCTTTAACATATTAAAAATTCTCGTTTCTATTAATATTGAGGTATTTTGTAAAATTAAATATAACTTTTGAAATTAAATAAGCTATTAACTATAAAAATCTCATTTTAATTAATAAATCAATATTTACTTTTATTAAATTTACAAAATTTGTTGTAATAATTTAAAATGGAAAATATTTATCATAAATCTCGATTTAAAATAAATAAGTGAAAAAACCTTAGAAAAATTCACATTTTAAATTACCAAATTATTTCCATATATTTTATTCACTCGTTTTCTCAAAATTACCTTTATGTTATTATTTATAAGAACAAAACTACATAGTTTTTGGTTTTAAATTCTCAATCTGAAAATTAATAATAAAAAATTCCCCAAATTAATCTTAAAATTTATTATGATAACTTAAATTATAATTTCTAGAATTAATACCAGGTAATCTCGACCAGGGTTGTTATAGTGTTTTCGAGTTTCAGCGGACGAGTCGGACGCCTCCAAGACGTATTTACGTATCTCTTTTTTTGCTGTAGTTATTGAGTTGTATTCATCGGCATATGTGCGGACATGTTGTTATAACTATCTAGGTTGATGATAGATTATTGTACGCTGATTGGTGTATGTATATTATAGTTTTCTTTTGTAAAGATCTGTTGTATATTATATAGTACTAACTATAATGTGAGATTCTATTCCGTATTTTCTTTCTTTTTCCCTAATAATCTGTCTTTTCGGTACTTGGATGCTCGACACATGAATACCATGGATGAATTAGTGTCAAATTTTATGGGTTGAAAAGTATGATCGTTTTACTAATCATCTACTATTAGTAATACATCAGCAATGCAAGTATAAATAAAAAACAATATGTACTAAATGCTTCATATTTTGACACAATATCAATCTCATCAAATGTATACCAACCAATCAACAATAGTAACAAAAAATAAATGTCATCACGGCAACCAAAATTATGCCAAAACAACCAAAATCATAATTAACTATACATTGGTTGGTAGTAATAATAGTATAATATCACACGCTCATCCTAATGCGATTCCATCATCATACAACAAACATATATGATAATTCAAGTCAACAAGTAATCAAATATATTATAACCATTCAAAACAAGGTGCTTATTATTTTCTCTTAAATATAGAATTGTTAATTATTGCTTGTTATAAAAACACCTTGTTTGTTCTTATCTCAAAACAATGATAATACTTAAAAAAATTGGTATACCTTAAAATCAATTATTATACATATATTACA
Organism: Allium cepa; assembly: GCA_030765085.1. Lineage (NCBI taxonomy): Eukaryota > Viridiplantae > Streptophyta > Magnoliopsida > Asparagales > Amaryllidaceae > Allium > Allium cepa. Next base: position 962,096,354 of record CM060932.1, on the reverse strand, counting down.
TCGAATACCTCAAAACACTATAATTTAATTAAAAATAGTAATTAAGTTGAATTACTTTTCCCCATAATAATAATATTATTTTATGTCAAAATAATAACATACACACAAACCACTTTAATATTTTCCAAAACCAATTTATTACTATTTATGTAAAAAATAACCGTATTCTATTTTAAACCTCAAAAATCCTTTTTATCACTATTCGCTTCAACTTTAGAACTAACTCAAACAACTATATTCTATCAATTTGAATCCCCATCATTTGTCCAATCATCTTGATGTTTCATCCTATAACCAAACCATATGCATGAGATCCATTCACCTAGAACAATCCTAACTCTAACTCTCCATTGATATGCATTTTCAACTCCAACATCCATATAAACACATACAAATATACAAACGAGATAAGTCAAACACACAATATGATCATAAAATACGTCCATACAAACAAGTCTGAGTTATGCAATTATATCATCCGGAGCTAGCATATTATCCAAAAGGGTGTATCGATATGAACATATACGTAAATCTAATTTAAATCATTTAGAATTCTTTTATAAAACAAGGGTAAGTGCATATCTAAAAAGACATCTTTAACATTAAAAGAATTTAAAACATAACTAATATCACATATTAAATTTTAAGGCATAGTGAGGGAATAAAATCACCAACATTAATTCCAGTCTAATTTGTTAAATCACTATTATTTTCATATATCACTCAAATTCTATAATTTGCTTTATCTTTCATTCGTTTATCTATCTTTCCCAATTTTACACAATTTCAACCATTTTAATTTAATTAATTTTCCATTTAAAATATATGATTAATTAGAAACAAACGCCCAACAATCAATAAAAAACAATCTAACTGAGGTAAAACACATCCAAAACATCTCAAAAGCCAACCAATCATCAGTAGAACATAACATATATTAATAAAGATTTTCATTAATGGATATTTATTTAATATTTTTGGAACAAAATAATTGAAGTTAGTTAATCATATAAATGAATTTTTGCAGACAACTCCCAAACTCAACAACTAGATGCTAAATTGTATTGAATTTCGTTGCGAATCAAAAATAACAAACCTCAAATGAATCAGAGTTCAAATGCAAAAGATATAGAAGTAAGAAGTCATAAGGTTTAATTCTATTTATTAGTTTAGTAAGGTTTAAAATGAAAAACTTTACCTTCTCAACCCCGATCGTGCATGCATGTCACCTCAAGTCACTACTTCTACCGCGAGTTGTCACCTTCACATACTATTTCAACCGATCCAACACTAGCATCAACTTTGTCTGGTTAAGTCGCGCTGTTCACTGCTTGGCCACCACTAGTGGTGCCACATTGCCTTCAGAACCTATTGCCACCAACGCCAATCTATGAGCAATTCCCACAAATATGATCCCATATGACGTGATCTAACTATGTGGATTGGCGATCCATGACGTCCTCTACACGGCTGTACCCTCCAATTACTCCATTATCATCGTTTTACCGTTAGTCGAAAAACCCTAGTATGAACGGTCGAGTATTATTTGCAAATTTCTAGCCCATTGAGCACCATCTCCAAAAATCAACACTTTCCGCCACTTCCATTCGTGGAGAGTTTCGAATCGATATATTATGAGGTAAGGTCTAAACATCTTTATGTTTTAATGATTTTTAATTAATTGATTATTTGGTCATTACAGGGAGATTAGGGCTGAAAAATGATGATGGAGGTGAGGGCCAAGGTTCTTAACTCATTTATGTATTTGTTAAGCTGGGTTATGCACCCAGTTTGGCCTGAAATAACTGCGTATGTTGTTTATAGCTTGTAAAACTCATATCTCTCAAACCACGAATTCAAATTTAGTAAATTATAGTCGAAACTGATCATCTTAGAGAGACCTACACAATGGTTTTAGTTACGATACCCAAATCACCTTTTAATCAAAAATCAATTGTTGATTAATATTATATTAACCATGTCAAATTTGAATCGTCATTATATTCACCCCTATAAAAGAATTTCTCCCTCGCAATTCTCTGAATACACCCCTGAACCATATCAACATAGTGTCATTATGATATGGGAAAGTATATTATTATCCAACCTTTTAATCAGGCAATATTCAGATAGACTGGAGGAATCGAACTTGGAAACTATCAAGAATGGAAGACCAGAGAGATAGCCCAAGATTCCAAAGATCAAGTACAAACAGAGCCGGGGGATGAAGACAGAGCGCCTCAAAGAAACAAAGGAATAAAATCCAACGATGAGTTGGATCGATGCCGACCCAAACCATGGATCTATACCGATCCACAAACCTTGACCCAATCTTGCCCCCACTCCTACTACATACTAATTATGATCTCAGGAGCCTATTTCAAGTAATATTATATTGATTCCATGCAATTCTTCATGGATCTGCATGAGGACTCAGAATCGGCAACTCCATTCTTCCACAAATCCATCACTTAGACTCAGAAACAAGCAAATAATGGTGCAAACAAGTTTGGAATCATGAAGCTAATCATAAATCGAGCCAACAATTCAGGACAACCATTTTGGCCATCTTATGGGTCGGTATTGTCCCAAGCCCATGGATCAGTACTGATCCACCTATTTTGCTGAGGTGGCTACCATTTTCTGCAGGGGACATGGTCTTAGCGTGGAAAACGAGGTGGGATCGTAAAGGCGAGTTTTTAGGCTTCCTACATCTATAAATAAAGGAGGCATGACCCATTTTTATGGATCTTTTTTTGGAATTTGTTTTCTTTACTCTAATTACTTGTAATCACTCTTAGATTTATACTGATCCGTAAGAACAACTACTTATAATCTAGTGATCTAAGTAATAAAATCACTAAGTGGACATATATCAAGATTAGCCGAACCACTACAAATGTCGTGTGTTCTTTTCTTGGTTATTTTCATTTATTTTCTTTACTTTTTATTCTCTACATTATCTTCTGGGTGTTTGTGTCATGTTTATTTCAAACATTTTGGTGCTTTCGCTGAGAACGATATTCTCAAGTTACCTAGATCCATCATATACTATTGGATTTCTTAGATCCGAGAGATAGATCGACTTTTCCAAATCTTCGGTTCTAATATTCAGATTTCAATCATCTAAGAGATATTATTCACCATGGCCCCATCAAGGAGAGAACTTTCTATAACTTCAAGAGCAACTTTTGATGTTGAGAACTAAGACACTCACTATATGGATGGAGTTGCGCAACCAGAATAAGCCGAGATTCATAATCCAGCTGAAGTCGTGAACAGAATGGAGATAGGTTGCATGATGAAGTAGATGGAGGATAGATTCTAGGAGACTAACAATGAGATGAACCAGCAGATACAGTAGAGCTTGAGGCTACTGAATGAACTAACTCATAACAACCAAAGTTGTAAGAGGGATTTAGGCCATTCAAGTTTAGAATATGTAAGTTCCGTATCATCCAAGTAAAGACGGGGGGATAGGAAGCATAAGAAGACTCAAGACATGGCCGAGACCTCAAATCATTGGACAAGACAAACCATGGCTTGCATTTGTGGATCAATACCAAACTAAAAGGATGATTTGGTATCGATCCAGCTAATGTTGGCTTTGGGATCATCTACTGGAGGGTGGCGTGGATGTGACCTCTGGACATGTTATCGATGATTAGAATCTGGAATATTGAACTACTGTTAACGATACAATGCATGAGAATCAAATTGGGTGGGGGTTGGGTTGCTTGACGAGTTGATCTCCCAAAGTTTGGAGAGCGTATGTATCAAGAGCCTACTCGAGAGCATTCGCTGTGCCGAACACACAGAGAAAACCCTAATTACTTCCATTTAGCCGAACCTGTAGAGCCAAAGTACTTGGAAGATATGATCAAGGGACTTGTAAATGAAAATTGATTTAGAAGCAACGATGAGTAGGGTACTTCTCCTAATCGGAATCCATTTATTGAAAACATTCTACATACGAAGTATCCATGGAGGTTTGTAATGCTAACAATGTCACTGTACAGCTGAAAGACATAATGAAGTACAAGTAGCATGTAGACTTAGCTAGAGCATCTGATTCCATTATATGTTGTTTCTTTCCAATTTTCCTTAAGGGAGTAGCAATGATGTGGTTCACTCGGCTCCTACCAAGATCTATATTGTTTTTTGCTGAATTGTCGTGAAAATTGCTGAAGCAATTCTGTTTACACACTACACGTCTGAAAGATGTGATGTCATTATCAAATCTCTTCCAAGGAGCGAGAGAGTCATTAAAGTACTTATTGAACCGATTCCATACAACTATGACAGAAGTAACAAATCCGAATAAAGACATAGTACTGATGGTATTGATTAGGGGGATTCATCCTGAGACCGACTACAGGAGATGGTTGGAAATGAAACCCCCATCGACGATGGGTATTTTCTATAGAAAGGATAATCAGTTCCTACGTCTGGAGGAGGCATACAATCGTCCCTGAAGAGGTGAGGCTGGGATTTCAACTAAAGTGATACGGAGCAACACCGCTGTAAAAAAATCTGGAGGGATTTCTAGGAACATGGGTGTAAAAATTAACAACAAGAGCGGTGGTGAGAAACAGAATGACAGTTGGGAAAGATAGAAAAATCTTGATAATAGGAATCGTCCTAGGATTCCTATGTATGACAATTATACTAAATCAAATAACTCAATCGAGAATATCTACCTGGCAGCTCAAGGTACTGACCAGTATAATAAGTTGGCTCAGAGGGAGTCAACTGAGAAGGAGAAGAGATCTGGAAAGTTCTACAGGTTTCATAAGACCATGGTCATAATAATAATTAACGCAAGCACTTGCACGATATGATGGAAGAACTGATTCGAAAAAGAAATTATAGCTATTTGTGAAAGGACCGCGGGATGGAAGACAATGAAATTCTAGCCCTCTTGGGTTGTCTTCCTAGTGGGAGTAAGCTAGTTCCTAATGGTGCGAAGCCTAGGCGGCTTGAAAACCTTTTGGTGATAAATACAATCATCGGTGGACCGCAACCAGCCTATAGGAGTTTTAATAAAATGGATAGGTATGTTGGTGCTTTGAGGCACATCGAGAATGAGAGCCGTTTGGTAAGAGAGGATGGAGCTTCGGCAAAACAGTTTAGAATCATGACCGATGACATTGTTTTTCAGAACAGAGATGTGATGGGGTGGAAGTCCCAACGATCGACCTATTAGTTATAATAGCCTCTATTGGCCCTTCTATTGTACAAATAGTGCTGGTTAACTATGGGAGGTTGGTCGACTTTCTATTCAAAAAAGCCTACGACCAGATGCTTGTGTAGGGCAAGGTCTTCAAACTGTGTAAATGTAGGATACAGGGATTTAGCGAGACAACTACATAGCCACTCGGATATGTGGAATTACTGGTGGTGCTGGAAGAGGGCGACCGTAGACGAGTGTGGGTCGTACGTTTTGTGGTGTTGGATATTTACTCCACTTACAATGCATTTTTGGGTCGATCTACTCTAGTTGTGTTCAAAGCGACTATAGCTCCTTGGTGTTTGAAGCTTATATTTCCTATGGAGAACGGTGTGGGAGTAGTCCATGGAAATAAAGTGCTTGGCCGTGAATGTTATATCACCGAGCTAAGGGTGGTGAGCCGAAGAGATAAAGGAAAAGGTGTAGATGGGACTCTCTACATCAAGGCTTTAGACAGTTAGCATCCAATGCCTAAGCACTGGCTCGGGCAGTACAGTCGATTCCATAAGGATATGGATCCATGAAAAGGTCCCCTAAATGAAAAAACAGCTTCCGTTGATTTAACGATCAATGTTCTGGTCAGGCAGGATGATCCAACACGGGTCCTGAAGGTTGTTAATAGCTCGATTTGAAAATAATGAAGGAGTTGACTAGTTTTCTCCAGGCGAACCAGGATGTATTTCCTAGAGACACTTTGACATATGTACGACTCGCCGGAGATAACGAGATATTCATTGAACATAAATACCAAATGTGTTCTTGTGAAATAAAAACTCCGTAGCTTGGGTCGAGGGAGAGTAGCTGCATTCAAAGAAGAAGTGGAGAAGCTAAAGGACAATGGCTTCATCCCCGATGCTTTATACCCATAGTGGGTATCAAATCCAGTCCCGGTGAAAAAGTGAAATGGGAAGTGGAGGACGCATGTTGACTATTCTGACCAGAATAAGGCGTGCTCGAGGGACAGCTTCCCACTTTCAAGGATTGATCAGTTGATTGACCAAAATAAGGCGTGCTCCCAACATGAATTGCATTCACTCATGGATGCGTACTCTGGATACAGTTAGATTCTAATGCACATCCTAGACCGGGAATACACCAGCTTCATAAATGATCTACGATAGTACTGCTATCTGCTCATGCTTTTTGGACTAAAGAATATTAGAGAAACTTACCAAAGGTGGGTAAACAGGATGTTCAAAGACCAGGTCAGACGGTCGAAGGAAGTCTTTGTGGATGACATGTTCGTGAATTCATGACGATCGGGAAACTGCGTTGATGGTTTGGCAGAGATGTTCAACGTTCTTCGGAATTACGAGATGAAGCTTGACCCTTTGAAATGCTCATTCGAAGTTGCGCTAGATAAGTTCTTTGGCTTCATAGTGAACTCCCATGGGATTGATGCTAATCCCAGAAAGATCCAGGCATTGAGAAGCATTGAGGCCTCGCAGACGATCTACAAGGTCCAGAGCTTGGATGGAAAGGTCACGGCACTGAGTCGAATTCATCTCCAGATCCACCGACAAATGCATCCCTTTCTTTGACGTAATTAGAAAGGGAAAAAGTTCAAAGGGAAAAAGGAACTTCACTTGAAATAAGAAGTGTGGGTGCATCTGTTAAGCGTCGCACTCATTCGAGAGGAATCCAGCATCCAACGATCGGCCTATTACATTAGTAAACGGTCAATAGGAGTAGAAATAAATTAGTCGAAGCTGGGAAAGCTCTCATACTACCTGATGTGCACGTAAATGTGCACATTTTTATCGCAATATTTTATCTATTTAAATTAAATAAATGATCATATTGGGTATTTTAACTTGTTTTAAACAAAATTCACATTAATTCCAAATTGTCACACATTCATCTTCATACAAGGGTGAAGTGGTCACTTTTGTGCATTTATTAAATTGTGAAAATTTACTTAGAATTTTCTATGTTTTTTTTGTAGGAAATTTGGTGACTTTTACAAGTGGTTTCATGAAGATATGCATGCACAAAATCAATACAAAGGAATGAAGATGGAAATAATTCAAAGTGAAGATCATGGAGGACCCCACCTACCCACCTACCTTAATGTACAAATTAAAGGCTAATGCACTTGCTTATGGATTTAATGGCTTCATGTACATTTAAGTGGGGATTAAAACATGCTAATTATAACTTGGCCTCCACACTTTCTCATGGGCATTTTAGGCATTCCCCAAAAATAGAAATTAGGGTTTTAAACTTGTATATATACCCCTTATGTTTCATGTAACATCCTCTCTTCTCTTAGTCTCTCTTAGGCCTCCTTCTCTTTAGTTTAGTTTAGATCAAATAAAAGAAAGCTCTCTTTCTCTTTTAATGGCTACTTAGCCAATTTTTAATTCTTGTAATCTTTTTTATTCTATGCACTTTCCTTTTCATGTTCATTTACTTTCATGTTGTAGTGTAGGTTTCTCTTATTTCATGCAAGTAGATTAGTTTTGTTTCTTTTCTTTGCTCTCTTTTTCTTTCTTTTTTGCTTTCATGTTGCTTTCTACATTTGTTGATTTGATAACAAATATGAGAGCTTAATCCCTACAATTTAGGGATAATGAAGCTCTCTAGTATGTAGATGCAACATTTTGATGTTTGTGCTCTCTTTTTGTGCTTTAATGGAAACACTTGAAGTGGTTTAATGATGTTGTTTAGCTTTGAATTTGATAGTCTATGTTGTTCATAACAAATAGGCTATGCTTAAACAAACATAACACAAATTGTCTCTTCATCTAAATATGATTATGGCAAAGAAGTGAATGTTGAAATTGAAAATTGATAGCCTATATTTCTAAACAATAGTTAATAGGCTATGCATAAAATAGATTTTTATTTCAACTTGTTGTCATATTCCATGAGAGTTAAATGTGTATTAGTGGTTGTGTTATAGTTTGATGGTTTATATTGAGCTAATTAATAGCACAAATATACCATACTTATAATAAGCACATCAACTAATTCACTAATGACAAGAAAAGAGAGATCGTAACTTCATTTTGTTGATTTATGTGATCTAGAGAGTGGAAATTGCCTCTAAATTGTCTTAACACTCATATTTTTATCAATTTTCTTTTACTTGTTTTTCTTCTTTTCTAGTCTAATATTCTCTTCAACCTTGGTTTAATTTGACTGAATAGATTTTTTAAAATCATCAATTCCCTGTGGATCGACCCGTATTCGCCACGTGCTACATTCGTACACCGTGCGCTTGCGGTTATTTTTAAATTTAAATTCGTTCAACGGTTTTCTAAACCGATAGAATTTCCGTCGTCCGAACAAGTTTTTGGCGCCGTTGCCGGGGAATTGCTTCGATTTTGATTTTCTATTCTTCGAATTATTTTTCATTTTTATTGTGCGTTTGTTGAGTGTGTTTGTTTGCATTAAAAAAAATTGTATATATGTGTTTGAATTTTGCTTGCATTTTGTTTGTGTGTTTGTTTGTTGTTTTCTAGTGTGTGTTCATTTGCATTTCATAAATATAAAATATTGGCACAATTTCATTTGAAAAAAAATTCCATTACATTGTGCATTTGCAAATTTTCATTTTTACAGTTTCATTTCTGTTTACAATTTTTCATTCCCTGTTTCATTCTTCACTGTTTCTTTGTATTTCTCTCATCCTCCCCTCTGTGCTTCTGTTTCTCTGCATTTCTTCTCTGTTTCTTTGCATTTCAATTGCTTATTGGGATTCTCATTCTCATAGCCAACTTTATGCTCCTCTCAACAATTCCTCTCTGACCATCCCCATATACATCTCTGTACACAATTCTATACCACTATACACATCTCTGTGCAACAGACTCCCCACATTGCCTACCTTCTACTCTGCACACAACCACTGCTGACTGTTGCACATCCCTGTAACACCCTACCAATTTTCTTTCATCTCCTACATACTCAAACCCACTTCAACTTCACTGCCTCTCCCCCCGTCAACCATTCAACCAAACCACTTCACATATTATTGCCATTCAATTGCGTACAATCCCTCCACTTCCCTTATAAGCTACCAATTATACCATCTTCTCGACCACCCAACATTATCACTCATCCCTTCAAGCCACAAAACCACCTATCATACTTGACTGTTGTAGCAACTTCACCATTAACCACCACAACCAAAACATCTACACTTCACCACATAAAACTACAGCAGCCACAAACCCACAGCACTGCCAAACCATCTTCTCATTTCTACCCATAACTGTCAATCACATATCACCTCCTCCATCTCATACATACTTCCCACTGCACTGTCATATCACTACATTCCCTTGCCACTTCACTTCATCCCCAAACTATCACAACATCACCAATAAAAGCTGCTGTCCCCGTCAACCCCCCCCCTTCTTGCCTTCACTGACCGGAAAACCACTGTCACAACTCCCTCCTCTGACCATCGACACTGCTTAACATCAACTCACCACTGCCTGACAACCTCTTCAAACTGTGAACATACCTCCCACTCTACATCTTTCACCACTCTCCAAACTATCTATACACTACTGCAACAGCCACAATCCCCCTGTCACCATTCTACATATATACAAGTGCAAAAATACATAAAAAACCAGTGCACATCACAGTGACTGAAACCCCCAAATCATCGCCAACTCAGACGGAAACAATACTCGAATTCAAACGGAAACAGTGACCGCTGACTGCACTTCCTCTCACAGTCATCATCAACAACCCGCAAATCCTTTCCTCTTACCTGCAAACTACCACCCACCTCTGCAAAAACCACTTCGTAACAACCACCACACGTCCGCAACCATCACCAGTACAACTTCTCACAACCACATCGCCCAACCCAATCGAAACAGCAATTCCTCAACAAAATCGCGACTTCAATCTCTTTGCCCCCCGCAACCATCGCGAGCACCACCAATCACCGTGATTCCATCGCTGAACCAAATCTCTAAACACGCCACTACTTGTAATCATTTCGTTTGTCTCCTGCACATACGACCTTGGGCTCCATTGCTTTCGATTACGACTTTGAAATCACAAACTGCTTGGAATCACAAACGACCTTTGATTTCGATTTTGAGCTCACATTTGATAGTGATTTTTGGAATTGCTGGAGAACCGATTTCGAATCGACTTCTGGGTTTTGATATAGATTTTTGCTCATGAAAATTATGGGACTGTTGAGTGAAACGCAGCAGTTTTAGTGATGGGTGAAAGTTAAACCAATTGGGCCGGCCTTTAAAGCTTGAGTTTACTTTTTTCTGTTGTTTTAGTTGATTTAGTTTTCTTTTAGTTAAAAAAATAATATCATTTGTCTTAAATAAATTCTTCTTTGAATCTTTTTTTGTTTTGTTTGATTTGTTTTTGTTTGTGTTAATTTTTTTTTCAAAAAAAATCAAAATCAAAAAGAAAAAAATTGCTTTGTTTAAGGTTGCAAATTGCAGGAACTCGAGAGGAATTGCTCGCTTTGCTCAACTGCTGCAAAAAAAAACGAAAAATTGCTTGCTTGCTATATCTTTTGTTTTTATTTAGCTTGCATTGTTGTTTGCTTGCATTTGCATAAAAAGAATTTCAAAAACCAAAAAAAAAATTCATTTGTAGTTGCATCGTTAATTCGTGTTTTAATTTTTAGTTTTGCATTTCATATTAGTTGTTAATAATAACAGTTAGATAACTCTTAATTGTATATCAACAATTTGTCTTCTTTGAACCATTTAATTTCTCGGTGTCTAGGCTACGGCAGAGTAATAACCATTTATAAATATTACGGTGATTCGTAAATATTATAGTGGTTGTTCCTTTGAAGGTACTTAAACCTTCGACTGCATTGCTACGGTGATTCGTGGTGCATCGATAAATCCTGTCCGTTACCTGGCCGAGAACTATCTTGTTGATTTAAGACAATTTGTGATTATACAATTTTGGGTTAATTTACGATAATCATTTGTAATTACCCTTGCATTCATTTAGTTGCATTAGTTCATGCATATTTAAAAAAAAGCCAAAAACATTTGAAAATCCAAAAAAAAAAAAAAAATCAATTTCCCTTTTGGAAAATAAATTCTATTTGTAAATATTTTTCCTTTGTAACCAAAAAAAAAAGATCTTGAAAATGTCCGAGTTTCCTTTTTCTTACTCACTTGAATTTAGTTGTGAAAATCAATATAATCCATATGAGTTCACTCCAAATTCGTATGGATATTTCAACAATAACTATTATTTAAACGATTCGAATTTTGAACCACAAAATTTTCAAAACGATGACCAACCTTCAACTCTTGAAAATAGCATTGAAATGATTTCATCTTTACTCGAACTTTCTACACGAAAAAATCAAGAGATAAATGATTTATGTAATTCTTATTTTTGTAATAACTCGAATCAAGGATTTCAAAATTTGAATTCAATTCAAAATTCAAACGATTACGATTATAACCCACGCCAATTTAATTTCAAACTCCAAAATGAATTTCAAACTCAATATGAAAATCGGAACAACTTTTCAAACGAATTTGGCAATGGGAATAATCTTAACCATGTTACGAGTGAAAATTTTTGTTCTCAACAAATCCAAATCGAAAATTCTCAATTTAATAGCTACAAATTGGATTTTGTTGAACAAATGAACGAAATTTACGATGATCACACGGATTTGTTGTTTGAAACTTATATGAAACAACGTGAACAAAAAAATCAAATTTCATTGAGTGACGAGTCAAACGATAATCCATCTTTTACCCAAAGTGGTGATTTTCAAATAACAACTTTTGAAATTGATAATGACGATCTTAATCAAGTTGTTGAAAATACGGTAATTAAATTGGATTTCAATTCTTTTGAGGGTGTGGAACCAAATTTAAAATTCAATCTTCCTTTTCTCGATTTCGAAAATTTGAATACAACAACTTTGGATTTTGAACTTGAGATACGCAATGAAGTTGTTGATAATCCAACAAAGGAAGACGAATTTAATGAACACGATTTCTTCGGACTTTTTGAAGATGAGTTGTTGGATTCCAAAGGGGACGATTTACATCACCATTTTGAAATCAATAATTTTGAAGAATTTTTCAATGACAAACTTGAATTTCAATTTGGTGAAAATAAATGTGAATTTCAATCAATCGTTATATCTACTCCAAAAAGCATCGAAAATAAAACAACTCGTAAGATTTTTAATAAAACGACATTCGTTTTTTCAAATCCACACTCGACTTCAAAATCTTTTAGGGTTTGGTTTTTCGAGCTTAAGCTGTGTCTCGCATACTTGACGAGACAAATGAATCGGTCTTTGGAAGACCGTTTCATTTACTTTTTGGCAATATACTTTCTGATGTCGTGTAAATACATTTCTTTTTTATGTAAATAATAATAAACGTGCCTTTCACTTGGGTTGACTGTGGGGGCATAGTCAAAATCAAGTGTGGGGGGAGACTCATCTTCATTTTTTTCATGGTTTATTTTTGCCTTTTTCTTTTAAAATCTAAAAAAAAAACCCAAAAACAATTTTCTTTTGAAACACTATAGGAAAAATATACGGTTTTGGTTTACTAAATTGAAATTTTTGAAAATTTATTCGTGTTAACAAAAATAAAAATGAAGTTTGATTGTAAATAACAATGGTTTAACTAGTATATAGGAAGATTCATACGTGTTAATTATGAAATACATCATAATTGAAAATCTTTGTTTTAAAAAGTGGTTGATTTAAAGTAAAGGATATAACATTTTTTTTGTCTTCTAAATTAAATGGTGCTAAGATGATTTTGCAAAACTCTCTCTCTTCTAAAAAAATATTAAAAAAATAAAAATAATAATAATAACATCCAAAGTATTCACTCTCATTTAAAAGTCCTCACGGTTATGCATGAGTAAATTACTTGGAATCTTTGATTATGTGCTTTCATACTCATTTAAAAGTCCTCACGGTTATGCATGTATGGAACACATATTAAAAAAAAGAATAGACTTAATAAAAACCAACTACGGTCGATAGGTGTATACATGAAAGTGTGTGCACTCGCCATGCTCTGTACTCCCCTCACATAAGCTCGAAAGGCAGTGCATGGGTGGTATATCTGGCCTCGGTTTACCTGAGCTAGGTGTGTAATTTTTCTTGCAAATAATGAGAGAGCAAGCAATTGAAATCCTAGCACTATTTTTACTTAGTTGATTTGATTTGTTATTGAAAAGAAATGAAAATACCACTTTGATAATCAACTAAGAATCATTTTCATAATTACACTTTGTTATCAACCGAAATAACGAGTTAAACTATAGTATATTTATGATAGCTTCGTCTTTATTGGAAACTTTGACGAGTGAATGACTTAAATTTCAAGATAATGACCGAAACCTATATTTAACTTATTTGTGTCTATTTAAAAGTAAACCTTTCATTTGTAAATATTTCCAAAACTCGCATTCATCTCTTTGTAAATAAATCTTGCATTTTGTAATATTTTCATCCTGCATTTGGATTTTGTGGGTAGTATCCGCTGAAAACCCTCACGAGACAACACTCATCCCACTGGAGACACCCAGAGGTTTAACGGCTTGTTGCATACGCTCAATGCAATCGTGCTCCCTACGAAAATAGATTTATCTTACTTTTTTCTTTATTCGAGGACGAATAAAAAGATAAGTGTGGGGGTGTTTGATGTGCACGTAAATGTGCACATTTTTATCGCCATATTTTATCTATTTAAATTAAATAAATGATCATATTGGGTATTTTAACTTGTTTTAACCAAAATTCACATTAATTCCAAATTGTCACACATTCATCTTCATACAAGGGTGAAATGGTCATTTTTGTGCATTTATTAAATTGTGAAAATTTACTTAGAATTTTCTATGTTTTTTTTGTAGGAAATTTGATGACTTTTACAAGTGGTTTCATGAAGATATGCATGCACAAAATCAATACAAAGGAATGAAGATGGAAATAATTCAAAGTGAAGATCATGGAGGACCCCACCTACCCACCTACCTTAATGTACAAATTAAAGGCTAATGCACTTGCTTATGGATTTAATGGCTTCATGTACATTTAAGTGGGGATTAAAACATGCTAATTATAACTTGGCCTCCACACTTTCTCATGGGCATTTTGGGCATTCCCCAAAAATAGAAATTAGGGTTTTAAACTTGTATATATACCCCTTATGTTTCATGTAACATCCTATCTTCTCTTAGTCTCTCTTAGGCCTCCTTCTCTTTAGTTTAGTTTAGATCAAATAAAAGAAAGCTCTCTTTCTCTTTAATGGCTACTTAGCCAATTTTTATTTCTTGTAATCTTTTTTATTTTATGCAATTTAATACATGCTCTTTCCTTTTCATGTTCATTTACTTTCATGTTGTAGTGTAGGTTTCTCTTATTTCATGCAAGTAGATTAGTTTTGTTTCTTTGCTTTGCTCTCTTTTTCTTTCTTTTTTGCTTTCATGTTGCTTTCTACATTTGTTGATTTGATAACAAATATGAGAGCTTAATCCCTACAATTTAGGGATAATGAAGCTCTTTGGTATGTAGATGCAACATTTTGATGTTTATACTCTCTTTTTGTGCTTTAATGGAAACATTTGAAGTGGTTTAATGATGTTGTTTAGCTTTGAATTTGATAGTCTATGTTGTTCATAACAAATAGGCTATGCTTAAATAAACATAACACAAATTGCATCTTCATCTAAATATGATTATGGCAAAGAAGTGAATGTTGAAACTGAAATTTGATAGCCTATATTTCTAAACAATAGTTAATAGGCTATGCTTAAAATAGATTTTTATTTCAACTTGTTGTCATATTTCATGAGACTTAAATGTGTATTAGTGGTTGTGTTATAGTTTGATGGTTTATATTGAGCTAATTAATAGTACAAATATACCATACTTATAATAAGCACATTAACTAATTCACTAATGACAAGAAAAGAGAGATCGTAACTTCATTTTGTTGATTTATGTGATCTAGAGAGTGGAAATTGCCTCTAAATTGTCTTAACACTCATATTTTTATCAATTTTCTTTTACTTGTTTTTCTTCTTTTCTAGTCTAATATTCTCTTCAACCTTGGTTTAATTTGATTGAATAGATTTTTTAAAATCATCAATTCCCTGTGGATCGACCCGTATTCACCACGTGCTACATTCGTACACAGTGCGCTTGCAGTTATTTTTAAATTTAAATTCGTTCGACGGTTTTCTAAACCGATAGAATTTCCGTCGTCCGAACACTACCAGTTGATCGCTTCAAGGAAGCTCTTCCCCTACTTTCAGGTTCATCTGATCAAAGTTCTTATCGACTAGCCTTTACGAAATGTCTTGCAACGACTTGAGACTTCTAGAAGGCTACTAAAATGGAGCATTGAATTGAGCCACTATGATATAACCTGTCACTCTCGAAGAGCCATCGAAGGTCAAGCTTTGGCGGATTTCATAGCTGAATTCACTGCTTGAGACGATACTCTAGAGAGTAGTGGTGAGCAATATGCTAGGTGGTAGATGTATATGGATGGTGCATCAAACGAACGTTGTTCCAGTGCTGGAGTTGTACTATTCACTCTTAAGGAACTTTCATCATGTTATGCCTTGAGACTCGACTTTCCTGCACCAAAAAATGGAGCAGGGTATGTAGCATTGATTGTGGGACTAGTTGCCAAGGAACTAGGAGTTAAAACTTTGCATATATTTTGCGATTCCCTGCCCGTGGTGTGTCAAGTTAGGATGGAGTTTCAGGCCAAAGGAGCGATGCTAGCTCCTTATTTAAACTGGACCCTTGAGCTGCTCAATGACATTGAATATTACACAGTAAAGCATATTCCCAGAGAGGAAAATGTAAAGGCCGACTCACTGGCTAAGCTGGCCAGTTTAGATGATGCGCAACTTATGGCCCTAGTTCCGATATGAGTATTGTCGACTTCGAGCATCGACCATATGGAAGTGATTAGATCTCGGAGGGCGAGCATTAGATGGGTTCATGGATGACTCCCAAAATGATTTGTTTGTAGAGGAGAATTCTTCTAGACAGGAAGAGCGAACGACGGAGGATCCTTCGCCAAGTTTTGAGATACATTTTTAAGCAAGGAGCGCTTTATAAGAAAGGATAATCTATCTCACTGTTATGATGTTTCGTCAGTGATAAGGCTAAACAAGTCTTGAAAGAAGTGCATGAAAGGGCCTGTGGCAACCACACTAGGGGTAAACCCTGGCGAAGAAGATTCTCCTCTATGGGTACTTTTGGCCAACCATCAACTAAGACACGGCTGATTATGCAAGCAAGTGTGACAAGTGCTAGAGGTTTCCAAAGATTTCGCAAGCCCCACCGATGGAAATTACTTAAATGGTCAGTCCCTAGCCATTAGCGCTTTAGGGAAATGATATTATTAGTGTACTGCTACTATCTAAAGCTGGTACGAAGTACGCCATCGTTGCAGTAGATTACTTCACCAAATGGGCTGAGGCGGAGCCATGAGCTAGGATTATCACAAAGAAAGTAATCAAATTCGTGGTCTGGAATATCATTTGTTGTTTTGGAGTTCCATAAGCAATCATTACCAATATCGGTAACATCGAGTTTAAGGATTTCTTCCGCCGACATCGCATAGAAAAGATGTTTTGCTGCGGTGGCACACCCCTAGACGAATGAATAAGTTGAAGCTGTAAACGAGATTATCAAGCCCATTCTCAAGAAGCGATTGGATAAGGCTAAGGGTATGTGGGTTAATGAACTTCCATTAGCATTTTTGGCTTATTTGACGTCCCACGAGTCAACGACTGGCCATTCTCCATTCGCCTTAGCATACGGATCAGAGGCTATGATTCTAGTTGAATTGGAAATACCTTCTCATCGACTGATTCACTACAATCCATGGACGAATGAACCAATCCTTCTGGAATCTCTTGACACGATCGATGAGAAGCATGACGAAGCTGATTTGAGAGCAGTTGCACAATGAAACCCAGTCTCCCGATATTACAATGTCAAGATTAAGAGTCAAATCTTTAAGATTATCAACCTGGCTCACAAACGAATCTTCCCAAGCCCTAGAAACTTACGTCCGACATGGGTAAGTCCATATGCAATAGAGAAAAAATCTTAGAGACGACACTTTTAGGCTAGCAACGATTGACGGGATATTGCTTCCGAGGAAATGGAATAGAAAGAACTTACAATGCTATTTCACTTAGAATTAAATTTATAATGCCATGTCATAAGATAGAACCTGTCAATTTCCGTTTTCAATAAATGAAATGGCTCTCTAGATCTATCTCCGTCTTTATATCTCTTAAGATTCGTGAAATACGACCAACTTGAATGAATCTGCATATGTATAATACACGTTTGCGGGTACCAAGAGTTAGGTGCCAACCAAGCTCCTACAGTCCTCGATCGAACCCTCGGAGTTCAACCGTTCTTTGCACCTAGAGATGGATGCCAATTTTGCCAACCAAACTCCCACAATCCATAATCGAACCCTCAGAGTTCAACCATTATTGGCACACGGAGGTGGATGCCAATTAACTCTTTCCCTTGATATGGGGGTAGGTGTTGGGCGAATTTTCACCCAGAAGATCTCAAGACCAAGAAGCGCCAGTTTCACCCGGGATCGCAACCTCCAATCCATCTGGCAAAGCAGGGTTCATTCGGTGACGATGGTCCATGCATCCAACCTCCAGCCGGTCCAATACCCTACCGGACCAGCCCCTCTCACACGCTCCACCGGACCAGACCATCTCCTGCAACCGGATAACACTCCTACCACCGGACCAAAGTCCTACCGGTCCAACACCACACACTCAAGACCGGACCAAGCTTCACCGAACCAGAATGCTAGCAGGCCAGATTGCTTCAGCCCGGGCCCACCAGCAGCTATATACATCCAAGACCCCTGCCCCCTACCTCACTCTATAAATAGAGGGGCAGGGGTGCAACAATGGCAGACAAGTTTGAGAGCTCAAGCACGGAAGGAACTTTCAAACTACTTTCATATACTTGTACACAAAGCATTGTACTTGTAATCCGAAAGAAAGAAGATAATAACATATAAAGTGGACGTAGGCACGTTCTGGCCGAACCACTATAAATCTGTGTGTCTTTTACATTTCAGTCCCTGCTTTTTTCATATTTACATAACTCATCTAAATCATTAAGAATCACATAAAACCCATTAAATCTCACGACTTGGAGGTGTTTGCCCACTTTTCGCGCAAACATTTTTGGTGCTTTCACTGAGAACTTCGAACTCGAAGCTTCAGCTTCCCTCATTCAACCTTCTTTCCCAATAGCATCCTTCATTGCCTAGGAAACATGACTTCCAGACCAAGAAAAGACGCCAACAAGGGAAAGAACGCTGCAACTAGCAGCGCTCCAAATCCAGTGGATCCAGATCAAGAGAACCATCCCACTACAGCAGCAGTGCCACATGTAGATCAGGCAATTCCAACAGCCCCTGCCGCGGAACAACCGGCAGTAATCACTAGAGCAGACCTAGACAGAGTTGTGGTGGAAGTGACTAACCGCTTCGCATCCCAACAAGAAGCTTTGGTGAACCAACTCATGACGCGCTTGAGGGATGTCGAAGAATCCAACCGCAACACTGAATCATGGGATGAATCTCAATCTGGAGGATCTCGGAGACAGCAAAGGTCTTCCCTCTTCGAGGAAGCCATCAACAGGAACAACAATGATAGGGGCCGCGCCCGGACTCAGCCCGAACTCCGACTCGAGGAAGCGCTTGGAACCGAACCCAGTGGGGGAGGCGCCAGGCGAGGGTCGGATGTAGCTGAGCCAGTCATGCCACCTAATCATAGAAACCCTACTGAACGGAGCCGAGCTAGAACCCAGCCCGAAGTTAACCCCATGGAAATGCTCAAAACAGAACCCCACAGGGGAAGATCAAGGCAGGGGGCAATTGTAGCTGGTCCTAGCATCCATCCGAGCAGCCAGAGGCAACCACTGGATAACGTCAGAAGTGATAGACTATACCATCCCTACAGGTCATCTGGACGAGATCGATCCCGCAGGGAAGAACCAAGTTCATTTCTATCCGCTCCAAATTCTGATGAAAGAATGGCACGATTATTCAGAGAATGCGTCCAACGGGAGCAAAGGGACCGAGAAATAGGCGCTAGGGTCACCAACCCCTTCACCCGCAATATCGAAACTGCCATCACCCCCCCGGGAATGGAAAATGCCAACCATGGAACCTTACAAGGGAACTTCCGACCCCATCGTACACTTACAAAGATACACCCAGCATATGCTCATGAGTGGAGCAACAGAAGGGGTGCTGTGTAAATGCTTTCCGCTATTCCTAGCAGATCTAGCTACCTCCTGGTTCTGCCATCTACCCCAAGGGTCTATCAGCTCATGGGAGATGTTGAAAGAAAGGTTCATTAGCCAGTTCCGCATCCACGTGGAACAACCCAAGGATGCTTATTCTCTATCCAATGTCAAACAGAAATCCGGAGAGACACTGCAACAATATCTAACCCGGTTCAACGCCGCAGCGGCCGCAGTCCAAGATGCCGATGAAAAGCTCACCCTAATGGCCCTCTGTAGTGGTGTACACCCGGATACCAAGTTCGCTAGAAGATTAACTAAGGAAAAACCAGCTACTTTACCTGATTTCTTCCATGAAGCTGGAAAGTATATGAGACTTGAAGACGCCGCCACTGAGAGACAGTCAGGGCAACAAGGTAAGACAACTTCGGACAAGGTTCCCGCTGCAACCAAGGACATTCGAAGAAATGAATCTAGAGACAATGCTGGGGGTAAGAAGGTTGAAAAACGCCAATATCGACCAGGACCAAGATTTGACTCCTACACTCCTTTGAATGAAACAATCGAAAACATCTTTCTAGCCACTCAGGGCGAACTCGGATACAAGCGCCCCCCGCACAAGAAAGAATCTGATAACGCACTCAAGTCTGGAAAGTTCTGCCGCTTCCACGAATCCCACGGACATGACACCAATGAAGGCCACCATCTCCGGGACTTGATCGAAGAACACATCAGAAGAAGAAGGCTGGAACGCTATGTGAAAGGTCAGAACAGGACTCCAACTCCTGCCAATGAAAACTCAAAGCGACCCCTCCCAGAAGTAGGCGGAGGGAATCGCAACACCAGTGGCTCTAGTCAAGGGAAGATAGTGGTCCATACCATCTCGGGAGGACCACACATCGCCGACAGAAGCTGGGCAGAGATGGAAAGATACGGCAAGTCACTTAGAAATGCTGAAGGCTATGTTAACTCCATTATGGAAGAATGCAACCCGAAACGGAAAGAGAGTGAGGACATCGTATTCAGTAGGTGTGATTTAGAAGGAAGACAGTATCCGCATATGGATCCCATGGTCATCTCTGCCTGGTTCGGTCCAGCTAAAGTTTTCCGAATTCTAATAGACACAGAAGCTCCGTAAATATCCTATTCAAGCATGCTTTCGACAAAATGAAGCTGTCAATGAAGGATGTGTCTCCCTGCAACAAACCCCTGCACGGTTTCACTGGAGATGCGAAAATGCCGCTCGGGCAACTTGACCTCTTCGTCGAAATAGGAAGTCATCCCTGCTCCGTTGTGCGAAAATAAGCGTTCGTACTAATAGAAAACCACTCGGCCTACAACGCCTTCTTGGGAAGACCAGCCTTGTCTGACTTCCAAATTGTCCTAGCCCCGTGGTGCCTAAAGATGAAATTCCCAACAGATGACGGAATAGGAGAGGTTGAAGGAGATCAAGACGCCGCTCGAGATTGCTATGTAACTGAACTTCGCAATAACCATAGAAAGAATAAAGGGAAAGATGCAGAGACTACTCTCTGCATGAAAAGCTTGGAAGCATAGCAACTAAAGAAAGCCCCTCCTCTTCGATACACCAGCGATCCTTTCAATGAACTAGACCCCAGGGATAAGGAGGAGGAGGCTACCGCTGAGCCTGCAGAGGCCATGGAATTCGTATCTGTAGACAAACATGATTCAAGCAGACTATTAAAAATAGGATCTCAGCTAAAAACAGAATTGAAGGATCAACTCATTGACTTTCTCCGCCACAACTTAGATGTATTTGCGTGGACACATGCCGATATGACAGGAATCTCCCCGGACATAGCATGCCACATGCTGAACATCGATCCCACCAAAGTACCGATAAAGCAGAAAAAGAGAAGCATGAGAGCAGAACGATCAGCAGCCCTCGATGAGGAAGTAAAGAACCAACTTGCTAATGACTTCATACGAGAAGCCATCTACCCAGAATGGATAGCTAACCCGGTGCTAGTAAAGAAAGCTAATGGGAAGTGGCGAACATGCATTGATTTCTCCAACCTAAATGACGCTTGCCCGAAAGACTGCTTCCTGCTCCCCCGAATCGATCAACTTGTGGACAGCACTGCCGGGCACGAACTTTTATCTTTTATGGATGCATACTCCGGATACAATCAGATTCCCATGCACGCTCCCTATCAAGACTACACTAGCTTCATCACTGACCGGGGATTATATTGTTACAAAGTCATGCCTTTTGGACTCAAAAATGCCGGAGCTACCTATCAACGCCTCGTCAACAAGATGTTCGCGGAATTAATAGGACGAACTATGGAAGTGTATGTAGATGACATGTTGGTAAAGTCCAGGAGAGCCGACGATCATGTAAGCCACTTGAGCGAGATGTTTCAGGTACTTCGCCGATATGGAATGAAGCTGAATCCTCTAAAGTGCTCCTTCGGAGTGTCATCGGGAAAATTCTTAGGATTCATTGTCCATTCCAGAGGAATTGAAGCAAACCCTGAACAAATCCGGGCTCTAAAAGAAATAAGAATACCTTCCACCCGAAAAGAAATGCAGAGCCTAAACGGAAAGGTGGCCGCCCTAAGCAGATTCATTTCCAAAGCAACTGACAAGTGCGTCCCTTTCTTCGAAGCTCTCAAGAAAGACAAAGGAAAGTTCGAGTGGACCGATGAATGCTTAAAAGCCTTCCTTAACCTGATCGAACACCTTCAGAAACCACCAGTACTCTCAACTCCGAACGAAGGCGAAGAGCTATACCTATACCTCGTTGTATCATCTCATGCTCTAAGCGCTGCCCTGGTAAGAGAAGAAGACCGCACACAACGCCCGGTGTACTTTATAAGTAAGAGATTTACAGGGGCAGAGGCCAGATATCCTAAACTTGAGAAATTGGCGTATTGTTTATTGATCGCGTCACGAAAACTGCGACACTACTTCCAATCTCACTCCATCAGAGTTCTAACCGATCAGCCACTAAGACAGGTGCTCCATCGTCCCGACACTTCTGGACGACTCCTCAAATGGTGCATTGAACTAAGTCAGTATGACGTCACCTACCATCCTCGCACCGCTATCAAGGGGAAAGCCATGGCCGATTTCATTGCCGAATTCACTACCAACGAAGGCAAGGATCAGTTTGAAATAGCAAAAAACATTAAGTGGAACCTCTTTGTAGATGGAGCATCGAACGAACAAGGCTCGGGGGCAGGTATTGTGATAATCACCCCCAGGGGAAGAAAGATGTACTATGCATTAAGGTTAGAATTCGCGACCACTAACAACGATGCGGAGTATGAGGCAGTAATAGCGGGATTGGAGCTTGCCTTAGAAATTGGAGTCAATTTTTTATGTCTTCATAGTGATTCTCAACTTATCGTAAACCAAGTACTAGGAGAATTCCAGACACGAGGAGAACGACTCACAGCATATCTAAAGAGAACCAAACTGCTGCTCGACCAATTGGACCATTATCTAATCAAACACATTCCTCGAGAAGATAACCAAGAGGCCGATGAACTAGCAAAGCAAGCTAGTATGATGAATAGCACCATTTCCGGAGCACTAGCCATCTCAAGGCAGCTAGCCCCAAGTTTTGAACAAGTGAATCTGATAACTGCAATTGAAGAAGCAACTTGGATGACTCCTATCCGGAAATATTTGCTGGACGGCACACTACCGGACAAACGTGATGAAGTCAGGAGAATTTTGAGGAAAGCTCCCCACTACACAATACAAGAAGGCATCCTCTATCGGCGTGGCTTCTCTAACCCCTTATTCAGATGCGTCGCTGGAAGAGAAGCCAAGGAAATCTTATTCAACATCCATCAAGGTAGTTGCGGAGATCACACTAGAGGGCAGACTCTGGCGAAAAAGATACTCCGATATGGATATTACTGGCCCACACTAAACAAAGACGCCTTAGACTTCATCAAGAGATGCGACAGATGTCAGAAATTTGCCAAGATTCCTCGACTACCCACAAATGAGATTACTCAAATGACCAGCCCTTGGCCCTTTGCTGTATGGGGAATTGATTTAATTGGCGAACTGCGAACGGGCAGGGGCGAGGCCAAATATGCTATAGTGGCAGTCGATTATTTCACCAAATGGGTGGAAGCGGAACCCCTAAATAAAATATCTTCAGCAAAAGTTATCAACTTCTTGATCAAAAATATTCTATGCAGGTACGGAGTACCACTCAAGATCATATCAGACAACGGACTCCAATTTGACAGCGAAGAATTCGCCGACTAGTGCCAAGAGCATGGAATTCATAAAAGCTTCTCATCAGTAGCTTATCCTCAGGCAAACGGACAAGTCGAAGCTGTCAACAAAATTCTCAAAACCCTAATCAAGAAGAAACTTGAAAAGTCAAAAGGCGCTTGGGTGGACGAACTTCCTACGGCACTTTGGGCCTACCGCACATCTTTCAGAACATCAACGGGACATACTCCTTTCTCTTTGGCATACGGATCGGAGGCAATGCTCCCTGTTGAGACTATTGTTCCTTCCCATCGTAGGATCCACTACAATACAGAAGAAAACGAAGAACTCCTCCTCATGTCTTTGGATCTGATTGAGGAAAGGAGAAACGATGCAACTCTCAAAGCAGCAGCTCACAAACAAAAGGTGGCAGCACTATACAACTCCAAAGTCAAACATCGCATCTTACAAGAAGGAGATCTTGTCCTCAGGCGAATCTTTCCGCGCCCTGGGGCACTGGACCCCATCTGGGACGGACCATATGTAATTCATAAAGACCTCTACAACGGAGCTTATATTTTGTCAACAGTAGACGGAGAGGTGTTCCAGAGGGCATGGAACATCCGACACCTCCGTCGATACTTTTCTTAACTTGTACTGCCCATATGAAGTGAATTAACAAAGAGAATCAGTGGACGTAGGCATTTTCATGCCGAACCACTTTAAAAAATCTTGTCTCTTTTTAACTTGTTCCTTTATATCTTGGCTACTTGTTAAGCTTTATCCTTTTCTGTTAAAAAAATCTTATGGCATCTCCACTCAAGACGCACCACGGCCTCATCTGGACAAGGCCTAACAGGTACGCTACGATTCTATGCACTCGCCAATGAGACTCTTTTGCTCCAGCATCCCTCTGCTGCGGGTTAACTCATTGCTCGCGCCTGCCCTCAAAGCCAACTGTAATGAGCCGATTATAAGTCATCATAAAGGCCGATTATAGCCGATGGCAGCTCATTACGGCGTTCGGCTCGCCGGCAACTGTGAACCTACTTTAAGCCCCAACATAAGGTGTGGCCAGCCAGGGGTAGTTCACGGCCAACGGCACCCACGCTAGCCGGCCACGGTAAATCGAATAATACCCACGATTACGGACCATAATGGTTCGGGTAGTTACCGTGCGCGATCTCGGCTCCGATGTGTCTTAAGTGCGGCTGTGGTAAAAACGAAAACTCCCCGCGGAGGCGTAAGATGGGTGGCAAATGTCTCCAAGACCCACAGCTAGGGAAAGTGACTACAAAACCCGTTTGCCACGAACTTAAGCACATCGACGGCCTTCCGTGACTGGAAGTTTTACTGTTTCTATATTTCCATTTCATTTAAATACTTTTCTCCTATCCTGTATAACAAACTCTAAAGTACAGGAAACCGAATAGGAAGCATTCACTCATGAGAATCTAAGCCTGCGTACTGGGTGGCAAGGAACTCAGATATATTCATGATCAGTTACACAAGACGATCAAAACTACCGCCTGCAAATAAAACATGAAAGGCGGTACTCTCTTCTCTTGTACATAAATACATAACTATAGCCTATTCATATGTCACACTAAATTGCAAAACATGAAATTATATTTCAAGCAAAGGCTTAACGTCAAACACAACTAGTCACAGGCATATACATAGTTATACTCCTCACGCAGCACATCAACATGACAGCAACGTTTAAACATAACAAAATCAGCTTATATTATAAAATTACACCAAGTTATTCTCTGCAAATAATATTATTACAGTCACATCAATGTTTTGGACTAACGTAAACAACAGCAAAAAGAAATAAAAAGCGGCCGAATCCGGACAAGTAACCAGCTGCATCCACACTCCATCACCAACTTCCCAAGCCTACTTGGCCGCAGGGCCGGAACCCCCGGCATGTTGATCGGAAGTTCCACCTGTCCAATTCAGAAGAGGAATCCATTAAACAAATGATAAACGATCAAGTTATGGAAACCCAGAAAGAAAAGGAAAAGAGAAGAATGACTCACCAGCGTCCGCCGCTTGATCTTCATCCTCCAGTTGCACACCCGCTTCCTCCGCAGCAAGCAACCGCATCCCCTCCTTCACCGCCGCTTGCTCCTCTTTCGAGAACTGAGCAGTGACCACATCCAGGCTAAAAGCCGCTCCACCTTCCTTACCCGCATCGACCCTGGCCTCCTCTAAAGCCCGAAGATATATCTTGGCCATGACCCGGGGATAGTCATCCATCCAAGACAAGCTGCCTCCTTCCAAGTGCGGAAGTACATGTCCTGCAGCATCTCGTCCATCATCCCCTCATTCTCCTCGAACTCCCTCACCCGGGCTTCGGAAGCCTGTAACTTGGCGACAGCGACATCCCTCTCTGATCGGTATCTCGAGCAGTCAGCCTGGAGAGACCTCCTCATCTCCTCCATCTCCTCCATCTTCTCCTTTAACTTGACTTGAGCCATCTCCGCGGCCTCAAGCCTTCCAGACAACTCCTCTACCTGCTCGAGATCCGCATTCCGAACCTCATCCACTGTCGCAATGGCCATGTCAATCCGCTCCTTACAGGCGGCCTCCATCTTCCGTAATTCCGCCCTACTAGACTTTTCCATGGTCTCTTTCAGACGCCTGGAGGCTTCCTCGTGCCGAGAAATCTGAATGGCTTGACCGGCAAGCTGTTCGGCCTGATCAGCCACCTTCAGCCGCAACCGAATATTGGCACTCCCAATCTCCTCCCCGGCCTTGACCAATTGAGCATGATACTTCATTAACTTCTTGGTCTCTTCAGCCACCCGATCGATATTAGCCTTGGCCTCGTCTCCCATGGTTACTACCCGAGTGGTAAGCAGATCAAGATCTAGGGACTTAGCCTCGTCTAACACTCGTACCATGGGGTTGCGGGGAAGGAGATGTTCACCCGTGGCCTCATCAAATGAAATATCCCGAGAGCTTGGGTCTAAATCAGGATGACCAGCAAAGGGGTCACGAGGCACGTCAGGACGCCTTATACGGATAACTGTGGGATTCTTGGAAGGAGGTGAAGGGGGGATAAACTCCGTGCTCTCCTCCGTGGCATCACGAGGAGGCTGAACAGGAAGCTGCGGACCAGGGGAAGGCTCAAATAAAGAACGACTCCTCTTCTTTTTCTGAATGCCCTCTTCGATGACCCCAAGAAGAGGACGGTATTTGACCACGTCCCCAGTACGACCAGTGGGAGGCTTCGCAGAAGCTCTCATCAACTTGAACTGTTCGAGGCGGTGTCGAATGTCTGACGTTTTAACCACCTGGCCTGCCCCTGGAATAAAGACAAGTGTTACGAACATACAATGGTCCACAATTCAGGAAACATGTTAAGTAAAAAGAAAGAAAAGTGTGAAGGCACGTCTATTATACAAACCCTGCGGAGGAGTGGGGTACTGCAATAAGTCCTGAATCTCATTGCAGGACGGGAGTGAACCATAAAATATTTCTAAGTCCTTATCGAAAATGGAATCGACAGAGGACAAAAGTTCACCTTGCACCGCCGAAGTCACCCTGGCTGAGGAACCCCTGGGGGATAGATCGGCACCAGCCCCGACCTTGCCAGTCTCCTTCGCCTTCTCCGCTCCCGATTCCCCTTCCGATTCCCCGAAGGCCTGGCGGAGGGCCTCATCCAGCTCAGAGTCTTGCCCAGAAGTTAAGGCACCAGCACCACTACCACCCTGACCATCTCCATCTCCTCCGCCTTCCGACTCTCCTTCCATATCGCCTCTTTGGCCCTCTTCCACACCTTTCTCCTCCGGAATGATCGGGCAAGTACTAGGAGAGGGGCCCTCCGATTCTTTAAGCTTCTTGCCCCCCACGACGGGATGCTGTGCAAAGGGTTTTCTCTTGCCACTCTTCACCGTGACCCCCTCCTTAGCTTTAGCAGCCTTCTCCTCAGCCGTGTCCCTCTGCTTAACAACGGACTGGTGCGGCTGGATCAAATTGTACTCCAGGAGGGTAGCGTTCCTGATCAGGAACGAAGCCGACCTGTCCCGCGCAGGAATGGCCTTTATTCCAGCAGCCATCCGCGCCAAAGAATCATCTTCCACGACAGCAATGCCACCTGTCGCTAGCAAGAAATAGAAGCGTGTCAGAAGAAGCACTACAGTCAGAACATGAAAAATATAAATGAAATTAATCTTACAGCCGGAAGTGAAAAGGCGGAAAGAAACAGAATCGTACTTGACAAAAAACCATTCCTTCTTGAACATGGTGAACTTTGAATATAAGTCCAAGACCGGTTTGAAGGGCACGGCCGCCTCCAGACTAATATACGGAGACCCCTTCTTGTAGCCCCTCAGGTTATACAAATATCGAATTTCCCGGTTAGAAGGAGGGCGCCCGTACCTCCTCTGAAAGATGACGAAAAGGCTTACCAAAATGGCATAAGAGTTCGGCTGAAGCTGGAAGGGAGCCACTTTCAAATATGTGGTAAAGCTGACTATCCAGGCATTGATAGGAGGGATAGCACCACACATGCAATGGTACCTGCTGTAAGCGAAGTAACCTTCGGGGGGATTATACGGCATCACTCCCTCTCCCGGCAGCAGCATGAGAGCCCTGTCTATCCCAAATGAACGAGAGATGACATCAAGTTGCTCCTCCTTTAGGGAGCTAGGAAAGCAATCGGGAGGGGAGACCAGAATTTCCTGTGGACCATATCCGTCCACTAACGACCTCGGAACAGGTCGATGCTGCCCAGATCCTGATTGGGCTGGGGGCACGGAAGAAGACTCGCCTCTATCTTTGGATTTCCATCTGTCTGATCGTGTTTCCGCCTTGCGAGACATTTATCTGCATACGAAGAAGCAAAAAGACAGGTTGCTAAAACAAAAAATACATAGATGTAAGCAAGCAAGCATACATAAGTCCAGAGTTCCACTCAGAGTCCGAATACAAAGTTCATTCGGCACCGGAAGTTCAAGTTCATTCGGTAGTACAAGCTCATGTTCATTCGGCACCGGTATCTCAAGTTCATTCGGTACACAGCACCATTCGGCATTGAAAGCCTTACGCGTGTATTCGGCAAATTAGGTTCATTCGGTAATAAGGATCATTCGGCAAAGAGCATATACCTGGTTCGGCACGAAATGGTTCGGCAAAAGTGTGATTCGGCTAAAGTTTGATTCGGTATAGTATTGGTTCGGCGCTTGTTGATTCGGTGAAGAAAACCTAAGGGGGTATAGCCCTATATATAGACTGGAAGAACACCACCGGACCAGATGGTTCGGCATACCGGACCAACCATATGCCGAATGAAAACATCCATCTGGACCAACCAAACACCGAATGACGTTGTCTCCACCAGCAAAACTCAGAAGCAGGGGGCACGCGGAGCGCCTCACTCAGATAAGTACCGAACTCTAGGACCTACTAATAAAGTAGAGAATATGATAACAATGAATGAGTCGTAAATCTCTCACCAACGTGGGTTAATCATTTACACGTGTACACAACCACGAACGGTCCATAGGCACGCTCTGAATGGCTATTAACCCTGTAATCGTGAGAATTTACACTTTGACATTCCTTCTTAAACTCATAGGTTAAACGGATATTTGATCCTGATGATTATGAAATGGCTAAGCTACTTACACATGTACGGGGTCGCTAACAATCCTTAGGCATGCTCTGAGCTGGCGATAAACCACCTTCACAAATGATCCAGGGGCCCACTCTAACGTGAACCTGGCATCGATGATGCTAAGCCCCCTCGGGGCTCACTCTCTCGTCCCTAACGACACAGTTCACTTCATCTCGAATATTTCGATCACGAACGGTCGTTATTTGAAATCACACTAAAACTGTAAATTCCTTTGCAGGACATCAACAGGATACGAACATCCAGCCCATGGCGTTACCAAACAAACCTTCCTACCACGAGGAAACAAAGCGCGACACGTGCAAACACGTGCCCCACTTTGGGGGGCAAATGTTGGGCGAATTTTCACCCAGAAGATCTCAAGACCAAGAAGCGCCAGTTTCACCCGGGATCGCAACCTCCAATCCATCTGGCAAAGCAGGGTTCATTCGGTGACGATGGTCCATGCATCCAACCTCCAGCCGGTCCAATACCCTACCGGACCAGCCCCTCTCACACGCTCCACCGGACCAGACCATCTCCTGCAACCGGATAACACTCCTACCACCGGACCAGATTGGTACCGGACCAAAGTCCTACCTGTCCAACACCACACACTCAAGACCGGACCAAGCTTCACCGAACCAGAATGCTACCAGGCCAGATTGCTTCAGCCCGGGCCCACCAGCAGTTATATACATCCAAGACCCCTGCCCCCTACCTCACTCTATAAATAGAGGGGTAGGGGTGCAACAATGGCAGACAAGTTTGAGAGCTCAAGCACGGAAGGAACTTTCAAACTACTTTCATATACTTGTACACAAAGCATTGTACTTGTAATCCGAAAGAAAGAAGATAATAACATATAAAGTGGACGTACGCACATTCTGGCCGAACCACTATAAATCTGTGTGTCTTTTACATTTCAGTCCCTGCTTTTTTCATATTTACATAACTCATCTAAATCATTAAGAATCACATAAAACCCATTAAATCTCACGACTTGGAGGTGTTTGCCCACTTTTCGCGCAAACAGTAGGAATATAAACTAAATAGGATGTGATTTAACCGTTCACCAACTAAATCTTATCCTTGATGTGGGGGCAAAAGTGTATTATGGCATTAGTAAATGCCTTTGTTTTTGTAATATACATAACCATCTATTAAGGGATGTCCTAAATAAACTAAAGAATACTGATATGGTGGAAGATGTGGAAAGTTTGAGTGTTTGTTTACGATGTTACTAGTTAAGTATGCTCTAGTGTACCGTCTGCAGCTCCATTTATTTTTTATATGGGATAATATTAGTTAGAACTTCTAATTTATTTTGGTACAAGTTTAAATAATGGATCATTCTGTTTAATTTATCTTTTTGCATTAGGAGAACAACTTTTTGAACGACATTAAAATAAAAAAAAATTGCGTTACTTGATCTTTGAACATATTATTGGTAACCTAGTGTATGTCTGTGTGAGTAGAAATGTGATTAATGTATTTATGAGTTTTCATCCATTATAATATTAGTTTATTAGGATCAAGTCTGTTAGAATTTCACCGTCGAACTATTAGAGCTATGCTACGTCACTGGAGCTTGAACGAAAGTGGACATCATGAAGTTGTCGCCTAGAAATATACCTCCCTAGACAAGACGTTCGATCGTCTTTCTCAGCTACGCTTCCTTCGGTTTCCTTTCCTGTGACTCTCGTAGCTAGCTTTGCTACTGCTCTCGGGTTTCGGTTAGGAGTTGTTCCTATCTTTGCCCACTTTCCATAAGTAATATATTGGGCTCCCACAATGGAGAAGCTCACTAGAGATCGCCTTATCCCAGTTGACCCCTCCCTAATGGTCGCCTCCCAGTTGTCGCCCTAGAGCAAAGTAAGGGGTGACTAAATGACAACCAACAAGGGAGATCTGGATTTTTACTAGCATTGGCATGTCCAAGAGTGCCCATCAAGGGCGTTAGAACATACCACAGGGTGATCATCACCGCCTACCCCTCACATCTCGACACATCAGATTCGGCTGCGAATTACAATCTAAAATTGATAGCTAGGAAAATGAGGAGGGAATGTGTGAGGGGTAAGAAAAAGGTTGCAATTATGAAACAAGGGTGGTGGGATTGCCTAAGGATTAAGTGGAAATTGGCTATTGAAGTTTGATGCGTAGAACGAAATCGGATGCAATGTTTGGAACACCCAACCGCACCCCTGGTCCAATCGTCATAGTCGCTAGTCATTGGCCATGGTTGCCCAAAGGTTTCCAAAACCAAAATTTCACTAAACCATGATTAGACATCCCAGAACCGCTTCATTCCATAGAGAACCGTGGTTTTGATTTTTAATTGCCTATTATTTTTAGTGTTTAAATTAGTCTGATTATGATTTTGAAACTTGGATATGGTTTTGGTGGAAGAAGAAGATTAGCGTACCGAAGATGAAATGTGCTAGTTTTGCGCTTAAATTCTCGTTTCTTTCATATTTTCTGGCTGTTTATTTTATTTGACATTAAAGTCTATATTTATTTGTGTTTAGTGAAATGATTTTGGGTTATTCTAACATATACAAAATTTATAATGGTCGTGATTTCAACGGCCTAGCCGATTTGACCATTTGAACCTTCGACAAGCATTGATGTTTAATGCATGGTTCGATCTTTAAAACTATGGTCGGATGTGGGGATAAAAACAAACAATTTTCGTCATACGAAGGGAGAAAGAAACAATGATTGCATGCGCTATTCACATTTTTGAAGTTCACGTCAAAAATACAAGCGAGCGATAAAATCCGCAAACACATCATGAGTTGGATTAACATTAGTTACCTTTCGCATGTTTTTTTGGATCGTTACCGTCGTTGCGTCCGACGTCATAATGGTTCTTTTTCCTAACAAAGCATGTTAGAGATATTGAAGAGAAAATATACGTTGGTGTAAGGCATGTCGGACACGTAGGCGCTCATCCTCCCAACCGAAGGCTACTCCTTCTCCCTTCTCCTCTTTCTTCTTTATATTCCACATTCATCACCTCTAATTCTACACATTTGGTCCGACAATTCAATAATTTTTATCTATCGGTCGAATAGCTATTCGAGTATATTTTTACATTTTCAAGTATATTTTTTTCGCATTAACAGTGTGTGCGTGCGTGTATTTGGAATTTTTTTCCATTCTTTTGAAATGTTGAATTTTTAAAATGTCAGTCCTAAAGAGTCCACACAAATGGACGTCCAACCTTACTCAGGTTCTACTGAAATGTGTTTGTAGAAGCATTGTAATCCGAGAAGATGTCACGGTGAAACTAATGAGAATCCATACGAGATCACTGACCGAATGCGAGAGAGACGAATAAAATAATTTCACATGGATATTAACAGTCTGAACACAGATAATAACACAAACTGTGTAGATTTCTGAGAAAATGTTGTAAGTGAATTATTGATAATTTTTATGCAATCCGATAATAAAGAGGCATTCAATGTTCTTAGCGGCTGATATGCAAAAAGTTGGTTCTTTTCGATGATTGAGGAAAAATGGCTTGTAGAAACACCAAACATATCTAATAAACAAAAGTGGTGCCAACAAATAGGATTTTCAAAATTCTGTAGTTCTGCTGTATTTTTTGTGAATTGTATTGTTGTATTATTTAAGGTATTTTAATTAGTTTGAACGTATTTCGAGTTTTTACTTTTATTTCATTTTCATTAAACATTTTCACTAAACGCATATTACACAATAAAAACAAGTAATTAATTAACTATAAATCATTTAAGTTGAAATTCACATTCCAAATAATCCCCTCAAATACAGTTTCCACATCACTAAACATATTCATTTTACAACCAATTTTTCTGTTTAAATATCTCGCTTGTATATTTCGTTGGCTGCTCAGGGGACGGAACCTTATTCTTTCAGTTTCACACCATTTATGATATCCGTCTTCATTCAGTTTTAGAAAACCGGATTTATGAGGTGTACAAACTGAACGTTTTTTATATTCTTGTCACGTACGTTTGAAAGTATGTTGGTAAGTGAATGTAGAAACTGTGGTTATATGCTTCTATATATGAAAACGATGAACAAGTTAATGATGATAGAAATGTAGCAGCCGTAGTCAATAAAGCAATAATCACAAGTAGAAAATGTTCCCGAGGAGACAGAGGGATATCTCTCTCCTCAACAATTTCAACCTACAACCACTTCCTATGCATTTTGCCTAGCCATGCAGTATCTATTGATCTATTATATTTTATTCAATCCATCAATCACTCATTTCACCTCCTACTCGCTCTTTTATGCTTCCATTATTTCTTTACTTGGCTATGAAACTATTTGGCTTACACGGAAAAACCATTGAAATGTTTGTTAAATTTTAACTCCCAAAAACCGGATAGTACCTCAAACGTTTACCTTCCGGTAAGGCTGTAAACCCGTTAACAAATACGCATTTGATCTTAAAATTTTCTTTTTTTTTTGTTTGTTTTAGTTTGTGCTCCGGTAAAAAAATCGAACGGACACGGATGGACATTTTTGAATCTCGAATTCAAATGAATATGAAACAATTGCCAAAATTTAGACCTCCACCGGTAATTAAATCATATTCATGGTAAATTTCTATACCCAGGAGTTGAAAGTTAGGATGTGTTTCCATACAATTTTGGTACATTTCACATTGACGTCCATTCATATCGCATTACACTGAACGTCAAAAACGCATAAGGTATCGTTTTACCCGTTTGAAACAAACAGATCGAAGTTATCAATTGGGATGATTGGATCAAAATTAGCATGGTATACAACATCATTTTCTACCTACCTCCGTGTCCTTTTTAAAATGTCATTTTCGTAATCAAGAAACGAATTTTCTTTTCACAAAATATAAAAATCTTGTGCCTCTTTTAAACGCACATTTTGTGTGTGTATTTCGTTTCACAAACAAACACAATCTTAATAACGACTAAAAGAGCACTATTCATAGGATAGTAGGATACCAACGACAGTGTAAATTTTGTACTCGGTAAAAAAGTCGGCTTAATTAGTTCAAAAAACGTATTCGTATTGAACACTTATTCAGACATCTAAATTTCGGACGTTTATGGAACAAGGGTCTAGTTTTAAGCTTAGTATAAGAAATGTGCGATTGTTGAAAAAACATTTTGCTCCTGTGTCAACAAACGTACAGAAGCGGACGTTTGTTTAACAAGATGCATCTATTGAACATGCTCTCAGTTCCTTATTCGTTGCAAATTTAAGAGGTTACTGTTTCTAACTTCTCCAAACGTAGTATTTGACCTTCGAAATGTTGTAGATGCGTTAAGACTTCATTTTTATAAATTACATTTCTATTCAGTTCTCTGCAACGAACCGTTCGCACGTAATCTGGTTAATGTAATAGTGGGCGTATATCTGTTTTGAAAGATGCGTGTTCACTCTGTAAGTAGGACGTGAATCTAGCACAGTTTACTCAAAGCTGATAGAAAATAAGGGAACGTTTAAATTTACTAGTAAAAAAAGATCTGCTTCGCTTTCAATCTGAACTGTACTGCTTCAGATGTAATGATTAGGAAATGCATGTTTTTTCACTGATACAAGGCATAGCATTCCTTTTTCTGATCCCTAGCTTTCTACACTTCTCTTTTGTCCCCCTTTTCAATATTTCTATCTATCAACGTCTGTAAGATTTTCTTTTGATCCTCTTTTCTACTTTTTTTCATAAACCTTTTTAAAATTAAACAATCCTTCTTAACCAGTGGTATAAAAATAAAAATATCATACGTAACCATATGGTTGTTCTGTGTATATATAAGTGCATTACCACTACTCTACACATACCCCCGCTTACATAGTATCTCATACTTTACTCTGATCATATCATATTATCACATGCTATAATTCCATTCAAATGGATGCTCAATTATATGGAAGACAATCTAGCACAAGGTGGATACCAACACCTGAACAAATACGAATACTAAAGGATTTGTACTACAACAAAGGAGTTAGATCACCAACTTCTGAACAAATTCAGAGAATTTCTTCAAAGCTGAGGCAGTATGGAAAAATAGAAGGAAAGAATGTCTTCTACTGGTTTCAAAACCACAAGGCTAGAGAGAGGCAAAAGATGAAACTTGCTATGGAGATTTCCAACTCCAATTCTACTCTCACTAATCTCAACGACGCCTATGGTCTCTCTTTTGACTCCAGTTTATCATTGTTTTATTTGTCTTTAAATTTATCACCTTTTTTTTCATATATGGATTGAAATGCAGGGTTTGCTGCTGATAATTCTCCTGCCTTTTTTGAGAGAAGCATTACAGTAAGCTCCTAATTCAGTTTTCTGTAGCATATATTGCAATTGATTCTCCATAACATAAAGGAAAAAAATGTTAAAAAAAAGGTGTCAAATTGTAATTGCAGGAAGCTTGCTTTAATGGAGCAAACCCTGTAGAATGGGAAGGATGCATCATAGAACATAATGTTACAATGCCGTGGATGTACAGTTATATTCAAAATGATCATAACCATTTTGTGTCGCAGTCAACTAGAAATATTGAAACGCTCCCACTCTTTCCAACTCACTCTCAGGAAGAGGAAGAGGAGGAGGAGAAGTTCAGTGTTGCTGTTCCTCAGTCTAATTATTCAAACAATAATGAGTATAATTACCATATGCAGCCCAACAATGGTTATAACATGCCTGCCTATTGTTACAATGGAAATGGAGCTGATTCTCTTGAGCTCACACTCAACTCGTATTACTGTAACAGGAGCTGAATTACATAGGCAAAATGTAACGTCAGCTCTTTTAAGTTGATTTAGTGATTGATTTGCGGTAGTGTTTGGCTATATATGTCATGACTAACAAGTAGATTTATCTGTTCTTACTGGTTTTGAAATTTATGCATGTTTTAAATTTTGATCGTAATATTTATGTAATTAATCCATGTTTATTTTATTCTACTCTAGAGAATAAAAGTGTAAAAGTAGTATTTGGTGGTGTGATGCAATGAGCATTATACAGTGTTTTTTCATGTTCCTATCCTGCCTCGGTCCGATCTTGAATAACCCTGAAACTTTTAGCACCACGGTTCGAAATTCAATTGGATCTCATTTATTCATGAATATTGGTCGGACCTTTGAACCAACGGTCCAATCGTCGATTTTACCTGATTGAACCACGATTATTTTGTTTTTTGCTATTTTCTTATCGTGTAGTTCTCTTCCATTTTCATTTTTTTGCGTTGCTTTGAAGAAGATAAATAAATATATATATTTCAAAAATCATATTCGTTTAAAAATCTAAACCACTAACTTTATTACTTTGTTGTTAACTGCTGTAAATTTTTCTAATACCACTTTAAGATTCATCAAGTTTATCGTTATTAAACTTCTATCGTTGTGCACTACTCTACTATATATAAAGCTACAGTTGTGCTGCAACAACAAAAGTATACCTTGAAAACCATCTACAGCTTGTGTACATAGCATAATTATTTCAATATTTTTGTGTATATTTTGTACTTAAATGTGCAAATTTTTTGAAAAAATAAATCACGGTTTCCACAGTTCGAGCGATTGAACCATCAAAATCTTAAATCTTCAATCATCACGCTTAGAGGCACGACAAGATCATGAAAACTATGGTATTATATAGCAAAGAAATAGCAGGTTTTATATTGTAGTTATATTTCATGTTTGAGCTCTCAATCTAGGCTGCTCTGCGTGGTTTTTGCACCGAATTCGTCGCTATTAATTTTATTTATTTATTTCTGAAAGAAATATAGACAGCTTCTTCAGTTTGGTCACTCTTCGCTTTTCTGACCAGAAATGTTCACGAATATAAATAGCTTCTCTTATCTTTCTGCCCTTTAATTGATCACTGTTCAACCGGGTGTAAACCTAACAAAAATAACATCATCTACACTTGGATTCCGCATCAATATCGATTGTATTTAACTTGTTATTTGGTCATGCGCTAATGCAGCGTCAAACAGAAGGTGAAATCACCCTTGCACTATATTTGATAAGTTAGTGCACGTGCTATATTTCTTCAAATGACATGCTAAACTATTTGTTTAGTTTTAATTTAGCCCGCAGTGTTAGTATTTAACGTGTCATAGACTCGTAGTTGGTAGATTTTATTGTTGTTAGCTGATAATGTACACAGATTGTTTTGTTTTTGTTGTAAAAATAAACCTTAAAACATACAAGATGTATGTAACAACTCTGCTTTTGAAGATTACCTGCAAATATTAAATTATAACGGTAGTTATAATTTAGTATTGTGAATTAAAATAAAATTATAAATTATTTATTTGGAATAAACAGTGAATTTTTGGAAATAAAATGAGAAAATAAAGTTAGGAACTTTATTTTATTTTGTTTGAGTTAATAATGAATGGAAAATAGTTTTTATTTGGTGAAAATGCAATAATTTTAGAATTTATTGCTAATTACTTCTTTTAATAATTTTTAAAGGAAGTATTTGATTTTTAAAAGTTGTTTATTTAAATCAAAAAATGGAATTTGATTTTAAAATGAGTTTAAAATGGTTTGTTATATTTTTCTAAACAAGAAAAATATTTTAGTAAAATTTTTGGAGTTAAAAATATGGAGTCATGCATTTATTAGTGTAAAATTGTATATTTATGTAAAATACGGGTTTTAATAATAAAAATGTTTTGAAATTAAAATTAAGCTTTTTATATGATGTAATATATTTTATTTTTTTATGTATGTAAGTTTACATATTTTATTTGTGTAGAAACTTAAAATAAAATGCATTGTTTGATTATATATCATAGTGTAAATATATGCATATTGACTTAGGTGTGAATTAAAACCTTAAGCTAATTAATTTATTTTTCTATTTGGCCCAAAAGCCCATTAGCCTAGAAGCAGAAGATAAGGAAATGAGAAAACATTTTACAGAAAACTATTTCGATCTCCTACATCTAGCGAGTAAACAGAAAAAAGAAATCAAACTCACATTTTCTTCAATTCCAAGCTTCAAATCTTCATATTTCTTCAAGCAAGTTGCTATTTTTATCAAACCTAAAGAAAAACAAAAGGAAATCCATTCCAAAACACAAATATTTCATCAAAATCTGAATTTGAGAATTGAATTGTCTTTTAGCTCCTTTTTTTTGTATGTTCCTATTTCCAGCTTTTATAGGTTGTAGAAGCTCAAATTCAACCCAATGTTCAAATTTTAGACTTAAATTCGAGGTTTGATCCATTTTAACAGCAAGTGAATATCAATCTCCCAATTTCTAGCTTATGCAATGCCAAAAATCGCAAGATGAAGTGAAGATTTGCTTAAAATCGTTTTTGAATTGTTTTGATTTTCTGGGTAAACTGTTTTGAGTAGCTCTTTGTGCAGTCATATCTTTCTATTCCTACAACGAAATGGTGCCGGATTTTTTTCAGTTTTGTAGACCATGTTTTGTACATTAAGCATACCAAATTTGACGTCCTTTCGACTTATATAGCTTATAAAAACATGCTACCGAACTTTGATTCTGGGTATGTTTTTACTCAGATTTTTACAGTGAAAACACTGTTTGACTTCAAATTTGAGACATCATAAGTTTCTTATAGCTTGTTCAAATTTCTTGATTATTTTTTCAGTTTCAAGTATGAGTGTTAAACTTTATGCATACCGAATTTCAGGTTATTTCGACTCGTGTAGCTTATGGAAATGTGTTGTCGAACTTTGATATGGAGCATGTTTTTGTCCAGATTTTAACATGAAAACACTGCCTAGGTTCAACTTTGAGACATCATAACTTTCTCATACTTTATTCAAATTTTGTGATTCGTTTTCCAGTTTCAATTACGAGTGTTAAAATATATGCCTATCAATTTTGAGCTCAGTATGGGATCGTTTGGTCTTCTTTTTCAGGCCTGTAAGATGAACCCAAGAACTGTTGCGAATATGGTCTCAGTCCATGTTTGAGACGGCGTAACTTTTTCATTTTCAATCGGGATTCGTCGATTCTTTTTTGTTTGAGAGCTGAAGTTTTCTACTATTTGCGCACTAATTTTTAGTTTAATTAGAGCTCGTTTGGCTATCTATTTCATATCTGAAAGTAGTTCCAGAGAAGATTTCAGACTAGGTATTATTTTTTCTATGCATTATGTTCTTTTTCCTTTCGAATTTTGACTTTTACTTCATGTTTTTGCGATATTTTTAAATTGTTTTGAGGGGGTGATGCCTATCAATAGGCTAGTCTAGTTTTGATGAATTTGAAATTCAAATTTGAATTGAATTTGAATGACGGTTTTGAGTAATTACTTTTATTTCGAGCACGGATTTTTCCAAACGATTTTGAAATAATTTTTAAATTTATGGGCATTTAAAATAATTATTATATAATGTTTTAAAGTATTTTCAAGTGTAAAATCAATTTATTCTCTATAATAAGGAAGATTTTTAAATAGGGTTTTCAAATTGATTTCAAGAGTTGGTTTTCAAAGCTTTTTTTCCGAAGTAAATTATTTTATATATAAATTATACGTTTTTGCACATTTCGAGCGAATGAGAAAGAGAATTAAACGGTTTGGTAAAACATGTGGTATGGGACACCTACGTTTATCTTATCGGTTAATTCTCGACTTGTCCGTTTGATCTTTTTAACATTCGAGTCGAGTTTACCCATGAGATGAGATAAACTTTTTACTGCTTTGAGAGTGAAATTTACTAGTGATTAGTAAACCGTTTAGTGCGTGTGTGTGGTATGGGACACATGTTAACACTGTTTGGGTTTCTATCCGAGATTTTATGACACATTTGTTTAAGTGATATATTTTCCAGTGCTGGACCCTCGAGTCATTTGTCCTTCAGGATTTTTGTCTAAAAGGCATTTGTCATTGCGACGTAGTTGTCATTGGAGATGTTTGTCTAAGAGAAGTATTTATTTATACTTTGGAACGTTTGTCTAAGAGACGTGGCGACTTATTTTGGGAGAAAAGTATTTGGCGAGCTTCGGCCATAAGCACAAGCTATATCTATGAGATGATTTCATCGATTTTCTTATGATTTCCAAGTGTATCCCAATTTTACATTATTGGCCATTTGAGTCGTTGGAGATATTATATATGGCGATTATATCTTTGGAAATTGAACTCCTTATCGAGTTTTATATTTGAGATTTGGGTTTGCCAACACTGGCGTTATTTGAGATTTGCCTTTTTGGCATATTATATGAGATTTTCCTTTTGGCGTTTATTTGAGAATATAGTCTCCAATGTTGGAGATTTATATTTGATTGCCTTATGGCTTATTTTGAGATGGTGATTTCTTTGAAGTTGTTTTAAGTTGCCAGTATGATGATTTGGGATTTCTTCTCTTTGGAATTATGTTTTTCTCCTAAACCATATTTGATGTTTTATGATACGCCGATGAGATGAGGCATGCTTTTATTGTGAGATTTGTTATAGAGTTTTATCTCCTTTGAGTTGCATTCATATTTAGTGACATTCTTATATCACTTGAAATTACTATACCTACTTAATTGTGCATTGTGAAGTAACCATATACCCTTGAATTATTCCTTCTCACTTGAGAAGATTATCACCTTACCTTATGCTTATGTAATCGATTATCCTCTTACACTGATTTGTTTAGCTAGAATGACCCGTGTACTTTATACTCGGGTCAGATCGAGGTGTTTCAGGTTAGGTACCCTTTGTATTAGCATATTCTTCTTCTGCGTGGACTTTTATGCTAGCTCTTTTTGTTTGTAGCTTTTGTGTAGTCCTTTTTGTTGCTACTTTGATATGTATATTCTTTTGATTCGTGTTTATATTGTGGTCATCATACCGCATACGTGATATATAATTTTGTATACTCTGTGATGTATTTGTATATGTGTGTATATATGTGATTATCTATTGTTCTGTGATGTGTTTTGTATTTGGGTTGTTGTATTTTGTTCTGATGGATCCTGTAATCACCTAAGGCTTTGTATTAAGTATTTATTAGATATGTTGATCCATTTGAGAGGAAAAAAATATAGAACATTTATCGACGTATTCAATAGATATTTAAGATAAGACTATAGATGATCGCTCCTAAATAGCCTCATTCTCCGCATTAGCAGACTGTATCACCCAGTAATACTCTTTGTTAATGTGGGTCTTGGGGTGGGGCGTCACAGCTTGGTATCAGAGCTGAGTTTAGAACAAAATATCATAAACACAGAACATAAACACATATTATGGTATGTTGAAGTATAATACGAGTGTTACCAATCCCTTAGTCATGGTATCCTATACCTTATCGTGTCCTTTGAGTTAGAGTTTGGGATATGTCTAGAAATATATTTTATTCCGTAATATTCCATAATAGAATTTATAACATCTTATCTTAGGTGTAATCCTAATTATGATTGTTCTATCCGAGTCCTCTTTGATATGGGTGCTTGACACGTATCTGTATCAGAGGAATTTATTGATGCTTTTGGATGTTCTTGTTTTGTTTTTCTGTGAGGATTGCGAATCCTATTGAGGGGATCCGCAATATTTGACATGAAGTATGAGGATTTTGGGAATTCTTCCTGGTAGCTTATCTTTTCATGTGAATTAGCACGTTAGCTTCAATCTAGAGTTTAGAATGATTTGAGATGGAGTGGCTTGCGTATTATCAAGCTGCATTCAGTAATTCGAAGGATCCTATACTTAGGTATTCTAATTTTGGCTTGAATTTTAGTCATTATGACTTTGTTGATTTCTGTGACTCCGTTAAGGTTTGTCAACCTATCGGGAAACAGGTGTTGTGTTGGTAGCCTCCTTTCAAATTCTTAGTCTTTCCGTCATTTTTCCATGAGAATGTCCACTAAGGAAATGAGGCAATTAATTGAATTTATTCGATATTTGTCATTCGTGCTTCTTTCGAAATATCCTCATTGGATACCCATTTATTGATAGGCTTTGTGACATTAATTCAATCAAAGTAATGATGTGTCGTTTGTATTCTTCTTCTCATTCGAGAAGATATCTTGCTATTACTATTATATCTTATCGATTCCTTTTAATCTATTGAGTGGTGCTAGGGTCATTTCTCAACTTGGCCTTATGCCGATTTTCATGAGCTACGAGATACGGAGGATAGCGTTCCTCTTACCGCATTATGTACTCGTATGAGTCTCATGAGTGGCTCGTTATACCGTTTGGAATAACGAATACTCTAGTATATTCTATCAGTTTTGTGAATCGAGTATTATGGAAATATCTCGATGAGTTCTCCTTGTGCTTTTGTTTTTGAGTACAAGTTAAAATTGTGTTTTTAAATCTTTCAAACTGAAGATATGTTTTAAGTCAAATTAGACTTTTGAGAGAAATACAGAATATTTTAAGTATTATAGAGGCATTTCTTTTTAAAGAAAATGATTTTTGTGTTGGGTTGTCCATGAGGTTCTTTAGGAATTCTAGTCGATGTGCATGATCAACGTTATCGATAGGTATTTCCTAAACGCTATGATGAGGCAATCGGACATGGTAAATTCAGTTTTAATAAGTAAAGATTGGAATAAATTAATATGGTTTGAGAATTATTTGCACCCATTGAACCATAGTAAGTGTTAGAGGAGTGGCGAGACAGTTTTGATCATTAGGTCAACTCTGCAGCCAACGATAGGTTCATTAGCTATAAAATAATAGCGAGCCAATACCCTTGTAATTTATTAAATTTTTTGAAATTTAATATGTTATTTTTAAACTTTAGTCATGGGTTTATGAGCAAATTTTGTTCCAAATTTTGGTTCATTAAG
Source organism: Allium cepa (assembly GCA_030765085.1). Lineage (NCBI taxonomy): Eukaryota > Viridiplantae > Streptophyta > Magnoliopsida > Asparagales > Amaryllidaceae > Allium > Allium cepa. The sequence continues at coordinate 962,053,263 of CM060932.1, read as the reverse complement.
AATTTGTTGGTGTGAATTTGTAAAATTCTTTTGAAAAACAAATTTTAATTAATTATCAACTTTAATTATTTTTATGTTGATAATCAAGTGGCAATTTAATTTGTATGAGAAAGTGGAAATATGAGGTTGAACTGTTTTGATACATGAGTAATTCATGTAGTATAATCATTTTTAAGTTGTGATAATAATTTAAAACTTTATATATATTTTCAAAATTATAAATGAACAACAATTATCTCTTGAAAATGGAAGTTATTAGTTATCTCTTCCAAAATGAGTTTTCTTAGTTAATTGTTCTTAAAAATTAAATTTTTGGGAAGCAATGAAATTTGTCCAATTAATGAATTGTTTCTTTTATGAAAATTATATAAAGTTGATCATATTTTAATATGTCTTAGCTTTCCTAGAAAATAGAAGATAATTTAATAAATGATTTAGCAAAATGCTTGTTTAAAAATATAATTTGAAACTAAAATGGATTGGGAAAATTTCAAAGTTTAATTTGATTTGAATGATGAAATTTGGTTGAAAAAGTGTTGTTCAAACAACAATAACTTGAGATTTACAATTCCGAATGAATTCAGACTTTCTGCAAATAGAAGAGCCTTTAGAAAGCTATAAATTTTCATTTACTACTTTAGAAAATTTTACGATTTCCATAATTTAAAATGGGTTTGAAAGTAGATGGTCATTTCTGTCATATAAGAGATTTTCTAAAGTGTAAGCTGAAAATAAATTAGCATAACTTTCAAATCGTAAATCCGATTTTTATGATCTTTATATTGTTGGAAAGCTTAGACTTAGTAGAACAACTTTCATTTTATAAATAAACTCAGAATTTGAGTTTTCATGGGTCAAAATTTAAGATCTTTACAGCACGTATGTAATTGAAGTAACTTGTTTTCTTAATAGTTAAGTGCACTATACCTATTTTGTGACTAAAATTTGGTTGACGTTTTGCCTCAAAGTATATATATTTCAAACTGAAATATATTACGGTAGAATCTATGAATAAAACATTTTATTCACTTTAAATAAAGAGTTTAGAGAATAAATTGGATTTTCGAAAGAAGTCTTGAATTTTTTTAGAATATTGAAGTTTGAGAATTTGAGTATATAGAAATTGGGTTTTTGAAACCTTAAAAACTTTTGTTTCGTAAAATAAGAGTATATAAATTCATTCCTCGAGTTTGTTTTGTCCTTGAGCCATTATTTAACATCGTGCGCTACGGGGTCATTTGAGTCTGGTGGCCTTTGAAGAAACCACCTCTCATCGAATTCTCTTACATTTCTTATTGTCAAACCTATGTTTGTGTGGTTCTTTCCATAATGACACACGAAAAGTCATGTCGATAATCATCTTGATTGGAGTCCGGGATAAAATTTGAGCTAAATCCCGACTCTATTCGAGAAATTTATTAGAAATCAATCTCACTTGATTGATCCTTTGGGTAGCATTCTATTGTGTTCTTGTTTTGAAGGTGAGAAGCTTTCGAAATCATGAGGTATTGTTTATACAAATTTTATAATGCGCTAATCCTGATGAATATATTTGGGATATTATATAATTTATCGAGCAATTTTATTTTGGTCTTCTATCAATTTGAGTTGATATGAAATTTTTTTAAACTCGAGCTTGTCTATCTTTCTTTTGATTGATGAAATAAATGAGTTGAATATGAATTCTTCTCTAGAAATTGTGAAGACGGAATTTTGCTAAGGGGGGTCTATAACAACCCTGGTTTTGGAGATTACCTGTAAATATTAAATGATAACGGTAGTTATGATTTAATATTGTGAATTAAAATAAAATTGAAAATTACAAATTGCTTATTAGGAATAAACATTGAATTTTGAAAATAAAATGAGAAAAAAAAGTTTGTAACTTTATTTTATTTTGTTTGAGTTAATAATGAATGGAAAATGGTTTTTATTTGAAGAAAATGCAATAATTTAATTAATTATTGCTAATTACTTATTTTAATATTTTTTAAGGAAGTATTTGATTTTTAAAGGTTGTTTAATTAAATAAAAAGATGGAATTTGATTTGAAAATGAGTTTAAAATGGTTTGTTATATTTTTCTAAGTAAGAAAAATATTTTAGTAGAGTTTTTGGAGTTAAAAATACGGAGCTATGCATTTATTAGTGTAAAATTATGTATTTATGTAAAATAAGGGTTTTAATAATAAAAATATTTTAAAATTAAAACTAAACTTTTTATATGATGTAAAATTATTTATTTTCTTATGTATGTACGTTTACATATTTTGTTTGTGTACAAACTTGGAAGAAAATGCATTGTTTTATTATTATTATTATAACATAGTGTAAATATGTGCATATTGAATTAGGTGTTAATTAATACCTTAGGCTAATTAATTTATTCTCCATTTGGACCCAAAAGTCCATTATCCTAGAACCGAAGGATAAGGAAATGAGAAAACATTTCCTGTACGTATAGAAAACTTTTCTCATCTCCTACATCTAGCTAGTAAATAGAAAAAAGAAACCAAACTCATCTTTTCTTCAATTCCAAGGTTCAAATCTTCATATTTCTTCAAAGTAGTTGCTATTTTTATCAAATATAAAGAGAGAACAAAAGGTAATACATTCCAAAACACAAACAATTCATCAAAATCTGAATTTGAGAATTGAATTGTCTTTTAATTCCTTTTCCTCTTTTGCATGTTCTTATTTCAAGCTTTTACAGGTTGTAGAAGCTCAAATTCAACTCAAGCTTCAAACTTTTTATTTAAATTCAAGGTCTGAACATATTTGACAGCAAGTGAGTATTAATCTCACAATAAGTAGTTTATGAAATGTCAAAAATCTCAAGCTGAAGTGAAAATTTGCCTAAAATCGTTTTTGAAATGTTTTGAATTTCTACGTAAACTGTTTTAAGTAGCCCTTTGTGCAGTCATATCTCCCTATTCCGCCATAGAAATGGTGCCGGATTTTTTTAAGTTTATAGACCATGTTTTGTACATTAAGCATACTAAATTTCAGGTCTTTTTGACTTATATAGCTTATAGAAATATGCTGCCGAACTTTGATTCAGAGCACGTTTTTACCCAGATTTTTACAGTGAAAATACTGTCTGGGTTCAAATTTGAGACATCATAAGTTTCACATAGCTTGTTCAAATTTCATGAGTTTTTTCCAGTTTCAAGCATGAGTGTTAAACTTTATGCATATTGAATTTCAGGTTATATTGACCCATGTAGCTTATAGAAATATATTGCCGAACTTTGGTTCGGATCATACTTTTGTCCAGATTTTTCCATAAACACTGTCTGGGTTCAACTTTGAGACATCATAAATTTCTCATACTTTATTCAAATTCTGTGATTCTTTTTCCATTTTCAAATATGAGTGTTCAAATATATGCCTATCGATTTTTAGCTTAATATGAGGTCGTTTGGTCCTTTTTTTTAGGTCTGTAACTTGAACCCAAGATGGTTTTCATGAACTGTTGCAAACATAGTCTGAGTCCATGTTTGAAACAGCGTAACTTTTTCATTTTCAGTCGGGATTGATCAATTCTTTTTTTTTAGAGCTGAAGTTTTCTACATTTTGCAAACCAATTTTTAGTTCGTTTATAGGTAGTTTGGCTATCTGTTTCATATCTGAAAGTTGAACATAGAGAAGATTTCAAACCTGGATATTATTTTGTCTATGCATTTTTATTTTCTTTTTCTGTCCGACTTTTGACTTTTACGTCATGTTTTTGCGATATTACAGAATTTTTTGAGGGGGATGATGCTTATCAATAGGCTAGTGCAGTTTTGATGAATTTGAAATTTAAATTTGAACTGAATTTGAATGACAGTTTTGAGTAATTTCTTTTATTTCGAGCACGGATTTTTCCAAATGATTTTGAAATAATTTTTAAAATTTATGGGAATTTTAAAATAATTATTACATAATATTTTAAAGTATTTTCAAGTGTAAAATCTATTTATTCTCTATAATAAGGGAGATTTTCAAATAGGGTTTTCAAATTGATTTTAAGAATTGGTTTTCAAAGCTTGTTTTCCAAAATAAACTATTTTATATATAAATTACACGTTTTTGCATATTTCGAGTGAATGAGAAGGAGAATTAAACGGTTTGGTAAAACATGTGGTATGAAACATCTGTGCTTATCTTACTGGTTAATTTCCGACTTGTCTGTTTGATCATTTTGACCTTTGAGTCGAGTTTACCGATGAGATGTGGTAAACTTTTTACCGCTTTGAGTGTGAAATTTACTTGCGGTTAATAAATCGTTTAGTGCGACCGTGTGGTAAAGAACACACGTTAACATTGTACGGGTTCCTATCCGAGAGTTTATGACATATTTGTCTAAGAGACATATTTTCCAGTACTGGACCTCGGGTCATTTGTCCTTCGAGATGTTTATCTAAGAGACGTTTGTCATTGCAGCGTATTTGTCCTTGGGATGTTTGTCTAAGGGACGTATTTATTTGTTCTTGAGACGTTTGTCTAAGAGACGTAGCGTCTTATTTTAGGAGAACAGTACTTGGCGAGCTTCGGCCATAAGCACGTGCTATATCTTTGAGATGATTTCATCGATTTCCTTGTGATTTTCCAAGTGCATCGTCTTCTTACATTTTTGGCCATTTGAGCTGTTCGAGATATTTTATATGGCGATTATATCTTTGGAAATTGAATTCCTTATCGAGTTCTATATTTGAGATTTGGTTTTTCCAACACTGACGTTATTTGAGATTTTCCTTTTTGGCATATTATATGAAATTTGCCTTTTGGCATTTATTGGGATTATAGTCTCCTATGTCGAAGATTTATATTTGATTGCTTTATGGCGTATTTTGAGATGACGATTTCATTTAGGTTGTTTTGAGTTGCCGATGTGGCGATTTGGGATTTCTCCTCCTTGGAGTTATTTTTTTCTCCTAAACCATATTTGATGTTTTGTGATACGCCGATGAGATGAGCTGTGCTTTTATTAAGATTTTTATCGCCTTTGAGTTGCATTCATATTTAGTGACAACCTTATATCACTTGAAATCACTATCTCTACTTAATTGTGCCTTGTGAAGTGACCATATACCCATGAATTATTCCTTCTCATTTGAGAAGATCATCACCTTGCCTTATGCTTATGTTTATCTATTATCCTCTTAAACTGATTTGTTTAGCTAGACCGACCCGTATATTTTATACTCGGAGTCAGACCGAGGTGTTTCAGGCTAGGTACCCTTTGGATTAGCCTATTCTGCTTCCGCATGGACTTTTCTGCTAGCTCTTTTTATTTGTAGCTTTTATGTAGTCCTTTTTGTTGCTACTCTAATATGTACATTTTTTTTGACCCATGTTTGTATTGTGGTCGTCATACCACGTACGTGATGTATCATTTTGTATACTCTGTGACGTATTTGTATACGTGTGTGTATATGAGATTATTTGTTGTTTTGTGATGTGTTTTGTATTTGAGTTGTTGTATTTTGTTCTGATAGATCGTATAACCACCTATGGATTTGTATTAAGTATTTATTTGATATGTCGATCCACTTGAGAGGGAAAAAAATATTGAGCATTTATCGACGTATTCAATGTATATTTAAGACAATGCTGTAGATGGTCGCTCCTAAATAGCCATATTCTCCGCATTAGCAGACGGTATTACGCAGTGATACTCTTTGCTAATGTGGGTCTCGGGGTAGGGCATCACAGCTTGGTATCAGAGCTAAGTTTAGAACAAATATCAGAAACGTAGAACAGAAACACATACTATTGTACATCCAAGTATAATACAAGTTTACCAATCCCTTAATCATCGTATCCTATACCTTATCATGTCCTTTGAGATAGAAGTTTGGGATATGTCTAGGAATATATTTTATTTCATAGTATTCTATAATAGAATTCGTAATATCTTATCTTAGGGGTGATCCTAATTGCAATTATTCTACTCGAATCCTCTTCGATACGGATGCTTGACACTCATCCGTATCGAAGGAATTTGTTGATGCTTTTGGATGTTCTTGTTTTGTTCTTCTGTAAGGATTGCGAATCCTATTGAGGGGATCGCGATATTTGGCATGGTGTATGAGGATTTGGGGAATTCTTCCCGGTAGCTTATCTTTTCAAGCGAATTATCATGTTATCTTCTATCTAGAATTTAGAACGAATTGAAAGGAGTGGCTTGCGTATTATCAAGAGCATTCTGTGATTCGAAGGTCCTATATTTAGGTATGGCTGATTTTTTGTTTCTGGTTCTTTGTAATGTTAATGATGATTCCGTAGTATTTGTATTCACATTTGAGTTTCGAGATATTGATGATATATCTCGAATTTCAGTCATTATGACTTTGTTGATTTCTATGAGTCCGTTCAGATTTGTCACCCCATCGGGCAATCGGGTGTTGTGTTGGCGGCCTCTTTCCCAGTTCTTAATCTTTCGGTCATTCTTCGACAAGAATGTCCAATAAGGAAATGAGGTGATTAATTGAATTTATTCGATATATGTCATTCATGCTTCATTCGAAATAACCTCTTTGGATACCCATTTGTTGATAGGTTTTATGACATTAATTCACTCGTTGTAATGATGTGTTTTTTGTATTCTTCTTTTCATTTGAGAAGATATCTTGCCATTACTCTTATATCTTATCGATTCCTTCTAATCTATTGAGTGGCTCTAGGGTCATTTCTCAACTTGGCCTTACACTGATTTTCATGAGCTACGAGTTGTGGAGGATAGCGTTCCTCTTACCGCATTCTACACTCGTATGAGTCTCGTGAGTGGCTTGTTATACCATTCGAAATAACGAACACTCCAGTATATTCCATCGGTCTTGTGAATCGAGTATTCTGCTAATATCTCGAGGAGTTCTCCTTATGTATTTGATTTTGAGTATGAGTTAAAATTGAGTTTTTAAATCTTTCAAATTGAAGATATGTTTTGTGACGGCTCGGATTTTGCTCGCTCAAAAATCGACATCCGTACTTCAAATCGTACTCGAATGCCATAGATTCGACCGTTCAAATCCGATTCGCCGGAGCTTATAACAATCATTAAGTAAACAACACAGCGGAATAAAAGAATAATACATTGATATACAGCTTTGATACAATATCTGATACAACAGATGATCCAATAGATATCAATATACATCAGAGATATGATACAATAAAATAGCAGCGGAAAGAAAATAGATAGCAACATCTAGCATACTGAACAAATAACTCTAAATAGTCTTCGACGAAGAACTCCAAATCGGAACTGTAACTCCATTTCCAAGAATCAATCCAGCAGTAGCTCGAACTCCCAATAACATATCACCAAGCTCAACAAGACTGGTGTGATCCAAAGACTGAACTAACTCCAGATAATCCACTATATCTAACTATCTGTAAAACCCAACTCTAGACTGCTCGTGTAGAAAATAATGAGCACCCAGAGTTTAGGAAAGAAACGATAAACTCCGGATCAGTCGTGGGACTGGTGTGAGCAACAAAAACAGTTTATCTATTAGAAACATTTAACAAAAGATTTTCAAAGTCAATTCGCAATGCTTTTGAAAAATGAGACTACCATAAGGCCTCCCGCACGCACACACAATGCAAACGCAGAATCGGAGGAGATTTCTCCTTATGATAGTCAAAGATGCTTGATACGCATTAAAAAGAACATTTGATATTATTACTAGTGCATAGTGTAGGGAAAAATTCATTTCGAAAGTAGAATATAAATCTTAGCCAACATACGACCATTATCGTATGCCTACTATAGCTAACTATGTTAAATAGCAGGTTACCGCCACATTCCATAGCAGGTTATACAACTAAAACCGTACAAGTCACGTATTGTTTCTTTGGATTTCCAACAAATGGTCAGGCCAAGGAACTTCCCATTGCCACATGAGAATGCCTCTGGAAAGACATCCCCGAGAACCAAACCGGAACTCTGCCAACACAAGGTCGGGTTACCCCAAACTGGGTAACTACTGACACGAGCACGCCATTCCCCGATCGTAAACGACCTTTCTCACGGGATCCCGAAAACCAACAACCACAAAGTAATAAATTCGTAGTAACCACATAGGTTAAATATCTGGGCTCCATACCATGATACCACCTCTATCCAGAAGGAAATGTACATACCCTAAAGGGTGCTACCCCTCATAACCTTGCCGCATCTTTCCTGTTTTGACCATTTCCGGGGTGTGAGGTTCGACGAAGTCACGTCCACAAAAACATACTTTATACAAAAGCCATGCTTTGGGTCAACAAATGATCAACACAATGATCACTAAGATAGACGATCAAATAAACGATCCTATCACAATAATCAACACAATGATCATTTACAGCAACACTCAGCATATCACATTACCAAATTGGGAATATATCGCTGATAACTTCAATTATATAACCTCTGAGCTCGTACGTCTCAGAGAAGGGTGTTAAGCTAAAAGAATAAATTCTCCGCCACCTACAGAAATATATTTGAAAGAAATCGGCTTTATATCTCAACTTGTAATGTCAGACATACAATCCATACAAGTCTGTTCCGGGCTCGAACAGAACCGAAGGCACTTACAAAGAAGTCCTTGCAACCCGGATATTCACAATCCCGATCGGATTTTCCCATCACTTAGGGAGTTTCTATACCGGCGCGACTCGGTGCAGAAACAATCGATAGGTCATCCTATCGCTTTCACAAATACCCGGTCTTCATCACCGGTCTTCAAATGCTATCCATAACGACGTATCACATATTCGGAATGGGTTATACGACACAAAGGTCCTTTCCCGGTTAAACCGAATAGTGAGCGAAAATATTTTCAAAACATATGGATATGGGATTTCAATTAAGTCACAACTTAATAATTCAAACTTTCTTTCAAATGGTTTAACAAATTACCATTTTCAATCTTTAAACAAAAAGATTCATTTTCACAACCTTTAACGGTTTAAACAATTTTCACATTTAAATCTTTTAAACAAAAGATTCATTCACATATTTTCCAAATCAATTTTCATTTCAATTGATTAACTCGTTAAATCTTTAAATCAAAGATTTAACTTATAGCTTTCAAAACAATTTCATTTCTATTTGATTTAAACAAATCATCATTTTAAATCTGTTAAAAATAAACAGATTTAATTCATAGTTTTCAAAAAGAATTCATTCATAACTTAGGAAAATCATTTCTCTAGTCAATCTTGCAATTCCCCTAATTAACTGGAATCTCAGTTCTTATCCAAAAGTGTTTATCATTTGAAAACAACAGTTTTCATTTTGGAAATCTGATTCATTTATACGAGTTGAAATCCTTGGGTTAAATTCAAATTCCCAAAAATAATGCTTAAAAGTGGTTTAATCCCTATATAACCAATATAACATCTTTAATCCCTAATTTCAAATCATAGAATTCAATTTCAAGTATTGAATTTAAATTTAAATCAAATTATTTAAATTCCAAAACTTAATCAAGTAATTTAAAAATAAATTTTTATTTTTGAAATACATTCCAAAAGCTTTTCACATTTATTCCGATTCCATTTCCAAAACATTTGAATTTAAAAATTCAAATTTAACTATTTCAAAAATCTGCGACTTAATCGATTTCCTCGTGAAATCCATATTTGTGTGTGTATGGTGTGGTCCAGGGGTTTAACTCAATAGTGCAACATCATTTCAATCATCACAGATTAAAACACAGAAATATAATTGATAAGCGATATAAACTATAACGCTTATCATATATTCACAGATTCACAGATAATATACAAATATATCATCAATAAATGAATAAATACACAGCTCACTTCACAGAACAAACTATCACAGATCAGATAGGAAAAACAATTCAAGGCAACTCATACAATACAATTATTCATAAGTAAGGTCAGGCATTTGATAATCATCCATAAACAGGATTAATAAATCGTTTAATCCTAATTGATTCAAGTTATTTCCAATTTAATTAATTACTTATGAATAAATTATCCATTTATTATTTCTCTAAGTAATTACCTTTCCAAAATTATCGAGTGATTATTCTGAATTAATTAACTAAAGTACTTAACTTGAACAAATTCAATTAACTCAATTAATGATACTGAATAATTAATTCCACAATTACTGTCATTAAGTAATTTTACTTAATGGTTCCACAATTTATTATTATTAAATTAATCTTATTTAATCATTATTAATTATCTTTAATTATAAATTTATCTAAATCATTGATTTAAAATTTAAATAAACCATTCTTTGATTACCTTATAAATTTAATCATTTTTATTACCTTAATTATCTCTATGATAATTAATTTCTTTATTAATGACTTCATTGATATCTAAGTGTATACACCTTAATATTTTTTTTTTTTTTATATATTCGTATTGATTTATTTTCACTTACTTGCTTAAACACTTTTAAGTTATTTAAACAATTTAAATTTTTATATAAATTTTTATTTTATTTTAAACTTCTTTGATTTCAGAACTAGGATTCAAATTATATTTGAATCCAAATTTAGATTTTTGACTTAAAACTTATTTACAATTTAAAACTCTATTTCTTTCAAATTCAAACTATTTAACCTTTTCAAAGTTGTTACAAACAATTAAATTTAGAACTTAATCTTATCTTAAACTAGGATTTAAACTTCATTCGAATCCACACTCAACTTTGTTTTAAAACTGGTTTTAACTATCCATTTCTAATTTCAAAAGACATTCAGATTTAAGCATTTAAAACTTACAGGTTTAAGGTAAAGCCTGTAACTAAATTTTTTACCTAAGACTACAATGTTCAGACCGTCAGAGCACAGTGCTCGTGCACGTGCTCACCATCGTCCATCACTTCCAGCCGACGCCGCAACATCGAGCATGTCACCGGCTACTCCCAGGTTAACTTCCGATCACCCAAACTCCAACTTCGTCTCGCATTCGAAATCGAAGATTTCGAACCAAACCTGGAAACACAAAGTCACGAGCCTGGAAATGCTCGACCCTATCGCATCCCATACCTGTCAACGCTTCATCCTCCGACCCCCGACCACTGGCCAGCCTTCAACTCCGGCCATCGACGCGTCAACTCGACCCCCACCATCCCCTAGAACCCCGAGACACTCGGTGCTTTCACGAGACAGCGGTGCACAAGTTTCTTATGTGGTTAAAAACTAGGTTTACAAAATAAAATCTCACGCCGCCGCTTCCACGTCCAATAATAAATTTATCTAGTATTTTTCCCAAACTACCCTACTCGCGAGCTATCATCAACGTAAGGCTCGATCCAGGAATCATCGCCGATGATCGAACTTTGACGAAAAAGAATTTTCTGCTCAACTTGAAAATTCCCGATAATCTCTAACTTAAAAATCAAAATTTTATCACCAAAATTCCTCATTTTCAATCACTAATCAAATTATAAAATCGAAATGTGAAATTTAATCATTTGATTTTAAGACAAATTTTGGGTTCATCACTGCAATATCTTATTTGAAAAAAAATTGCTTAATATAATTGCATAAAACTATTTTTAAAATTGATGTTACAGTTTTACAAGCATTTTTCATTTTGAAATCCAAGTCTAAAATTTGTTATGTAAAGAGCAATTGATTTTTTTTTTCTTTCTTTCCTTAATATAAGCCTGTATATATATCCTATTTTAACAGAGGTAAGTATGCCTGTAAACAGACTTGCATATCTTTATCTCTGCACATTTATAAACATACCCACCAAATTCACTTAAATCAAAAACATCTCATATCATACTCCAAGAATCAAGATATATATATGTTTAAGGTCTTATAAAAGAGGAGTTTGCTCACAGTATTTCCAAAGGAAGAAGAAGACAGAGCTTGCAAATGTTGAACAGGGCACAGAGCACATCTTCTTTGCTCCTTTGATCTTCAATTTGTCTGATTAAATGGTTGTTCAAGTTTAAATTGAATTTTTGTTTGAGTTTTCACTATGATGCTTGCTCCCATTTTACTCAGTTGTGATAATGAACTGAAAGGAGGGTTGATGTATATAAATGATAGTGTGCAGGTTGAGGTTAAGTACAATAGGTATGTTGCATTAATTGTTGAGGTGTATGGCATTTATTTGTCTTGTACTGATTACTTATTTATGCATAAGTTTATTATTATTATTTTTTTATTGTGTCTTGCCTGGTTTTACTATCTTACTTTGCATAACTATCCTTCAAGCAACATTCTTTATTTTGTCTAATTTGCTTTCATTTTTGTTTTTAGTTTACTAGTTTAATACTTTCTTGTACTTTGTTTTGGTTCCATATTTGGTTTTGTTCTTGCATTTAAAACTTACTTTATACCTTAATTTTTTTATTTATATTTTTGTTTTCCATGCTTGCTTTGTTTTCATTTACAAGTGTACATACTTGTATGTATTTTTGTTTTGTAATACTTCCTATATATGTTTACTTATTGTTTTTGTTTTATATATAATTGTTCTTATTTTTATTCATAGCTTAAATATGAATTATTTTACTTTACAAAATAAGTGAACTTCTATTTTTATTGCCTAGCTTGTATTTGTATTTGTTTTGTTAATTTGTTTTTATCATTTTCATTCGACTATGTATATCTTTGTTTTGTTAATTTAGCTTATACTTTGTTTCATTGATTTGCTCACTTTTTTTTTCCTTTATATACATTTGTTTTTTCAAAACTAAATGTATATATAATAAAAGTTGTTCTAGTTACGTTTGTTTCTAATTTGTTTAATGTATTTTATTCTATGTTTTATTTCTTTTATGTTTTTATTGTTAGTTTAAATATTTATCATAAATTTTACTTTTAAAAATTATTGTTTTATATTTATCTATATACACATACATATATAGTATTTAAATTCAAATCAAATATATATATCTATATATATATAAAATTTTAAATTTACTCACATATGCTCAAATACATATATATATATATACATATATATATATATATATATATATATATATCTCATATATATACATATATGCAAATTTTCAAATAAATTTGACTTAATATATTTTCTATTTGAATCGGGGAAACTCGCATCTCTTAAATCGATAAACTTACAATTTTAATTCAAAAATTCATTTAAATTATCAATTTAAATTCATAAAAATTTGGGTTCGTTACAAACTTCCCCCCTTAAAAGAATTTCGTCCTCGAAATTCGCAGGCACGGAAACAATACAGAGATAGACTCAAAGATAGAGAAATATCTTTTCAAATCAAACTGGATATCAATTCTGCATTTGGCTCACCAAATCAGAATATCAACAACAGATACAAGAAATTATAATAAAATTTCAAATTTTGGTTTTAAACAAAATCATTTTATCGATACAATTCTAATCATTCTTCATACTTCATATTCTATTAATCAATTTTTAACTCAATTTAAAATTTCTAATTTATTTAAAATTCTCAATTTCAATTTGCAAATTCATATTCATTAAGGTTTTAAATCAAAAAGATGATAAGAAACTGATGAAGATACGAAATAAAATTTTCCTACAACGATTCGTAGAGCCACCATCACACCGAAACTTCTTTCTAGAGCCGTCTCGAAGCAATCAAAAGAATTTAGAAACGAATCAAAGGAAATTGATAAAAAAGTTATTTCCACTGTTGCAGGGTATTGACTATTTATAGTCGTATTTCCTGTCCTCTATCTCGTTCTCTTCTTGCACTCATACTCACTATCAGTAGATAGTAAGAGAATTTACTGAAGCATTCAAACGGATATCTTAAGGATTACTCATTCTAGGATTTACTTCATCCTATCTTTAATGAGTTACTTAACGTGTTACACTCCTGAGCTAAAGTTCAACCCTTAGCTCTGATACCAAATGTGACGGCTCGGATTTTGCTCGCTCAAAAATCGACATCCGTACTTCAAATCGTACTCGAATGCCATAGATTCGACCGTTCAAATCCGATTCGCCGGAGCTTATAACAATCATTAAGTAAACAACACAGCGGAATAAAAGAATAATACATTGATATACAGCTTTGATACAATATCTGATACAACAGATGATCCAATAGATATCAATATACATCAGAGATATGATACAATAAAATAGCAGCGGAAAGAAAATAGATAGCAACATCTAGCATACTGAACAAATAACTCTAAATAGTCTTCGACGAAGAACTCCAAATCGGAACTGTAACTCCATTTCCAAGAATCAATCCAGCAGTAGATCGAACTCCCAATAACATATCACCAAGCTCAACAAGACTGGTGTGATCCAAAGACTGAACTAACTCCAGATAATCCACTATATCTAACTATCTGTAAAACCCAACTCTAGACTGCTCGTGTAGAAAATAATGAGCACCCAGAGTTTAGGAAAGAAACGATAAACTCCGGATCAGTCGTGGGACTGGTGTGAGCAACAAAAACAGTTTATCTATTAGAAACATTTAACAAAAGATTTGCAAAGTCAATTCGCAATGCTTTTGAAAAATGAGACTACCATAAGGCCTTCCGCACACACACACAATGCAAACGCAGAATCGGAGGAGATTTCTCCTTATGATAGTCAAAGATGCTTGATACGCATTAAAAAGAACATTTGATATTATTACTAGTGCATAGTGTAGGGAAAAATTCATTTCGAAAGTAGAATATAAATCTTAGCCAACATACGACCATTATCGTATGCCTACTATAGCTAACTATGTTCAATAGCAGGTTACCGCCACATTCCATAGCAGGTTATACAACTAAAACCGTACAAGTCACGTATTGTTTCTTTGGATTTCCAACAAATGGTCAGGCCAAGGAACTTCCCATTGCCACATGAGAATGCCTTTGGAAAGACATCCCCGAGAACCAAACCGGAACTCTGCCAACACAAGGCCGGGTTACCCCTAACTGGGTAACTACTGACACGAGCATGCCATTCCCCGATCGTAAACGACCTTTCTCACGGGATCCCGAAAACCAACAACCACAAAGTAATAAATTCGTAGTAACCACATAGGTTAAATATCTGGGCTCCATACCATGATACCACCTCTATCCAGAAGGAAATGTACATACCCTAAAGGGTGCTACCCCTCATAACCTTGCCGCATCTTTCCTGTTTTGACCATTTCCGGGGTGTGAGGTTCGACGAAGTCACGTCCACAAAAACATACTTTATACAAAAGCCATGCTTTGGGTCAACAAATGATCAACACAATGATCACTAAGATAGACGATCAAATAAACGATCCTATCACAATAATCAACACAATGATCATTTACAGCAACACTCAGCATATCACATTACCAAATTGGGAATATATCGCTGATAACTTCAATTATATAACCTCTGAGCTCGTACGTCTCAGAGAAGGGTGTTAAGCTAAAAGAATAAATTCTCCGCCACCTACAGAAATATATTTGAAAGAAATCGGCTTTATATCTCAACTTGTAATGTCAGACATACAATCCATACAAGTCTGTTCCGGGCTCGAACAGAACCGAAGGCACTTACAAAGAAGTCCTTGCAACCCGGATATTCACAATCCCGATCGGATTTTCCCATCACTTAGGGAGTTTCTATACCGGCGCGACTCGGTGCAGAAACAATCGATAGGTCATCCTATCGCTTTCACAAATACCCGGTCTTCATCACCGGTCTTCAAATGCTATCCATAACGACGTATCACATATTCGGAATGGGTTATACGACACAAAGGTCCTTTCCCGGTTAAACCGAATAGTGAGCGAAAATATTTTCAAAACATATGGATATGGGATTTCAATTAAGTCACAACTTAATAATTCAAACTTTCTTTCAAATGGTTTAACAAATTACCATTTTCAATCTTTAAACAAAAAGATTCATTTTCACAACCTTTAACGGTTTAAACAATTTTCACATTTAAATCTTTTAAACAAAAGATTCATTCACATATTTTCCAAATCAATTTTCATTTCAATTGATTAACTCGTTAAATCTTTAAATCAAAGATTTAACTTATAGCTTTCAAAACAATTTCATTTCTATTTGATTTAAACAAATCATCATTTTAAATCTGTTAAAAATAAACAGATTTAATTCATAGTTTTCAAAAAGAATTCATTCATAACTTAGGAAAATCATTTCTCTATTCAATCTTGCAATTCCCCTAATTAACTGGAATCTCAGTTCTTATCCAAAAGTGTTTATCATTTGAAAACAACAGTTTTCATTTTGGAAATCTGATTCATTTATACGAGTTGAAATCCTTGGGTTAAATTCAAATTCCCAAAAATAATGCTTAAAAGTGGTTTAATCCCTATATAACCAATATAACATCTTTAATCCCTAATTTCAAATCATAGAATTCAATTTCAAGTATTGAATTTAAATTTAAATCAAATTATTTAAATTCCAAAACTTAATCAAGTAATTTAAAAATAAATTTTTATTTTTGAAATACATTCCAAAAGCTTTTCACATTTATTCCGATTCCATTTCCAAAACATTTGAATTTAAAAATTCAAATTTAACTATTTCAAAAATCTGCGACTTAATCGATTTCCTCGTGAAATCCATATTTGTGTGTGTATGGTGTGGTCCAGGGGTTTAACTCAATAGTGCAACATCATTTCAATCATCACAGATTAAAACACAGAAATATAATTGATAAGCGATATAAACTATAACGCTTATCATATATTCACAGATTCACAGATAATATACAAATATATCATCAATAAATGAATAAATACACAGCTCACTTCACAGAACAAACTATCACAGATCAGATAGGAAAAACAATTCAAGGCAACTCATACAATACAATTATTCATAAGTAAGGTCAGGCATTTGATAATCATCCATAAACAGGATTAATAAATCGTTTAATCCTAATTGATTCAAGTTATTTCCAATTTAATTAATTACTTATGAATAAATTATCCATTTATTATTTCTCTAAGTAATTACCTTTCCAAAATTATCGAGTGATTATTCTGAATTAATTAACTAAAGTACTTAACTTGAACAAATTCAATTAACTCAATTAATGATACTGAATAATTAATTCCACAATTACTGTCATTAAGTAATTTTACTTAATGGTTCCACAATTTATTATTATTAAATTAATCTTATTTAATCATTATTAATTATCTTTAATTATAAATTTATCTAAATCATTGATTTAAAATTTAAATAAACCATTCTTTGATTACCTTATAAATTTAATCATTTTTATTACCTTAATTATCTCTATGATAATTAATTTCTTTATTAATGACTTCATTGATATCTAAGTGTATACACCTTAATATTTTTTTTTTATATATTCGAATTGATTTATTTTCACTTACTTGCTTAAACACTTTTAAGTTATTTAAACAATTTAAATTTTTATATAAATTTTTATTTTATTTTAAACTTCTTTGATTTCAGAACTAGGATTCAAATTATATTTGAATCCAAATTTAGATTTTTGACTTAAAACTTATTTACAATTTAAAACTCTATTTCTTTCAAATTCAAACTATTTAAGCTTTTCAAAGTTGTTACAAACAATTAAATTTAGAACTTAATCTTATCTTAAACTAGGATTTAAACTTCATTCGAATCCACACTCAACTTTGTTTTAAAACTGGTTTTAACTATCCATTTCTAATTTCAAAAGACATTCAGATTTAAGCATTTAAAACTTACAGGTTTAAGGTAAAGCCTGTAACTAAATTTTTTACCTAAGACTACAATGTTCAGACCGTCAGAGCACAGTGCTCGTGCACGTGCTCACCATCGTCCATCACTTCCAGCCGACGCCGCAACATCGAGCATGTCACCGGCTACTCCCAGGTTAACTTCCGATCACCCAAACTCCAACTTCGTCTCGCATTCGAAATCGAAGATTTCGAACCAAACCTGGAAACACAAAGTCACGAGCCTGGAAATGCTCGACCCTATCGCATCCCATACCTGTCAACGCTTCATCCTCCGACCCCCGACCACTGGCCAGCCTTCAACTCCGGCCATCGACGCGTCAACTCGACCCCCACCATCCCCTAGAACCCCGAGACACTCGGTGCTTTCACGAGACAGCGGTGCACAAGTTTCTTATGTGGTTAAAAACTAGGTTTACAAAATAAAATCTCACGTCGCCGCTTCCACGTCCAATAATAAATTTATCTAGTATTTTTCCCAAACTACCCTACTCGCGAGCTATCATCAACGTAAGGCTCGATCCAGGAATCATCGCCGATGATCGAACTTTGACGAAAAAGAATTTTCTGCTCAACTTGAAAATTCCCGATAATCTCTAACTTAAAAATCAAAATTTTATCACCAAAATTCCTCATTTTCAATCACTAATCAAATTATAAAATCGAAATGTGAAATTTAATCATTTGATTTTAAGACAAATTTTGGGTTCATCACTGCAATATCTTATTTTGAAAAAAAATTGCTTAATATAATTGCATAAAACTATTTTTAAAATTGATGTTACAGTTTTACAAGCATTTTTCATTTTGAAATCCAAGTCTAAAATTTGTTATGTAAAGAGCAATTGATTTTTTTTTCTTTCTTTCCTTAATATAAGCCTGTATATATATATCCTATTTTAACAGAGGTAAGTATGCCTGTAAACAGACTTGCATATCTTTATCTCTGCACATTTATAAACATACCCACCAAATTCACTTAAATCAAAAACATCTCATATCATACTCCAAGAATCAAGATATATATATATATGTTTAAGGTCTTATAAAAGAGGAGTTTGCTCACAGTATTTCCAAAGGAAGAAGAAGACAGAGCTTGCAAATGTTGAACAGGGCACAGAGCACATCTTCTTTGCTCCTTTGATCTTCATTTTGTCTGATTAAATGGTTGTTCAAGTTTAAATTGAATTTTTGTTTGAGTTTTCACTATGATGCTTGCTCCCATTTTACTCAATTGTGATAATGAACTGAAAGGAGAGTTGATGTATATAAATGATAGTATGCAGGTTGAGGTTAAGTACAATAGGTATGTTGCATTAATTGTTGAGGTGTATGGCATTTATTTGTCTTGTACTGATTACTTATTTATGCATATGTTTATTATTATTATTTTTTTATTGTGTCTTGCCTGGTTTTACTATCTTACTTTGCATAACTATCCTTCAGGCAACATTCTTTATTTTGTCTAATTTGCTTTCATTTTTGTTTTTAGTTTACTAGTTTAATACTTGCTTGTACTTTGTTTTGGTTCCATATTTGGTTTTGTTCTTGCATTTAAAACTTACTTTATACCTTAATTTTTTTATTTATATTTTTGTTTTCCATGCTTGCTTTGTTTTCATTTACAAGTGTACATACTTGTATGTATTTTTGTTTTGTAATACTTCCTATATATGTTTACTTATTGTTTTTGTTTTATATATAATTGTTCTTATTTTTATTCATAGCTTAAATATGAATTATTTTACTTTACAAAATAAGTGAACTTCTATTTTTATTGCCTAGCTTGTATTTGTATTTGTTTTGTTAATTTGTTTTTATCATTTGCATTCGACTATGTATATCTTTGTTTTGTTAATTTAGCTTATACTTTGTTTCATTGATTTGCTCACTTTTTTTTTTCCTTTATATACATTTGTTTTTTCAAAACTAAATGTATATATAATAAAAGTTGTTCTAGTTACGTTTGTTTCTAATTTGTTAAATGTATTTTATTCTATGTTTTATTTCTTTTATGTTTTTATTGTTAGTTTAAATATTTATCATAAATTTTACTTTTAAAAATTATTGTTTTATATTTATCTATATACACATACATATATTGTATTTAAATTCAAATCAAATATATATATATCTATATATATATAAAATTTTAAATTTACTCACATATGCTCAAATGCATATATATATATATATATATATATATATATATATATCTCATATATATACATATATGCAAATTTTCAAATAAATTTGACTTAATATATTTTCTATTTGAATCGGGGAAACTCGCATCTCTTAAATCGATAAACTTACAATTTTAATTCAAAAATTCATTTAAATTATCAATTTAAATTCATAAAAATTTGGGTTCGTTACAAACTTCCCCCCTTAAAAGAATTTCGTCCTCGAAATTCGCAGGCACGGAAACAATACAGAGATAGACTCAAAGATAGAGAAATATCTTTTCAAATCAAACTGGATATCAATTCTGCATTTGGCTCACCAAATCAGAATATCAACAACAGATACAAGAAATTATAATAAAATTTCAAATTTTGGTTTTAAACAAAATCATTTTATCGATACAATTCTAATCATTCTTCATACTTCATATTCTATTAATCAATTTTTAACTCAATTTAAAATTTCTAATTTATTTAAAATTCTCAATTTCAATTTGCAAATTCATATTCATTAAGGTTTTAAATCAAAAAGCTGATAAGAAACTGATGAAGATACGAAATAAAAATTTCCTACAACGATTCGTAGAGCCACCATCACACCGAAACTTCTTTCTAGAGCCGTCTCGAAGCAATCAAAAGAATTTAGAAACGAATCAAAGGAAATTGATAAAAAAGTTATTTCCACTGTTGCAGGGTATTGACTATTTATAGTCGTATTTCCTGTCCTCTATCTCGTTCTCTTCTTGCACTCATACTCACTATCAGTAGATAGTAAGAGAATTTACTGAAGCATTCAAACGGATATCTTAAGGATTACTCATTCTAGGATTTACTTCATCCTATCTTTAATGAGTTACTTAACGTGTTACACTCCTGAGCTAAAGTTCAACCCTTAGCTCTGATACCAAATGTGACGGCTCGGATTTTGCTCGCTCAAAAATCGACATCCGTACTTCAAATCGTACTCGAATGCCATAGATTCGACCGTTCAAATCCGATTCGCCGGAGCTTATAACAATCATTAAGTAAACAACACAGCGGAATAAAAGAATAATACATTGATATACAGCTTTGATACAATATCTGATACAACAGATGATCCAATAGATATCAATATACATCAGAGATATGATACAATAAAATAGCAGCGGAAAGAAAATAGATAGCAACATCTAGCATACTGAACAAATAACTCTAAATAGTCTTCGACGAAGAACTCCAAATCGGAACTGTAACTCCATTTCCAAGAATCAATCCAGCAGTAGCTCGAACTCCCAATAACATATCACCAAGCTCAACAAGACTGGTGTGATCCAAAGACTGAACTAACTCCAGATAATCCACTATATCTAACTATCTGTAAAACCCAACTCTAGACTGCTCGTGTAGAAAATAATGAGCACCCAGAGTTTAGGAAAGAAACGATAAACTCCGGATCAGTCGTGGGACTGGTGTGAGCAACAAAAATAGTTTATCTATTAGAAACATTTAACAAAAGATTTTCAAAGTCAATTCGCAATGCTTTTGAAAAATGAGACTACCATAAGGCCTCCCGCACACACACACAATGCAAACGCAGAATCGGAGGAGATTTCTCCTTATGATAGTCAAAGATGCTTGATACGCATTAAAAAGAACATTTGATATTATTACTAGTGCATAGTGTAGGGAAAAATTCATTTCGAAAGTAGAATATAAATCTTAGCCAACATACGACCATTATCGTATGCCTACTATAGCTAACTATGTTAAATAGCAGGTTACCGCCACATTCCATAGCAGGTTATACAACTAAAACCGTACAAGTCACGTATTGTTTCTTTGGATTTCCAACAAATGGTCAGGCCAAGGAACTTCCCATTGCCACATGAGAATGCCTCTGGAAAGACATCCCCGAGAACCAAACCGGAACTCTGCCAACACAAGGCCGGGTTACCCCAAACTGGGTAACTACTGACACGAGCACGCCATTCCCCGATCGTAAACGACCTTTCTCACGGGATCCCGAAAACCAACAACCACAAAGTAATAAATTCGTAGTAACCACATAGGTTAAATATCTGGGCTCCATACCATGATACCACCTCTATCCAGAAGGAAATGTACATACCCTAAAGGGTGCTACCCCTCATAACCTTGCCGCATCTTTCCTGTTTTGACCATTTCCGGGGTGTGAGGTTCGACGAAGTCACGTCCACAAAAACATACTTTATACAAAAGCCATGCTTTGGGTCAACAAATGATCAACACAATGATCACTAAGATAGACGATCAAATAAACGATCCTATCACAATAATCAACACAATGATCATTTACAGCAACACTCAGCATATCACATTACCAAATTGGGAATATATCGCTGATAACTTCAATTATATAACCTCTGAGCTCGTACGTCTCAGAGAAGGGTGTTAAGCTAAAAGAATAAATTCTCCGCCACCTACAGAAATATATTTGAAAGAAATCGGCTTTATATCTCAACTTGTAATGTCAGACATACAATCCATACAAGTCTGTTCCGGGCTCGAACAGAACCGAAGGCACTTACAAAGAAGTCCTTGCAACCCGGATATTCACAATCCCGATCGGATTTTCCCATCACTTAGGGAGTTTCTATACCGGCGCGACTCGGTGCAGAAACAATCGATAGGTCATCCTATCGCTTTCACAAATACCCGGTCTTCATCACCGGTCTTCAAATGCTATCCATAACGACGTATCACATATTCGGAATGGGTTATACGACACAAAGGTCCTTTCCCGGTTAAACCGAATAGTGAGCGAAAATATTTTCAAAACATATGGATATGGGATTTCAATTAAGTCACAACTTAATAATTCAAACTTTCTTTCAAATGGTTTAACAAATTACCATTTTCAATCTTTAAACAAAAAGATTCATTTTCACAACCTTTAACGGTTTAAACAATTTTCACATTTAAATCTTTTAAACAAAAGATTCATTCACATATTTTCCAAATCAATTTTCATTTCAATTGATTAACTCGTTAAATCTTTAAATCAAAGATTTAACTTATAGCTTTCAAAACAATTTCATTTCTATTTGATTTAAACAAATCATCATTTTAAATCTGTTAAAAATAAACAGATTTAATTCATAATTTTCAAAAAGAATTCATTCATAACTTAGGAAAATCATTTCTCTAGTCAATCTTGCAATTCCCCTAATTAACTGGAATCTCAGTTCTTATCCAAAAGTGTTTATCATTTGAAAACAACAGTTTTCATTTTGGAAATCTGATTCATTTATACGAGTTGAAATCCTTGGGTTAAATTCAAATTCCCAAAAATAATGCTTAAAAGTGGTTTAATCCCTATATAACCAATATAACATCTTTAATCCCTAATTTCAAATCATAGAATTCAATTTCAAGTATTGAATTTAAATTTAAATCAAATTATTTAAATTCCAAAACTTAATCAAGTAATTTAAAAATAAATTTTTATTTTTGAAATACATTCCAAAAGCTTTTCACATTTATTCCGATTCCATTTCCAAAACATTTGAATTTAAAAATTCAAATTTAACTATTTCAAAAATCTGCGACTTAATCGATTTCCTCGTGAAATCCATATTTGTGTGTGTATGGTGTGGTCCAGGGGTTTAACTCAATAGTGCAACATCATTTCAATCATCACAGATTAAAACACAGAAATATAATTGATAAGCGATATAAACTATAACGCTTATCATATATTCACAGATTCACAGATAATATACAAATATATCATCAATAAATGAATAAATACACAGCTCACTTCACAGAACAAACTATCACAGATCAGATAGGAAAAACAATTCAAGGCAACTCATACAATACAATTATTCATAAGTAAGGTCAGGCATTTGATAATCATCCATAAACAGGATTAATAAATCGTTTAATCCTAATTGATTCAAGTTATTTCCAATTTAATTAATTACTTATGAATAAATTATCCATTTATTATTTCTCTAAGTAATTACCTTTCCAAAATTATCGAGTGATTATTCTGAATTAATTAACTAAAGTACTTAACTTGAACAAATTCAATTAACTCAATTAATGATACTGAATAATTAATTCCACAATTACTGTCATTAAGTAATTTTACTTAATGGTTCCACAATTTATTATTATTAAATTAATCTTATTTAATCATTATTAATTATCTTTAATTATAAATTTATCTAAATCATTGATTTAAAATTTAAATAAACCATTCTTTGATTACCTTATAAATTTAATCATTTTTATTACCTTAATTATCTCTATGATAATTAATTTCTTTATTAATGACTTCATTGATATCTAAGTGTATACACCTTAATATTTTTTTTTTATATATTCGAATTGATTTATTTTCACTTACTTGCTTAAACACTTTTAAGTTATTTAAACAATTTAAATTTTTATATAAATTTTTATTTTATTTTAAACTTCTTTGATTTCAGAACTAGGATTCAAATTATATTTGAATCCAAATTTAGATTTTTGACTTAAAACTTATTTACAATTTAAAACTCTATTTCTTTCAAATTCAAACTATTTAAGCTTTTCAAAGTTGTTACAAACAATTAAATTTAGAACTTAATCTTATCTTAAACTAGGATTTAAACTTCATTCGAATCCACACTCAACTTTGTTTTAAAACTGGTTTTAACTATCCATTTCTAATTTCAAAAGACATTCAGATTTAAGCATTTAAAACTTACAGGTTTAAGGTAAAGCCTGTAACTAAATTTTTTACCTAAGACTACAATGTTCAGACCGTCAGAGCACAGTGCTCGTGCACGTGCTCACCATCGTCCATCACTTCCAGCCGACGCCGCAACATCGAGCATGTCACCGGCTACTCCCAGGTTAACTTCCGATCACCCAAACTCCAACTTCGTCTCGCATTCGAAATCGAAGATTTCGAACCAAACCTGGAAACACAAAGTCACGAGCCTGGAAATGCTCGACCCTATCGCATCCCATACATGTCAACGCTTCATCCTCCGACCCCCGACCACTGGCCAGCCTTCAACTCCGGCCATCGACGCGTCAACTCGACCCCCACCATCCCCTAGAACCCCGAGACACTCGGTGCTTTCACGAGACAGCGGTGCACAAGTTTCTTATGTGGTTAAAAACTAGGTTTACAAAATAAAATCTCACGCCGCCGCTTCCACGTCCAATAATAAATTTATCTAGTATTTTTCCCAAACTACCCTACTCGCGAGCTATCATCAACGTAAGGCTCGATCCAGGAATCATCGCCGATGATCGAACTTTGACGAAAAAGAATTTTCTGCTCAACTTGAAAATTCCCGATAATCTCTAACTTAAAAATCAAAATTTTATCACCAAAATTCCTCATTTTCAATCACTAATCAAATTATAAAATCGAAATGTGAAATTTAATCATTTGATTTTAAGACAAATTTTGGGTTCATCACTGCAATATCTTATTTTGAAAAAAAATTGCTTAATATAATTGCATAAAACTATTTTTAAAATTGATGTTACAGTTTTACAAGCATTTTTCATTTTGAAATCCAAGTCTAAAATTTGTTATGTAAAGAGCAATTGATTTTTTTTTCTTTCTTTCCTTAATATAAGCCTGTATATATATATCCTATTTTAACAGAGGTAAGTATGCCTGTAAACAGACTTGCATATCTTTATCTCTGCACATTTATAAACATACCCACCAAATTCACTTAAATCAAAAACATCTCATATCATACTCCAAGAATCAAGATATATATATATGTTTAAGGTCTTATAAAAGAGGAGTTTGCTCACAGTATTTCCAAAGGAAGAAGAAGACAGAGCTTGCAAATGTTGAACAGGGCACAGAGCACATCTTCTTTGCTCCTTTGATCTTCATTTTGTCTGATTAAATGGTTGTTCAAGTTTAAATTGAATTTTTGTTTGAGTTTTCACTATGATGCTTGCTCCCATTTTACTCAATTGTGATAATGAACTGAAAGGAGAGTTGATGTATATAAATGATAGTATGCAGGTTGAGGTTAAGTACAATAGGTATGTTGCATTAATTGTTGAGGTGTATGGCATTTATTTGTCTTGTACTGATTACTTATTTATGCATATGTTTATTATTATTATTTTTTTATTATGTCTTGCCTGGTTTTACTATCTTACTTTGCATAACTATCCTTCAGGCAACATTCTTTATTTTGTCTAATTTGCTTTCATTTTTGTTTTTAGTTTACTAGTTTAATACTTGCTTGTACTTTGTTTTGGTTCCATATTTGGTTTTGTTCTTGCATTTAAAACTTACTTTATACCTTAATTTTTTTATTTATATTTTTGTTTTCCATGCTTGCTTTGTTTTCATTTACAAGTGTACATACTTGTATGTATTTTTGTTTTGTAATACTTCCTATATATGTTTACTTATTGTTTTTGTTTTATATATAATTGTTCTTATTTTTATTCATAGCTTAAATATGAATTATTTTACTTTACAAAATAAGTGAACTTCTATTTTTATTGCCTAGCTTGTATTTGTATTTGTTTTGTTAATTTGTTTTTATCATTTTCATTCGACTATGTATATCTTTGTTTTGTTAATTTAGCTTATACTTTGTTTCATTGATTTGCTCACTTTTTTTTTTCCTTTATATACATTTGTTTTTTCAAAACTAAATGTATATATAATAAAAGTTGTTCTAGTTACGTTTGTTTCTAATTTGTTAAATGTATTTTATTCTATGTTTTATTTCTTTTATGTTTTTATTGTTAGTTTAAATATTTATCATAAATTTTACTTTTAAAAATTATTGTTTTATATTTATCTATATACACATACATATATTGTATTTAAATTCAAATCAAATATATATATATCTATATATATATAAAATTTTAAATTTACTCACATATGCTCAAATGCATATATATATATATATATCTCATATATATACATATATGCAAATTTTCAAATAAATTTGACTTAATATATTTTCTATTTGAATCGGGGAAACTCGCATCTCTTAAATCGATAAACTTACAATTTTAATTCAAAAATTCATTTAAATTATCAATTTAAATTCATAAAAATTTGGGTTCGTTACATGTTTTAAGTGAAATTGGACTTTTAAGAGAAATACAGAATATTTTGAGTATTATATAAGGTATTTCCTTTTAAAGAAAATGATTTTTGTGTTGGGTTGTCCATCAAATGCTTTAAGAATTCTGGTTGATATGCTTAATCAACGTTATCGATAAGAATTTCCTAAACAATGTGATGAGACAATCAGACATGGTAAATTGAGTTTTAATAAGTAAAGATTGGAATAAATTAATATGGTTTGAGAATTAAATGCAGCCATTGAACCATAGTAAGTGTTAGAGGAGTGGCGAGGCAGTTTTGATCACTAGGTCAATTCTGTAGCCAATCGATGGGTTCATTAGCTATAAAACAATGGTGAGGCATACCCTTGCAATTTATTAAAATTTTCGAAATTTAATATGTTATTTTTAAACTTTAATCATGGGTTTATGAGCAAATTTGTTCTAAAATTTAGTTGTGTTAAGCATTTGTTGGTGTGAATTTATTAAATTCTTCTGAAAAAATTTGAATTAATTATCAACATACAGTTTTATGTTGATAATCAAGTGGAAATTTAATTCGTATGACAGTGGAAATGTGAGGTTGAACTATTTTGATATATGAATAATTCATGCAGTATAATCATTTTTAAGTTGTGATAATAATTTGAAACTTTATATATATTCCCAAAATTTGTTTTAATAAATGAACAACAATCATCTCTTGAAAATGGAAGGTATTAGTCATCTCTTCCAAATGAGTTTTCTTAGTTAATTATTCTTAAAAATTAGATTTTTGGAAAGGAATGAAAATCTTCCAATTGATGAATTGTTTCTTTTATGAAATTATATAAAGTTGATCATATTTTAATATGTCTTAGCTTTCCGGGGAAAAAGAAGATCATTTAATAAATGATTTACTAAAATGCTTGTTCAAAATTATAATTGTTTGGGAAAATTTCAAAGTTTAATTTGATTTGAAAGATGAAATTTGGTTGAAAAAGTGTTGTGCTAAAACAATAATAACTTGAGGTTTACAACTCCGAACGATTTCAAACTTTCTGCAAACGGAAGAGCCTTTAGAAAGCTATAAATTTTCCTTTCACTACTTTAGAAAATTTTGCATTTTTCATAATTTAAAATGGGTTTGAAAGTAGATTGTCATTTCTGTCCTATAAGAGATTTTCTAAAGTGTAAGCTGAAAATAAATTAGCGTAACTATCAAATCGTGAATCAAAATTTTATAATCTTTATATTGCGGAAAGCTTAGACTTAATAGAAATAACTTTCATTTTATAAATAATTTCAGAATTTATGTTTTGCTAGGCCAAAATTTTAGATCTTTACAACAGGTATGTAATTGAAGTAACTTGTTTTCTTAATAGTTAAGTGCACTCTAGCTATTTTATGACTAAAATTTGGTTGATGTTTTGTATGATAGCATATTTTTCAAAATGAAATATATTGTGGTAGAATCTACGAATAAAACATTTTATTCACTTCAAATAAAGAATTTAGAGAATAAATTGGATTTTTGTACGAAGTCTTGAATTTTTTTAGAATATTGAAGTTTGAGAATTTGAGTATAAAGAAATTGGGTTTTTGATACCTTAAAAATATTTGTTTTGTAAAATAAGAGTATAGAAATTCCTTCCTCGAGTTTGTTTTGTCCTTGAGACATTATCTAACATCGTGCACTATGCGGTCATTTGAGTCTGGTGGCCTTTGAAGAAACCACCTCTCATCGAATTCTGTTACCTTTCTTGTTGTCAAACCAATGTTTGTGTGGTTCTTTCTGTAATGACACACGAAAAGTCATGTCGATAATCATCTTAGTGATTGGTGTCCGAGATAAAAGTTGAACTAAATCCCGACTTCATTCTAGAAATTTCTTAGAAATCAATCTCACTTGATTGATCCTTGGGGTAGCATTCTGTTGTGTTCTTGTGTCAAAGGTGAGAAGCCTTCGAAATCATGAGGTATTACTTATACAAATTCTATAGTCCACTAATCCCGACAAATATGGTTGGGATATTATATTATTTATCAGCATTTTATTTTGGTCTTCTATCAATTTGAGTTGAGCGGAAAATTTTTAAACTCGAGCTTGTCTATCTTTCTTTTGATTGATGAAATAAATGAATTGAGTATGAACTCTTCTTTAGAAATTGCGAAAATAGAATTTTGTAAAGGGAGGGAGTCTGTAACAGCCCTGGAACCTGTAAATATTAAATTATAACGATAGTTATGATATAATATTATGAATTAAAATAAAATTGAAAATTATAAATTGTTTATTGGAAATAAACAATGAATTTTAGAAATAAAATGAGAAAATAAAGTTTGAAACTTTATTTTATTTCGTTTCAATCAATAATGAATGGAAAATGGTTTTTATTTGGAGAAAATGCAATAATTTACTAATTATTGCTAATTACTTCTTCTATTAATTTTTAAATGAAGTGTTTGATTTTTAAAGGTTGTTTATTTAAATAAAAAGATGGAATTTGATTTAAAAACGAGTTTAAAATGGTTTGTTATATTTTGTTTGTGTAGAAACTTGAAAGAAAATCCATTGTTTTATTATAACATAGTGTAAATGTGTGCATATTGACTTAGATGTGAATTAAAACCTTAGGCTAATTAATTTATTTTCTATTTGGGCCCAAAAAACATTAGCCTAGAACCAAAAGATTAGGAAATGAGAAAACAATTCGTGTATGTACAGAAAACTATTCTCATCTCCTACCTCTAGCCAGTAAACAGAAAAAAGAAACCAAACTCACATTTTCTTCAATTCCAAGCTTCAAATCTTCATATTTCTTCAAACAAATTGCCATTTTTATCAAATCTAAAGAGAAATCAAAAGGTAATCCATTTCAAAACACAAATATTTCATGAAAATATGAATTTGAGAATTGAATTGTCTTTTAATTCCTTTTCCTCTATTGCATGTTCCTATTTAAAGCTTTTATAGGTTGTAGAAGCTCAAATTCAACCCAGGCTTCAAACTTTTTACTTAAATTCGAGGTTAGAACAATTTTAACAACAAGTGAGCATTACTCTCATAATAGCTAGCTTGTGCAATGCCAAAAATTGCAAGCTGAAGTGAAAATTTGCTTAAAATCATTTTTGAATTGTTTTGATTGTGTAAACTGTTTTGAGTAGCCCCTTTGTGTAGTCATATCTCTCAATTCCGGCAAAAAATGGTGCCGTATTTTTTCCAGGTTTGCAGACCATGTTTTGTACGTTAAGCATACCAAATTTAGGGCCTTTTTGACTTATTTAGCTTATAGAAATACGCTGTCGAACTTTGACTCGAAGCATGTTTTTACCCAAATTTTTAGTGTGAAAACAATGTCTGTGTTCAAATTTGAGACATCATAAGTTTCTCTTAGTTTGTTCAAATTTCATGATTCTTTTTCAGTTTCAAGTATGAGTGTTAAAATTTATGCATGACGAATTTCAGATTATTTCGACAAATGTAGCTTATAGAAATATATTGCCGAACTTTGATTCGGAGCATGTTTTCGCCCAAATTTTTACAGTGAAAGCACTGCCTGGGTTCAATTTTGAGACATCATAACTTTCTCATACTTTGTTCAGATTCCATGATTCTTTTTCCAGTTTCAAGTATGAGTGTTAAAATATATGCGCACCAATTTTTAGCTTAATGTGAGGTTGTTTGGTTCTCTTTTTCAGGCCTGTAATTTGGACCCAGGATGGTTTTCAGGCCTGGCACATTTTTGTTTGAACTGTTGCAAACATGGTTTGAGTCTATATTTGAGACAGCGTAACTTTTCATTTTCAGTTGGGATTCATCGACTCTTTTTTTTGGAGAGCTGAAGTTTTCTACTATTTATGCACCAATTTTTAGTTCAATCAGAGGTCATTCGGCCACCTGTTTCATATTCGAAAGTTGAACCTAGAGAAGATTTCAGACCTGGGTATTATTTTGCCTATGCATTTATGTTATTTTTCCGTCCGAATTTTGTCTTTTACTTCATGTTTTTGTGGTATTTCTGAATTGTTTTGAGAGCCAAGATACCTATCGATAGGCTTGCCTAGTTGTGATGTATTTGAAATTCAATTTTGAATTGAATTTCAATTGAATTCGAATGACGATTTTGAGTAATTTCTTTGATTGCGAGAACATATTTTTTCGAACGATTTTGAAATAATTTTTAAAATTTATGGACATTTCAAATAATTATTAGATAATACTTTAAAGTATTTTCAAAGGTAAAATCTATTTATCTCTATAAATAGGGAGATTTTCAAATAGGGTTTTTAAACTGATTTCGAGAATTGGTTTTCAAAGCTTGTTTTTCAAAGTAAATTATTTTATATATGTATCCCACATTTTTTCACATTTCGAGTGAACGAGAAGGAGAATTAAACGGTTTGGTAAAACACATGGTATATGATACGTACGTTTATCTTATCGGTTAATTTACGACTTGTTTGTTTGATCGTTTTGACCTTCGAGTCGAGTTTACCGATGAGTTGAGGTAAACTTTTTACTGCTTTGAATGTGAAATTTACTAGCAGTTTGTAAACCGTTTAGTGCGAACGTGTGGCATGAGATACACGTTAACACTGTTCGGGTTCTTATCCGAGAGTTTGTGACACATTTGTCTAAAAGACGTATTTACCAATACTGGACCATCGGGTCATTTATCATTTAGGCTGTTTGTCTAAGAGACGTTTGTCATTGCGACGTATTTGTCCTTAGGATGTTGTCCTTCGGCATGTTTGTCTAATAGATGTATATATCTGTCTTTCGGGATGTTTGTCTAAGAGATGTGGTGCCTTATTTTGGGAAAACAATACTTAACGGGCTTCGGCCATAAGTACGTGCTATATCTTTGAGATGATTTCATCTATTTCCTTGTGATTTTCCAAGTGTATACCTTTTTACATTATTGGCCATTTGAGCTGTTCGAGATATTATGTATGGCGATTATGTCTTTAGAAATTGAACTCCTTATCGAATTCTATATTTGAGGTTTGGTTTTGCCAACGCTGGCGCTATTTGAGATTTCCCTTTTTGGCATATTACATAAGGTTTTCCTTTTGGCATTTATTTGGGATTATAGTCTCCTGTGTTGGAGATTTATATTTGATTGCCTTATGGCGTATTTTGAGATGGTGATTTTTTTGAGGTTGTTTTGAGTTTCCGACATGGCAGGTTTGGGATTTCTTCTCTTTGGAGTTATGTTTTTCTCCTAAACCATATTTGATGTTTTGTGATACGTTGATGAGATGAGGTGTGCTTTTATTGTGAGATTTGTTATAGAGTTTTATCGCCTTTGAGTTGCATTCATATTTAATCACATCCTTATATCACTTGAAATTACTATACCTACTTAATTGTGCCTTGTGAAGTAACCATATACCCTTGAATTTTTCCTTCTAACTTGAGACGATTATCACCTTGCCTTATGCTTATGTTATCGATTATCCTCTTAAATTGATTTGTTTAGCTAGTCCGACCCGTGTATTTTATACTCGGATCAGACCTAGGTGTTTCAAGTTAGGTACCCTTTGGATTAGCCTATTCTGCTTCCGCATAGACTTTTCAGCTAGCTCTTTTTGTTTGTAGATTTTGTGCAATCCTTTTTGTTGCTACTCTGATATGTATGTTCTTTTGACTCGTGTTTGTATTGTGGTCGTCATACCACATACGCGATGTATAATTTTGTATACTCTGTGATGTATCTGTATATGTGTGTGTATATATGGGATTATCTGTTTTTCTGTGATGTATTTTGCATTTGAGTTGTTGTATTTTGTTCCGATAGATCATATATGCACCTATGACTTTGTATTAAGTATTTATTGGATATGTCGATCCACTTGAGAGGAAAAAAAAATATAGAGCATTTACGCCATATTCAATAGATATTTAAGACAAGGCTATAGGTGGTCGCTCCTAAATGGTTCTATTCTCCGCATTAGCAGACAGTATTAACTAGTAGTATTCTTTTTTAATGTGGGTCTCGGGGTGGGGCGTCACAATGTGGCTTGTCAATTGTGGATTAATAATTCATAACATAAGAACTCAATTTCATTAGTCTTCCAAATAGGGTACAAAGAGCACAATCAGGCCGTCGGATTATAGCTATTATAGTTTTAAGGTTAATAGATAATTACACTCGTACAACCATGCAATGGTGGAGAAACAGATCATTTTGACATACATTTTTGAAAAATAAATAGTTAATTCAATTTTTAATTTTGATTAAATGCATGAATATAACAAAATAAATTAAAAATTTATGCATTGACATACGTTTATATATATATATAATCATAAACTAAACCATATGTGAAATGATGCATAGTTTAGCGATAAGTTAAATTAAAATATAAAAAGCACAATACACATCAATGCATATGGGAAGACAATAGACAATGACATTTGATTACCCTTCATTTACCAATATGGGTATCAATACTACACTCATTACTAAAAGCCTATGACAAAGTTACATAACATCTCAAATGTGAGAAGGAGAACAATTTTGATTGTTCAATAAAAAATTCATTAAATTTTGTTGATAAGTATAAGTTAATTATTGTTAAAGTGCTTAACCTCAGAGCCGGCCCAGTGGGCAGCCCAGTAAGCCCACGGGCTGGGGCAACCCACTAGACAAGGGCAACATTCTAGCCAACCACTAAAATAAGCAATGGAAAGAATAGCTTCTCCACCGAATCGATCAAAAATTAGGGCTTCTCAATTTCAATTTTTTTCGCGCGTTGCTTCTGTGCGGTCGCTAGTCGGCCACGGCTCCTCCAGTCTCGCTGTCAATAATCGATGTAAGCGCCCGCTCTCAATAATCAATCGGCTCCTCCAGTCTCGCTGTCAATAATCAATATTTTTTCACACTCTGTCAATAATCTAGCGCCCGTGTCCTACGTCTCGCTGGTAGCCTGGTCCTTGTCTTCATTCTCCACCTGAGAATGTGAGATTCAATGTGAGCATTTGTGCTTTTTTTTACGGATTCAATGTGTAGTTATGTTTTGATTCTTTTGAAATTAATCTGCGAATTTTAAAGTTTGGAGTGGTTATGTTTTTTTTTATTTAACGATTCACTTTTGCAAATTATTATGGCAAAATGTATGGGTAAAATTAAGGTACCAATGTAGGCAATCGTCTCAATCAAAATTTATGCAGATTGTTCGAAAAATTTTATGATTCACTTTTGCAGATTGTATGCAGATTTATGCAGATTGTTCCAAAAATTTATGCAGATTGTATTTAAAGATTCACTTTTGCAATATAAATTTTATGCAGATTGTTCAAAAAATCTTAATCCATGACTCATGAGATGTAGTGAATTTTACCTATTTGCAAAATAGTATAATCTCCCATTTGCAAAATTTTCCCTCAAAATGGTATAATCACATTTATTTCCTTTACAAGAAATGAATTTTCAGTCATATCATATGGGAATACACAGTGAACCACATTCCTATACATATGGATTTTATGACAATGTTGACTGCAGTCAGATGGAGATACACAATCTTTACACTCATACTGTCATACACTGTAGTCAAATGGAGATACACAATCTTTACACTTATACTATCATACACTACTGCACAAGCAGGGTTCATTAGTGTAAAGAAAAATCAGAGTCGACCAAATAATTTTAATTTTAATCCGAAACATTGTTTCATGTAGGTTGTAGCAAAACTAATACATATTTTAATATTTTATTAATAGATAATGTGTCGAAAAAAGAAGACGATAAACATCGTGTGAGATTTAGAAAACAAAATTCCAGAGCTTCTAATCGAAAGGTAAAACAACGTCATGATGCAATGGCTTCATCACTGGTGGGCTCAATCTCTAAACTCTTTAATGCGTAAACACAAAAATCACAAAATTCTTGTCAAGTTGAAGAAGATAGTGAAGCTACTGATGAAAATATTGATAATGTTGTTGAGGATGAAATTGGAAATGAGGGCATTGATATTGATGAAATTGAAAATGAGGGCATTAACGTGGATGTAATTGATGACGAAGAAATGGATAATGAAGAGCATGTAAATGAGGAGATAAATGATGAAAGTATAATTGATTTTGACAAAGATGTGGATGTAAATCACGATCCGGATTTGTGGGGTACTATGAGTGATACAAAACGAACAATTATCGTTCAAAGAGGTCCCATTAAGATATCCAAATTAAATGATAAATTTCCGAGTGTCATAAAGGATGGGAGAAATAGAAGCTTTTCGTCTGAGATATTCGTCGTTTTCCAAATGGAGAGAAGCATGAAAGGAAGTGGCTTGTATACTCAAATGCATTGGTATTTTGCTGTTGTTGAAAGTTATTTAAAAATAAAGTGATGTTGAGCAAATTATCAGAAGATGGAATTGATGATTGGCATAATCTTCCATCAAAACTTAGGGAGCATGAAACTAATCTGGAACATTGTGAAAATGCCGTGAAGTGGGTTGATTTGCAAAACGACTAAAATTAAAAGCAACGGTTGATAAAAATATGCAAGCTCAAATTGATAAAGAGAAAGATCGTTGGAAGATGATATTGATTCGAATAATTGAGGTCGTTAAAACACTTTCTCGAAATAGTTTACCATTTCATGGAAGTAATGAGAAGATTTATGAAAAGAATATGGACTATTTTGCCAACTTATTGGTTTCTTGCGGAGTTTGATCTCATTATGAAAGACCATCTTCGACGTGTGGTGAATAAAGAAATTCAACATCATTATCTTAGTCATAAAATTCAAAATGAGATAATAATTTTATTATCCAACGAGATCAAAACAAACATAATAAAAAAGATCTCAAAAGCAAAATATTTCTCGGTTATGCTTGATTGTACTCCAGATATTGGTCACGAAGAACAAATGTCAATTATCATAAGGTGTGTTGATATTGAAGATTTTGATGAGGTGAAGGTGAAAGAGTTTTTTCTTGGATTTATAGTTGATGATACATCAGGGCTTGGCCTTTTCAAGCAACTTGAAAATATTTTGAATGAACTTAAACTTAATATTGATGATATAAGAGGTCAAAGTTATGATAATGGATCTAATATGAAAGGTAAGCATCAAGGTGTACAAAAGAGACTTCTTGATAAAAATCCACGAGCGTTTTATATGCCATGCGGATGTCATAGTTTAAATCTTGCATTATGTGATATGGCTAAATCTTGTGTTAAAGCTAGAATTTTTTTTTGCATATGTGCAAAAAATTTATACATTATTTTCGGGATCCACTCATCGATGGGATGTTCGTAAGAAATATGTTAAAGGTTTAACACCAAAATCATTATCGGTTACACAATGGGAAAGTCATGTTGAAAGTGTGAGAGCTATTCGATTTCAAGCGCCAATGTTAAGAGATGCTTTGGTTGAAATTGCCAAATGTTCTAAAGAGGATATTGTGATGGCGGAAGCTAAAGGTTTATATTTGAATGTTTTTTATTAGCCCCTTTGTATTTGGTTCAAGTTATTGGATAAAGTGAATCATGTTAGTAAAATACTTCAACATGAAGATATGAATTTAGAAGATGCAATCATAAGATTAAAAGAACTTATTCTATTTTTTCAAAACTTTAGGGAATATGGTTTTGAAGAAATGATGAAAGAAGCTAAAGAACTTGCAATCGATATTGATATTGACCCAATGTTTGAGGTGAAAAGAGTTTCTCGTAGGAAGAGGCATTTTGATGAAGATCTTGAAATTAATGGCGAAGCAGACCAATCACCGGAAGAGAATTTTAGAGTCACATACTTCATTCACATCATAGATCAAGCTCTTACATCTTTAAAAGACCGTTTTGAACAATTTGAGCTTTATGATAAATATTTTGGATTTTTATTAAACGCAAAGTTCATGCATATTAGCAAAGATGAATTGATGAAACATTGTATTTGCTTAGAAGGTTATTTGAAACACAACCAACAATGCGATATTTATGGAAAAGATCTATTTCAAGATCTAAGAGCTTTGCAAAGTATGTTGCCTAAGGAAATAACTAAGTCGGTTAACATTCTTGATTTTATAAAATCTTATGTAGAGGATGGTAGTTTTCAATGTGCATGGGTTGCTGATCGGGTTTTACTAACAATTCCGGTTACTATTTCTTCGGCGGAAAGAAGTTTTTCTAAATTGAAATTAATCAAGAATTATCTTCGAACGACCATGTCCCAAGAGTGATTAAATGGATTAGCAATGATCTCAATTGAAAGTGAGTTTTTGGACAAACTAGATTGTGACAATTTGATTGAAGAATTCGCCACAAAAAAAATGCAAGACGAAGTATATTTCTTTGAACAGGTTTTATATTTTGTATGGAACTTCGTATTTCTCCGCTTTATGTAGTGGTTTTTATATGAAAAGTTAATTTAACTTTATATAACTCCACTTTTTTTAGTGGTTTTTGTATGGAAAATTGTTACGTCGTATGTTGTATCTTTTTTATTTGACAGCATGCTTAATTTTAGACACATAAAAAATTAAAAAAAATTCACTGAGGGGCAGCCAAAATAATTTTAGGCTAGGGCAACCCAATCGTAGGGCCGGCCCTGCTTAGCCTATATTGTCAACTGAAGCATAAAGCATTAAAAAAAATTGAAATAAATTTTTCAAAAATATTCATAAAGCAATGATAGCTAATTATCCAATGAAACTATGAATATAAATGCACAAGCACAACTCCATGAAACTCTAAGCTAACTAAATTTAATATTCAAAGCATAAATCTGTAAGTTGTGATATACGTACATATAACATATATTACATCATTATATCATACATAGCATGCAAGCAATAAGAGCAAAGCCCTAATCATTTACTGAAGATAAAATAGGCAGCCTTTGGAGGTAGTGATCCTAGTATACACAAAAATACTAATCTCCACGTTATTTGGTTAGTTCTGTCAACCCCATCATTAGTTCTATCTTTTGAGTTCAATTTATTTACTTAATTCTTTTCAGTGTTTAATTCTTTTGTGTATATATAGTGCGGCACCGCCAAGTTTCTGCATACAACAAAGCAACAATTACTAGTGGGTAAACACAGTATAGTACAACGCTACTTAAGCTGTACAATATAATACATACTCAAGCAATATTCAGAAGACTCTATAATCTAATAATCAGCTTATACAAATGAATAACCAATATAAATTGATTTAATAACACTTCTTGCAGCCTCTCTAGCCTCTGGCAATTTGTCATTCAAAAGCTCAACTGCAACTTTCAGCAAAGTTCCCAGTCCAAATTCTTCCACAACTTCAGCATCCTAATTATTTAAACAAGCATTAACTTTTATATAATATAACAGATACTCATCCTTAGTTTTATGCAAATTAATATGAAAAAGTACCATAATGGAGAGGAATTTTGACAAGGCAACAGCAGCTTTAGCATGAACATGAAGATTTGCATGATGAACAAAAGTTTGTAGCTTCTTCAACAATGCCAGTGGAGATTTGCATGATGAACAAAAGTGGCATGATGAACAAAAGTTTACTTCTTACCTTGTGAAGCTTTGAGCAGAAACACTACAAGATAATATGGCTATTCCAATGGCTCCTAGCCGTTGGCGGCCGTTGGAAGCCGTTGGAATAGCCGTTGGAATAAATCTCACGCCTTCCAACGCTTTCCAATGGATCCAACGGACCATTTCCAATGGAATTTCCAACGGCCGCTAACGGCTTGAAGCCGTTGGAATTCGTCAAAAACCGTTACAATAAAATAGGCAATAAGCCATTGGAAATATTGAGTTTATTTTGCTGTAAAACAGCAAACCTATTTATCTTCCACCCACACCATTTCCAATCCATTCAATTTCCATTTCATTTCCAATCAATTCGACACATATATATCAATATCAATACAAACAACACACATAAATCAATAAAACACCAATATAAACAAACCAAACCGATCAAACATCACAAAATATACCATCAACGTACATACCATCAACAAATGTTGATAAACCATGTACATTCCATCAAAATATTTCTCACCCACTCCGTACCAATACATACAACATCATCATCAACATCAAAACATCTCCAAGTCAATATATACATTGTTCAAACACAAATACTCAAAAACATACCTCCTCAAGAATCCTCGTCGCATCCAGAAGCACCAGACGACGAAGGAAGGGTACCATGATTCTGCAAATACTGTGCAAGCTTTTGATCCAGCTGCTCCACCTGGATGGCTCGTAGACGATTCTCCTCCCGTAGCTGCTCAACCATAGCTCTAAGCTCCTTGATTTCTTATTTGTCTCAGTCTTTTTGAGCTTGCCGAGCCTGTCGAGGCTGCAAATAGAAATAATAGCAAAAGGGTTGTCTCAGCATATAAAATATTATAACACTATATATCTAAATGCTGATTTTTTTGTACATATGTAAAAGGATTAATTACCGTTAGGTTCCCGAAGCCAAAACGTCTACTCCGTTGCACCGGATCCATAACAGCGGTAAAAATGTTATCCTGCTCCTCCTGTGTCAGCGCATCACGACCAGACTGCTGAAGCGCATAAGCCTGTGCCTCCTGCAATCTCGACTATAATGAAAAAAAAAACAATTTCATTTGAAAAATAGTAGCATGTAATTATTTTTGCATAGCTAGAAATTAATAAACTTATCGGTGTAAGTATTAGAAATTAAAAAATGCATACATATGCCTCGGTCGCCCTATCTTGATCACCCCACTGATATATGATATTGTCAGCCTCATCTACTTGCCTAGACGCGTGGGTGTGAGCAAACACGTCCACTAAGCCAACAGAGCCTCCACGAGCTCGTTCCTGCAATTGATAATTTGGATAATTTAACTGTACATAACTAATTACTGAACTGATCAATATACAAATGTGATAATAGATAAATTTACCAAATCTTCGCGGTGATGCTGGAAAGATTTGGAGCCTCCATGGTGTGATACAGGATTCCTGCTCCTGTTTGCCGAGTTCCTAGCTGACTCCTCCTGCAAATTTACAATGATTAATTATTTATTAAACGGTAAAAAATTGCTGAGATTTATTGTAGATTTACCTCGAACTCCTCAGAATTCCACCACTCAACCCACTTCTCCCATACAGTCGCGCTCATCCACTTGGCCTTCTTTCCTACTTTTTTAATCTCCGACATAGTCTCCCTATAGTTCTTCGCGATCCTGGAGTTGCAGTGTCGCTGAACTAAATTGACGTTAGGCTCTTGCAAATCTATGGCGCCCTGTACAATGAGAAAATATTACTAATTATTTATTTGTATTTAATGAATCATCTTGTAAAGCGGTATAAACTTACCGGAAAATCTTGCCAAATCGTCTCTCTCACGTCGTCGGGGATCTTGCCCCACTTGGGCTAACAATCGGTCATCCTAGCCATGTACGCCTGCTTCGAAATGTTCAGAACCACTTTGGATGGCTCCAACTCAAATCCACTGTGTTAAATATAAAATTGAACTTTAGACAATTGTAGATATATCATGTACAATTAAAAAATTAAAATGCTATGCTTGCTAATTATGATACTTACGTCTCATCAGCCTTAGGCTGCAAGTAAACAAGTGGCCGAGCTGGTGGCTCACAACTACTCTCTCCAATATGACGTGAAGAGCCACGTCGCCGAGACCCAGAACCAGAACCGGACATAATATATATACCTGCCATATATACATACATATACAATTCATAATAATCATGATATGATGAACCATTAAAAAATGTAATACAATATGCTACAAATGTGTCATGTTGTGTATGTGTTGAGTGTGTGAGTATACACTTATTGTCATTAAAATTGTATAAATTGGATAAATGCATTATTAATCAGAGAACAATCTAATGTGAATACTTTTAAAAATTGCCAGATATTACTCAGTCGTCCTCATCGTTTTCTGATTCAGACTCGATTTCGTGCTCTATGTTGTTTTCCTCTACACTCTCAAATGCTTCGACTAACACATTTGTCTCATCATTTAAAGGTCCAAAATCAGTTTGATCGTCTGTACTTGCTATTTCAGCATTTTCCTCCAGATCTGCTTGATAGGATTGTTCGTTTGGAATATTTTGTCCATCGAACGTAAATCTTGCTTTGGTTTTAAAAACCGCAGACCAATCTGCTTTATCCCTTTTTAGAGATGGATAAGGGGCATAATAAGCTTGTAGGGCTTGTTTGGCTAGTATAAATGGGTCGTACTTTTGATAATGCGAGGTATGTTTAATTTCTATAAGATTATATTTTGGATGCACGTTAATACCAGAACCTGGAACATTGCTGAACCAGTTGCATCTAAACAAATAAACATCCTCCACGGGTCTTGTAAAATATGTCAACTGCAATATCTGAGTTAACACGCCATAAAAATCATTTATATGTTTATTAGGGCCATCACTGCCTTTAATAAATACACCAGTATTGTTTGTTAATTTTTCAACACTGTATTCTTTGGTGTTGAATTTATATCCATTAACAAAAAATATTGGATACGTATTAACTTTTCTTTTCGGTCCAAACGCCAAATGTTTCAGTCCTTTATCGAGCACATTATTTGTGGGATCAGAAACGTATTTCGAAAACCAAGTACTGAAATCTTTGCTTAAATCTCCGGCTGGATTTTGTGATTCATAAATACTGCAAACACAAACATGATATATTACATTATTATTTATTCACACGTGTAGTATTAAATTTAACAAAACTTGGAATGTGCTAATTACCTAACAAATGGTGCAACTTCAGGACAATTAAGAAGAATATATGTGTGTGCTACATGGTATTATTTATCATCTAGCCATAATTCCTTACATTTTCCAGCATGTCGGCCATGTTGTTTAAAAATAGATAATACTGATTCAGAAGAAGAATCTTGTTCAACGGCCTGATCGTCATTACGCGGAACACTTACAAATGATAAGTTCACATGGTCTTTAAAATAATGAGAGAAAAAGAAAGAAGCTTCTTTTTCGATATATGATTTGCAAATAGAACCTTCAACTCGAGCTTTTTGTCTTAATTTTTTCTTTAAATGATTTAAGTACCTAATAAAAAAATACTTAGGTTAAGTATTAACTACTATATTTATACTTAAATCAACATTTACATACTCAATATAGTAACATACCTTTCGAATGGATACATCCATCCGTATTGCACAGGACCTCGAAGACGCACTTCATATGGAAGATGAACAGGTAAATGCTCCATTACATTAAAGAAACCCGGAGGAAATATTTTCTCCAGTTTGCAGAGAAGTATAGGAATTTCTTCTTCAAGTTTAAGTAGACGGTCAACTTTTAACGTAGTTGAACAAAGCTCCTTGTAAAATAAACTAAGTTCTGTTATTACCGTCCAAACTTTTACCGGTAACAATTCTTTGAAAGCGACGGGTAATAAATTTTTCATCATTACATGACAATCATGGCTTTTCATTCCACTCAATCTCCCATTTTTATAGTCGACACATCTACGAAGATTAGAGGAAATTCCATCGGAAAATCGTAATCCTTCCACCCATTGTAACAGTACTTTAACTTGGTTGTTGTCTAGTTCATAGCATACTTTGGGTTTTTTATTGTCGAGAGTCATATGAAGCTAAGGACGATTGCATATTTGCTTTATATCACGTCTAGATTTCAAATCGTCCTTAGTCTTGCCCTTCACATTCAAAACTGTATAAAACACATTATCAAATACGTTTTTTTCGTTATGCATCACGTCAATGTTATGACGGATTAATAGATTTTTCCAATAAGGAAATTCCCAGAATATACTTTGTTTGCACCAATTATGAAACGTCGATTTACCTTGAATTTCTTCT
Source organism: Allium cepa (assembly GCA_030765085.1). NCBI lineage: Eukaryota > Viridiplantae > Streptophyta > Magnoliopsida > Asparagales > Amaryllidaceae > Allium > Allium cepa. The sequence goes on along the minus strand of CM060932.1, from coordinate 962,010,509 downwards.
TGTTGTCCGGTCTCGTGTATCTTTGGATAATCTTTTACAAGTTCATATATATCCTCGCTTGACCAAACCGCTGGTAGTCGTAGAGTCTCATGTCTATTAGCTATGAAGTATTTTTGTCTCTTCTAAAAGAGTGATTAATATGAAGAAAACATCGATGACACTCAAACCATGAAATTTTCTTTCCATTTGGCAAAGAAAATGCTCGTGTTTCTTACATGCAATAAGGACAAGCAAAACGACCGGCCGTACTCCAACCCGAAAGCATTGCATATGCAGGAAAATCGCTAACAGTCCATAACAAAGAAGCAAACATCCGAAAAATTTTCTTTTTTGATATGTCGTATGTTTCAACTCCTTCATACCATAATATTTTCAACTCTTCGATTAACGGTTGTAAGTAAACATCAATGCCCTGTGTCGGATCATCAGGACCAGGGACGACAATCGTGAGAAACATATATGGAGTTTTCATACACATCCACGGAGGTAGATTGTAAGGTGTGATTATTATAGGCCAAGATGAATATTTAGAACCAAACTAAGAAAACGGTGAGAAGCCGTCTGTACATAAACCTAGTCTAACATTTCGGCTCTCCGCTGCGAAATCGGGATATTTTTTGTCAAAATGTTTCCATGCTTCTCCATCGGTTGGGTGTGTCAACGTACCTTCTTGAGATGTTCTCACACTGTGCCATCTCATATGATGCGCTGTTACAGATGATGCATATAATCGTTGAAGTCTAGGGGTGAGGGGCAAATAATGCATACGCTTGTACGGAACTTCTTTTTCCTCGATTTGTATCTTTCCTGATTACATATTTTATAATTTCTAAGATTGATGTCTTCTTTCCAATACAACATGCAACCCTTTAAACATGTATCTATTTTTTGATATGGCAAACCGAAAGATGACATAAGTTTTTTCACTTCATAATAATGTTCGTACATTAAATTATCAGATGGCATATGACGTTTAGCAGCTTGCACAACAGCCGTAAATCCAGCTTCTGTAAGGTTGTATTTTGATTTCATTGCAATGTATTCTACAGTTACCGATAACTGAGAGCCGCTTAAACATCCATTCCAAAGGGTTTTTTTAGCATGATCCAATAAATCATATGCTTTTTTAGCTCCAACATTTGGTTCCTCTTCGATGTTAACATCGTCGTTATCAATTACAACGGTAGGGAACATTGATCGTGCCGCATCTTCGACCATATGTTCTTTGAGATTCGTACTACCTTCTTCGCTGATGACCTCCACCGACTGTTCTTGATTATTAGGGGATACAATTTCTTCATGACGATCCCACAGCAAATAATTGGGTACGAAACCGAATTGGCGCAAATGAACCTTAGCCATATTCGGTTCTAAATAGTTCAACAATTTGCATCTACTACACGGACAACGAATTTCTTCATCGTTTGCAATATTACTTATAGCAAATTCGATGAACACTTGTACCCCTTTTAGAAAATGTTCGCTTATTGCGCCACTAATTTCCCTTCTTTGATACATCCAGCTCCGATCTTTAAAGTAATTGACCATGTTTCCTACTAGAAAACCTATGATAGAGTAAAAATGTTATAAATCATTCATTTTATATTTTGCAGGAAATTTTCCAACGGCCGCAAACTGCTAATTTCACAAATTTTATTTTAAATAAGCAACTATTGTTTCATTGCCACTTATGTGTCTTTCTTTGATAGTCGGTTATCCTACTTTCCATTACAAACACAATAGTAATTATATTCCGTAAATCATATCATTTTAAACGATTCACAAAATTTCGGCAGCATTTCCCCCGTGTTCCTTGTATCGTACACAAATGCGTGTACACAAGGAACGTAAAGGAAATGCCGTCGAAATTTTGTGAACCGTTTAAAATGATATGATTGACGGAATATAATTACTTTATAGTGTTTGTAACTTGTCCAATACAGGGACAAATCCGACAAATGATGTATCAGACGATTAGAGTTGTCCGTTTTGTGGAAAAACGAATATCCCTAAAACGATCATATACAACACTTGTCAAACGGGGCCAAATATATCTAAGGATTTAAATATTTGTTTATATTAAATTTAAATATATAACTCGTTTAATTAATATTGGTTTATATTTTACCGTTTTATTACATAAGAACTAAATTCATTTATACACAAAATTTGTACACAAAATTCATTTATTACAAATTCATTTACACACTAAATCAATTCAGTATTCGCATGAATACAAAACTCATGTTCGCACAAATGCAATATCCATTCTAACGGCTTTCAAATGCAATAAACTCTATCACGCACATACGTTTAATATACTAACCAAATCAACATAAACTATAATGCAATATCCTAAATTACAAAATTTTCAATCGGTTATAATAACTTGTTCATTATGGTATAATAGTTGCAATTAGGGGATAACATGATGTAATATGCATACACTAACAAATAGGAATCAATCAACATCCGAATTAAACCCTAAATCAAAAAAGCTAAATACTAGGTTTAGCAAAATTACCGATTTGGAGAGCTAGAAGGGTGGAGATGGGCAGGAGTAGCTTCTAGATGGCGTTGGAGGTGGTTGGGGCGGTGTTTGGGCCGGCAGCTGAAGATTGGAGGTGGTGGAATGTTGGAAATGGGGGGAAAGTTGTGAAGAGGAGGATGAATGAGCTGAAAGATCGGTCTCTGGAAAATATGCAGGAAATTTTCCAACGGCTTCCAACGGCCGCAAACGGCTAATTTCCAACGGCTTCAAACGGTTACGTCAAGATCCAACGAGCCGTTGGAAGCCGTTGGAAATGCCGTTGGAGGCCGTTGGAAACTGGGCGTTGGAATACACTGTTGTTCTAGTAGTGAAAAGCTATTACAAATTTTAATTAAAAGCACTAGTGAAAAAGGATTCACAAGTTTTTGTTCTTTTGTAGAAATGGACAAGAATGGGTGCACATACCAACTGATCAAAAGCTTTAGAATCTCCAAATGTGGAAATCAGTTTTGAACCAATAAAGCAAAAAATGTCGTTTGAAGCCAAAGTAACAGTTTTGCACAAAGCACTTCTTGGATTTTTCAGTGATTTCACCATGAATAACATCACATTTTCCCTAGTATAGCGATGGAACTTGATAAGATTATGTTCATATTATCTAATAATAGTTAAAAAGAACCACAAGTTCCAACTAGTATGTTACTTACAAGAGAGGATGCAGAAGTTCTGAATGACAAATCGAAAAACACCTTACATCGTTGAGGGCACCACATACTTTAACTCAATCTTTTAATTTTAAATCATGCATCAAACTCTTGATCTTAGTCTCGGGTTAAGCAAAAGGCTTAAGATCCTTGGGATCTACTTATTTGATCAAATCATAAGCTTGGGTTTGTTGGGGAGGAGTATGTTCATCATTCAATTGTCGTAAATCAGCAAAATTAAGCCCCGTTTAGTTTGCTATTTTTAATTTTGTGTTTTCGTATCAACAAAAATTCGCATTTATTATGTATGATTGAAAAACACAATTTTAAAAAATGAAACTAACATAGAAAATAGAAAACAAGTTTATTTGATTTTTCATGTTTTGAGACGTAACAAAAGGATGAAAAACAATTCATCTCCTTCATTTTCCGTCCAACGTCGCGATGGCTAAGAACTGTAAAAAAAAATCCCCAATTTCTTATATTTTGTAGTGTATGTTGAAAATACAAAACACAAAACTCAGAACGAAACCAAACAGGGCCTTAGTTTGTAGAATCATAATTAGCATAACCAAATAAGAAAATATAACATTGCCCGATAATAATATAAATATGCCAGCGTTTATCTGAAAAATGAAAATATATAACACGGTATGGTTTCAAGTACATTAGACATGATACAACTAATAATCGTAATAATCCTACCTTAGGGGGAGAATAACTGATAAAATATACAGTTCAAAGCAATAAAGTAGTACTTACATGATGTCAAGTAAAAATCAATTAACTTTTTTTACAGATATCAGCCAATCAAAGGAAATAAATATGAAATTTATGCATAATAAAAAAACCAAATTAAATAGAAAAAACAAAATAATAGATATTTATCAGATTTAATCATACAAAAATTGTTTTGTTAATGAAAACGAGACTAGTGTATAGAGTAATTCATTTCTAGCACAAAATTACATTATGCTATTATAAAAATACCTTGATCTTCCTAACTCTTTTAATAACAAACACAACAATCATTGTAGTAATAGGATGCCTAAACCACATCATATGAAATTTGCACCACAACGGTATATATTAAATTAAAAAAGTAGCTAAGAAATCGAAGTGTGAATGAAACAATGCATTGGTGTGGTAAAAGAGGTTTAATTCTCAGCAGTGTTCGATTCAGCAATGAAGATACAACAAGAGCGGTCCTTATTTTGTTTCAAACTTGCATTTATTTAGCAATGAAGGTACAACCGGAGCATCTCCAATCGCCTGGGAGAGGTCATTTTGGACGCTAATTTAATCAGCATCCAAGCTATGGACGCTGATTAAATCAGCGTCCGAGGTTGGACGCCTATAAATGGGGCGCCCAGCCCTTTCTCCCTCCTTCTTCTTATGTTTTATTTACTTTTTAAATAAAAAAATGTCGAATGCCGCCACGTGTAACCAAAATCGCAAGACGAACCGTGCGTCATCAGCTAGAGGAGCTTGTAGGCCCAACACACATTGCTCTAGCTCTGGATACGACGATTTTCGAGCTAAGGATTCTGCACGAGCTGCCAGAGGGATATAGTCATCATATCTTCAAGGCATTTGATGTGGTCAAGGTACAATTCTAACTAATAGATAACTACCCAATAAATAGTGTTTATTAGATAGATATGCAATATTGTAAAGTGCCTTACTTGTTTGAATTTAAATTGTACAATAATTCCGAACCATACTTTAATGTTTTAGTCACAGTACGTCAGCTATCGAGGTAGTTGGATGAAGTGTAGAGTGTAGCAGTATGACACACTACCCCAAGTTTTTGTAGATAGGCTGTAGACTAGTCCTTTTGCATATTTCTTACAGATAAGGCCACCATAGTCATTTAGTAGCCCTAGTTGAGAGATGGTGGCCTACAACACATACTTTTCAATTTTTGGATTTTAAGCTCGGCAATACCTCCGCCGACTTTTATATGTTGACTAGCATTGAGATTGGAGGCTCTGACAAGATACCATTTCCTTTTGACCATACATTTGAGAGCTCCGAGGTCTTTACTGTTTATCTACCCCAGTTTGCAGAGGGCCATGTTGCCTCCAGGGCGGTCGTCCTTACATATCTACAGGCATACATTGCAGCTCATATGGGCACCGAGGCTATGAGTGATGTCGTGCTTAGAGCATTTCTGTTGTACTTATTTGGTTCGACTTTCTTTTCGAACCAAAAGAGTACCATTAGATTAGGTTACCTTGCAGAGGTAGCTGATCTAGATCAGCTGTACATTATAGACTTGGGTTCCGCTATACTCTGATATTTATAGACCGCCCTTGATTCTTTTGTGTTGGGAGTGGTTAGACAAATGTTTGGGTTTTGGTACATTCTGCCGTGCTTGTACTATAAGTACACGGAGAACATGCATCCACGTATTGTTGAAACTGCCAGTCATGCTGCAGAGACATATTTTCCACGCATGAGACGATGGGAGCGTGTTCAATTCGTTTCTCGGGCGCCTATGGGGGTGAGAAATTATCTGATGGAGGCCCACACGCAGATTGATATGTGGTGCAGAAACAATATATTCCGGGCATCATGGGCTGCATATTGGATTGCCATCACACATGCGAGCCTGATGCATGATGCTCATACACTACATATTTCGTATCATTTGACCTTGTGGAGGATGATCTTACTCCCACCGGCGTTTCTGTCTATTTGGTATTTGGAAGAGCAATGCTCGTTTCAGACTACTGGGGAGAGTTACATATCCCCAGAGATCCATTATCTTGTGACAACATGTTCGGCAGACATCGGACAATCAGTGTAATAACCCGCATATTTTATGAGTATATATTTAAATATAGCATCGTTGGTTGAATTTAAAGTCCAAAATGTGACTTTTAATAAATGGTTGAATCCAGACTCGAGACCGCTTTCATTGAGTTCAAAACGACGTGTACAACATGTTTGAGTATAAAAATTGCTATGTTTGGAGTTGATTAGGATTTTGGTATTTTCATTTCGGCTTTGGATTGTGTTCTAGCCCATTAACGCAATAAAAGAATCCAAACCTTTTACCAAATACCTCTCACCCCACTCGTCTTCATTCATTCCATTTCTAATTTCCTAATATAATCAAGTCCTAGGAAAAATGGTGGGAAGAGAAAACTAAATTCCTAAGCCCTAGTTCCCTTCGGAAATTCAAGTTCTATAATCAAGGAGAAGCTTAGATAAGCATCCTCTTCATCTTTTCCATCTCAATCCCTCTTTAATTCTTGATTTTTTCTACAACCTAAATTAGAAAAAACTTTGCATTTGATAATAAATTTAAGATTCTACAGGTGTAGTGAAGAGGAATTGATCTAAGCTTGTTTTAAAGCTTCTCATTTCTTGTTTTTGAATTAAAAGGTGAGTTCTTGAACTCACATCTATGTCTATAGCTTTCATTGTTGTTAGGTATGAATTCCTAGTATCTATTTCATGTTCAAGTGCTTTTGATTTGAAATTGTTTGGTGAATTTTCCAATTTTTGGTTTTGAAGTCAAAATTTATGAGAATCCTATAAAGATGTTTGGACATGTTATTTGTGGTGTATTGAAGAGTCTATAGGGCTGCGTTGTCCCTTGGCAAAAATCCCTAGCATCCATTGCTCGTTCGATTGCTCCCGAGTTCATTTGGCCATCAATGGCCAAAGCAAATTTTTTCCCAACACAGGCAACCAGACGTCTGGTTGAAAAATCCAGACGTCTGGTTGGGGCTCCTGAGAAAAAAAGGAAACGATAAAAAATAAAATGGTTGAGCCCATGACCAGGCATCTGGTTAAATCCAACCAGATGTCTGGGAGGCTTCAAGAAATAAAAAGAAAAGGGAGAAAAAAATATAGATTTCCAGAGTCCAGGGTCAAACGTCTGGTTAAACCGATCTGACTTCTGATCCTGTTAAATTCTGCCTGTTTGCTTATTTTTGAATGGATTTCCAATTTTTTTGACGATCCGAATAGTTATTGTCAGTCAATATCGATTTTGATGATTTATTTTCTGGATTTTTGGTGTTTCCATTTGATGGATTTGATATCAATTTTCATGGTTTTAATTCACGTCGTCGAATGTGGTTTTTTGGTGATAAATTATTTTTACAACCATTTCTATGATTTTTCACTTTAAAATATAAAGGTTTTTTTGTTAGTAGTAAATACTCAAACTCTTTTACAAAAATGATTTCAACATTACTTTTAATACAAAGCTCATTTTATGACCGTTTTTCAATCTATTAGTATATACAAACCTTTATCTCATTCGTATGAGAAATCCAATTAAACAACTTAGCAAAACAAGTGGTATAAAACGCTTATGTTTACTTAGTCGGTTAATTCTTGGACTTGTTCGATTGAAATCTCGTGACAATTTTCGAGTGAAAATCTACAATCTGTTCGTAAATATTTAAGTTAAGCCAGTGGTAATGGGACATGAAGCCTAACTCTTTTATTTACTAGCTTAGTGTAATTTACACCTATTTTTCAATGGTGATCATTTTGTAAGTTAGACTAGCGATGTGTGATGTCTCTTTATCCACGTGGGGCGACTAAACCCTATTTCGGTGAAGCTTCGGCTCAATTTGGTAGGGTAGTGACCCATGGTCTTTGAGCAGTTTCAGTGGAGCTTCGGTTCAAATTTTATGGGTTAACGACTAAGAGATAGCGTCTCGTTTATGATACACGTATTGGTGAGTTTTCATGCTCCCGTTTTGTGATAGGCCTCCCCATTTGTGTTTCCTGGATTTCTATTTATTGATTTCTAGAATTTGTGTTTCACCAATTTTTGTGATTTGCGTTGATATATTTTGTTAATATTTGAGTTTGGTGAATAAGCTAAAGAATATGGTATCTTTTTGGGTGTTTAAGAAAATTTGAGATATTGTATAATTTTCATTGTTATCAAATATATACTTTTCGTAATATGGTATTATCGGTATCATATATTTTTGTTATATCTCTTATCCTATCTCATCTTATATGATATTTATAGCTAGACTGGTCTGTTTATTATTTTTCTTCTTAAATAATACTCGGGTCCGACCGAAGTATTTCAGATGTTTCCACTTGACTTCTTAGCAGTGACTAGCTTCCGACTTTTGGCTAACTACTTTAGCTTAGTAGTTTTCGTTTTTATACATTCGAGATAGAGACTTCTTGATGTATACATATTCTTTTGTCTAGCATTTGTACCTATTCTTTTGTAATGTAGTGGATCTTGTATGACCACAACTTTGACGTACACTTAGTGTTATATTCATATTTGTTCCACATTAGTGATATGAATATCTGTGATTGATTTTTGTTGTCATGCTTATTTTATATTTGTTTTCGAAGGCTGTATAGCCATATGTAGTAGCGTTGAGATTGTATTGGATACGTCATATTTCCTCTAGAAATGAAATGCATGTCATACTATCTGACATATCGGTACTCGCACAAAGCAATTACACAGATGGTTGCTCCTCAACTGCCTTATTCTTCGTGCTAGTCAACGGTGTTACCCCACAGCGTTCTTGGCTAGTGTGAGTATAGAGGTGGGGCGTCAGTGCTTGATATCAAAGCCAAACTTCGAACAATGTAAAATAATCTAGCAAGGATCATCGTCCTAAGTCTCTCTTAGGAATCGTGCCTTAGGATTTAATCCGAGTCTTAAAAACCGTTCTATCCTATTTTCTTTTATGATGCCTTATTTTATCAATCAAGTTTTTTTGATATTCATCCTGAGAATAACCCTTTTTTTTCTTCTTTCTTTCTTTCTTTATTAAAGTAGAGAATTGGTTAGACTTGACCGTCCTAGCACCGGTCAATCCAATGCTACTCCTCAAGATGACGTATTCATGTCTGGCTAACAACATTTGGATCTTGTAAAGAATGCCCAAGCTGCAGAACCCATTCCTGAGCCTACTCATCCTAAATCCAGATTTGCATGCATGTGCAGTGATTATACAAACTTGAATGGAAGGTCATTCAAGGGTTCCGAAAGAGTTATAGAAGTCTAAGCTTGGCTTAGAACATGTAACCGCATCTTTTCTCGCATGAATCTTGTGAATCTACATCGGGTCTAAGTGGCTTCTAGCATGCTCTAGGAGAGAGCATCAGATTGGTATGAGCTTTTGATTTCGAAAATGGTTTAAGCGGATCTTACTTGGGAGAAATTCTAGGAAAGGTTCGAGTTGAATTTTGTGCCGGAAGCTGAAAAAGTAACTTTAGCTCAACGCTTTATTAACCATGTTCAAGGTGAATCTTCTGTGACAGATTATGTCACATCTTTTGAATCCCTCTCTAAATATGGGGTCGAGTATATTACTACTCCACTGAAGAAAAATCAGAGATTTATATATGGGTTGAATAAGAACCACAAAAGGGCTTTACTTTTGAAACTAGAAGTTCCTTTCGATCAGCTTGTAGATATCGCTCTTCGACTTGAAGAGGCCGATAAGGAAAGTGATGGTGATGTTGGAGGGGCCAAATAGAATTTCAACAACAACAAGAAGAGGCAACTCGATGTTTATTCTGAAACTGAGCAAGTGCATGAAAAACATCTTTGGATTGTGTTGAAACTCTTAGTAGCAATCGATTGAAAGCAAAATTTTATAAGTGCCACTTTTGGCAGTCCCGTGTGAAATTTTTAGGACATGTTATTTCTAAATCCGTAATTTTCGTGGATCCTTCAAACATTGAGGCGATTCAAAATTGAAAGAGAATGATGATTGTGACGGATATTCATTGGTTTCTTGGATTGGCGGGCTATTACCATCAGTTCATAAAAGACCTTTCCATAATTTTCGTACCTCTTACTAGTTTGACAAAGAAGGGAGTTAAGTACATTTGGTAAGACAAATTTGAAGCTGCTTTTTAGAAATTAGAAGAACCCATTTCCGATGCTCATATTCTTGTATTTTTGAAGGGATCCAAGACTTGATTGTTTATACCGATGGTAGTCGTGTTGGTTTGGGAGTCGTTCTCATGCAAAGGGAACGTGTTATCACTTATGCTTCTAGGCAGTTAAAGTCTGCGGAGACTAGATATGCCGCTCATGATTTAGAGTTCGTGGCCATTGTTTTCGCCCTTAGAATTTGGCATCATTATCTTTTGGGAGAGAAATTTATTCTCTACATCGATCATAAATCTTTGAAGTATTTATTTTCTAAAAGGGAACTTAATTTTTGTCAACAACGTTGGCTCTAATTCCTTGCATCATATGATCTTGATATTCTCTATACTCCCGAAAAGGAAAATCGTGTTGCCATGCCCTTAGTCGTAAGCAACAAGCAGTTGTTCCTATGATGATAACCGAATGGAATGATCTTGAGACTTTGTCCACTTGTGAGATTCGAGATCGTGAATCCAATTTATGTTCATCTCTTATTTTATGTAGTCTTGAGGCTCATCCTTCTCTTTTAGACCGCATCCTTGAAGCTCAAAAGCAAGATCCTGAATTGGCTCTTCTTAGCCAAAGTTGTAGTGATAAAATTGATGTTGATGGTTTGAAAGACTTTAAAATCGACGCTTGTGGAGAAATTAGAAAATTTGGCAGACTTATTGTGCCTAATATTTGTGATCTTCGTTAAGACATTTTAGAAGATTCTCGTCGTTCTAAATTTACCATTCATCCCGGTATTAGTAAAATGTATGCGAATATGAAATGATATGCGAATATGAAACGAATTTATTATTAGGATGGAATAAAAATGAATATTTCTAAATTTACTAAGCATTCCATGACTTGAAAACTCGTAAAGGCCGAGCATCAAAGTCCCGGTGGGTTATTGCAACCTTTGGACATTCCAGTTTGGAAGTAGGATCAAGTCACCATGGACATTATTGACGGTCTTCCCCGTTCTCATTCGGATCATGACAGTTTATGGGTGATTATAGATAGACTTACAAAATCCGCTCATTTTATTCCCGTTCGGTCAAATCAGACCGTACCTCCTTTAGTCAAACTCTATGTTAACGAAATTGTTAAATTGCATGGAGTTCCTACTTCTATTGTTAGCAATTATGATCCATTATTTACTAGTGGATTTTGGAAGGGTCTTCAAAAAGCTTTGTAAACAAAGCTTAATTTTAGCATCGCTTATCATCCACAGTCTGATGGAAAAATAGGGCGTGTGAATCGAACTCTTGAAGATCTAATTCATGTATGTTTTCTTGATTTTGGTGGAATTTAAGAAGATCATATTTCCTTGTTGAGTTTTCATACAATAATAGCTTCTAATCTAGTATTGATATAGCACCTCTCTAGGAACTCCACGAAAGGCCATGCCGATCTCCTTCGTGTTGGCTTGAAGCCGATAAGAAGCTGGTTTTAGGTCCATATTTTATTCATGATTCCACAGAAAAGATTGACCTTATTCGACAGATAAGAATCTCAAAGTAGACAAAAATGCTATGTCGACGGCCAAAGAAGGAATTTGGAATTTTCTGTGGGAGTTTTGGTATTCATTCGTGTTTCACCTATGAAGGGTGTTGTGCATTTTAGTCGATCGGTAAAGTTACTACCTCAATATATTGGTCCATTTTCCATCACCAAACGCATTGGTTCCGTGGCTTATCGTCTTTCATTGCTGGCTTACTTTTTCGCTATTCATGACGTATTTCATGTCTCTCAACTACGGAAACGCCATAGAGATTCTGATTCTATTCTTGAGCCTGGTGTTAGTGAAAAATTCAAGTTTACTTATGAGCAACATCCTATTCGTATTATTGCTATGGAGGTTAAACGCCTTCAAAATGAAGATGTTCTGCTTGTGAAAGTTCAATGGTCCTAAACATCCTAAGGATCGTTTTTGCGAATCAAGAGAATTCATCGAGCGAACACATCTGGACTTACTCTCTTGTGCTCCTTAAGGTTAACTTCTGACTTCAAATTTTTCTTTTGTGTTGTTAAGCCTTAGAATGGTTGTTACTCTTTAATTTCTTTTTAAGTATTGCAAGGACGCAATTTCTTTAAGGAGGGTAGTCTGAAACAACCTGCATATTTTACGATTATAAATTAAAATGTTTTATTTAAATATAGCATTGTTAGTTGAATTTAAAGTTCAAAATGTGACTTTTTGAAAACAGTCGAATCCGGACTGGAGACCACTTTCATTGAGTTCAAAATGACGTTTACAATATGTTTGAGTATAAACATTGCTATGTTTGAAGTTGATTAGGATTCTATTATTTTCATTCGGACTTTGGGTTGTGTTCTAGACCATTAACCCAATAAAAGAACCCAAACCTTCTACCAAATACCTCCCACTCCACTCGTCTTCATTCATTCCATTCCTAATTTTCTAATACACCCAAGCCCTAGGAAAAATGATGGGAAGAGGAAACTAAATTCCTAAGCCCTTGTTCTCTTAGGAAATTCAAATTCAAAATCTAAAATCATGGAGAAGCTTAGATAAACATCTTTTTCATCTTCTCCATCTCAATCCCTCTTCAATTCTTGATTTTTCCTATAAATTAACTTAGGAAAAACTTTGCATTTGATAATAGATTGAAGATTCTAGAGGTGTATTAAAGAGGAATTGGTCTAATCTTGTTTTAGAGCTTCTCATTTCTTGTTTTTGAATTCAAAGGTGAGTTCTTAAACTCACATCTATGTCTATAGCTTTCATTGTTGTTAGGTATGAATTCCTAACATCAATTTCATGTTCAATTACTTTTGATTTGAATTGGTTTGGTGAATTTTCCAATTTTTTGTTTTGAAGTCAAAATTTATGAAAACCTACTATGGATGTTTGGACATGTTATTTGTGGTGTATCGAAGAGCCTATAGAGCTGGGTTGTCTCTTAGCATAAATCTCTAACATCCATCGCTCGTTCGATCGCTCCGAGTTTATTTGGCCATCAATAGCCTAAGCAAATTTTTGCTCAACACAAGCAACAAGACGTTTGGTTGAAAAAATCCAAACATCTGGTTAGGGCTCCTGAGAAAAAGAAAGAAATGATAAGAAATAAAATGGTAGAGCCCATGACCAGACTTCTGGTTAAACCCAACCAGACATTTGGGAGGCTTCAGGAAATAAAAAAAAGGAGAAAAAAATTCAGTTACTAGGGTCAGACGTCTGATTAAACCGATCAGATGTCTGGTCCTGTTAAATTTTTCCCATTTTTCTATTTTTGAGTGGATTTCCAATTTTTATCGATCTTTGACGGTCCAATAGTTATTGTCAATCAATACCAAATTTGATGATTTCTTTTATGGATTTTTAATGCTTCCATTTGATGGATTAGATATTGATTTTCATAGTTTTAATTCATGTCGTCGAATGTGGATTTTTGGTGATAGATTTATTTTATAATCATTTCTGAGATTTGTCACTTTAAATATAAAGGTTTTTATACTGGTAGTAAATACTCAAACTCTTTCACAAAAATGATTTCAACATTACTCTTAATACAAAGCTCATTTTTAAAACCGTTTTTCAATCTATTAGTATATATTAACCTTTACCTCATTCGTATGGGAAATCCAATTAAACAACTTAGCAAAACAATGGTATGAAAAGCTTGTGTTTACTTAGTCGGTTAATTCTTGGACTTGTTTGATTGAAATCTCATGACAATTTTCGAGTGGAAATATACAATTTGTTCATCAATATTTAAGTTAAACCAGTGGTTATGGGACATGAAGCCTAACTCATTTATTAACTAGCATAGTGTAATTTACACTTATTAATCAATGATGATCATTTTGAAATTTAGACTAGCGATGTGCGAAGTCTTTTTGTCCGCACGGGGAACTAAACCCTGTTTTAATGGAGCTTCGGCTCAATTTTTCGGGTTAGCGACCTTCGGTCTTAGGGCCGTTTCGGTAGAGGTTCGGCTTAAATTTTATGGGCTAGCGACCTTAGGATAGCGTCCCGTTTGTGATACACGTGTTGATGAGTTTTCATGCTTCCATTTGTGAAAGGCCTCCCCCTTTGTGTTTCCTGCATTTCTAATTATTGATTTCTAAAATTTATATTTCCCCAATTTTTGTGATTTGCATTGATATGTTTTGTCAATATTTGAGGTTTGGTGAATAAGGTAAAGAATACGGTAGTTTTTTGGGTGTTTAAGAAAATTTAAGATATTGTATGATTTTCATTGTTATTAAATATATACTTGTCACAATATTGCCATATTGATATCATATATTTTTGTTATATCTCTTATCCCATCTCATCTTATATGATATTTATTGCTAGACTGATCCATTTATTATTTTTCTTCGGGCCATACCGAGGTGTTTCATGTGCTTCCATTTGAATTTTTAGCAGGGACTAGCTTTTGACTTTTGGCTAACTATTTTAGCTTAGTAGATTTTTTTTAAACATTTGAGATAGTGACTCCTTGATATATACATATTCTTTTGTCTAGCACTTGTACCTATTCTTTTGTGATGTAGTGGATCTTGTATGACCCTTACTTTGATGTACACTTCTATGTGTTATATTTATATATGTTTTCGCCTTAGTGATATGAATATCTGTGACTGATTTTTGTTGTTATGCTTATTTTATATTTGTTTCCGAAGGCCACATAGCACTGTGTAGTAGCTTTGAGTTTGTATTGGATACGCCAGATTTCCTCTTGAAATGAAATGTATGTCATACTATCTGATATATCGGTACTCGCACAAAGCAATTACACAGATGGTCGCTCCTCAATAGCCTTATTCTTCGTGTTAGTCGATGACATTAACCTGTAGTGTTCTTGGCTAGTGTGAGTATAGAGGTGGGGCGTCTCGATTGGATCGTAGTATATACAAGGATCGAGGCGGACTATTTGGGTAGATGCTTCTACAATTTTCTTAGCGGGGGGCGGGGGGGTACTATTGTAGCTACTGGGTTAGAGTTTCTCCTCGACGATACATGTTACCTGACTACGCTCGAGGAGCGAACTCTGATCATATAGGCCCACACGTTGCCAGTGATAAAGTTCAGGCACCTCCATTTTCTTTTGATCCCATTCCATCCCAGTATTCCCAACAGCCCATGGACTTCGGGTTGGACGCCTCTTATAGAGCGTACGATCTTATCGGTACTCTTATCGAGCAGCCGATAGTTTATCCCCCGGAACATGATATTGCTAGTGTCCCCACTGCTGGACTATACCTGCATCATGAGGTAATTCATTGTATTAACATTTAATTGTACAGTATTAGTTAATCAATTTAATATTGATATATTATATGTAATTACCGTATGCAAGCAGATTGGATGGGGTCTCCCTTGTTCGGAGGAGCTTTTGTAATATCACAATAGATATAAATATATATATATATACATCGACCCACACGGTCGGAAACCAAAAACAGTTCATATTTCCTATTTTTATTGCGTAGGCGTACCTTTTATTAGCATTTTAAAAGCATGTGGCTAATTTATATTGCATATACACGCTCCAACTCTATTGATTGCTTCCCGTACCTATACTTACTCAACAAACACATCAGTTTTTCATAATATGAGATTTTCAACAAGATTTCATATATTAATCTAAACCAAACATATTAATTTTCAAAGCCCACACAACAATTTTTGAAATCCTACAAGTAAACCATATTTTATAAGCAATTCCGAGGTTTCAACACCATAAAATTTCCCTAATACATCCAAATTTCATTTTACTTTACTCAAAAAGGATTTACAACCAAGTTTGCTATATTCCATACATATTTATCACGACCAACTCCAAAATCACTACAACATGGTCAACATATTCATAACTCACTTTATTTATATGCAAATCCATCAAATTAAATTCCGACCCATTCCAATTGGTTCAAAAATCAACTTTATTTGTTTTTCTTAATTTATTAGCTTTGTTTACAACATAACGATTAATCTCAATGCAAATTTGATATCATTCAAGCAAACTACAATTACTGAAGTTTATAACCATTTTAAACAAATTCCAAACTAAACTATATTAATTTTTACTTCATTCGAAATTATTTACAACCCAAACAACCTCATTTTTATTCCATTATCAAATTAAATTCTTAATCTTACATTTCCAATTCATTATCCATATAGGTTTATACTAATATCATTCAATTCTGGCTATATAAAACTCATACATTCTTATTTCATCAAAATAATTAAATAAAATCCTTTCGCTTGCATTAAAATTTTATTATCTAAATAAATTTCATTAAAGACCATTTCATAAGTTTGACAACAAACATTCCACAATTTCCTTAGGTTATTTCAATAACAAAATATCTCAATTTCTTCTTGCATCATATTTATTTTAAATTTGATTCTTAACCCATCAAATTCCAATCCATTACAAAAAAATTTAACTCAATTTACTCACTTATTCAATCCATTTAAAACTTATTTTATGGACAATGAGACCACTTTAAATCATTTCACTCATTTGAATTTATTTATAGTTCAAACCATCACTATTATAATCAAATTCCATTATTCATTTCAATACGAATTCTTTCAATTTATTTTACACTAAATTCATCTTCAAGCTTTTCTTTATTTAATTCAGCTTATGCTAAATTCATTTCCAACAATTCTTTTTGAATTTAGTTGAGTGAGAATTTAATTATTCAATATCGTTTCAATTAAATTAAATTTTCCATCAACTCAATTCTTTTCCAAATTAAATTCAAGTTTTAACTAAATTTATTCAGCCAACTTAAATTCATACTTACTATTTTAAATAAGAATTTAATTCTATTCAAATTATTTGTAACACAACTCAATTTTGATTTTAATTCAATCCAAATTCAACTCAATTCCATTTAATCGAAGTTAAATCCAATTCAATCCAATTTTTAATTCTCCATATACAAGTTCAAAACTTCTTTACTGACTTAAGTTCATTCACCCTTTTATCTTTTATATTTTATATTTACTTCACCTTATTTCAATTCACATTTCATTTGAGATTAAGTTTGAATTCACCATACCATTCAACTATTTCTCATTTGTGATTATAATTCCATTTTCTATTTATAAGTTCACCAACTTATGTACTTAAAAACTGGTATTGCTCATTTGAGTTATTTTCATCTTATAATCACAATTCCAGATTATCTATATAACACTTAATAGCTTAAGGATATAAATTTTCATTGCTCAATTATAGACATTTTACATTCCAACTTTATTTCCAATTTAATTCAATTTCAAATTCAATTTATATTTAACTTATCCTGAGTTAAATGCAAATATATTCTATTCATCTCCATTTACTCAAATTAAATTTTTAATTCTAGGAGTGAAATTTTCATTTTTCTTTCTTATTAATATCAACTTCGCTTAATAGGTTCAATTGTTGATTTATCTTAACTTTCACATTATTTAAATAGTGTTTCCAGAATTAAATTGCCTAGTTTTATTTCAAAACCATTTTGAAATAATAATCAACTCATACCTACTTGGTGTATCAAATCAAACTTCCAGATTCCAAAACACTTGGTTTTTACCAAAACAAATTTCCCCTATGAAATTTCTAAAACACCTTGTATATCAAACAAGTCTAGACAGATATCATACCCAATTATTGTGGAAGCAATCCATCACTTTAGAAACTCGAAAATGAATTCTAATGATGTGGCCATCATCATCAGCGACTTGAGTGAGTTCAGTGCTTTCTCTCTTCCACAAATTCATTTCAAAAAATATTTTCCCAAAATAGTACTCTATCATTGCCTTCAAACACTTTGGAAACATTTCAAACATTCCCAAGATTTTAAATTTCCAAACTTTTGGTTTAAATTCATTTTAAACACTTCCAAAATTCTCAGGATTTAAATTCTGGTTTAATTCAAATTTAGTTATTCTTCCTTTGGATAAATCATACTTATAAAATTTTATTTGGTTATAAACCCTTTCAAACTTTAGATTCTTATATTTGATTATAACATCAACAACCAAACATCCAAATATATATAATATTTTCAGAAAAATTATTCCTTTTACATCAAAATATAATTTCGGGTAAAATTATTTCATTTACCCCATTTTAAAACAATACCATGTCGGTTTATCTTGTTTAAGAGTTTAGAAACCCCTATCGATACGGTTGTACTTCCCGTACCGACCAGAATTCATAAACATTCAACCGATAAGTCAACATAGTATAAAACAATTTTATATTCACTAACGAATACGCTCTTATATCTATGATTACACTAAAACTCATTCTAGAGTACTACTGACTCTATCTCTAATGAGTAACACCCAACAGAGCCAAGGTTGTCGCTTAACCAAATGCTCTGATACCACATGTAACAAGTCCGATTTCTCGACGTTCGAAAGTCAACATCAATACGTCCACTGTATCGAATGCCGCACAGTCAAATGCCGAAAAACTGAACCATTAGGGTTTAAAGAAGAAGAAGATAGAAGAAGAAGCAAAAACAATAACAGAATCTCACATAACGCCACGGCCAACATATAATAGATAAATAAATATCTTTAAACATAATCACTATATCAGTTATTACATTACATTATCAGAGTGTACAACAACAAATAGTGGAAAGAAATATTACATATACTAGTGATACGCTTCGCCGTCCAGCTTGCTTTTAATCTCCACAGCATATCTTTTTCGATATTGCTCCCGAATAATGCTAACCTGAATCTAGGATGTCCGTGTGGAAAATTGTGGGCACGCAGAGTTTAGAAAGGGAATAATAAACTCCAGGTCAGTCATGGGACTGGTGTGAGATCTCAAAAACCGTTATTTTCATAAAGAAAAGAAAAGAAAAGAAATCCGCTATGCTTTTGGAAAAATGAAACTACCATAAGGCCTCCCGCCACGCACACAATGCAAACGCAGAATTGGAGGAGATTTCTCCTTATGATAGTCAAACATGCTTAATACGCGAAAATCTTTTCGATATTATCATTAGTGCATAGTGCAGAAAACTTTTCGAAAATATAATATTAATCTTAGCCAGCATAGACATTTCGTACTATGCCTACTATAGCTACCATCTAAATAGTGGTGACCACCATAAGTAAATGGCAGGTTATACAACTAAAACCGTAAAGAGCTCGTATTGGATGACTGGATTTCCAACCAATGGTCGGGCAAAGGAACTCCCCACATAAAATAGAACGCCTTTGGAGGGACGCCCCCGAGAACTTAACCAACTCTCTGCTACACAAGGTCGGGTTACCTCTGTAACTAGGTAACAACTGACACGAGTATGTCATCCCTCGGTAGTTACCGACCCTTATCCAAGGGCCCCCAATCTAACAACCACACGGTAAAGTATTTGGGCTCCATTCCATGATACCACTTTTATAGAAAAAATCAACATAAGTAAATATCTGGGCTCCATACCATGATATCACTTTTTTATCCAGAAGGAAATGGTCATACCCTCGGGAGGAGCTACCCCCAAATAACCTTGCTGCCACAATTCTTGTTTCGACCATTACCGGGTTTGTGAGGCTCGACGAAGTCTCGTCAACAAAGCTACGCTTTTTCACAAAGCCATGCTTCGATCACAAATGATCAACCAATGATCATCAACACACAGCAGCACTTAGCATGCCACATTACCAAATTGGGAATGTATCACTAGTGACCATCAACTACATAACATCTAAGCTCATACATCGCAGAGAAGGGTGTTAAGCTAAGAGAATAAATCTACGCCACCTGAAGAAATGTATTTGATAGAAACCAGCTTTACATCAAAGTGTAATGTCAAACACACATCCACACAAGTCTGTTCCGGGTTCGAACAGAACCGAAGGCACTTCCGAAGAAGCCCTTGAAAATCCGGGTATTCACAATCCCGATCGGACTTCCCATCACTTAGGGAATCTCTATACCGGCGTGACTCTGTGCAGAGACAATCGACGGATTATCCTTTCGTTCTCGAAAATACCCGGTCTTCACCACCGGTCTTCAAATGCTAATCCATATCGACGTATCATAATTCAGAATGGGTTATATGACACAAAGTCCTCTTCCAGCTAAACCGAATAATGAGTGTAAATTTAAAAACATATGGATATGTAATTTAAATTAAGTCACAACTTAAATCCAAAACTTTTCTTTTAATGGTTTAAATTACCATTTAAAATCTTTTAAATAAAAGATTTATTCCACACAGTTCACCCAGTTTCACAAAGATCCATTCACGAATTTCAAAATAGTTTCCATTTCAAATTGGATTAACTCATCCAATCTTCTAGCTTAAGATTTAATTCATAACTTTCAAATTCGATCCAAATCTTGTATATGGAAGATATACCATTTAAAATCCTCTTTGATTTCAAAAACAGATTTAATCATCTTCACAAAGGTTAATTCATAGTTTTCCAAACTATTTACAATTTCATTTCAGACTTGAAATCTTTAGACACAAATTGGAAATCCTTTCTTTTTATGAAAGCTATTTTTGTTTGAATCAAATAGTTTTCGTTTTGGGAAAAACCGATTACAAATTACATAAGTTAAACCATTCGAGCATAAAACTTGGATTTAAATTTAAATTTCCAAAACCATTCTTTTTAAATGGTTAAAAACCTATATAAACGTCTTTATAACTTGTATAATCTTTTTAGACCATAATTTCCAAATCATTCCTAACTTGGAAAACCATTTCTAATTCAACTTGAACTTCCTTTAATACCAATTGGAAATTCATTTCTTATATGGAAACTTATATCATTTGAGAAAAAATAGTTTTTGTTTCGGAAAAATCCGATTTCATTTATACAAGTTAAAATCTTTGGGTTAATTTGAATTCCCAAAGCAACACTTTATAAAATGGTTCAAGTTCATGTAAACCTATATAATCTTTTTGAAATCATAAGCTTACAACATAGAATTAAATTTCAAATTTTTATTCAATTTTAAAACAAATTTAAAACTAAATTAAGTTATTCAAAAATAACTTTTATTTTGAAATTCCTTTTCAAAAGTTTATTTCCACTTTAAATCCGATTTATTTCGAAACGATTTGGATTCAAAAATTCAATTCTAAAATTATTTCAAAAACCTGGGACTTAACCAAATTCCACGTGTAATCCATATTCGTGTGTGTATGGTGAAGTCCAAGGGTTTAACATAATAGTGCACAACATCAACCATCACAAATTCAATCATATTAACATCGATAAGCGGTATAATCCATAGCGCTTATCTATATACACAGATTCGTAGATAAAACAAATTTATCAATGAGATATATCACAGAATATAAATTAAAATTCCTATTTGTGCGGAATCCAGTTGGATCCCTCCAACCTGTATCTCTGCATCCACAGATGTTAGCACAACCAATAAATATCGATTCAATCTGATAAAAATTATCATATTCAACCAAACAACCAATCAAACATTTAAACATTGGCTATTTAGATTAACTAGTATTCAGATTTGAGTGAGATTACTCACCTTGGGTTTCCGATGAGCGTTCAAATTTAAATTAAATCGAACGGTGTTCGATTTAACCTAAATTTTTACTTGCTCCAAATGATTCCAGAATTACTCCATTGCGTAGTACTCGTCTCTGCGATTCCGGCGTCGCCTGTTTCGTTGAATTCTGATACAGTATGTGAAAGATATGTTATTTTAAAGATTTAGTATAATTTATAAAACAATTTCTTTTTTTTCTTTTTTCATTACCAACGAAAATCGGCCTCTCTTTCTTCCACTCTTTCATGCGTCTACAGGCAACAAAGCGAACCCATCTTCATCCAAAAATCACAATCGCCGCCCCCAATGATAATCGAGATGACGATCGATGACTGCCAAATCGAAGCCCATCGGCCATACTACCTTCGACCAAAATGAGGTGGAGCTCGGTCATCCCACTGTATCGAAAAGCGTGCTCAAACGGAATCCCTGTTGGCCTCGATAACTCTCTCCATGCGATGCTAAAACCCATCACCACCGTACAGATGTGAAGCCGACGCCGAGCTCTTCGATCTTCATGTAGAAAGTTTTTGGAATAAAATCTTGGATTAAGAGAAAAAATGAGATGAAATTCGAGGGTTTTCGACCATTGAATTGTATTAAGCGGCGGCTCTGAAATTAGGCTAGGGTTTTGCGTAAAACGTGTATATATATACGTATAACCTGATTATATTAATATTTAATTCACTTTAACGCAACTTTATCACACGATCTCCAAACAACGCGTGCCGACAGGCGTCTATAATGTTTTACCTACGTTTGAACACAATGGAACGTGTTTCGGAGGCTAATTTGGTCGTATGAGTGAGTTACGGAAATAAACGATCAAAGTTAAATTAAATCGACTAAAATAGTTTCTACGCGTTTTGAGCTGCCAGGGTTAAACGACAACTCCGATTGCTACGAAAATAGAAATCCGCTAATAACTAACTATTACGGATCCAATGAAACTAGTTTCGTCGAATTCCAAGACTGTTCCTCGGAAGGCTATTTTAACTCGCCGATTAATTCGAACGATTTTCAAAATCGTCGAAATCATCCAAAATTTCACTTTTAAATTTTACTAACTCTATTATAAATCATATAGAATTCATATTCACATTAGAAATCATTCTGATTCACTTCGAACAAAAATCTGATTATTTGCATTATTATATTATTAAATTCCATTACTAAATTAATATAAAATTCCAAATCTTAATTTATCGACTTTTGATTCCATCCAAAAGTCCAACATCATTATTTAAATTCAAATAGACTCAAAACAAATTTTAGAAACCAATTCATAATCATTTATATCCCGATACACCAATTATCACAATTCCAATATTTGATTATTATTATTCAAATTTCAATTGAATTGCCATATTGAAAATTACAACTAAATTATATTGATTTAACAAAGTCCTAATTTCAAAATCAATTCAAAATCCACATTTAACATTTAAAATGAATGTTCAATGTTTATGATTAGAAATTCTAGGTCGTTACATCCTTCACCCCTTAAAAGAATTTCGTCCCCGAAATTTGCTAAGGTAGAAAGAATGCTCCAAACTCGATAGCATAATCCACTTAGTAAAAAAAAATCTCAAATTTCACTTTGCCTAAATTCTTCAGTTTCAAACCAAAGCTGCTAGTTTTGATTCCTATTCCAAAATCCTTTTATTTTAATTTGAAATCAATTTGTTGTTAATGAAACGTTTCGAAATATTCAAAAATTTCTAACTCCAAAAATTTTGAAATTTTTTTGGCAATGTCTCCCTTGTACGGAGGAGCTTTTGCAATATCATAATAGATATAAATATATATATACATCGACCCACACGGTTGGAAAACCAAAAACATTTCATATTTCCTATTTTTATTGCGTAGGCGTACCTTTTATTAGCATTTTCAAAGCATGCGGCTAATTTATATTGCATATACGCACTCCAACTCTATTGATTGCTTCCCGTACCTATACTTACTCAACAAACACATCAGTTTTCTATAATATGAGATTTTCAACAAGATTTCATATATTAATCTAAACCAAACGTATCAATTTTCTAAGCCCACACAACAATTTTCAAAATCCTACAAGTAAACCATATTTTATAAGCAATTCCGAAGTTTCAACAACATAAAATTTCCCTAATACATCCAAATTTCATTTTACTTTACTCAAAAAGAATTTACAACCAAGTTTGCTATATTCGATACATATTTATCACGACCAACTCCAAAATCACTACAACATGGTGAACATATTCATAACTCACTTTATTGATATGCAAATCCATTAAATTAAATTCCGACCCATTCCAGTTGGTTCAAAAATCAACTTTATTTGCTTTTCTTAATTTATTAGCTTTGTTTACAACAAAACGATTAATCTCAATGCAAATTTGATATCATTCAAGCAAACAACAATTACTGAAGTTTGTAACCATTTTAAACAAATTCCAAATCAAACTGTATTAATTTTTACTTCATTTGAAATTATTTACAACCCAAACATCCTCATTTTTATTCCATTATAAAATTAAATTCTTATTCTTACATTTCCAATTCATTATCCACATAGTTTTATATTAATATCATTCAATTCTAGCTATATAAAACTCATACATTCTTATTTCATCACAATAATTAATTAAAATCCTTTCGCTTGCATTAAAATTTTATTATCTAAATAAATTTCATTAAAGACCATTTCATAAGTTTGACAACCACAATTTCCTTAGGTTATTTCAATAACAAAATATCTCAATTTCTTCTTTGATCTTATTTATTTTAAATTTGATTCTTATCCCAACAGATTCCCATCCATTTCAAAAAAATTAATTCAATTTATTCACTTATTCAATCCATTTAAAACTTATTTTATGAACAATGAGACCACTTTAAATCATTTCACTCATTTGAATTTATTTATAATTCAAACCATCACTATTATAATCAAATTCCATTGTTCATTTCAATACAAATCCTTTCAATTTAGTTTACACTAAATTCATCTTCAAGCTTTTCTTTGTTTAATTCAGCTTATGCTAAATTTATTTCCAACAATTCTTTTTGAATTTAGTTGAGTGAGAATTTAATTATTCAATATCGTTTCAATCAAATTAAATTTTCCTTCAACTCAATTCTTTTCCAAATTAAATTCAAGTTTTAACTAAATTTATTCAGCCAACTTAAATTCATACTATTACCTTTACTATTTTAAATAAGAATTTAATTCTATTCAAAATTATTTGTAACACAACTCAATTTTGATTTTAATTCAATCCAAATTCAACTCAATTCCATTTAATCGAACTTAAATCAAATTCAATCCAATTTTTAATTCTCTATATACAAGTTCAAAACTTCTTTACTGACTTAAGTTTATTCACCCTTTTATCTTTTATATTTTATATTTACTTCACCTTATGTCAATTCACATTTCATTTGACATTAAATTTGAATTCACCATACCTTTCAACTATTTCTCATTTGTGATTATAATTCTATTTTCTATTTATAAGTTCACCAACTTATTTACTAAAAAACCGGTATTGCTCATTTGAGTTATTTTCATCTTATAATCACAATTCCAGATTATCTATATAACACTTAATAGCTTAAGGATATAAATTTTCATTGCTCAATTATAGTCATTTTACATTCCAACTTTATTTCCAATTTAATTCAATTTCAAATTCAATTTATATTTAACTTATCCTGAGTTAAATGCAAATATATTCTATTCATCTCCATTTACTCAAATTAAAATTTTAATTCTAGGAGTGAAATTTTCATTTTTCTTTCTTATTAATATCAACTTCGCTTAATAGGTTCAATTGTTGATTTATCTTAACTTTCACATTATTTAAATAGTGTTTCCAGAATTCAATTGCCCGGTTTTATTTCAAAACCATTTTGAAATAATAATCAACTCATACCTACTTGGTGTATCAAATCAAACTTTCAGATTCCAAAACACTTGGTTTTTACCAAAACAAATTTCCCCTTTGAAATTTCTAAAACACCTTGTATATCAGACAAATCTAGACAGATATCATACCCAATTATTATGGAAGCAATCGATCACTTTAGAAACTCGAAAATGAATTCTAATGATGTTGCCATCATCATCAGCGACTGGAGTGAGTTCAGTGCTTTCCCACTTCCACAAATTCATTTCAAAAATTATTTTCCCAAAATAATACACTATCATTGCCTTCAAACACTTTGGAAACATTTCAAACATTCCCAAGATTTTAAATTTCCAAACTTTTGTTTTAAATTCATTTTAAACACTTTTCAAAATTCCCGGGATTTAAATTCTGGTTTAATTCAAATTTATTTATTCTTCCTTTGGATAAATCATACTTATAAAAATTTATTTCGTTATAAACCCTTTCAAACTTTAGATTCTTATATTTGATTATAATATCAACAACCAAACATCCAAATATATATAATATTTTCAGAAAAATTATTCCTTTTATACCAAAATATAATTTCGGGTAAAATTATTTCATTTACCTCACTTTAAAACAATACCATGTCGGTTTATTTTGCTTAAGATTTTAGAAACCCCTATCGATACGGTTGTACTTCCCGTACCGACCAGAATTCATATACACTCAACCGATAAGTCAACACAGTATAAAACAATTTTTATATTCACTAACAAATACGCTCTCATATCTATTATTACACTCAAACTCATTCTAGAGTACCACTGACTCTATCTCTAATGAGTAACACCCAACAAAGCCAAGGTTGTCGCTTAACCAATGCTCTGATACCACATGTAACAAGTCCGATTTCTCGACGTTCGAAAGTCGACATCAATACGTCCACTGTATCGAATGTCGCACAGTCGAATGCCGAAAAACCAAACCGTTAGGATTTAAAGAAGAAGAAAATAGAAGAAGAAGCAGAAACAATAACAGAATCTCACATATCGCAGCGGCTAACATATAATAGATAAATAAATATCTTTTAACATAATCACTATATCAGTTATTACATTACATCACATCACATTATCAAAGTGTACAACAACAAACAGCGGAAAGAAATATTACATATACTAGTGATACGCTTCGCCGTCCAGCTTGCTCCTGATCTCCACAGCATCTCTTTTTCGATTATTGCTCCCGAATAATGCTAACATTACTCTAAGCTGCCCATGTGGAAAATTGTGGGCACCCAGAGTTTAGAAAGGGAACAATAGACTCCAGGTCAGTCATGAGACTGGTGTGAGATCTCAGAAACAGTTATTTTCACAAAAAAAAGAAAAGAAATCCGCTATGCTTTTGGAAAAATGTAACTACCATAAGGACTCCCGCCACACATACAATGCAAACGCAGAATTGGAGGAGATTTCACATTATGATAGTCAAACATGCTTAATACGCGAAAACCTTTTCGATATTATCATTAGTGCGTAGTGCAGAAAACTTTTCGAAAATATAATATTAATCTTAGCCAGCATAGACATTTCGTACTATAGCTACCATCTAAACAGTGGTGACCACCATAAGAAAATGGCAGGTTATACAACTAAGACCGTAAAGAGCTCGTATTGGATGATTGGATTTCAAACAAATGATTGGGTAAAGGAACTTCCCACATAAAATGGAACGCCTCTGGAGGGACGCCCCCGAGAACTCAACCAGCTCTCCGCTACATAAGGTCAGGTTACCTCTATAGCTAGGTAACAACTGATACAAGTATGACATCCCCCGGTCGTCACTGACCTTTATCCGAGGGCCCCCAATCCAACAACCACACAGTAAAGTATCTGGTCTCTATACCATGATACCACTTTTATAAAAAAAATCAACATAAGTAAATATCTGGGCTCCATACCATGATATCACTTTTTTATCTAGAAGGAAATGGTCATACCCTTAGGAGGAGCTACCCCCAAATAACCTTGCGGCCACGATTCCTGTTTCGAACATTACCGGGTTGCGAGGCTCGACGAAGTCTCGTCCACAAAGCTACGCTTTTTCACAAAGCCATGCTTCGATCACAAATGATCAACCAATGATCATCAACACACAGCAGCACTTCGCATGCCTCATTACCAAATTGGGAATATATCACTAGTAACCATCAACTACATAACCTCTGAGCTCGTATGTCCCAGCGAAGGGTGTTAAACTGAGAGAATAAATCTCCGCCACCAACAGAAATGTATTTGATAGAAACCAGCTTTACATCTCAAAGACATATCCATACAAGTTTGTTCCGGGTTCGAACAGAACCGAAGGCACTTCCGAAGAAGCCCTTGCAAATCCGGGTATTCACAATCCCGATCGAACTTCTCATCACTTAGGGAATCTCTATACCGGCGCGACTCAGTGCAGAGACAATCGATGGGTTATCCTTTCGTTCTTGAAAATACCCATTCTTCACCACCGATCTTCAAATACTATCCATATCGACGTATCATTATTCAAAATGAGTTGTATGACACAAAGTCCTCTCCCGGCTAAACCGAATAATGAGCGTATATTTAAAAACATATGGATATGGAATTCAAATTAAGTCACAACTTAATAACCAAAACTTTCCTTTTAATGGTTTAAATTACCATTTCAAATCTTTTAAATAAAAGATTTATTCCACACAGTTCACCCAGTTTCACAAAGATCCATTCACGGATTTCAAAACAGTTTCCATTTCAAATTGGATTAACTCGTCCAATCTTCTAATTTAAGATTTAATTCATAACTTTCCAATTCGATTCAAATCTTGTATATGGAAGATATACCATTTAAAATCCTCTTTGATTTCAAAACAAGATTTAATCGTCTTCACAAAGTTAATTCATAGGTTTCCAAAATATTTACAATTTCATTTCAAACTTGAAATCGTTCGACACAAATTGGAAATCCTTTCTTCTTATGAAAGCTATTTTTATTTGAGACAAATAGTTATCGTTTTGGAAAAAACCGATTACAAATTACATAGGTTAAACCATTCAAGTATAAAACTTGGATTTAAATTTAAATTTCCAAAACCATACTTTTTAAATAGTTAAAAACCTATATAAACATCTTTATAACTTGTATAATCTTTTTAGACCATAATTTCCAAATCATTCCTAACTTGGAAAACCATTTCCAATTCAACTTGAACTTCCTTTAATACCAATTTGAAATTCATCTCTTATATGGAAACTTATATCATTTGAGAACAAATAGTTTTTATTTCATAAAAATCTGATTTCATTTATACAAATTAAAATCTTTGGGTTAATTTGAATTCCCAAAGCAACACTTTATAAAATGGTTCAAGTTCATGTAAACCTATATAATCTTTTTGAAATCATAAGCTTACAACATAGAATTAAATTTCAAATTTTTATTCAATTTTAAAACAAATTTAAAACTAAATTAAGTTATTCAAAAATAACTTTTATTTTGAAATTCCTTTTCAAAAGTTTATTTCCACTTTAAATCTGATTTATTTCCAAAACAATTTGGATCCAAAAATTCAATTCTAAAATTATTTCAAAAACCTGCGACTTAACCAAATTCCACGTGCAATCCATATTCGTGTGTGTATGGTGTAGTCCAGGGGTTTAACATAATGGTGCACAACATCAACCATCACAAATTCAATCATATTAACATCGATAAGCGGTATAATCCATAACGCTTATCTATATACACATATTCATAGATAAAACAAATTTATCAATGAGATATGTCGCAGAATATAAATTAAAATTCCTATTTGTGGGGAATCCAGTTGGATCCCTCCAACCTGTTTCCCTGCATCTATAGATATTAGCACAACCAATAAATACAGATTCAATCTGATAATAATTATCATATTCAACCAAACAACCAATCAAACATTTAAACATTGGCTATTTAAATTAACTAGTATCCAGATTTGAGCGAGATTACTCACCTTGGGTTTCCGATGAGCGTTCAAATTTACATTAAATCGAACGGTATTCGAGTTAACCTAAATTTTTACTTGCTTCAAATGATTCCAGAATTACTCCATTGCGTAATACTCGTCTCTGCGATTTCGGCGTCGCCTGTTTCGTTGAATTCTGATACAGTATGTGAAAGATATGTTATTTTAAACATTTAGTATAATTTATAAAACAATTTCTTTTTTTTCTTTTTTCATTACCAACGAGAATCGGCCTCTCTTTCTTCCACTCTTTCACGCGTCTACAGGCAACAAAACGAACCCATATTCATCCAAAAATCACAATCGCCGCCCCCCTTTGATCATCGAGATGACGATCGGTGACTACCAAATCGAAGCCCATCGACCGTACTACCTTCGACCAAAACGAGGTGGAGCTCGGTCATCCCACTGCATCAAAAAGCATGCTCGAATGGATCCCCTATCGGCCTCGATAAATCCCTCTACGCGACGCTAAAACCCATCACCACCGTACGGATGTGAAGCCGACGCCGAGCTTTTCGATCTTCATGTAGAAAGATTTTGGAATAAAAGCTTCGATTAAGAGAAAAATCGAGATGAAATTCGAGGGTTTTCGGCCATTAATTTTTTATAAGCGGCGGCTCTGAAATTAGGCTAGGGTTTTGCGTAAAACGCGTATACATATACATATAACCTGATTATATTAATATTTAATTCACTTTAAAGCAACTTTATCACACGATCTCCAAACGATGCGTGCCGACAGGCGTTTATAATGTTTTACTTACGTTCTGAACACAATGGAATGTGTTTCGGAGGCTAATTTGGTCGTATGCGCGAGTTACGGAAATAAACGATCAAATTTAAATTAAATCAATTAAAATAGTTTCTACGCATTTTGAGCTGCCAGGGTCAAACGACAACTCTGATTGCTACGAAAATTAAAATCCGATAATAACTAACTATTACGGATCCAATGGAGCTGGTTTCGTCGAAAATTAAAATCTGATTATTTGTATTATTATATTGTCAAATTCCATTATTAAATTAATATAAAATTCCAAATCTTAATTTATCGACTTTTGATTCCATCCAAAAGTCCAACATCATTATTTGAATTCAAATAGAATCAAAATAAATTTTAGAAACCAATTCATAATCATTTATATCCCGATATACCAATTATCACAATTCCAATATTTAATTATTATTATTCAAATTTCAATTGAATTGTCATATTGAAAATTACAACTAAATTCTATTGATTTAACAAAATCCTTATTTCAAAATCAATTCAAAATCCACATTTAACATTTAAAATGAATTAAATGTTTAAAGTTTATGATTAGAAATTCTGGGTCGTTGCAGAAACTCTCAGGAAGACACTTGGTACGGTTCAATTATCACGTGATCGAAGATATAATCACCCGGTTTGTATTTGGTTTAGATCTTGTTTGCATCGTTTCAATTATTATTTTGGTACCACTATATTGGTTTATTTCAAAATTGGTTGTCCATCTATATCAGTCTTTTTCAATGTTGTTAGTTATATTACGTACTCAGTAGATAGTGAAAGTGTACACAATTTATAACATAACTAAAAGAAAATACATAGGACTTACCAAAAATACACACATTGAACTTTTAGAAAATAAATGGAACTGAATCCTAATACATTCAGTTGTAAGAAAATACATAGAACTTAAACAGAAATAAATAAAACTTCATTTGAACCGTCTAATATAGCTAACTCATAGATCATATGCAGCATGTCCAACAAAATTAGTATGATACTCCCGAAGATAGTGTGAATCATACGTAGCTCGTTTTCTTCCTTCACTATGTTTATAACGCTTCTGTAACGTTCATAAGCTCTGGTAAATGTGACATAAGTACTGCTAGAATCCAGAATCCATCAAATTAGTCTACAATTAGAATGATTATTAAAGGCTTCGATTAGAGTAACCAAAAATCTTACTTAATCTCCTCTTCCATATGTCTTGTATCGACTTTTATGTACGCTTTAATTAGAACCAAATAATCTTGTGGAGTCCAATTCCATTTGCCATGGAATTTTCTGTACATTATAGCTATGAAATTTTCATTTAAATAGGCAACTCAAACTCTTCGTTATACAGATCAATAATGTTTGCCACTTGCTAAATTTGATTTGACTACACTCTGCATTATTTGTCCACCACTTTCTAAATTTGATTTGACTACATACTATATTATTTGTTTGCCACTAGCTACAATATATTTAACTACACTCTGCATTTTTTATCTCTCACTAGGTATAGTTGATTTCACTACACTCTGCATTTTTTTGTCTGCCACTTGCTGAAGTTGATTTGACCACACTCTGCATTTCTTGTCCGTCACTTGCTGAAGTAGATTTGACAACACTCTGCGTTTTTTGTTTTCCATTTGCCGCTTTCCACTGTCTATATATCGTATCACTTCTATATAAGGACTTCAACTTCCATTCCATGAATTACATTTAACATCTTCTTTCTTTCACTCTTAGAATTAAACTAAATACAAAAATGAATACTTCATCTTTCGTCAAATGTGTTATGACATTCAATGGTGATTCCGATGAAGAAGAGATACTCTAAGAGGAAGCCGAAGAATTGCAAGAAATAGCTGACATATGCCATGAAGCTTATGGCTCAACATCCCAAAAAGGCGGGTCGTCATGGGTCGCAAACGTGTAAACCATAATCAATTTTCCTTCTACAAAACTTTGATGCAAGATTACTTCAACCTAAATTACACTTATGAACCTGATATGTTCAGGAAAAGATACAAAATGAGAAGAGGTCTGTTTTAAAGAATTTTAACAGGTACTCTAAGCAATGACAAATATTTTATTCAAAAACCGAATGCTTCAAAAACATAAGGGCTTAGTGGTGACAAAAAATGTCTGCTGCACTGAAGATGTTAGCTTATGGCACCCCCACAGATGCATTGGATGATGCATATCGGATCGCAGAGACGATCGCATTCGTAACTCTCAACAAATTCTATCAATTTATGGTGGACGTCTATGGCACTGAGTACCTAGACAGCTAAATGAGGATGATGTGGTGCGGATTCGAGAAATGCACGAGAGTAGAGGATGGCCTGGAATGCTTGGAAGTCTAACTGTATACATTGGGAATGGAAGAAATGGCCCAATGCGTTCCAAGGAGCTTACAATGGTAAGAAAGAAAACCAACTATTATTTTGGAAGCCGTTTCTCCATACGATTTGTGGATATGGCATGCTTTCCTTGGAATGCCTATATCTAACAATGATTTAAATATTATTGAGAGTTCACACTTATTTAGTGATTTGGCACTTGGTCAATAACTCCAGTGTCGTTCACTCTTGGGCAGAACACTTATGAGCATGGATACTATCTTGGTGATGGGACTTATCCAAAATGGAGCACCATTGCGAAGACATGTCTAAGCCCAATAACAACAAAGCAAGAAAAATTTGTTGCGATGTAAAAGAGACAAAAAAATGTAGAAAGAGCTTTTGGAATTCTACAATCCTGATTTTCAATGATTAGTCATCCATGTAGACTTTGATCTTGGAAAAAATGTCTAGAATCATGTTTGCATGTATTATTATGCATAATATGATTATTGAAGATGAAAGGGATATGGACGAACAACAACGTCATTACAAATATGATGATGTAAGACAAATGGTACAAGTATTCCGAGATGATGTTCTTATAACAGAAGAAGCATTCAACGTTCAGGTGGAACAACAACTTTCATACTCTGATGCACAACTTCACAACTGGCTCCAAAAAGATCTTATGAATCACATTCGGAATTTCTTTGGTGATTGTTAGATCAATATTATATTAGATCTTTCATATATGTGCGTGTTTGCGTTGTAATAGTATTTAAGTTGTCTTATTACTATGTATTTCATTTCCTTCAAAAAATTATTCTGTTTGGTTATCAACTTTGTCTAAATGCAGACAAGAATGGCACAAAAATAATTAATAACAAAATACAGCAGATTTAAATAAACGATACATTGCATCGAAAATAGTACAACTTAAATAATTGTAAGACTAAAACAAACTACATTAGGGGAACTTGGAAATAATTATTTTTCATTTGCGCTCCATCCAACACTGCATTTGCATGTCATCCATCCCCGTTGGATCTTTATCCATAATCATCTATTCTTCTTTTCCCCTTTCTATATCCAGCTTTTCTTGCTCAATTTCTACAAACTTGCGCATCACATCGATCTTCGCCTGCGCTAGCTTTCTTCTTTCTTGATGCCTTCTTTCATGAATTTCAAGAGAGATATTCACTTTAGCATCCACCACGGCATCAACTTTATTTATTTTTTTCGTCTTTTACCCCTATTGGTTTATAACCTTCATTCGGTCTCTGGTTGAGCATATCCGATTCATTTTCTCCCTGAAATTGACTTTCTCTACAAGATGAATCTCCCGAGCTTGATGAGTATGAAGAATTCGATGCTAGGTTCTTCCCCTTCCCCTTCATTTGAACGTATCAGAGACTCTTAGAGTTATTAGAATTCCACTTTAGTGTGCTCGTCAGCAACTCATAACAGTTAAGAGATCTGTAATAATGCACTTTTTTAGCTCCGTTTTCCCTTAGAAAAAGCTTTATGAATTCCTCATTCGCTATGCTTCTCTAAAGATCCAAAAAGAAAAAAATGGCTAATCATATTTAATAGAAAAAACTAATAATAACAAGAAACATACAAATGCTCTTCGCCTCCCATTCCACTAGGGTTCACTTTGTTTATTTTATAAATATGTGATTCATAAAACTGAGTTTGATGATTGATTTTGCCGAATCGACCTTGAATTGTCGACAAAGACCGAGTATTTTCAAGATGCTTAAGGTTGAAGGTATGCATTATTTTCTTCCAAAATTTATTGCGGCTCTGACCGATGCCTCTAATCGAGTCACTCGTATAATGACAGTAAATTTTGCATAAATCGTAGTCCTTGTTGCTTCTCCATGGATTAGACGAATGCTGTGTGGGAGGAGTGCTCGGTTTTTGCTGGCTATCGTAGAAGTAATAGTTTTGAGACTGAGAAGAATGCGCAAAGTCTCCAAAAGGTAAAGTCATTTTCAAATAATACAGGTTTAGAAGAAATGAATGAAGAAGTTTGTGTAGATTGGATAAGTGAAGAGAGTGAATTCATAGAGAAGGTGGAAAATGATCGTTGAAACTAGCCATTGGGGGAGCCATTGGTTAAAATAGTCGTTAGGCTATGGGAGCTGATTTAATCAGCACTCAGGGCCAATTCAGAATTCTGAATTGGCCCTTGAATATTAGGCTTAATATTAAGGCTAATATGAACTGCTAGAGTGAAAAAAAGTTGCATGTCATAATATTAAGCCTTAATACGGCTGTTGGAGATGCTCTTAGAGAATACTTATGAGAAGATTCATGAACTACTTTGTCTACTGCTTTAGGGAGGACATTATATGCTTTTCAATTAGGTTGTCCCGCATGTTGTCCATATCAATGAACTGCTCATGCTGAAATGCTCAGTGCAAAACTGGAAACCGATTAAGATTGGTTGTTTTGTTTCTTCTATCATTAATATTGTATAATCAGCTTTGGCAAAAATTGCGAAATAACCATATTATACATCGCTGCACTTTACTAAACATCATTCTGTGCTTTCATTTATAATGAACCATGTTATGCGGTACAAACTTGCTGCTGGTGCTTGGCTCGCTGCAAAGTTGCCACATTGAGCTCCATCAAGCTATATCGGCTTAGAAATAAGAAAAATCAAATACGAAAATAAATTACCTGCTACTCAATTTTAGGTTTGAAAAATAGAGAAAAAAAATCTTGTCAACAATAGCTGTAGTTAGTTCGTCGATAGGAATGACACAAGTTATTATAACCTACAGATTATGAACAATAGGATGCAGTTCCAAAATTTCAAAGAGGGACGAAATAAATATGTGAAGTTATCAACGAAATTATATATGAACAAACCTAAT
This sequence comes from Allium cepa, assembly GCA_030765085.1. Classification (NCBI taxonomy): domain Eukaryota; kingdom Viridiplantae; phylum Streptophyta; class Magnoliopsida; order Asparagales; family Amaryllidaceae; genus Allium; species Allium cepa. The sequence continues at coordinate 961,974,993 of CM060932.1, read as the reverse complement.
CAATTCTATCCATAAAGTAGACGTCCCTCTAAAGCACATATATTTTCATGGCAACATTTATTTGTAACAAAAGAAATCCCTTGTTGTTATATGTTACCAATCTCATATATATTCTTATCTCTTTTTGAATATCTTGCGATGTGGAACTAATCATAATCCAATCTAGCATCCACTCTAATACAATATGAGTCAACCCCAATAGATTCTCATGTTTCAGATTCTACTCAATTATGGCATTTTTGTTTAGGCCATCATCATGAGAAGAGTCTTAAAGTATTAAAGAAGCGGGGGTTGATTAACGGTGTTTATTAATCAAAGCTTAGCTCTTGTGGAGATTTTTTTATAGAAAGAAGAAGCATGTCACATTTGATGTTGGGAGACCTAGAGCTATAGAGGTTTTAGAGTATGTTCATTCTTATGTACGAGGACCCACCCTAGTTGCATCTTTTGGTGGAGTCAGTTATTCGTCTTATTTGTGATGATTTCTCAAGTAAGGTCTGAGTCTATTTCTTAAGGACCAACAACAAAGCCATTATTTTCAAACAAGTTGGGGTCGGCTAGAGATGGAACCAAAAATAAATGACAAAGTCAATTTTTTAAAGACCAAAGATGAAATATTTGCCTAGTTTTGTAAGTGGAGGACCTTGATAGAGAAGCGGTCAAGGAAGTGTTTGAAGGTTCTCAAAATTTGAAATAGTAGTGATTTGATGACACCAGAATTCACTTACTATTGTGCATCCGAGCATGTAGTTAGAGATTTTTCTATTTTTGTTGAGTCACAATGTTATGGAGTCGCGAAAAGCATTTGTTGGATATTATGGGAGAAAGCTATGAGTTAAGAACGACTACTGGTCTGGAAGAGAGATCAGAAGCGATATCTATAGCGGTATTTCTCATCAACCATACACCTTATATTTCCATAGATATGAAGATCTCGGAAGAGATATGAAAAAGAGAGCCTATTGATTATTCATTCCTTAAAGTGTTTGGTTGTTAAACATATTTAGAAGATCAAAGACATGATAAGTTGAAGCCTAGGGAAAGCAAGCACATTCTGTTAGGCTATAGTGGAGGAGTGAAGAGGTGCAGGTTATGGTATAAAACAACTAGGAGAATTATGACTAGCAGACATACGATATTTGATGAGAGATCTTTGTTAAAGGTGGAGTCTCTATTAAGTGATGACACTGGAAAGATAGAAAATTATCAAACACATTTGGAGTCATCATATTGTTTCCATATTCGGAGAGATATTGGTATTTCCGATGATACCATGGTTAATGAGAAGATTACAGAAGTTTGGACTCTAGGTGGAGCCCAATTGCAGGAAAGGCCTTTTGCTTCAGTTGGCCCTATTTGTAAGCATATTTGTTGCGATGATTCTTCATCTTATGCTTTGAATGTTGTGGAGCTTGTTAGCGAACCTGTTGATGTTGACTTGGGAAAGTCTAGCAAACTTCTTGTGGAGGAGATTGGAGTAGATAATGTTGAGTATGTCATCACTTAATTTCGAATGGAGAAGGTCAGGCACGCTGTTAAATCTTCATTAGTCTCTCGAAGCTAAGTATCTACATGTTCGTCTCCAACATCGGATTTGTTGAAGAATTTTGGTATTTTCTTATATGCATTTTGGTTGTTGATGTGCATATTATCTTTTTTATGCTTGGGAAAGATTTTAAAGTTCTGTTTGGGCAACAATTCCCAAACTTGTTCATCTTGAGTGTGACGCCATGTGGCGTAGACCCAACAATTTGTTAAGGTGTGGTGATGAAGAGAAATTGTTATATTTGAAACTAGGTGGAGAGTTAAATTTAGGTGATTCAAATATTTGGTAAAGAAGAAAATAATTTAGCTAATTGAGCTTATCAATTAATTAGATTATGGGTGGAAAGAAAAAGGGGAAAGTTATGTATGATTGCTATTGAAGAAAGTAAACTAATTAATTAGCTAATCAATTAATTAGTCTAAAGGTTTGTTATATGGAGATAGAAAATTTTATATATGGAGATTCAATCAATTTAGCTAAATTATGGAAATCAAGAATATCATAATCCATTTGTGCAGAAATCAAATCATGGATAATTGAAAAGGTTTCAAGACAATTTGGCAATTAATTTTCTTAATCTCTAAGTAATCCTTCATTCTCATGCCTATTTAAATAAAGGAAGTTAATATTAATATGAGTGTGTGAGAGAGAGCATCCACCATTATTCTCTTTTTCAGTAAACCTTTATTTCTATAGTCAAACCAAATTAGGGGTCTTGAGTACAAACAAGACTTTGGAGAAATTGATTATTCAATTTATAATTATAGGTTAGCCTCTCCACTTTGCTGCCTATAATTTTGTAATCTCTCTTTTGTACTCTCTTTTTTCGATAAAATAAAGAATGGTTGTTGGGTCCGTTGATGTAGGTAATCTAGCCGAACCGCGTTAAATCTTTGTGTTCTCTACTCTTTTTTTTCTCTTTGTTTGGTGATTATTTTTCATTGAATTGGTGGTTGATAATTAATCGACAAGCAAAATTCTACTTTTGGTTGCTTGTACGCCTTAGTATTATGCTGCAGTTTTGAAGTTAGTATAAATTAATTAAAAATTTGCACAACAACAGAAACTTCAGTCAAGATGCTAAACATTTGTAACTTATAAACAATGAAAACACACTAAAATACAATAAATACCTTCTATAATCCTACGATGAAGGAACATTAGGCACAACTATAGGTTGCATTGATTGAGGGAGCACTGGTAGCAGGTAATGCGAGGGTGGTTTTGTTTATTATGTGCGATGGTGGCAGATCGATTCAAAGTGGATGAAAGTCAAGTCGAGAATCAGGGATCTACAAACTGATTTTGGGGAAGAGGGGAGTTTAAATAGAATTATATTGAGGAAATTTGTTTGTAAGAAACAATGGGGATTTTGGGGAAAATAGAATTACACGGAGATGCTTGCAGCAGAAACATACAAGATTTCGGGTCCGGGTAAAATTGGGTATGGAGTATACAGACCTCCCTTACGATTGATTCGATAAATTTCACAAAAAGCTTATATGCATTTTACTAGAGTTTACACAAAAAAGGATTAAAAAAATGAAAACTTTTAGTTTTAGGCCTCTAAAAAAACTTATCTCAAGTTTAAGCCTCGTTTGAAACTTATTATGAAAATATGCATCTTTTTTATAATTTACCATTTTGTACATGCGCATTTCATAAATGAGCATGTAGAAAATTTAATTTTGTACTTGCGCATATTCAGAATGCATAAGTATTTTTTAATTTATACATGCTCTATATGGAACGCGCATTTACAAAAACGATGAATTACAAAAAGGAGATTTATTTTCATCATAAGTTTCAAAGAAGGCCTAATTTGAAAAAGTTTTTTTCGAAGGTATAAAATAAAAATTAGTCCGACAAAAAATGGAATCTCAATGAAAAAGAAGAATGAAAGTTAGGTTAAATTAACCTCCACTATTAGATTAATAGACCAACAGATCAATACAGTCCATGTAAAGTCCAAAAGTGCAAAATAGTTGAACATACGTTTATCGTATGCTCAATGCAAGTTTGCATTACGTCAACTGGTCGATTAGTGCCGCCTAGAACTGTCGATCGCTTAGTCATATACAAGGAGAAATTCAAATTTAATACCTTTAGGAGTGAGCAAAATTTAATTTAAACCGAATAAACAAATAAAACCGAACCCAAATTTCATGAAAATTTTGTTTCAAAAATTTCAGAAATTTAGTTGAAAAATAAACAAAGTTCAGTTGCTGGTTTGGTTTTCGGTTTTGAATATTATAATTTGGATAAACGGAATTTACCAATTTATTATTAACTTTCATAAAACATGCCAAATTATTAAAATTTTCATGCTTCATTTATTAGTTTGCATATTAAATATGGTATTTGTTATGGCCTGGTTCATAAAACTTTAACACACGAAAGAACATATATGGACAATAATACTCCATTTTTAACAATTTTTTCTTCCTACGTTAACATATATTATTTTCATGCTAGTATTTTCGTTTAATGTTTAACCATCCAAACCAAACCCGCCCAGTTTATTTCTGTTCGGTTCTTAATCGGTTCTAAAAAGATTGATTTAGTATAGAGCGGTTTTCAAATTAACTTGATTTTATTTCGTAGTGAATATTTTGTGTCAAATTGAACCGAAACAACCATTTGCTTACCACTTACCGTAGGAGTATGATCAATTATTCATCTGTACCTCTACGTGGGTGACTAACAGAAACATTCAATGTGGTTAAAATCTTACGCATTGTTGGAGGGGTGATTAAAACAAATATGATGATATTGGATAAGGAAGAATTTGTGAAAATAACAAAAAGCATGACGAAAAAAGAACTAGTGGAAATTATGTTTCGCCCCTTATTTTCAGAATTGATACGTGGAAACCCGTTTCAAAAACATTTTTTGAATTATGTTCCTATTTTTAATTTTGGTGAAATTTAAACTAATCTTTTATCGGAAATTAAATTATAATAATCGCATGTTTTAATAAAAAAAATAGATTTTTTTTAATTAATATGAAAAATCGCAAATATTTGTAGAGAAATAGTTCCTGCAAATATTTGCAGATTTCTCTGTTAACATCAGCAGCGTGGAAACTTTGAAATATTTGTAGGTTTCTCTGCAAATATTTTTAGAGTTTTCCACAAATATTCCGAAACTTAAAAATATGGTCTTTATTTTAATTTATTTTATAGTATGTTTTTGGAAGGGGGATCCTGTGTATTTTGGAACTTAAAAAGGGTGCTACACAAATCTACCCAATAACTAAATGTACACTTTTTCCAACATAGAATAATGCACCATATACTCCTTAAAGTAATCTTTCCTACTACTATAGAATTTCCATCTTTATAAAACACACCGTCTCCCAAACGCTCCTTTTCTTACACTCCTAGCATTGCTTGCTTACTCCTATTCTACTTTTCAGCATTCCAATCCACTCTTGAACCCTAATTTTTTTTTCAATCATCAGTTTCTAGTCCCCTGTTATATTTGATGTTATAATAGTCCTATCTTGTGTGAAAATATACTATAAAATTCTTATTTTTTGTTTTTATAGTTTGTACGTACATCTGTATTTGTTGTTTTGGTCGTTGAATAAGAAATCATTCGTTCCTCATGGTTGAGATTTTTATGAATTCTAATCTACAGTACTCTACTTTTAGTAAAAATATTAAAATTAAATTACTAAATTAGAAATTGAATTGTTGGAAATTAGAAGACATGACTAATGTCGGATGTGGAAAAAGGAGAAGAAAAGGTAACAAAGATAAGGATAAATTAGTGCATGTGCATATTAAACAAGGGAAGTATAAACGGCTTGATTCTCCCTTTTACTAATAAATTTTAGTAGTAGATTTAATTGTGTTTTATTTTTCTCTTATTGATTTTATTTCTCCTTTTGGTAGTTTTCAAAATATTTTTCTTTATAGAAAAATGAGGGATCCTCTATTAGAGGCGGAGAACACTCATGTATTTTATGTTACACTAAAAAAACTACCAACATGTTTGACAGGTGACGGTACCCATCCCGTACAATATAAAATAAAGTTAAACCCCCTCTAAGAAAACTAAAGTCCCCAATGAAATAAAATAGTAAAAAACACTGTAGCCCAGTGAAAATGATGGATCACCAGATCCACGAACCAACTGAAACCATCCTAACCACGAGTATATCTAAAGCTGCAAAAAATATAATCTATATCTTATGAATAACATAAACCCTAAGATCTAGAATTACATGATTATCACATATGTAATGAATCAATAAAACATACATCCAGACATCTCGTATATGAATCAGCAATGGTTGTTGTCGAAAGCTGTTTCAATGGATAAAGGAAATGGTTTCTCTCTTTTTTCTGTATCTGTCTTTATGTGTTTTTTCTATATACTTTGTCATGGGCAAAGTTTAATATTTATAGGTAGAGAGAGGACCAAATTTCCAGATTTGTAGACTTAGTCTTGATCATCCATCAAGATCAAGATGAGAGAAATTAACGCTCTAGATTATAACCGTTTTATTGATTAGCATATTAATATGAAAACCCTTTAGATTCTATTGACTACAAAATGAGGAAGGAAACGTTTGAAGAAGAAAACGGTCAAATTTCCTTACAAAATAAGGAAGGAAAATTCATTAATGTTTTCGTATTAATTTCCTTACAAAACGGTCAAATTTCCTTACAGTCTCCCACTTGGTCAATAGTAAAACCCATTAATGTTTTCGTATTAAGGTCATAAGGCACGCATGATATGCTAAACTTTTCTTTAGTCAGTTATCACAAGTGTCTTGGCTAATCTAGTGGTCAATGGAAGTCATGACGTGTACATGTTATTTTGCAACATGCTTACTTCCATGTACTATGACATTGACAACTTTCATAACTAGACCGTAGATGAGCATAACTTAATGGTCACATAATGTCTTGAAGCAAAAGATTGTTTCTGTTGTCATTTATCTAAATATAAATGTGTACACATTATAAAACAGAAATAAAAGATGTCCAAATTATTAAGAGCTCAATAATTGTTATGTCTAGCTAAGTACAAAATAAATGGCATAATAAGAAGATAATTAGGAACTATCTGCAAGACTCATGCTATCAGTATGTCTCTGAAAGGTCTTTGGAGGTAGTCCTTTCGTGAATATGTCTGCCACTTGTAAGTCTGTACTTATCGATTCAACAACAATTTTCTTTAGTTTAACATCTTGCTTCAGTAGTAGGTATTTCAGGTCCATGTGTTTAGAACCTTTGGTTATCCTATCATGCTTGGAGAAAAAGGTTGTAGCTTCATTGTTGCAATAGATAGTTAGTGGCTTAGAGATAAAACTTGAAGTGCCAAATTGTGAGACAAAATTACGCAGCCATGTTCCCTGAATTGAAGCCTCATAACATGCTACGTATTCAGCCATCATGGTGGACCTGAAAAGCATCTCATATTTCTGGCTTCTCCATGATATTGCATCTCCACATAAGAGGTACACGTAGCCAAAAGTGCAGATCCTAGTGCCAGGACATCAAGCAAGGTCTGAATCAGAATAACCAGTTACCTGCAGGTAACTTGATTTTCTATAGGTGAGCATGTAATTCCTTGTTTCCTTTAGGTATCTCTGTACCTTCTTTGCAGCTTTCCAATGAGCGATTCTTGGGTTACTTTGAAATCTACCCAGCATACCAACTGCATGATTGATATCAGGTCTTGTACAGACCTGTGAATACATCAAACTCCCTCCAAGAGATGCATAAGGATATTTGGTCATTTCTTCTCGTTCCATAGGAGTCTTTGGGCACTGCTCAAGTACAAGTTTGTCTCCATTCTGCAGTGGGACAGAACTAGAGGAACAATTCGTCATGCCAAATCTCTCAAGAATTTTGTCAATATATGCTTTTTGAGACAATCCTAGAATTCCTTCTGATCTATCACGGAATATTTCTATTCCTATCACATAGGAAGCCTCACCCATATCTTTCATTTCAAAGTTTGTTGAGAGATGATCCTTAGTTTCACGTAATAAACCAAGGTCGCTGCTAGCTAATAATATGTCATCAACATACAAAATCAAAAATATGAACTTGCTCCCACTGAACTTGAGGTATATAAAAGGGTCAGCTACGTTTTCTATGAAATCGAAAGTGGTAATAATTTCATGAAACTTTAGATACCATTGTCTAGAAGCTTGTTTCAGTCCATATATTGATTTCTTAAGTTTGCAGATCATGTCTTCCTGTCCTTCAATTATGAAGCCTTTAGGTTGACGCATGTAGACTTCTTCTTCCAAGTCTCCATTTAGAAAGGTTGTTTTCACATCCATTTGATGCAACTCGAGATCATAATGAGCTACTAATGCCATGATAATTCTAAGAGAATCTTTCCTGGAAATAGGAGCAAAAGTTTCATTATAGTCAATGCCTTCTTTCCGATTAAAACCTTTGAAAAAAGTTTGGCTTTATATCGTTCAATTTTACTTTGCAGTCACGTTTGGTCTTGAAGATCCACTTACAACCGACTGTTTTATGTCCTTGTGGAAATTGAACGATTTTCCAAACTTGATTATTATCCATAGATTTCAGTTCATCTTTCATGGCATCAATCCATTTAATAGAATTAACATCCTTAATGGCTTGTGTATAAGAAATTGGGTCCGTAGTTCCTTCAGATTCTATTAGATAAAGCATATAATCATCAGGAATAACTGATCTTCTTTGTCTTTGAGATCTTCTTAATGCTAGTTCCAGTGGTACTTCATCAACATTATGATTGGTGATAATTTCATTATGGAGTTGTTGATCATTTATTGGGTTTTTCTCATTGTGAACAGGTTCAACAATGGGATGATTCCCAATATCTTTCGAAATAGAGGGTGAGATAATGGGTACCCTTATTTCATGAATGACCACTTCTTGTTGTTTTGTACTCCCACTAATTTCACCATTCTCATAGAATTTGGCATTGTCGGTTTCAACAATTCTTGTACTATGGTTAGGACAATAAAATCTATATCCTTTAGATTTTTCTGGGTAACCTATAAAGTAACCACTGACTGCCTTAAAATCCAATTTCTTTTCATTTGAATTGTACAGTCTAGCTTCAGCTGGGCAACCCCAAATTTGGAGATGTATTAAACTAGGTTTCCATCCTTTTCAAAGTTCAAAAGGAGTCTTTGGAATGGCCTTACTTAGAACTCTATTTAAGATGTAGACAGCTGTTCGTAATGCATCCATCCATAATGATATAGGTAAATTTGCATGACTTATCATGAATCTAACCATTTCCACGTATGTACGATTTCGCCTTTCAGCTACACCATTCTGCCATGGAGATCCTGGCGTTGTGTATTGTGCAACAATTCCAAGTTTTTGAAGAAGTCTAGTAAAAGGTCCCGGATGTTGTCCCGTTTCATCATACCTTCTGTAGAATTCACCACCCCTATCTGACCTAATGATTTTCACTTTTCTTTCTAATTGCCTTTTGACTTCAGTAATGAACACTTGTACAGCATCTACGGACTGAGATTTTTCATGCAACGGATAAAGTTAGCAATAACGTGAAAAATCATCGATAAAAGTGATGAAATATTTCTCTCCTCCAAAAGTTGGAACATCAAAAGGTCCACAAATATCTGTATGTATTATTTCAAGAAGTTGTGCACTTCTTGTGGCTCCTTTCTTTGTGTTTTTTGGTGTTTTTCCTTTAATACAATCAACACATGCTGTAATGTTAGCGAAGTCTAGGTCCGGTAGGATACCATTTTTCACTAACCTCTTGAATCTTTCATTGGATATATGACCCATTTTTTATGCCGCAAGAAGTAAGAATCATTCTTGGGTGACTTTCCTCTAGTTTCTTTTCCATGCAGGGTGAGTTGAATTTCAGCATTTTGTTTAAGATGAAGTTTATAAAATCCATCAATTAATATTCTAGAACCAATAAGACTAGAATTTTTAAATAAACTAAAATTTCCATTTCCAAATTCAAAAGAATATCCAAATTTATCAAGTACACTTACAGAAATCAAATTCTGGGAAATAGACGGAACATAAAGAGTTTGACATAAATCTAACTGATAACCGCTATCTAAAATAAGACGAAAAGTTCCAATAGCTTCAACTGGAGCTTTATCTTTATTCCCCATGTAAATGAAATTCTCACTTGGGTTTGTGGTTTGGATCGTAATGAATCCGTGCATAGAATTCAAAACATGAACGTTAGCAGCAGTATCAATCCAGCAAGTAGAAGAAGGTCCATTAGTAAGATTTTATTCGAAATGACTTACGAAACCCATTAGGTTACCTTTCTTTTCGAACCATGCTTTGCGCTTAATGCAATCGCCTGGAAGAGTCCTGGTTTCTTGCAGAATTTGCAAACATCATCCTTCTTTTTCTTCTTGGATGGTTGAGTGGCGTCATCAGATTTGGGTGGTGCTCTTTTATGCTGTGAGTTGTTCTTTTTGCCAGCTTGTTTTCCTACCCCTTGAGTGAAATAAGCAACTTTAATGCCTTGCGAGCCTTGTCTAGACTCCTCTTCAACCAGTTTGTTAGTCAATTCATTTAGACTTCACTTTTCCATAATAGTGTTGTAATGAATTTTGAATGGTTCATACCGAGGAGGTAAGCTAGTGAAAATGAATTGGACGAGAAAATCATCGTCCATAACCAATCCAAAGTTCTTAAGTTTGGCAGCAAGGTTAATCATTTCAATGACATGAGCGCTCATTGAGCGAGAACCATCAAACTTCATGGTTACAAGATCTGCCATAAGTTTCCCAGCAAGGGATTTGTCTGCAGTCTTGAACCGATTTTCAATAGATCGCACATATTCTTTTGCGCTTTCAGTTTTGGGTAGGGAGGTTTTGATGTTGGTACCAATCACCATTCTCATAAACATCATGCTAAGCCTATTAGGTCGTTCCCAATCATCATGGAGTTTATTTTCCTCCGGCGCATTTGTGTCAGTAAGTGGGGCTGGCTTTTCCTTAAGGAGTGCCATGTCCAGTTCAAGTACGCCCAAAGAAAACTCAACTTGCTCTTTCCATTCTGAGTAGTTGGTTCCATTGAGTCTGACGATAGACGTGGCATACGAATTAAGGTTTGAGGGTATTGCAACTGCAGATATAAAAGAAATGTAGGCTTCTTTATTAGAATAAAACACATGTCATAATAAGAGGTTAGGTTTAGCGCTCCTGTGGGTAGGCAGTATAACCATACTCACGGAAGAATGATAAACATTAACGTTTCATGCATTATTGTGCAAGCAGCAGCTTCCTGTGGATGGGACTGCACGCATCAGACTAGTGGAAACAAGGAAATTAAGCGCGGAAGCGAAAATTAAAACAAGAGAGAAAAGAGGAAAACCGGATCGAACCAGGTGGTCACGTACTTTGTTTTTCTTTGCATAAACATTTGCCATTCTTTCACATAATCAAAGTAAATTCCACACATGAATTTAACATATAAACAATTATTTTGCAAATCATATATAAACAATTATCTTGCAAGTTCCAGATCATGAATTTAATGTCAAACTAGGAAACAATTGTTTTCAATATGTATACTTTCTGAAAAGTATTCGCATACAATAAGTTGTTCCATATTATACAGTAGGTCAAACATTAAAGTAGAAAAAATTGACTTTTACGGAAATATAAACTTTCCAGATCCAGATCTAAGCATACAGTTAATAGAACAATATTGATAATCATGATTACTATAGCAACTTAAATAATATGAATATTAAACTTGAATCATATTAACACTAATAATCATTATCATCATCATAGCAAAATTACAAACATCACATCATATATCTATGCTAGTTTCGTTTTATATATTGATGGATAATCATGAATTCTAAAACCATGCTCCGATACCACATGTAATCTATATATTGTGAATAACATAAACCCTAAGATCTTGAATTACATGATTATCACATATGTAATGAATCAATAAAACATACCTCCAGACATCTCGTATATGAATTAGCAATGGTTGTTGTCGAAAGCTGTTTCAATGGATAAAGGAAATGGTTTCTCTCTCTTTTCCTATATCTTTCTTTATGTGTTTTTCTATATACTTTGTGATGGGCAAGGGTTAATATTTATAGATAGAGAGAGGACCAAATTTCCATATTTGTAGACTTAGTCTTTATTGTCCATCAAGATCAAGATAAGAGAAATTAACGCTCTAGATTATAACCGTTTTATTGATTAGCATATTAATATGAAAACCCTTTAGATTATATTGACCACAAATGAGGAAGGAAACATTTGAGGAAGGAAAAGGTCAAATTTCCTTACAAAATAAGGAAGGAAAATCCATTTATGTTTTCGTATTAATTTCCTTACAAAACGGTCAAATTTCCTTACAAAAAAAACTCTACGATATGTATAAGACCAATACATACATAGATACATATATACATACATATATATAAGAGTATAATAATTTTATAGTAGTAAAACAAGTAATAATATGATCAAGCTAGGTTAGAAGCGGTAAATGATACAACACAAATCAAATTACATTAAAACATACAAATTGAAAAAAAAAAGTTAAGTGGCGTATCAAGGATTCTAACTCAAAGCTAGTTTCCTAAAAATTATATAATATCAAAAGTGTCATTACGAAAAGTGTCTAGGAAAGCTGTATTTAAATCACTATTATTTTTTCTATTATTCATACTGATATTTTTTCATTTAGAAAATCAATATGAGATTTTACTTTTTTAAGGAATTTTTTAAACTAACATTTTTATTTAATTTACAACTAGGATTTGAAATCCAATTAAAAACTAAATGAAGTAATTGCATATATTAAATTTTCCAAAGCAATACTAATATCATTAAACAATCATTGATTTCTTTTAAACCAAATATACCAACATGTAATTGTGAAAATAATGTTTAGTTAAAATCTATAATATCCTTTATACTAAAATATAAGGCTATGCTAATACAATTCACAATTAATATCATTATTTATTATATTAGAATCAAATACAATAAGAATATTTAAAGGAATAAATCTGGCGATATGAATTTCAAAATGTGAATGCATAACATTTTCTATTTTGTTATTATAGAAAAAACATTACATGTCACTAGATATATTTTTTAAAGTTCTAGTATTTAAGTTCCTATGTAAAATCAACCACATATAAACTTTTGCTTTAGGTGGAGCGTTCACTTGACAAAGATATTTATATATGTTTAATTTTTTTCCTGGAAATTTATAAATTCATAAAATGAGCAAGATGTAAAATTATAACTCTTATCCCAATGCCATAATTTAATGTCATTTCCATTAGCAATGTTGGTTCTAATTTAGCACACAACAAGGTAAACTGTGGCAAAGTAATTTCCAATAGTATACAGTTAAAACTAAATTCTAATGAAAAAATCATATTTGATCTATATATTATTGAAATCAACATGTTTTTTAAATTACAAATTTCATACAATTATTTAAATTCTACTTTATGGGAAATAACCATTATCCATCAATCATGCTGGAATGAAGTGTTATTCCCCGAATGCATTATATTATTAGTTCATAATTTATAAATATCAAACTTTATAATTATCGATTTCCAAAATTGAGAAAAATTAATTTTATTACTAATAGAAATATGATGCACATTAAATGTATCGCCATACCATTGATTCGATAATATTTCTTTCCATAATAAATTTTCATTATTATCATTAAATTTCCATTATGATTTTGTTAATAAAGATATATTTAAATTATGTAAATTTGTAATTTCCCCCTATTTTGTAGATTTACAAACAATTTCCTTTTTGACTTAGAGCTACTATTTGGGTTATCCCCATACCATAAAATATCTCTTTTAATTTTATCTATTTTATCAATTACCCACTTTTCAAATTAAACGACATGCAGTGTGCAGGTAAGAACTATCCTACCCGCCTTTAATAATAATTTATCATTTCATTTGGATAATATTTTATTAATTTTATCTATTGCAGTGAACCTATTATCGTATTTAAGTTTTTTCGGTCTTATCAAAAATCCTAAATATTCTATGTGAAATTTCAACGTTTAACAAGTCAACGTACAAGCAACTTGGGTTTTCTACCTTATCCTTGTCGTTCAATACCAGTACTGTAATTTTTTCAAAATTAATATTTAATGTAGAAAGTAATCCAGAACTGTATAAAATGAACTTAAGCTCTATACCGTACTTAGGCAGATAGGAAGTAAAAAGGCTACTATCATCCGTAAATGGGGAACAGACGGGCCATTAACTATGATCTCATTCCGTACATCGTCTAAAATCATATTACTAGTGGCCAACTTGACAATCCTAGCAAAAACATCAACTGTTAAATTAAACAAAAGAAGTGACAATGAGTCACCTTAACTAAGTTTACATTTTGATTGAATTTTATCTCCTATTACGCCATTAACCATAATACTCAATTTCCATTTTTAAGTAAAGACAAATCCAACCCACACGTCTAATACTGAAACCCCTAGTAGTTATACATCCTTAAGAAAATTCCAATTAAACAAATTAAAAGCTTTTGCAAAATCAAGTTTTAAAACCAAAAAAGTGGTATTATTTTTACAATAGCAATTAATAAAATTTGAATTACGGCTATCCAATTTGCAATATTACCGCCCTTAATAAAAGCAATTCGGGTATCATCTATTAGTTCATTCATTTTAGTATTCAGGCTATTACTTAAATCTTAGAATTGATTTTAAAAGTATAATTAAAAATGAAATAGGTTTGAAGATTTTCAGCTCATTAGCTCCCACTTTCTTATGTAGTTAAATTACATTGGCACAACTAAACTACATAATTGCAATGAACCATCGTAAAATTCATTAAATATCTTAATTATATCATATATTTTAAATTTTCCAAAAAAATTCATAAAATAAAATAGTAAACCCATCTAGGCCAGGTGATTTATCATTGGGCATATCTTTTACAGCCCTCAAAATCTCTTCTTCTATAAATGGAATATCCAATCAAATTAAATAAATCTTAGTGTTGTATACAAGTCATCCCATTTAGCCCTAATTCGGTGCCTTATTTTAGTTTCAAATTTTCTTTTAATGATTAGTAAACCAATTATTTAATTCCCTTTAATCAAAAATCTCAACATTATTAATTATAAAGGAATTTATGGTGTTGCTATATTTTCTACCATTGGCTACTTTATGGAAAAATTTAGTATATGTATCCCTATCATCCATCTATTGAACCCTAGATCTTTGTTTCCACATCACTTCCTCTTGTATACTAATTTTACTTAATTCTTCTTTTAAATTTGAAAATACTTTTTTTCTAAAATATTTAAATTTCTTGGTTCTTTAGTTTTATTAAACTTTAAAATCTTATTTATAAATTTGTCTTTTTTAAATCTGATATTTTGAGAAACATTTTGCTCTATTCCTTAAGAAATATTTTTATGTCTCTATGCTTATTTAAAAATACTTTAGCTATTTTTCCTGAATATCTATAATTATAGTTAATCATAGAAAGCCATTTATTTGAAATTAAATCTTTAAAGTTATTTCCTAATAACCACGTCTTTTCAAATTTGAAAATTTTATTCCTAATATTTTGGTTAGTATAGAACAAATTGACAGGAAAATGAACCAAGTAAATATTCGGGAGTCCAACATCCTTACAAATATGGAATTTGTCTTCTATTTCATCAACAATAAAAATTCTATCTAAAAGTGTCATTGATGGGTCTTCTCTACTATTCGACCAAGTAAATAGCCTGTTTGCTTAATTTTATCTCTATTAAATTATAATTAATGATAGACCGATCAAACTCACTCCATAGCGATAAAATCACCTTCTATAGGGTCTCGTTCTCCTACAAACTAATGAAATTGAATTCTCCACCCATCACTCATGGACTTGGAGCGAGTGGTTTAAACTCGAGACGCTCACTTCAGAGAACTCCACAATCTATCATAGAGTTTGATCCATAAACATTAGTAACATTCAGAAATAAACCATCACTAAGATCGGTAAATATAAGATGCATTGAGCGAACTTGAACAATAGATTGTAAAAGTTTAACACGATGTTCTTTCTAACCCACCATTAATCTCCTTGAACTACCCCTAGCTAGGAGGTGAATCCAATGACTAAATAAAGACACCCTAAATACCTATAAAAGCTAAAGATTAGGATGTCCTATTTTTATTTCTTGGAATAACGCAATATTAATGTTATTATCTTTGAAAAAAAGAACACTTACATAAATCATGTAAAACCCTACCATTCTAATTAATGTATCTTACAATCTAAGGAATCTAACCCACTCTAATTCCCTGCTCCTCATATACTCAGTGTCTATCTAAACATCATCAAAAAATAAAGCATGAACTCTTAGCTAAATCCTACATATCACTAGTAGATAAAATACTCAAGCACATGGCTGTATGCACTGCCTAGAAGAAAATCCATACATGAGCTAGAGCCATCGGAAGCTTTAGTGGATGCTCTATGAAGAAGAGCACTCCTCCA
Organism: Allium cepa; assembly: GCA_030765085.1. Classification (NCBI taxonomy): domain Eukaryota; kingdom Viridiplantae; phylum Streptophyta; class Magnoliopsida; order Asparagales; family Amaryllidaceae; genus Allium; species Allium cepa. The sequence goes on along the minus strand of CM060932.1, from coordinate 961,958,933 downwards.
TACTGAACTAGACGCACTCGACCTAGGTCCAACCTCCTTATGCAACTGTAAGGATACATCCTTATTATTAAAAATTATGATTTTTACATCCCTCTCTTTCATAAACTATTTTCCACATCCCTGTTACATTTGGCTCATTATTTTACTTTTTAAGTTTCCAACGTTTTTTAATCGTGTGCAATAAAAAATTGATGTTCTAATCGATGTCTTATTTTAATAATCGATTATATCTAATCTTCAATCATAATCTCTAATTACACGCTATCTTCAGCCTTAGACATGTGTTAGCTTCAACTATAATGGAGTATTAATTATTACCATGAGGTAGCCATGTATATTTCATTGTTTCCAATTTTAGACTTGATTATTTATTTGCTTTTATGTTTATTTTATTTATTGTATTTTTCCCAAATTGATTATTTGTTTGTTTTTATATTTGTTTTGTTTATCGTATTTTATCAAACAAATAGAAATTTCTAACCTAACAAATACTTACTTGGCAAATATTTGCCATAATAATAGGTAATTTTGTTTTGGAAAATATTTTCCAACAAATATCTACTGGATAAACATTTGCCAAGTAAATTCTTGTTTAGAAAATATTTTCCTGGTCAATATTTGTCTGGCTAATAGTTGCCAAACTGATTTTTGTTACATTAATTGTTGATATATATTATATATTGTTTTTGTTATGTTAATCTAATATTTGATATACATTTTTACAGGCCTTTCATTATTGACGTTCTTGTTCTTTTTACGTTGGCTAATGTAACAACACTAAATTTAACCCATAATAATTAAACCGTTAATTAATGAAGTGATAAAATAACTTTGTAAAATTTTCAGAATTGAGCCACGGGAGTTGCACCATTGTGTCTGTGGTAATTTTCTGCTCAATTTCCATATATATAACGTCAGAATCTGAGCCAAATGAGCAAGTTTTGAATTAAAAAAAAATATAGAAGAATCGAAAAAGAAAAAAACTATAAGTTGGGAGGACGATCTGGAGGTCGACCATCCCAAGGCTTAGGTCGACCGGCCAGTCGACCTAGCCCTATGGGCGGTCGACCTGTAGGTCGACCCACCTACAGTTGAGAAGCGAAGAAAATTTCTTCTTCGCCCTGTATGATTTTGACACGTTATTTTCATTCTTTTGCTCCATCTAGTCCTTCCGTGCTTCCATCCGACGACTTCTGTTCAGCCTATGACATGGTCGCATCCTATTCAATCCCCAAATTCAACAATTTGAGATCCACTTCTACCCTATAAATAAGACCCTAGGCCTAACACTTTTTCTCATTCTAGATTTTTCTCTGCTTGGATTCACCTTTTCAAGAAGGACCCTAAAAGGAATAATTTTCCAAAGAGAGAATCTTTTTAATAAAAATATTTTAATACCCTCAAGTGAATCGGGAAGACCAAAAGGAAAGTCCTTAGGACCACAGGTGAGTGATTGTAATTATTTTATATTTTTAAGCAATTTAAAATAACAGGGTTTCCAGTAATTGTAGTTTTTCTACTATTTTGGTACCTTTTTATCGGTTATTTTCAGTCTTTTTCTCTTTAGCTATTCTTTTCAGTTAATTTTAGTTTATTTCTACTAATTGTAACTTTTCCATTTATTTACGGTTTATTTACATTATTTTAATTTATTTACTGTTATTCATTCTTTATTTACATCTTTTCCTAAGCTTTGGATTTTCTTCTATTTTCAGTTTTCTTTTATTTCTCCTTCTTCTTCGCGTATGGATTAGAATAATTAAAGGCGAATATAGATTAAAATTGCAAGAATACTCAAAAAATGGAAGATAAGATGTAAATTGTAAAGACTGTAATAAAAATGGAATTAAAATAGAAATTGAGCCTAATTATGATATTAATGCTAGAATTGGATTAAATAAATAAAATTGTCCTAGTTGTAATTTAGAATTATAACTAAAAAGAGTATAAGATAAAAGAGGCTTATTTTCACACTTAGACCTTGGGTTAAGTAATAAGCATGATTATAACGTAGGTTATAATGAGAAAAAGAATGGAATGGGGCTTATTTTAAGATTTAGGATAAATTAATAAGCAAAGATAGTGAAGATAATAATAAAGGATTATTTAAATAATTTATCTAAGTTAATAAGCAAAGATGAAAGAAGGACCTGTACCAAAAAGCATTCCCTATTAGACAAAATTATGGTCTCACGTTAGTCTGAAGTGACATGAGGGCACGCTTATGCTTATAATGGCAGTAATTGGTCAAACAGAAGTCCAAATCACAGGGGATTTGGACAAGGGGCGCAACTAGATATTATTTGGATGACGGGCCAGTACCAACAGCATTTTCCTTATTTTTCTATGGACATGGTGTTTCACATAATCGTGAAGTGAAATGAGGGGGACGTTTATGCTAGAGCATAGGTAATAAGAAGACCGAATAGGTGGAGCAAGATGTAGCAGGAGCGTGGTGGCAGTTACGCGTGAGACTTCCATTTTGGTGCTCAATAATCGCTACGAGTTCTAAGAGCTTAAGTATGTATGCCTTTTGTAGGCACCATTGCCTTCTGTGTAGGGAGCTACATAACATCTAGTCCACAATAAATACTTTGTGCATCTTTCTTAGACACCATTGTACTTTGTGCGTCTTTCGTGGATGCCATTACCTTATTTGTAGGGAGTTATATTGCGTCTAATCCGCAGTAAGGTCTATGGAGTAGCAGCCCGGTCAAAAGGTAGAATTAGGAATTCATCATAATTATAGGATTTGGAATTCAGCCTAATAAAAACAGCTAAGAAAGACAAGTGCAAACAATCAAAGTTAAACAATTGTATTAATTTAGCAATATTTGTGTGACAATTATTGTCCATTCCAATATTTTCCAGCCATATAATTGTCTGGAAGGTATTTTCCTTGCAAGTATTTATTTGCTAAATACTTTCCTAGTAAATATTTACCAACCAAATTATTGGTAGGTTGATTTTCTTTCTTTCCATATTTTCTTTTATTCATCAAATTTTCTATATACATCTTCACTTTAGATTCTTTTTTATTGTTGTTGGTGTTCCATTTGGTAAAGATGAGCCAATTAGTATCGGTTCCTACTAGATTTTAAGTATTATTTGATAATGATCATGATTTTACTTTAGTATCTGAGTGGCATCCTGTTATTCTTCTTGCTATTCCTTAAGCATTTCCTAGTTCAACACATGGATCATGTTATCATCATCTAAAGAATAATTTGAAGAGTTTTTTAACAGTAAAATGTCCTCAAGGTAAAAAGAAATGAATCATTTCTTTATTTTTCATCTTACTAACATTGCTACATTTGATAAGTCTAATCAAGCTTTGGTTTAATTTAGGAGTGCCGGTGGTACAGGGTTTGTCTTTTTAGAAGTTAGCTAATGTGTTTTTTATTAAAAAAATGGGGAAATGAGTTCAAATTGTGCAAAAAAAAAACTAGTGGATTAAAGTGGAAATATATCTACTTATTACTAAATGTTTGAATGGAATCCAGTTGAAGCTCATGAAACTTATGTCTCATAGGTAGGAACTATGTATGCTTGGAATCTTAAGTTGTTTCCTATTATAAAAAGGCTTTTAAGGGATTTATATCATAATGGTATTCAATAGAAAGTTTCTACATCCATTGTGAATTAGGGTAATCAGCGATGTAGTTGTAAGATATGGTATATTCAAGGTTTTCCATGTGCTCTTGCTTTTGTCATTATACTTTCCTTTTTATTTGTATGTTTATTCCTATATTGAAGGTTATTTCAAAGTGCTTTTTTCGAGCAGCTAGTTCTCTTCCAATTCATCCACTTGTTAATTTTTAAATGATAGATATTTCACCTAAAGATGTTTGAAGTACGGCTACCTAAGAAGAGACATGAAGTAGGGAGGTCTCCTACTTTTGATCCAATTATGTCAATTAGAAAGGTTAATAAATATAAGCTTTGTAGTATTTGTAAGGAGCTGGATCATAGTAAACATTCTTCTATGCTTGGAAATTAATTAACTTTTTCTATATTATGGTTTCGATTTTTAGCCAATCTATAGTTCTATGTTAAAGTTATTTTTACTTTAGGAATTTATAGTATATTTACATTAACATGTTTTTCTTGGAAAATATTTTCCTAGCAAATATTTAACATGCAAGTATTTATCAAACATGTATTGGCGTGGCAATTATTCGCTGTGTAAACTTTAATATGGGAAAAGTTCACCCAAAAAGAATTAAATATGATTGAAATGCAAACATAAACAATTTATACATAAATTAGTCTTATAAAAATTATTAATGCAGAAATGATTACAAATATGTTTTCAAATATTACGTATTTGATCACACGGAAATCAATTTAGAAATCATTCAAAATTTATATACTCAAATTTATATTAAAAATCACTCAAATAGAAAATAATATGAAATCAACATATATATCATTTGGATATTTTATGTTGATATTCAACTAGTATGTTACTTGCCTAGTGTATTTTTGAACTCAATTTTCCATACCGATATTATGTCATCTTACTTTATTTTGTTGGCATCACATTTAGGTCTTTAATTTTGAAATTATTCATACTAACGTCACATTCAAGTCTTTAAATTTGAAATTACACTTACACAACTATAGTCATTGGAATTTTTTCTAGCTAGATTATATCTATCCAAAAAGAAAGTAGTGATAACTCAAGCATAGTTTCCAGTTGCAATGTAATCTTTGAGGAATTTTTGTGTTTCTGGATCTAATTTCTATCCATGTATGTTGTCAGTTAGGATTTCATACACAATATTTAATCTTTTTTCTCGTATCACTTCATCTTTATACATTGTTATTTTCAATAATCAGAAGCTTTGATTTATCATCCACGAATGCATTACAGTATTGCACATTTGATCCTGTGTTAATTTATACTTTACTAATTCTAAATTCCATAAATTAATTTTTTAATTTATAGCTTTATACTTACGAGTTGCATCGTTGTTGGAGATAATTGACAAACTGAATCGATTTATTTTTTAATTGTCATGGCAACACCCCATTTTTTAGCATATATACCCTGTAATATTTTCATAATGACTATATCTTTTTGAAAATCATATGTGATACATTACATAAATATTCACTAATAATTGTATGCAATTTAAGTAATATATGTTAAGTAATACATTATATAAATATTTGTCTGGCAAACATTTGGAAAGCAAATATTTTTATGTATTCCCTTGACAATCATTTGCTAATATATATTTGCTAGACAAATATTCTCCAACAGTGTACATGGCAATTATTTGCTAGTATATATTTTCATTGTAAATACTTATTATTAATTTTGCTAGTTTTTTTGTTGGCATTATGCGTTTTTATTCTTTGTCTTTGCGAGTCAAAATGTTTCCAAATCTGGCTTTTGTAGATTAAACTCAAGCATTGTAGCGGGCCTCGCTATCTAAAGAAATTAGGATTTTCCTCCTTTTTATTGGATCTTTTTCCAGAGTTTTGGCTACTAAATGTTTAAAACTGTTTGCATATCCCTTTAGTATTGATGCCTTTTTTATAATTTAATTAGTTATATTTTTTTGTATGTTATGCATTATTAGTATTCACATGGAAAACCACAACATAGATAATGAAGTATATTATGTCTTGTTGTGATGGTTTCAATTTTTTTTCCATAAACCAGTTGATTACCTTCATTGATAGTGAACTTTAAATTAGTATAAATGGTTATATTTTCATTTGTTCTATTCTATTTGAACTAGATGGTAAAGATACATACTTTTGAGTCAATGAATACTCTTAAAAAACGCAACAGAAATAGTTACATCTCCGATTTCATTTCTTTTTTTGGATTATACTATGAAGTTTTCCGTTAACCAATTCAGAAAATATGTTTGTAATAAATATAACAAGTGTTTTTCAAGCAATGTGATGACAAATATTTTCCTAGCAAATTTTGACATAATACTTGCTTCGAAAATATTTGCTGAGCCATTATTTACTTGGAAAATATTTATAGGCCAACATTTTGCTGACAAATATTTCCCAAAATACACACAGACAATTTTTTTGGTGGAAAACAACTTTCTGGTTTACACCATGGAAAGTGTTTGTTAGACCAATTTCTTTTAAATATATGAGATCTATCAACTATTTTTCCGTCAAATATTTGCCACTATAGTTGCCTGAAAAATATTTGCCTAACAAATATATATATATATATATATATTTCCAGCAAATATTTGCCAAAATACTAACCTAGAAAATAACTTTTCAGCTTACACTGTGGAAAATGTTTTCCAAACTGATGTCCAATGAATATACGAGATATGTACATACGTGTTTCCTTCTTGTTCATAAAACTATTTTATTCAAATATCCAACCATCCAATATATCAACCAATAGCACTCAGTTTCAACCAACATCCAAATCAACCAATAATTCACAACAATTACATAGTTATCAATATCTGGTATTTTACTGGCAATTAAATTTCAATTTCAAACTTAACTATCAATTTAATTTCTATAGTTAATTCATATGTCGGTTTCATTTCCAAACAACAGTCAATAGAATTAACTAACTTTATGATGTCAATTTGACTAACATAAAAGTTATTCTAGTACGTCATGAACGTTATAAAACACACACCTTTTATTTGATACTCAAAGTATTTCAGCTTCAAATAAATTTCAAATCCACTCAAGTTGAAGACGACATCGATACGATCGCACTGCAACTCGATTCACTTGAAACGAACGTCGCATGCAACAATTACGAATTTATTAATATAACAATGTTTAATTAACATTTAAATCAACAAAAAACAAACCTAAATGCTCTCTCTCAGCTGCCTACTGGTCAAACGCATGCGATCTTCCAAACAACGAAACACAATCAACCCGATTGAACTTCCCCATATGCGCCACCAAACGACCCAATGTGCTGTCGTGGCTCTACCCCATCGCCACCGCCCGTGCACGCGAACAGTTTCGAAAGTCGGGGACCTTAAAATGAAATTGAACGAAATCGCTATGGCGCCATCCCCAACCTGAGCTGCCTGCTTCCTTGTGCGCATGAGCGCACAAACTTCCTCTACGCGATCGATGACAGAAGCACCAATCGCGACTTCGTTCGCTCGTATACTTTTTTTCTAGATCATGATTTATTTTCTTCGTGCTGTAAGTGTCTGTATATATATCGATTTGATGTTGATTTAAATGGAGAGAAGAAAAGGGGGTATGAGCAGACATAAAGAAGGCTGGATGTAAAAATGGTTGAGGAAAGGAAAATACATATAGTATTAAAATAAGAAAATATCTCTCCCGATTGGTCCGTAAAATTCTAAACTTAAAATGAAGCGTACTGCCTAGCGTACATAATGTTTTACCCCTATTTCGAACACAATGGAACTAACTTCGAGGCCTTATTCGATCATATTCAGAAGATAGCTTTTCAAATCATTTACTTTTAATCGAATTCCCTAATATAGTTTCTATGCATATTAAGCTCGCACGGCTTAATGACAAGTCTGATCGCTACGAAACTTGAAATCCTACAATAATTTATTATTACGAATCCGATGAAACTGACTTTATCGAAATCTGAGATATTGGCCAAAATGAGTATTTTTACTCGTTAAATAAAACTAGAAATTCCCAAAATTCAATTTAATCGCTTTAAATTACATTTTAAAAGTTAATAAACTTCATTCATATTTGAATAAAAATTAAATCAATTTTTGATGCTATTTTCATTCATATTAATTCAAGACTCAATTATTTAAATAATTGCAATATTAGCTTTGAACAATTTTGATTATTCGATAAAACACTATAATTGAAATGTAAGTCATTTAACTTATAAAATTTAAATTTAAAACAAATCCAAATAATAAAACAACTATTTCCATTTCACGGTAATTCAACATTATTATTCAATTCAAGCTATTGACTGTAAACACATTAAATACATTGAATTTCATTTCAATATTTGTTATCGCCAAAATCTTCGGAATTGTTTATTTCAAAATTTTATTATACTCAATAAACTACTATAATAGATCATTAAATTTTTATTTCTACCCATTTTATCCAATAATCACATTAAATTTAATAATTAAAAAATAGTAAAAAGTACGGGTTGTTGCATTCTTCCTCACTCAAACTTCTCGTCCTCGAAAAGAGGTTAAATAGAGAATTTTATATTCGATATATTTTATTTAAACTAATTAATATAAACATTAATCTCTTATTCACAAAACCTTTACTACACTCTACTGCGTCATTCCGATCGGCTTTCGGAAATTACAAGTTATATGTAAAAAAAAGTTATAAAATTTTCAAAACCTCAAAACTTTTCTAACACCCGGATTTACAGAAAATTTCGGCAGTCTCCTTTGTGAGGCTCAATTGGAAAAGTATTACAATACAATATTTATCACAAATATACCAAATAGAAATCAAATATACATCCCATCTCAATGATGAGACATCCCATATGGAAAAAATATAGAAGTGCGGTATGTAATCTAAGATATGTACCTTATTATTATTAATACGAGCAAGTTCGCTCGTATTAAGCAAGCAAAAGCATATAAAACCCGCATATACGTCCAAATGATCTTCGTATGTACCTATCTCAAATCAAATTAGAACATTAGTCACTTATAATAAGATATAACACATGTATGAGGTAAATAGAACCATATAGCATTAATTATGAATCCAAATTTTAAGCACGAACGCAGCTACACAAAATACAACAATCATATGCAATCAAACAGTTATAACAATGATTTGTAACAAAAGAAACCATTCACAATTATTAGTATTCATCCAATTAATTCAATTAATTGATAACCATGTGAATTTACTTTATCCAATGTTAATATTGAATTTGTACACTTCATTTCCTATTTGCATCCAATTTTTATTAACATTTAATTGGTTTGCTTCAAATTTATTCATATATATTTCATTCACATTCAATTTATTCAATTCAATTTGTTAAATTTAATTATTTCGTGTTATGTTTAACAATACTTCATATAAATTCATTTATGGACCATTTTATAACTCATTTCATTTAATCCTATTTAAATTAAATATTTTTCTTCATTACCACTTAGTAAATTCTATTTAATACTAATATCATGTATAAACGATTTAAGTCTATTGCAACCATTTTATAAAACGCACTTCATATTTATTATTCATAATTTAAGTTCATATTAATTCTTCGATTCAGTTCATTGGTTCATTTCATAAATTCAAGTTCATAGTAATTTTACTTAAAGTAAATTTTATTTTATAACTCAAGTTTATATTAATAAAATTTTCTTTTCTCACAATCAATTTCATTCAATTTATTAAGTTAACTTCATCTTATAATTCATTTTGTTAACTTATTCCATATTAAATTAGTTAACATTTGATTTTATTGAAACTCATTACATTTGCATTTAATTAATTACCTCCCATTTAAATTAAATTCAATTACTCATATTAATTTTTCTTACACACATTTATTTTTATTCAATTTCTTTTACACCCAAATTGCATTTTATTTTATTACCCAAGTTCGTATTCATGCAATTAATTTGTTTTATAGCATAAGTAGAATTAATTCACTTTAGCAATTCATCTAGTTCCATTTAAATCTAATTCAATTCATTTAATCCTTATTAAGTGAAATTTTATTTCATTTAATCCATTGCTCATTTTATTTAACTTCATTCAAGTTATTTTTTTATCATATACATTTAACAAATTTAAAATTTGTTTTTAGCTTTGTATTACAAAAATCTATAAGCTACACAACTTGATTCGCTTAAAATTTCATTTCGTTATTTTATTTAATTCATTTTAAATACAATTCACTTTCATTTAAGCTTTCTTGAGCTAAATTTTATTTTATTTACTCTATTTCACTAGCTCAATTGAAAATATTTATTACGTTAATTCTTTTATTTTCATATCTCAAATTCAAATCTTCTTTTGTTTGCTTAACCGAAATATTCAATAGTTTTAAAAATTTAATTCTACTTTCCTGTCCAAATCTGTAAGTTATAAACTTATTTTTATTTATACTATTTTCAATTATAAGTTCAAAACTATTTTCATGTATGTATCAAATCATACTTAGAATATTTTTTCAAAATCTAACCTTGTTTTAATCGAAAATAAATTTCTTTTGGTAGCAATTCTCACTCAGACTCTTGAAAATGATTCTGGCGATGTTGCAGTCATCCACAGAATTATTTCCCGACGACTAAATGAGTTCAATGCTTTTTTTCTTTCAAAATCTTTTTAAAATATTTTTCTGCTCAAAACTCTTCCAAATAATATAATTCTTAATTTTTTAAGGCTTTGAAAACAAATTTTTAAAGCAACAGGATTTAAATTCTAAAATTCTCAATTTTTAAATCTTTTCTATATATATAATATAGCTTATGCAGTTCCATTTCTTTATTATGAAAATATTTCATTATTTTACATCTTTGTTATTTCAAACAATTCTTATTATATTTAGATTTCAATTCAATTTCATTATAGAACACTTCATGAAATATAGTTCACAAAGTATTCATTTTTTTTTAATTCAACCAATAATCGATGATAACTAAATATTATCATCTCCTAACAACAACATCCATTGGAAATTATCATTATATATATATAATATAATTTAACTAAAATTTTTCATTTACTCTATTTTAAAACAATATTATGTCGGCTTGCCTCGTTTAAGTGTTTAGAAACTCCTATCGATAACATGTCATCCCACGCACCGACCAAAATCCATAAACAACTCAACGGATAAGTAAACACAATATAAAATATTTTATAACACTAATAAGTACGCTCTCTCATATATACTCAGTCAAACAGACTCAGTCTAGGGTATTACTACCCTATCTCTAATGAGTCAAACCCCATAAAGCTAAGGTTATCGCTAAACCAAAGCTCTGATACCAACTGTGGCGACCCACATTTCGGAAGGTTTAAATTGACAATAATCCACACATGTCCAACTTAAATAATTCGGAACATAGATAATCGATGGGGTTAATTAAGAAAAGTAAGAAAAGAGGAAGAAATCAAACACAGAATCTCGCAGCGGAATGAAAAAATATAATAATCAAACAAATAGTTCATGAAGCTATTTATACTATACATTTGATTATAATTTATACAACATTTATCGGAGTTATTTATACAACAGGTAAATAGAATAATACAGTAGAGCAACATGATGCAGGGAATAATAATAGCAATAATACATCAAATCTTCGTCTTCGTCCTCCAGAAAATGATCTTCAATTCGCTGAAAAACTCAGAACTGACCCGAGCATAGTGAAAAGACAGAACACTCGAGTCAGGACAAAAATAACTTCATATGATTCAAATCAATATCACATAACATGAGTGTAAAAGCATCAAAGATATTTACGGGGTTTCGCATCCCATATCTAGTGTATAACGTGCGTGCAATAACTCAAAAGATGTTACAAGAATTGGCATCTTTTATGGATCCATCAAATTATTTATATATAGTAGAATACGCTATATATAATGTCTAATCGGTAAAATAAATATTTTTCTTAGCATTAAGGCTTTACATTAATCCTCTTAATGCGTTTTTAAGCATTGTCGTACAGTTTGCATATAACGCCCCAGTAGCACGTCGGAGGATAGGGATGCACCGTGATGCGAAAACACTAAACCAAAATCATAGGGGTCTCGTATAGGGATAAAAGTATGACAGGGCACATGAGACAATGCCCAATGTAAGATACTACCGATTCGGGTCGCGGGGCGGGTGGTAGCGCATCGTAGCCACGGCCGCCCAACATGTTCATCCGTCACATATCAATTCAAAGGGTGCACCAATCAAAACTAACATCAAAAGTAATAATATAGATCAAGTCTAAGAAAATTGAAGAAATGTCTGCTGTGGGTAGCTAGCCCGCTAGGCCTTGTCAAGCCGTCCTGTTTTAGTAAATTCAAATTGGCAAAAATGTCGGGGTCTATCCACCATCGTTCTTTTTCTTCAAATCCAACAAATAATGCCAAATCCAACCACTTCATTCTGGAGTCTCCTCCACGTATACAGTTGTTAAAGTGGTTCCAATATTGACATAAAGTATGCCAATAAGAGGCCTCGGTCTCTTTAACAACCAAACGTCATTTTACACATTGGTTGGTTCTTTTACATTTCGAAACGATTCATATTTGATATCAAAATATCATATTCACTTCGAAATTTCATTTCATTTCGAAATCATCATATTTACTCAAAATATACTATTTCACTTCAAAATCATTTTTGCCTCAATATCTCAATTTTAGTTCCAATTCAAAATTGCTTCGGATTTCCATTTGGGTTATAACTTTATTTTAACCCAATTCGTAATTAAATCAACGATTTAAATATAAATCTTCCAGCCTTCCACAAGTTTGAATTTTAGAAAATAGTTTGGAAAATTATAAATTATTTATAAATAGTTTAAATGGTTAAAACAGTTTGATATAAAATAATTTAAGTATTTAATATGTTCTATAAAATAAAATAGTTGGGAAAATCAAAATAATTTAAACATTTAAAAGATAGATTTTGTATAGTTTATATTAAAATAATTTATCTGAAAATAGTTTCAAAGTCAAATTGATTTAGTTCCCAATTTTCCAGTTCAAATCAATCCAATATCCATTTCAATTCAATTGACTCGATTTTGATTTCAATTCTAATAAATTTCAATTTAAGTCGATTTAATTTCAATTTCAATTTCAATTTACTTCGGCTCCAAATTAAATTCAAATCAATGTCAACTTCGATTTCATATTAATTTAATTTCACCTTAAATTCCAATTAATTTCAATTCCAATTTGAGGTAAATACAATTCAACATCAATTTCCAATCATTTCCATTTATATCAATTTCAAGTTCCATTTAAAACATCAATTTAAACCATTTAAATCACATTAAACTTCAATGTTCAACTTTTAGATTCAAATCTTTCGAATAATTCAATTCTGAGCTCAAAATTTTGAAATATCAATTTAAGTTATCATTACTTAAATAACTCCGAAGTTCAAGAAAAATTCAAATCTTTTTAAACTATTCAATTTCAATAATTCAAATAATATTTCCATCATGGCCTCAAATTCTAATTAAATTGTTTAAAATAATTACTTTTAACCAAATTTAATTTCAACTCGAATTCTTAATTAATCCAATCTTCATAAATTCAATTTTTATTTCTTTGAATCAAAACCATTTAAATAATTTCAAAACCAAGACTTTTAAAATTATTTAATTTAACCAATCCGGTGTCCGTATATAATTTTATATGTAACCAAGTGAATAGTTATTTCAATTTAATTTCAGGGATGGATATATATCATTTCAATCCAAATCAAAATGTCATATATATATATATATATATATATATCATTTTAACCTATTCTTTAGTTTATTCAAAATAATTCTAACAACAATTATATACTACCAAATGATATACAGAGTGATAACACGATATATATATATAATAAACAAACATCCAACCATCCAATATATCAACCAATTGCATTCAATTTCAATCAGCATCCAAATCAACCGATAATTCACAACAATTACATAGGTATAAATATCGGGTATTTCACTGGCAATTAAATTCCAATTTCAAACTTAACTGTTATTTAATTTCTACAGTTAATTCATAAGTCGGTTTCATTTCCAAACAACAGTAAATAAAATTAACTAACTCCACAATGTCTATTTAACTAACATAAAAGTTATTCTAGTACGCCGTAAGCATTATAAATCACTCAACTTTTATTTAAAACTGAAAATATTTCAGCTCTAGTAAATTCCAGATCCACTCCACGCTGAAGATTACGTCGATGCAATCGCATTGCCATTCATTTCACACGATACGGACCTCGCATGCAAAAATTATGAATTTACTAATATAAATTTTTTAATTAACATTTAAATTAATAAAATAAAAAATAAAAAAACAAACCTAAATGCTCTCTCTCAACCGTCTACTGCTCAAATGCACGCGATCTTCTAGACAACCAAAACCTAATCAATGCGATCAAACTCCCCTATACACGCCACCAGACGACCGAATGCGCCATCGCGCCTCCGCCCCATCGCCTGCACACGCAAACAGTTCAGAAATTCATGGAACCTTAAAACGACCGGCCGTTTCGACCGTCGAAAGTCGGCACCACATACGTCCACGGTATTCCAATGTCGAACATCCAATGGCCGAAAAGGCAGATTGTTAGGGGAAGAAGAAAAAAATAAAAGAAATAGAATCTCATAGTGGAATGACAATATATAATATAACAAAGATAAGATGTCACTCTAAAATACATGGTGTATCAAAGTTAAAAACAAATATCATCAGCTTGGACAGTTATAACTTCACAACTTTACAATTGTTGTTGGGTATATATAATAATACAACGGAAACTAAAATACTATGGCAGATGGACATCCCGCTCTACTCTATGAGCTCCATGTCACACCGACGACAACCAAGAAAAATACTCGGTCTTACCCGAGCATTATAATAAAATAACACCTGGATCAGTCTGGGAATACCTGCATGAGAAAACTCAAGTAATATGATGAACATATAATTCTATGAGACCGCGCTGCTAAACACGGAACGGCTTTTAACCTCACAAGAACAACTTCCATACACGAAAGAATGGAAATACAATTAACCAAAACCTCAACTTCAAAGAACGGGTATAAAAAAGGTTAAAATTCAAACTTAAAGAATGGAAACAAATAATTAAACATCCAGAAGAGCTCCAGCCACTTCTTAATGCAATTAAGAAAAAAATTCAAAGATTTGAATCAATAATAAGGAAAAGAAATTTTTTAACAATGATTAGGAGGGTGCACTGCCCTTACTGAAAGTAGCTATACTTGAGAACGATAGCTTTCGAACACGTCCAAGCTGGACCCCACCAACCTTTAGCAAGAATCTGAGTATTTCACATCTCCATGCGCATACCACTTTATCCACTTTAGAGTAGATGTAAAGATACCCTACTGGGACAACCCAAAATAGCTTGGCTTTCAATCGCTCTTTGGTTTTAGTCATTTTTGACAAAGGATATCAATGCCCAAAAGAGCAACAAATCATCTTAAATTGATGATACACAAAGAAGAAAGCTGAATCGATGGTCAATAAATCAACTATCAGTGAAATTCAGAATGATCGTACATAGAAATTAAATCTCATATGCTTATCACTACTCATCGATTTCAAACTTGTACTATTTCTTAGTTGAAAATGAAGTCAGGCAAATTTAGGAAGTGTTACTCTAGACATGGCCCTGACAACAATTTTAACCTTCGAGATAGAAACAAGTTTCCATATCTCGATATTTAGTGCTAAGAGTATGACTAAATCTATTCCAAATAAGCGATACATTTTACGAAAGTTAAATTTATTGTCCTTTACATAACTAGATTGATCTTTTAAGCTTTTAAAATATGAACCTGGGCTTGGTTTTCACATCAAAAGTATATGTAAAAAAACTTTAAAAATAATCTTTTAAGAAATCCTTTTTAAATATTTACTCATTTAGAAACAAGCATTTATTTCGAACGGAATTTATTATCCCGAAAGATAATAAATAAATTAAATTACTTTTATAAATTAAAAACCCCATTAATTATCCTGAAGGGAATTAGTTAACCTTATAACTCATTTAATAAATAAATCAATTATCTTTAAACACCTTTATTAAATCAGATAACTAATTTTAAACACCTTTATTTAAACCAATTAATTAACTTCACACATCATTTATTAAAATGATTAATTAACCTTAAATATCATTATTAAAGTGATTAATTAAATTTAAAATCTTTATTAAATCAGTTAATTAACTATATTCACTTTTATTAAATCAGTTAATTAACTTTTAACCACTTTTATCAAATTAGTTAGTTAACTTTAAAAAGCGTTAATAAATATGTTAATTAATTTTATTATAATTAAATAATGATTAAAATATATTTAAACCCTCAAATTCCTTTCAAAGCTTATACAATCCTTACACACTCGTTTGAAAAACACTACTACAAAATATGCATGTTGCTTCGCCTCATTTAGAAGTATTTGCATCGATTACGTTTTAACAACCGATGCATTTGGTATGTGGAAAGTAGTAGATAGTAAAAAAACACAATTTGCATCGGTTATCATCGACAACCGAAGAAAATATACCGATGCAAATAGTGTTAGTTGCATCAGTTTTATTTACAACTGGTGCAAAAGTATTATTCCCACATTGAAAACCGTGATGAAAAGTTAGCGGTAAATGATTTCGTCTCCCTCTCATTTTAACCGCGAACCTCTTCTTTTCGTCCTTCACTCGAAAACCCTAAATCCCTCTCCCCCTTTTCATCTTTCCCTTTCAATCCATTCAATTATCACTTTTATTCTTTGATCTAACATTAATCAGGAATCCTTGACCCCAAAACAAATGAGATTTTAATAAAAAATTCAACTGCTTGTTGTTCGAGTTCGAAATCGTGTTTAGTAATTTTCGTATGGGGATTGATGAGTTGATCGATGCTCGCAGCGAGGTCGTGGAATGGTTTTAGGACTGGTCGATGGTGTTCATGAATCGATGGCGCAATTACAGTTAGGGATTTGGGGATTGTCGCGACTAATTCAAGGCGTTTGGGTGTATGAATGCAGCTGTGAATATGGCAATGTGTTATCACCTATAAACCGGATAATCAAAAGGTTCGAGGAAGCATTGATTTTAATCTAATATAAATGAACCTATCATTAGAGACCAATTACACATACGGTTTTGGATCAGGTTTAGCTACTTAGGATAGCATGTTGAGTGTGATTTTTTTCAATATTCATTCACATCCAACAATAATTTTTGCATGTTCAAATATGCGCGAGCAGAGCTTGCCTTAAATAGAAGGGCTGACGATTGTACTATTATAAGTCGAATTGAGTAGTCATAAACTAATAATGTTCTGTTCTTTTAAAAGTTTAATAGTCATAAAATGCTAGTCCAAACATTTCGAATGATTTGCAGAAAATTTCAAATATATCCAAGATGATTGTTTAGTTTTAGGAAAATGATCCGTTCAATGATGCAGGAGTGCGCTTAAAATAACACTGAATTGCATCAAAATGAAAGTAACTTGCTACTGATCTTTGAAAGTTATTGTTTCAATGTTTTTAGTTTTCTAATTTTTCATATCGGGTGTCTTGATATGTTTAAAACATAGATTTTTGAAAGCAAGGAAGTTCGATATCGAGAAAGCAAAACACTTGCACTTCACTGCTCCATCTTCGAATCCAAAATCTTTTTCACGAAACGTACAAACCGGATCGAAGTGGTTTTCGAGAAATAAATCTTGATCCCGGTCTCTTCGAAACGATCAGCGCATTTGGCCAATATTGATAGTCGGTGATTTAACTATCAATTAATATTCACAAACAACCATCAACCAATAAATAATTTCCCAAATTATTTATTAATTCCAAAAATATCTTCACAAGATAAATTTCCACTTTTCAAACCCTTTTGAAAATAGTTTTTCAAACTATATTCCTTTACAGAATAAATTTCCCAATTATTTATATTTCCACTGAAATCACCAAGCACGAAACTATAGATTTTTTTTTAAAATAATTTAAAACGCTTTACATAGAAATATACTTTAAAAACATCTATTTTAAAACTAATTCAATAATTTATTAAAAATACATACTATATAAATATTTGAAAATAAGGTTATTTAATAAAAAAATAAAACCAGGCTTTCACTTTTAAACAAAATACTAGTCAACTTTAAATAATTATTACAATAATAGATTTGAAAAATATTTAATTTAGAATTTAAATATTAGAAATAATAAATTTCCTAAAACATGATTTTTTAAAACAACATTAAAGCTTTTAACTTATATTTAAAAATTTACTTTGAAGACGTACTTGGCTATCCAGGGAAATATACTTCTCTTCACAACCCTTTAAAAATAAATCACTATTTATTTTTCAACAAATTTTCTCATTCCTTAATAAATTCCCATCTTGAATTTACTCTTCCAAATATCCAATTTCAAACACTTAAATCAATTTCCAAATTGATTTCCAATTTACTTCATTTATTGAAAAATCCCTTAATTTCAGATTTTATTCCTTAATTATGATTTAAATACTTTTAATTGAAATACAAATTTAGATTTCACAATTTACTTCTTATTCCTTTAATTAAATTTAAAAATTTAAGTTTAAAATAATTTTTTAATCCTTTAAATGATATTACTTGAGTTTACAATTCATTAATTTCTATTTTATTAAAAAAATGTCTTTTTTCCTTTTTCATATTCGAATATGTTTATTAGTATTTTAATATCACTTCCATTCCTTTTCAATTCATTCTTAATTTATTCAAATTCACTAGAATTATTTTACTTAATGATTTACTCTTTTATTTCTTTCGAAAATACAATTCTAGAGATTTGATAATTTATTTTACCGAGATATTCAATCCAATCATACCATTTGATGCTTCAATTATTCATAAAATCATCACAGGGTATCAAATATTCAGAACACAGAATATTGAATAATCTAAATAATTTTGAGGGGTCCAGTTGGATCCCTCCAACCTGTTTTCCCTGCATCCAAAGATGTTAGCACAATAATATGCCAATTCCAGAATATAACATACTATAGCACATCAATCAATTTCAACCATTCAAACAATTATTTATATTTAAATCATTTAAATTTAAATTGAAATTCACTGAGTGAGATTAACTCACCTTTGCTTCGCTGTTTCCAATCCATTCCAAACTGGTTTGTTCCCTTGATTTTTCTTTAAACCTTCTATAACAATTTACGACTTATTATCACTTTGAAATAACTTGAACCATTTTTTTTTTGATTACAAATGATTAAATTCTAACCTTAAATTTAATTTAAGCGAAGTAATAAAATTTAAACTAGTTTTCCTTTATAAAATTTAATTCGATTTAATAATTTGTACTTAAACTAATTCCTAACATAAATTGGAACAAATTTAACTTATTAATAACTTAATTTAAATTAAGTTTAGCTTAATATTTAAGAAACCGTTTACAGATAAATTTCCCTCTTTCTGTAATCCTCTATTTTTCTCTGACTTTATATATATTCAAATTCATGCATGTAAATGTATATGTTGTTCAAGTTTAAAAGTAACCAAAAAGAAATCGAACCTCAATGCGACTCACCACTTCGGGTCATGCATGACTTCGCGGCAACCCACTCCAAATCGCGACCGACCTCAACAGCGAAACCCTAGTTTTCGACACGACGAAGCCCTCCTGCTGACGCGACTCACAACCCCAAAACCACAGCCTCAACTTCGGCCATCCCACCGTGAACGCCATCGCACAGATTCGAACGAATTGATTTGTAGAACTCGGCTACCATTATACTCGATCTGAGAATTTCGATTCATTTGAGTTTAAAGGAGGAAAAAAAATCTGGGTCGAACGAAAAAGGAAGAGGGTTCTGACATTCCCTCGGTTGATTTATGTTCGGCCATGAAGGGTTTTAAAGGAGAAATGAATTTTTTTTCACAAAAAGGGTTGAGCGATTTATTTGAATCGAAGTAGCCCCTTTCTTATAACTGAATGCAATGGAAATCTTGCTAAAGAAGAGTACAGGATCTCGTGTTGCTGAGAGAACGAAAGACAAGATGGAGTCGCTGCTGGTACGAGAGGGGACCGTTATTTGAGGGAATTTCAGGGATGTGAAAGAAAGACGGCAAAGTATTGGGTTAAATGGGAATATATATAATTTAAATTCAGATTCAAAACGTCTCGATTTACGTAGCTTAAAATCGTGGACCCCTATTGAGGCATGCCGCTATGCGTTTATAATAGTATATCCCTATTCCGAACGCATTGGAAAAGGTTTCGAGTCCTAATTCGATTGTATGCAGAAGATACCCCTTTGAACCCAGCTATTTAATATTAGATTTCGATATAAATTTCAGCGCGTTTATATATCATACGCTCACCCAACAACTCCAAATGCTACGAAAATTGAAATCCGATAATAATTCAATATTACGGATCCAATGGAACTGGTTTCGTCGAATTCCAAGATGGCGCTTCGGAAGGCTATTTTTTTAAATTCAATTTAAACAGTATAAATATTAAAACTGAACAAATCACTGTTAGATTCAATTTTAAGATTTTTACTATCTTCAGTACTATCAATATAAATTTTATAAGCCTTCAAATTATTTTTAATCGGTTTAAAATTTTAGGTTCGATAAATTTCCCAACTTCAAATTATTTAATTCAATAATTAAATTATCAAATAAATTATGATATTCGTAATTCAAATTAAAATTGCTCTATTGAATACTTAAAATCAATTAAATATTCCGATTTTAAATGCTTGAAAATTCCGGGTCGTCACATTCCTCCCCCCTTAAAAGAATTTCGTCCCCGAAATTACTAACTAGGAAGAATGGTTCAAAACCCGTTTACTTTTCCCAAAACCAAACAGTTTCTAACAATTCATCATCTTACCAACTATTTTTTTATAAAAGACCCATTATTATTCTTATTAACTCTCCAAACTTTTCCAAGGCCTTTCTATGGTTTTCAAATAACTTACTTGTTCAACTATTCAAATTAAAATTCAAAACTAAAATTTTGAATCATCAAAATTTCCCAAAATTGTTCTAACTCCTTAAATTTCCGAAAATTTTTGCCAGCGTCTCCTTTGCGCGGCTAGCTCGGTACAACTACAAAACAGCTCTACGGCCTCCCAAATCCAAAAAGAAAACAAAAGGCCAAGTGGCTTGATCCAAAAACCCCATCAAATTTACAGAAATTTAAATACATACCTTTTTCTCGAGCATTTCAAATTTATCATCCGAAATCAAAATCAATTCTCTTTTCCCTTTATATCACCTGCATATCCTGCTTAGCACTAATATCCAATCACAATATTTCCAGAACATGATATCAATTTTCTTACAAATTGTCAGTATTTTTTTCATTCAAATATTAACTTAGATTATATTTGTAGTATCAATTTCCAATTAAGAATTCACTGTTCCTTTCTTAAGTTTGGTATAAGTATTTAATATGCTTTTTTAACTTATTTTCATCTTACCACCTTAGTTTATATATGTTTCTGTTCAAATTGATTTATCTCCATTTCCTTATGAATTCAATTTATTCTTCAACTCTAAACTTTAAATTTTATTTTTCATTTATACTGATTCATGTCATTATTTTAATTTGGTTTCATTTACTAACTTATTTTAGTTTCCAATTTGAATTTGTTTGTCGTTAACAAAAATTTTCAAAAATTTCAAAAATTTTCTAACTACCAAAATTTCTGAAAATTTTTGGCAGAGTCCCCTTTGTACGGAGGAGCTTTTGCAATTTGACAAAAGAGATAAATATATATACATCGACCTACACGGCCGGAAAAACCAAACAGTTCATATTTCCTATTTTAATTACGTAGTCGTACCTTATTTAGCATTTTTAAGCAAGTAGCTTATTTATGTTAGCATTCGTGCGACCAAACTTCCGCTATACGGTCTTCTAGTACCTGTACTTACTCAACTTAAACATATAAATAACATATCTATGAAATCTATAACATTTTACTCATTCAAACAACTACAACAATTACTAACATAAGTAATGCACTATAAATGCTTCCACAAGAAATTTGTATAGTTTCCAACCTAATTCAATTTGCTTCTTAACCAATTCATATTCTATTTGCATTCAACTTTAAGTGAGTTACAAATCATTTACTTATCTTTAATTCCTTTTCAAGTCCAAATAAACCCATTTCAATTTAACTGATTTCAAAAATCAATATTTGTTACCCATCAACTTATAGTAACAGCAAACCATATTTTATAAACAATGCACACAAAGCCGTTTATAAACAATTGGTTTGGCCTCAAAATCAATTCGATTGCTTCACTCTATTTTCCAATTATTCTATCCATTTTCAGAATGATTTTCAACTCATTCTCTTATATTAAATTCATTTTTAATCCAAACTATTTAGTATTCATTTCAATTGATTCAAAATCAAGTTTTATTTATTTCTATTAATCCATAGAACTTTATTAAATCTTGTTTACGACAACAACAATTATTTCCATGCAAGTTCGACAATATCATTCAAACAAACAATTTCTTTAGTTTTATAACTATTTTAAAATTTATTCCAACTCAATTTATATTAAATTTCATTCCATTTTAATTTATTTTCAAACCATATCTTTGCATTGATTTCATTTTCACATTGATTTTATTCAAAACCATTTTTATTAAGCTCAACAATCCTTAATGCTTAAAATTTAACAATCATTTCCCAAATTTTATATAAGTCATACTTTATTGAATTTTAGACTTGAGTTAATTTACTTCAAATTATTCAAATCCCTTTTTTTTATACTTAAGCTCATTTCATTTTGCAAATAAATTTCTCCTTTCATTCAACTTGATTCTATTTCAATTAAACCTCATTTTAAACCTACAATTTTCTTTGATTAGTTATTAAACATTTTAACTTTTTAGATTCAGCTCATTCAATTTATTACAAGACCATTTCCAATTTAATTCCACTTATTTGGATTTTATTCGCAATACAAACCTTTACTATTTTAATCTATTTCATTTTCTTTATTCGACACATTTCCAATTATGTTAATTTGTTAACACTTCACATTGAATCTAACTTAAGTTTATTTCCAAACTTTATCATAAACTCACAATTCAATTTCTATTAAACTATATTACGTTCCCATTTACACATTTTATTAACTAATTTATTATCAATTAGTTCTTCCTTTATTTATAATCCATCACTTGAATTTTAATCCCAAATATCACTCCATTTAATTTTTCTTAGTCCAATTTAGTTTATAATTCAAGTTTGGGTTTTTATTTTATTCTCCAATTCATCAATAATATTTATTTTGGGTTTTGTATCCCATTTTTCAATTTATAAGTCACAACATATTATTTTACACATTTCCATTCATTCTAGGTTTGAAAATATTATTCTTTTATTTTTAACTCAAGCCTTATGCTTATTTATAACCCAAGCATATTTTTATTCCATGCAATTTAATTATGATTCTTTTATAAGTTATTCTAATTTATTTACTTCAACTCAATCCTTATCCAACTTATTTTTCATTTATTCAGGTAAGAATTTAATTCCATTCATTAACTCAATTGAATTTTTATTCCAATTCAATTTTATTTTAAACTCAGATTTATTTAACTCAATTCGATTCCAAATTGACTCGAATACAACTAGATATTATTTTCAGCCTATCCAATTAATGTCAATCCAATCAAATTTTTATTTCCCATCCAAGTTAATTTCATTCTTAACTTTTCCTTTTAAATTTAAATTCTCAACATCCAAAGCTTATATTTCCCTGATTTAAAAATCATCTCAATTTATAAGCTTATAACCTATCTCATCAGGATTTTTACACACCCGACTTTTGGTTTAGAATCATCTTAAAATCTCCAACATCTCAAATCTCATTTCTCAAAAATTCTAAACCAATCCTGGCTTTTATTTTCAACAAATTTCCTTTTGAAATTTTCAAAACAACTAGCTTTTCTGAACAAATTTATTTTTGGCAGCAATCTGTCACTCAGAAATTCGAAAATGAATACTGATGATGCGGCCGTCATCATCAAAATTATTTCCCAATAATCCAAGTGATTTCAATGCTATATCACTTTCAAAATCCATTTAAAACATATTTCCATTCAGAAATATCTTCAAAACAATAATGCTATCATTTATCTTTAAAACACTTCCAAATCTCCGGTATTTAAATTTCCAAATCCTGCTTAAATCAATTTTAACTGCAAATTCATTTGTATAGTTACTCCTATACAAATTCTCATTTGATTGTATTTCAATTCATAAATTACATTCATAATTCATATTTATAAATTTCATTTCATAATTGAATTTATCTCCTTAATCTTTGGTTATATTTACAATTTCTAGTTAAATTTTCACTTAACAATGATAATAATTTAAATATCATCATTCCTAACATCCAAGCAACCATATATTAGTTAAATAGTTTTCAAAAACTTTCTTTATATCAAAATATATTTTTGGGTAACATTATATCATTTACCCACATTTAAAACAATACCGTGTCGATTGTTCTATTCAAGTGCTTAGAAACCCCTTCAATACAGTTGCGCGGACTGTGTCGACGAAAGTTCATATGCCACTCAATAAATCAATCAACACAATATTAAAAAAAATTATATTCACTAACAAATACGCACTCATATCTATTAATACGCTCAAACTGATTATAGAGTACTATGGACTCTATTTTATGAGTAATTCCCACCAGAGCCAAGGTTATCACCAACCTAAGCTCTGATACCAAGTGTAACAGCCCGCAAATCAGTACTCCTTGTGTCAACACTATTCTACAACAATCAACTCAAGTTGCACAGAAATACGAACCATTTGGGTTAAAGAAGATGAGGTAGAATAAGAAAATAGAAAAAAAACAACAACAGAATCTAACCATCGCAGCGGAATAAAATATAATAGATAATAAATGATCTTTACTCAAATCAAATATCTCTGTTTATATATTACATCATCAGAGTACAACAATCACAACTCGACATCAATACCATACAAATGGATACACAGCAACTCAACACAGCGGAATATATATATATATATATATATATATATATATATATAAACAAGTACGAGAGTACGTGTCGTCATCCAGCTCGGTTCCTGAGCTCCCCAGCAAATCCTGTATCCTATAATACTCAGTCTGACCCGAGCATTACAGTTAAATAACACTCGAGTCAGTCTAAAATACCAGCGTGAGAAAATCACACCCAATTGATTATTAACGTTTCAAAATCCTTTGAAAATAAAAGCATCTCGTAAGACCACGCCATAAATAAACATGTCGGGTTTTTAACTTACGATAGCTAAAACAATTTTTGTAGAAATCCTCTGATATTATAATAGGGTCTATATACAAATACTTATAAAATAGCCGAAATTGTTATATTCATTAAATTCCAGCTACTAGCCACAGAGTGGGTAATACAAACAAAACTCTTACAAGGCTCGTAGGGAGAATGGATTTCCAACTAATGACTAGGCACTGGGGTACCACCTGTCACAGTACGGGGCCTAGATCACCGTACCGAGGAGTACGCCCGCTCCCCTGCAACACAAGGCCGGGACTACTCCTTACTGGATAATCCCGAGTGAGATCACCCCGCGGTTGGGATCAGCAACCGCCCACTAAGCCGAAATAAAAAAGGACATCTAGACTGGAATGACCTCACCCTGCTTGGGTGCTACCCACCTAGCCTTGCTGCATAACCCCTGATTTTCAGTCATTCCCATTTGATGAGGCTTGAGTCTAAGAGTTACCTTTTTAGAATATATTCCTTAGAATGTCCATCGTCCACCTGGCGATGTTTCGTAAGCGTTCATCCATACAAGTCCATTCTGGGTCCGAACGGAACCGAAGGCACTATTCCTACTACATCCATTTTGGAAATACCCTCAGGATTAGTAGCGACTAGACCTTGCACTTCACTGCTTCATCTTCGAATCCAAAATCGTTTTCACGAAATGTACAAACCGGATCGAAGTGGTTTTCAAGAAATAAATCTCGATCCCGGTCTCTTCGAAACGATCAGCGCATTTGCCAATATTGATAGTCGATGATTTAACTATCAATTAATATTCACAAACAACCATCAACCAATAAATAATTTCCCAAATTATTTATTAATTCCAAAAATATCTTCACAAGATAAATTTCCACTTTTCAAACCCTTTTGAAAACAGTTTTTCAAACTATATTCCTTTACAGAATAAATTTCCCAATTATTTCTATTTCCACTGAAATCACCAAGCACGAAACTATAGATTTTTTTTAAAATAATTTAAAACTCTTTACTTAGAAATATACTTTAAAAACATTTATTTTAAAACTACTTCAATAATTTATTAAAAATACATACTATATAAATATTTGAAAATAAGGTTGCTTAATAAAAAAATAAAACTAGGCTTTCACTTTTAAACAAAATACTAGTTAACTTTAAATAATTATTACAATAATAGATTTGAAAAATATTTACTTTAGAATTTAAATATTAGAAATAATAAATTTCCTAAAACATGCTTTTTTAAAACAACATTAAAGCTTTTAACTTATATTTAAAAATTTACTTTGAAGACGTACTTGGCTATCCAGGGAAATATACTTCTCCTCACAACCCTTTAAAAATAAATCACTATTTATTTTTAAACAAATTTTCTCATTCCTTAATAAATTCTCATCTTGAATTTACTCTTCCAAATATCCAATTTCAAACACTTAAATCAATTTCCAAATTGATTTCCAATTTACTTCATTTATTGAAAAATCCCTTAATTTCAGATTTTATTCCTTAATTATGATTTAAATACTTTTAATTGAAATACCAATTTAGATTTCACAATTTACTTCTTATTCCTTTAATTAAATTTAAAACTTTAAGTTTAAAATAATTCTTTATTCCTTTAAATGATATTACTTGAGTTTACAATTCATTAATTTCCATTTTATTAAAAAAATCTCTTTTTTTCTTTTTCATACTCGAATTTGTTTATTAGTATTTTAATATCACTTCCATTACTTTTCAATTCATTCTTAATTTATTCAAATTCACTAGAATTATTTTACTTAATGATTTACTCTTTTATTTCTTTCAAAAATACTATTCTAGAGATTTGATAATTTATTTTACCGAGATATTCAATCCAACCATACCATTCAATACTTCAGTTATTCATAAAATCATCATAGGGTATCAAATATTCAGAACACAGAATATTAAATAATCTAAATAATTTCGAGGGGTCCAGTTGGATCCCTCAAACCTGTTTTCCCTACATCCAAAGATGTTAGCACAATAATATGCCAATTCCAGAATATAACATACTATAGCACATCAATCAATTTCAACCATTCAAACAATTATTGATATTTAAATCATTTAAATTTAAATTGAAATTAACTGAGTGAGATTAACTCACCTTTGCTTCGTTGTTTCCAATCCATTCCAAACTGGTTTGTTCCCTTGATTTTTCTTTAAACCTTGTATAACAATTTACGCCTTATTATCACTTTGAAATAACTTAAACCATTTTTTTTATTACAAATGATTAAATTCTAACCTTAAATTTAATTTAAGCGAAGTAGTAAAATTTAAACTAGTTTTCCTTTATAAAATTTAATTCAATTTAATAATTTGTACTTAAACTAATTCCTAACATAAATTGGAACAAATTTAACTTATTAATAACTTAATTTAAATTAAGTTTAGCTTAATATTTAAGAAACCGTTTACAGATAAATTTCCCTCTTTCTGTAATGCTCTATTTTTCTCTGACTTTATATATATTCAAATTCAAGCATGTAAATGTATATGTTGTTCAAGTTTAAAAGTAACCAAAAAGAAATCGAACCTCAACGCAACTCACCACTTCGGGTCATGCATGACTTCGCGGCAACCCACTCCTAATCGCGATCGACCTCAACAGCGAAACCCAAGTTTTCGACACGACGAATCCCTCTTGCTGACGCGACTCACAACCCCAAAACCACAGCCTCAATTTCGGCCATCCCACCGTGAACGCCATCGCATAGATTCGAACGAATTGATTTGTAGAACTCGGCTACCATTATACTCGATCTGAGAATTTCGATTCATTTGAGTTTAAAGGAGGAAAAAAATCTGGGTCGAACGAAAAAGGAAGAGGGTTCTGACATTCCCTCGATTGATTTATGTTCGGCCATGAAGGGTTTTAAAGGAGAAATCAATTTTTTTTCAGAAAAAGGGTTGAGCGATTTATTTGAATCGAAGTAGCCCCTTTCTTATAACTGAATGCAATGGAAATCTTGCTAAAGAAGAGTACAGGATCTCGTGTTGGTGAAAGAAGAGAACGAAAGACATGATGGAGTCGCTGCTGGTACGAGAGGGGACAGTGATTTGAGGGAATTTCAGGGATGTGAAAGAAAGACGGCGAAGTATTGGGTTAAATGGGAATATATATAATTTAAATTCAGATTCAAAACGTCTCGATTTACGTAGCTTAAAATCGTGGACTTCTATTGAGGCATGCCGCTAGGCGTTTATAATAGTATATCCCTATTCCGAACGCACTGGAAAAGGTTTCGAGTCCTAATTCGATTGTATGCAGAAGATACCCCTTTGAACCCAGCTATTTAATATTAGATTTCGATATAAATTTCAGCGCGTTTATATATCGTATGCTCACCCAACAACTCCAAATGCTACGAAAATTGAAATCCGATAATAATTCAATATTACGGATCCAATGTAACTGGTTTCGTCAAATTCCGAGACTGCGCTTCAGAAGGCTATTTTTTTAAATTCAATTTAAACAGTATAAATATTAAAACTGAACAAACCACTGTTAGATTCAATTTTAAGATTTTTACTATCTTCAGAACTATCAATTTAAATTTTATAAGCCTTCAAATTATTTTTAATCGGTTTAAAATTCTTGGTTCGATAAATTTCCCAACTTCAAATTATTTAATTCAATAATTAAATTATCAAATAAATTATGATATTCGTAATTCAAGTTAAAATTTCTCTATTGAATACTTAAAATCAATTAAATATTCCAATTTTAAATGCTTGAAAATTCCGGGCCGTCACACTATCCTTGAGGTAAGATTAGTATTTCTGTTTTGTTTTTTTGTTTTTTTTCGATACGTGAAATTCTGACTAAATCTTGCTTGTTATTCTATGACTACGAGATACATGAGTGAATCATGTTGATTCTCCCAAACATTTACCAATTTGTTACCTTTGTATCGCTGGAGTACTTCCCAATGAAAACAGACTAAAGCATATGTCATGTAGATAAGCTGACGTATTAGTGCCGTGAAATATGCATACATTTGTTACTCATTATATTTATATTACAAATTTCATTCATATATGCAAGTCTTCACATAATAAAGAGCACTGTTGGTAGTGGTAAGATCTCCATATGACAAACCGTAGGTCTTGGAATCATGTTCCATAATCATGTTTTATGACCATTTTTCATAGAAAAGAGGCAAAATATTAGAGTGCATTTTTCCAGCACTTAATAATGAAAAAAAAGGTAAGGCTCTTATATAACAATATATGGTTTCGAAATAGTTATAGCTAATATGTATAATGCTTTTTATGTTCACTATGAATGCGTATTATCTTAGACACTTCCAAGTGGAGTAAACTTGTGAATAAGCTCGCTATAAGCGAACAATGTAAAGCAATTCCACATGCCAACTTGTTTGTTATCAAGTGTGCTTTGATGTGTGGAATCACACACCTTAGATGATATTTGCACATTGAAAATGAGTAACATTCATACATATTCCTGGAGTTGTAGGATACTATAATGCTATAACAACCTGTGATGAAACTGCTTAAACTAAAATAAGATGATTTTTTTTATTTTTAAGGCATAAATCAGTTAAGATTACACATACCTCGATGTCCAATCAAAAACGGGTCAAAAGTAAAATATGAATAGAAACAGAGAAGCTTTCTCCCTAACAAAGTCATATTATTGGAAAAGAAATGGGGAACTGTTTTTTAAAATTGTTTTTTCCAAGTGTTGGGATGAAATTTATAGCCATGTGGACATGTTTCTAGTTTCTACTGTTGTTTTGGAATTATATATATATATATATATATATATATATATATATATATATATTAAAAATATTAGTATTTTATCCAATTTAATAAACATCTATAATTATACAACTTTTTCTTTGTAATCCTTTTTTGCTTTGGTTATGTGTACAAAAGTAATATCATTGCAAATACACATGCATGTACACACACATACACACACATATACATGCATGCACACACACATACACACTTATACATGCATGCATGCATACATACATACACATCCATCTATTTAGAATTTTGTCACCGTCAAATGTGCCAAGTAAAAAAGGCAAAGGGTTGTTTTGAGATATGCCACTCCAAAAATGTTTTGGCTTACTAGGCTCTGGCTTATAAGATACTTACACCTACATACTGTCGGCATTATGACGTAATATAACTAAATGAATAGCTTTTGTAAAAGCATCTTTCCGTGCTCTCACTTCGCAAAATCTTTGTAGACCTTGCATCTGCCAAAGTTTCTACCGCAATTGTACTATATGCGACAACTTTATGGGATGCATTGCATTTAATACGACATTGTTCTTCATTAGGATTTTGAATACAATGAACTAGAAGAAGTTCAACAACATTATCCTCATGGTTACCATGGGGTAGATAAAGAAGGTAGACCTATTTACATTGAGAGGTTAGGGAAAATCAATCGTGAAGAGCTTATGAAAGTGACAACTATTGAGCGTTATTTAAGATATCATGTGAAAGAATTTGAAAAAAGCTTATTGATAAGATTCCTAGCTTGCTCGATTGCTGCAAAGAAGCATATTGACTCAAGTACAACTATTCTAGATGTTCAAGACGTGGTAACTTTATTGTGCTTTACTTTCTATTCATCATGATATTGAAGTGAACAATAGACCTTTATTGATGACATTGTGATTGATTTTGATAGGGAATGAAAAAAATTTAAACTGACAGCAAGAGAATTAATTCTGAGGTTACAGAAAATCGATAGGGATAATTATCCTAAGATATTAGATTTGTTTAGCCACATTTATTATTAAATTACAGTTTAGTTCCGTTATTAAGCAATTATTTGCAGACTTTACACAGGATGTTTATCATCAATGCTGGCACAGGTTTTAAATTACTTTGGAATTCTATCAAATAATTTGTTGATCCGAAAACCAGCTCCAAAATACAAGTACAACACTTATTCAGTTCAATTTTTCCTTTTAGCTGAATCTGCGGCACATTTTAACAACTAAACCATTTTCAACTTTACTCCAGGTTGTTGGGAACAAGTATCATAATAAACTGTTGGAAATAATAGATTCAAGGAAAACATATGCATGCGCACACACAGATGTGCGTGTATGCGTGCACATACACATACATATACACATATATCTATATGTGTATTTACTATTATGAATTTTTAGGCTTGTTTCGATAACTTTCATTTTTTTTTCTTTTATTTTTATTTTTATGTTTATTTATTTTTTATCTTGTTTTTTTTGCTTTTCAAGAGCTAATTTTGATACAAGAAAATAAATGACTTTTAATGTTGTGTTTTGACTTTTTCTTTTGATTACTAAATATACACTCTTAGCTTTGTTGACCGAGTTGTGTTTGATTTGGACGTTCGGTGAGTTGCCTGAGTTTCTTGGTGGTTCATGCACATGGGTTGATGATCAGGGAGGCTGTTTCAAGTCTGAAAAGGGTCCTTGGAATAACCCTGAAATATTGAAGGTTTTTCTTTACTCTCATTCATTGTTTCGCCATTATTTTTTGCCCTGTCCATTTCGCGCTTAACATAAACTTTACATGGCTGTTCAAATGGTTCTTAATGGTGAAGCACAATATGGAAGGCAGATAGTAGATCTATCTAATGGTGATAAAACAATAATTCCTTATTCTAAACCTAAGTTCCCAGTAAGAGATGTATATTCTATCATGGTCATTTAGTTGTTTTCACAGATTCTAAAATTTTAACCAACATAACTTATGAATCAGATGAAGGGCAGTGATTCGTCTACAGGTGATTCTAGTTCAGAGGATGATGACAATAATGTATTTAAACGCCATGCTTCACATTTTCTTTTGGACCCCGTTCGTGAAGAGGTACGCTATTTGCAATTACAGTTAGGGATTTGGGGATTGTTGCGACTAATTGATTACTGTGGAGTGGAAGGTTGTCGCTGTGGGTAGAATTCGAAGCAGTTCTGGTTGACATGGCAATGTGATGGCAATGTGAATTGAAGTGGTAGGGACGCAGCAGTTTGCTGTGGGCCTTTCTGAAGGTTGCAGTAACTTATGAAGTGGCAAGTGGTTTAAAGAGTGATGAAGAATGAGAGTGGATTGTGAAGATGGCTTGTAAGGAGAGATGTGGCAGAGGGGTTTGTTGAAATGTGTTTGATGTTAGATGTATGGGATGGTTGAAGGATGAAGGCAATGATCGGAGACGAGTGTAACTGAAGTGTAATCAACAAGTTTGAAAATGTACGTGCAGTGCAAATGATGTAACAGAGAGTTGCAAATGTATGTGACAAATAAAAATTGTAAGAGTGAAGTGAAAATGGTGTAACAGAGAGTTGAAGGGTAGCACTATAGTTGTAATAGAAATCTGTAAAAAGAAAATTAAAAAAGAAAATTAAAAAAGAAAATTAAAAAAGAAAAATGTTTTTGTTTTTGTTTTAAAAATTATGTATGCTCTTCTTTTTAAATAGAAATAAAAATGCAAATGCAAAAAAGAAAATGCAATAATTGTTGACAGTAACAACTGATGCAAAAAATGTCTTGTTGCATCGGTTGTTACTGCCAACCAGTGCAATATAAGGGATTGGTTTTAAGCCAAAGATCTTATGTTGCATCGGTTTTTACTGACAACCGATGCAAAAGATGAATATTTGCATTGGTTTTACAACCGGTGCAAAAGAATTTAGTTTATTGCATCGGTTGCATGTGCATCGGTTGTAGAACGGATGCAACAGGAGGGGTGAACAACCGATGCAAATGATCTGTTTTTTAGTAGTGAAAGAATTACAAAATATTAAGTTGAATATCCTTTATAAATTTAAAACAACTTTAATAATCCCGAAAGAAAAATAACTCCAATTTATAACCTTTCATGAATTTAAACAACATTAATTGTCTCAACGGATAATAAATCAAATTTATAGTCTCTTTACAAATTTTAAACTGCATTTATTATCCCAAAAAGATAAATAATTAAATTTATATTATACAAATTTTAATCAACACTCACATTATTTTCCAAAATTCTCAAAATATTTGAAAATATAGTTTTAAACAACTTTCTAAGTGCAAACCATGACCAAACATTTAATTTGTAAAAAATTCAACACACAATAAGGGTTTAAAGGGATGATATTCATAAGTGATGATAAAACGATAAACGCTATAATGACACTTTCATAATTATTTGCGCCAAAAATGGTCACAAACACTCAATTGCAGATGAAAGCACCAATGCACAGTCACATATCACATATAGAATGTACGAAGAGGATATAAATATGAAGAATAACAAAACTAAAAGGAAAGCAGTAATAAAGATGAGATTTATAGTGGTTTGCTAACTCCGGCCCACGTCCACTTCAGAAATTTCCTTTTTACTATCGTAGAATTGATTACAGTTACAATCCAGAGTTTTTGAAACATTAGTGGCAGAGTAGCCTTTAGGTAGTAGATAACGGGAAACAGAATGAGAAACCTTTTTTGAAGCCCCACCTACTGTATTTATAAAAAGAATCCCGATTATCGGGCTTCCTGACTTACTTGGGCCCACTAAGATCATAGTCGAGCCCATATCCTTCATAACTGCTGACCCTGTGTAGTTGACATGCCTACCTGAAGTACCCTAGTTGTAAAGACCCGTAAGTCCGTACTCCTTGAATAGACACTAATCTCCTTTGTTTAATTCAAGATGAACGAAAATACGAACCCTTAGGGGTTTTAAAAAGATTTTAAGAAAAAGAAAAAGAGAGAAGAGATAGAAAATAGAGGGAAAAGAAGAGATAAGAAGATAGAGAAAATAGAGAAATTTGAAAACAGAAAATTTTAAAAATAGAAAAAGAGGAATTTTTAAAAATAGAACGGACAGAAAGGAAACAACAGAACAAACATCAGAATCTCACAATTCGCAGCGGAACAACATATAATAATAAATGAATAATCTTTAAACAAAGAACTATATCAGTTATTACATTACATCACATTTTATTACATCATATCATCACATCAGAGTGTACAACAACATACAACAACAAACAATGCAGCGGAAAAAGAAATACTATATAAACTAGTAATACGCCATGTCATCTAGCTTGCCTCCAGCAACTCCAGAATATCCAGAATATCCTGATAAACCTAACTCTTAACTGCCCGTGTGGAAATTTGTGGGCACCCAGAGTTTAGGAAGGAAAACAATAAACTCCGAGTCAGTCATGTGACTGGTGTGAGAACTCAAAACAGTTTATTTAACTTTAAAATCAAATAGAGGAATATTTTTAAACTCAATTCGCAATGCTTTTAAAAATGAGACTACCATAAGGCCTCCCGCACACACACACATGCAAACGCAGAATCGGAGGAGATTTCTCCTTATGATAGTCAAAGATGCTTGATACGCATTTAAAATAACATTTGATATTATTACTAGTGCATAGTGTAGTGGAAAATCATTTCGAAAATAAAGATATAAATCTTAGCCAACATACGACCATTATCGTATGCCTACTATAGCTAACCATGTTCAATAGCAGGTTACCGCCACATTCCATGGCAGGTTATACAACTAAAACCGTACAAGTCTCGTATTGTTTCTTTGGATTTCCAACGAATGGTCAGGCCAAGGAACTTCCCATTGCCACATGAGAATGCCTCTGGATGGACATCCCCGAGAACCAAACCGGATCTCTACCAACACAAGGCCGGGTTACTCCTAACTGAGTAACAACTGACCGAATATGCCATCCCCCGGTCCTTTGGGACCTTTTCAACCGAGCGCTCGTAATCAATTCACACAATCATAAAGTGTTTTCAACATGAGTAAGTATCTGGGCTCCATACCATGATACCACCCTTTTCCAGAAGGAAATGGACACATCCTAAAGGGTGCTACCCCTCATAACCTTGCTGCTTCTTTCCTGTTTTGACCATTCACGGGGTGTGAGGCTCGACGAAGTCACGTCCACAAAAACATACTTTATACAAAAGCCATGCTTTGGGTCAACAAATGATCAACACAATGATCACTAAGATAGACGATCAAATAAATGATCCTATCACAATAATCAACACAATGATCATTTCAGCATCACTCAGCATGTCACATTACCAAATTGGGAATATATCGCTGATAACTTCAACTATATAACCTTTGAGCTCGTACGTCTCAAAGAAGGGTGTTAAGCAAAGAATAAATTCTCCGCCACCAACAGAAATATATTTGAAAGAAATCGGCTTTATATCTCAACTTGTAATGTCAGGCATACAATCCATACAAGTCTGTTCCGGGCTCGAACAGAACCGAAGGCACTTACAAAGAAGTCCTTGCAATCCGGATATCCACAATCCTGATCGGATTTCCCATCACTTAGGGAGTCTCTATACCGTTGCAACTCAGTGCAGAGACAATCGATAGGTCATCCTATCGCTTTCGCAAATACCGGGTCTTCAACACCGATCTTCAAATGCGATTCACAACGACGTATCACATATTCGGAGTGGGTTATACGACCCCATGGTCCTTTCCCGGTTAACCCGAATAGTGAGCGCTTATTCAAAAATAAGTGTGCATTCAAATTCAATCAATTCACATCAAATACCCATTCAAAGGGAAATATTGATAGTCGGCTATTGAACTATCAATGGATATGCATACATCACCAGATTCCAAATAATTTTCCAAATTATTTATTTTCCAAAATATCTTTACAAGATATAAAATTTCACACTTCAAAAATAAATCAATATTTATTTTTAACAAGTTCCACTTTCACATATAAATTCCATAATGAATTTATATTTCAAAATATCATGCATATACAATTTCAACTATCCATTTCAATTTATCTTCAAAAGATAAATTCTAAATATTCACTTCATATTGGAAAACATTTCCATACTTATTAAAAATAAGTAATCGACAAATCTTTTTATTTTCAACCTTTGAAAATATTCAATATACTTAAATCGAATTAAGTATATATTTCATTCTTTAAGGGAAATCATCCTCTTAAACATTTTTATTTGGGCCAAAACAAATGTTGTGTAAAACATCGTTACAACAACCCAAAATCTCTAGTATAGGGATTCGAAATTAAAAATAGATATATAAATCCCAATACTAAACCAAAACATTTCCTTTCGGAAATCATTTACTATAACAACAGTGTTATAGTCCACCATTTCCTTTTATTTCTCGAAAACATCTATTTCAACAATCAATGTTGAAATCTATGGTTTCGAATCTCAACACATTTTAAAACATCGTTAGATCGTTTTAATTCAATTTAAACATCTCATTCAAAACAATTTCTTTAACATATCATTCACTATACAAAAACGTGAATATACTTCTTTAACAAATTTCATCCTTTTTATACTTTTTAACTTAAAGGATTATTCACAGTCTAAAACGTGAATATAACTCCATTTATAAGTTATAACAATTAACTTATCAAAATAAGTCGTTTGCGAATTCATAAAACAACGTTTATAAATTCCATTTCTATTTATTTATAAAAACTTCTTTTTTTTTTATAAATTCCTTTATTAACATATTTCAGTTTATAACTCAATTATAAACTAAATGTTTATATTATAAGTTAAATACTTATAAAACGATTATTTTTTTAAAATCGTTCTTTAAACTTCATAATTATAAATCTTATAACTTATAAGATTCATTTATTTAACCAAATCTATTCTTCAATTAACTTCACAAATTTATAAATCTTACTATTTATAAATTTCATTTATAACTTCACGGTTTATAATTCTATAAATTTCATTCATTTATGAAATTCATTTTCACTACATTCAAACACTTATAAAAACTCGTTTTATAATGTCTATATTTCAATTTATAAATATCCATTTATAAATCTCTTAATATAAATCAGTTTATATTATTATTCTAAAACGTCTTTAAATTCCTTTATAATTTCATCATTTCGATTTATAAAATAATCAAATTTTATAAATCCTATATTTAAACTTTTATCATATATTCAAAAATCCAATCTAAATTATTTTATAAAATCATTAGTTCATACTTCTCAAAAATCGACTTTTAATCGTATTTCTAAAAATCAGCTTTTTAACTATATTTCACAAAAACCATAATTTTTATAACTTTAAAAATTATAACGTTTATTTATTTATAATGGATCAATTCCAAAAATATGGTATATTTTCAAAATCACTTTTAAAATCATTTTAAAATCCCAAAATCTGGGTCCAATAATGCTACACACCAAATAGTCAATCACGACAAATAACGATATCATATATCAATATGATAATCCATCAAATATCAAAATACCTGAAATAAAATAAATACTGTTGAGGAATCCAGTTGGATCCCTCCAACCTGTTTTCCTGCATCCAAAAACATTAGCACAATACCAATTTCGCTCCAGTACGAAATTATCGCGGTACATGTTCTTATTAAATATTATCCGCTTAATAACGGCGTAATAGGGTCTCATCCGCTAAACAAAAAATGCGGGAAATCAACAACTGCAATATATACATATGCCAATATATATATATTGATATTATATATAATACCAATTTCACTGTTTATGAAATATTCGCGGTATATGTTTTTAATAAATAACATCCGCTTACTAACGGCGTATAATGTCTATTTTAACAATCAATAATTTACAGTCATCATTCAAACATGCATTCAAATATTTTAAATCTAACTATTTAAAATAAAATCGAAACCTATTCGATTGAGTGAGAAGTTCTCACCTTGGTTTTAATTTCCGTTTTAGCTTTTATTTCGAATAAAATTAAACGCGCGTTTAATTTTACCCGAAATTCTCACTAACTCCAAATGACTCTAAACCAACTCCATCGCGTAGTGCTCGTCCATACGATTCCAACGCAACTGAGTTTGCATTTTTTCGACCTCGTATGAAAAAGTTATGTATTTTTGAAGTTACACGTATTTTATTATACA
The DNA here is from genome assembly GCA_030765085.1 of Allium cepa. NCBI lineage: Eukaryota > Viridiplantae > Streptophyta > Magnoliopsida > Asparagales > Amaryllidaceae > Allium > Allium cepa. The sequence goes on along the minus strand of CM060932.1, from coordinate 961,920,916 downwards.
ATTTACAATATAACCTTTGTTAACAAACTCAACTTAATCAAGGCCATCCATCACATCCCCAAACACATCTGGCCGTGCATTGTTGCTTCTTCCCCAACTCCTTTTGCACGCAACATGTACAGGAAGGAGCACGCACAACATAACCCATCAACCAAGAACTAGGGTTCCAATTTTCGATCTCATTTCTCGACGAAACTCGATCAAACCACTTGCAAATCGAAGCCCTACGCGAGAGCTACTCCCACCACCAACCACCTGAAGCTCGGCCCTAGGATTGGCCTTGAAAAGCGTGCGAAAATCTGCAGGTTTCGGCCCCCATTGCTCCCTCTACGTTGCACCATTTCCGATCATCACCGTATGGAATTAAAGCTCATCTCGTGCTCTTCGATTCTTTAGTTAACAACTTTGGCCAATTCTTGATGGATTGGAAGAGATTAAGAGATGAAGAAGAATGATTTTCAGCCTTACATTATAATGGTGGCGGCTGCAAATATAATTAGGGTTTAAATTTTTTTTTTTATTTTAAATGAAGGGTAGAGGCTTATTTATAAGGAACGAGCAAGCGTAAACACTATTCATCCCGGGAATTCCGAACTCCGATTTAGGCGCCGTAACCAGCGTACCTCGGGTTTATCCCACGTTCCGGACACAATGGAACAAGTTTCGGAAGCTAATTCGGAAGTATGTGCGAGTTATGGCTGAAAACGTTCAATTTAAATTAAACCGATTTAAATCGATTTCTAGGCGTTTTAATTCGTACCGGACAAACCGTAAATCCAATTGACTTGAAATTTGAAACCTTACAATAATATCACATTACGGATCCGATGAAACTGGTTTCGTCGAAATCCGAGACTTTTTGAAAAATGGCTATTTTGACTCGCCAAATTTAAATTAAAAACGATTCGATGCGTTTCGAGCTGCCACGATCAAACGATAGCTCCGATTGACACGAAAATTGAAATCCGGTAATAACTAACTATTACGGATCCAATGAAACTGGTTTCGTTCAATTCTGAGACTGTTCAAAAATTGACTATTTTACAGTCGATTATAAAATATTAAAATATTCAATTTTCACAGATTAACTTCTAATTCGATTTTAAAAGTTCTAAAATATCTCTATAACTCCAGTATGATTAAATAAAATTTTCCAAATTATTTTAAATCATTTTTAACTCAATTTTTAATTATTTCCATAATTTAACATATTAAATTATTGATTTAATTATTCAATTAAATCCAAAAATTCAAATAAAAATTTATTTGACTTATAAATTCACTTTTTAATATTTAAAATTAATTAAATATTCAAATTTTAATTTATAAAAATTCTGGATCGTTACACTAGTCATGACTCGAAGTGAATGCACATGCAACCCGAAGGAAACTGCATTAGGACTCGAAGCGGAAAACATGCCAACCCCAGAACTTCATTGCCAACTTGATTCCCATAGTCGACCCGGAGAAAAAACATAGCCGGCCTGAAGTAAGTGTAAATACCGATCCCTTTAGAGTGTTCTAGCATGTCGATCCCATTTCCTTTATGCCGCCCCAAGCTTGCGGTAGTGCCAACCCGAAGTCGTCCAAACATGTCGACTCCTTGGTGATGCCGAGCCCAACACATTATGTCGACCCGAAGCCTGCTAGCCGCCGACCTGAAGCCATTGCATAGCCGATCCGAAGCCATTGCCGATCCCTTGCCTTATGCCGACCACTCTACCCGATCCCATAATGACCCGAAACAAGGCCTTATTTGACTCGAAGCAACCATCCTAAAAACCCGAGGTGAATCCAAGTGTGACTCGAAGCAAACTCCAAACAACCCGACTTTTATTGAAACCCATATTTCAAGTATCCAGTGATGTCTGTCCATCGACTATGCTATATCCTGGCCTCATAATCATGTTTACTATCCGTGATTGATCGTCTATCCATCCAATCGAATCAAACTCATAGTATTCCAACCTTGATAACCGTGTAATCAATTGGGTTAAATCTTCCTATATGCTACCTTGCCAAAAGGCGGTTAACACTTTGCCCCCAAAGTATACCTTGTGATAGGAAAGTGTGTTTTGTATTTCCAAGAGTCTAAAATCCAAGTCCACAATCCGTTGATCGCAATATCATCCAACCTTGAATCCAATCATTGCCAAACCGATTCCTTGATCTCTTCAGATCATCAAAAAAAATCCATGACTGTTCTTAGTCGATATCCAATTCCAAATTCATTCCAAATCCATTAATCGAATCCACAATCTCTTCGGATCGTTTTATCCAAATCTGGGACCACTCCGGGTCCATATCCAAAGCTGGGACCTCTCCAGGTCTATATCTAAATCTGGGACCTCGCTGTTTCATATCCAAAGCTGGGACCTCTCCGGGTCCTATAGCCGTAGTCGGGACCTCTTCGGGTCCATATCCAAATCCGGGACCTCGCTGGGTCCGTATCCGAAGCCGGGACCTCTCCGGGTCCTATATCCATAGCCGAGACCTCTCTAGGTCCATATCCATATCCTTTGACCTCTCTGGGTCATTTTATCCGGCTTCGGCCTCGACTCTTCAGTCAAGGACTTAATCCGTGGGGTATCCTTCTCCGGCCTCGATCATCATTCGAGAAATTATATTCTCAGGCCTCGACTCTCTGGTCAAGGACTTGTATCCTCCGGCCTCGACTCTCCGGTCGAGGACTTTTTATTCTCCAGCCTTGACTCTTCGATCGAGGACTTTTTATATTCTCCGGCCTTGACTCTCCAGTCGATGACTTTTATTCTCCGGCCTCGACTCCACGGTTGAAGACTTTTATATTCTCCATCCTCAACTCTCCGATCGAGGACTTTTATTCTCTAGCCTCGACTCTTCGGTCGAGGACTTTTATATTCTTCAGCATTGACTCTTCGTTCGAGGACTTTTTATTCTCTGGCCTCGACTCTTCGGTTGAGGACTTATATCCAAGTTCGAGTCCATCTTATCGCTCTCTGATAAAGGGACTCGAGCCTGCGGTTATTGCTCCGTTCCTTCGGTCGGGACCCTAACCGTGACCTGAAAACCCAAAGTTTGCAGTAAACAGAAAAAAAAGATTTCATAACCCCGAGCACCATGGTTCATCGCTATCTTCAGAGCATGCCTAGGGACCGTCCTCTATCCCATACATGTGTAGGTGACTTTGCTGCATTACTACGAGGTTTATTACTTATTCCATACCATCAAGAGATGACGACTTATGCCTTTAAACCGGGCTAGCTCCGATTTGTGGCGGATGATAGCTGCTCTTATTCCATCACCGCTATCCATTTCCAAACAAAGCCATCCGAATCCATACCCCAGTTCCATAGGTAGTTGTACCAATCCATTATCCTGGTCAGGGTTTCCCCCTGGCTGATCCAATCCATATCCAAGCCCGCTAATTTTAACTCCAAGTCTTGGGTTCCTATTTCCAGCTATTCCAGCATCCATAGGTTGTTTTCGATCATCATTCACATCCTGCCCCCGAGTCTACGAGGGAATCCTAAAACCTACCCTTCTGGACGAGCGTCCATAAATGGTCTCTGATTATCATTTCCATCCCGCAATCGAGTCCATGAGGGAATCCCAGATCATCCTCTTCCAAACTTACATCCAAGTTCTGTTCCATACCAAAATCCATAGCTCTATCCAGGATCCTACTTACTTCTTTTTCCTAGTCCTGATCGTGGATTGCCTCTGCTCCTACTGTTCCAGCTCCGTGATCCACATATCCAGCATTCCCTCAAACTCCATTCCCTTGATTTTGCACTCTAGCTTGTCAAATCTGTCGAAATAGGTTCTGCATCATTTCCTCCTGCCTTTTCAACATCCCTTCCTGCATAACATCCATCATCATCTCCATCTTATCTCTAGTGAAGAAAACTGAGGTCTAATTAGCTCCTGAAGAAGCCTCCTAACTTCCTTCATGATGGCTCCTCTCCGTTCTCTGTCTCCTTGTTGATTGCTTAGGCATCGCTTTTAGAATCCGAGTTCCTAAGCCTTTAAATCCAAAATCCAAGCTTCAAAATTCCTGAGTTCTAGCTTTCTAAAGTGAGAGCACCAAAATCTTTGCGCCAAAAATGGTCACAAACACCCAATTGCAGCACCAATTCACAGTCACAGATCACAGATAAAATGTATGAAGAGGATATAAATATAAAGAACAACAAAAGTTAAAAAGAAAGCAGTAATAAAGACGAGATTTATAGTGATTCGGCTAAATTCGACCTACGTCCACACTAGAAATTTCCATTTTATTATCAGAGAATTGATTACAATAACAATCCGGAGTTTTTGAAACAATAAGGTCAGAGTAGCCTTTAGGTAGAAAATGATAGGAAACAGAATGAGAATCCCTTTTCTGAAGCCCCCCTGCTGTATTTATAGACAAAATCCCGGTTATCGGGTTTCCTGACTTACTTGGGCCCATTAAGATCATGATCGAGCCTATATCCTTCATCACTGCTGACCCTATGTAGTTGACATGCCGACCTGAAGCATTCCTGACCATGACTCGAAGTGAATGCACATGTGATTCGAAGCAAACTGCATTAGGATTCGAAGTAGAAAACATGTCGACCCTAGAACTTCATCGTCGACCTGTTTCCTATAGCCGACGCGGGGATAAACATAGCCGACCCGAAGTAAGTGTAAATACCGTTCCTTTTAGAGTGTTCTAACACGCTGATCCATCTCCTTTATGCCGCCCGACCTAGCGGCATTACCGACCCGAAGTCGTCCATACTTGCCGAACCCTTGGTGATATTACCCCCAAAGCCTTATGCCGACCCGAAGCCTGCTAGCTGCCGACCCGAAGCCATTACACAGCCGACCTATGCCATTGTCGATCCCTTTCTTTATGCCAACCCCTCCAAGATACATGCCGATCCCAGAATGACCCGAAGCAAGGCCTTATCTGACTCGAAGCAACCATCCTGAAAACCCGAAGTAAATCCAAGTGTGACTCGAAGCAAACTCCAAATAACTCGACTTTTGTCGAAACCCATATTTCAAGTATCTTATGTTGTTTGTCCATTGACTATACTATATCCTGGCCTCATAATCATGTTTACTATCCGTGATTGATCGTCTATCCATCAAGTCGAATCAAACCTATAATATTCTAGCCTCGATAACCGTGCAGTCGATTGGGTTAAATCTGCATGTATGCTGCCTTACCCAAAGGCGGGTTAACAACAATCAAACTGTATGTCAGAAATATTTTAACCAAACATCAATATAAATAACATAAGAATAGATATAATAAATATTGGCCAGAAACCCCTTAGGCTCTCTCTACATAAGCCCTTTGTAAATCACACATATGCATGTGTATTTTGAAGTGTTCTGTAACGAGCTATTCGCTTCGTAACTCCAACTTTCCTTTTACTTTTGTTTTCTGCAAAAAAAAATGTTTATGTCATTCGTTTTTCATGTGGGAATTTAAATCCAAATGCAATCAAGCATCTAGCAATAATATATAGCAGCATAGATATTATATGATTTATTTAAAGGTGAGTGAACTCATCGAAGTTCCAACGATTGCTTTCACATTCTAGTTTGGTCTAAAATCGAACAACGTTCAATTGCAGCCCAAAATTGTATTAACTTCAAATTCCACTAATCCAACTCCAATGCGCAGACAACGTCGACACGAGTCCAACGCAACTGACCGCGTTCGAATCCTACCTCGTACGAGCAAGATATTAATTTTATAAGATTCTGATTTAATTAAATAATTAAATAACGCTAATTATTTAATTTACACCTTAACCCACGTTTTAAATCTTCTTCCCAAACACTAAATTAATTTCCATACTAAAACAACTCACGCTCAACAGACCCCATAGTCGACCCTTCAACCACCCCAAACTCCTCCGATACACGACGATTCAACGCCGCACCACCTCCATCGCACTCCTCTCCGCAAATTCACCTCCCTGCACCATCCTCTCGAAGCTTAAATGAGCCCTACAACCCGCGACCTAGGAATCTCCAAATTGAGAGGGAAGCTGCCTTTTGTCATTGGAAACCCTAATCTACACATTGATTCACCAATAGCCACCTAAGTCTTCATAAAAATAAGACCCTAGTTTTGCCAAAAGCCCTTGATAAATTGTCAATCATCAAAATGATAACGCACAACACCAAAAGTATATAGGATTGAAGATCTTATCAATAGGAGGTCAAAGCAATTTGTTCTATGTATTTTCGCAAAGAGGATGATTCGAATTTAAATTTTGAATATATGACCATGTTTTTCTCTCACCGGAAATAAAAATAGGAAAGATGAAGGAGAGGGAAAAGTTGAAAAGGAAAATGAAAACACATGGGTTGAGTGTTAGATTTGTTTTGATTTTATCAATCAAAAAAATATGCTTCACTTTAACAGTAAGCTAAACAAATTTCTAAAGCTAACCCAATTTTTGAAGCCACCATCGTATCCGTTAACTCATTATTAAGGTTAGTTGACTAATTTGAATTGTGATTTTGATTTAACATGATTTAAAAAAAGAGTTTTGCGGTATTCTGTTATCCAATATTCCGTTCATGTACGAACTACGAATGATAGAAATAAAAATACTATCACGCACTATAATGTGACACGATCACAGACCAATAGTAAATACATGATTATTTAATTCTCGAAAATTTCAAAAGTATCATCGTTTTCTGTAAAATCGTCAAAGGATGATTTAAATATTTTCCAAAATAAAAATTATGGAAAAAAATCACACAAATTTAATTAAAAATATTTCAATGAAAATCAAGTCATTTTATTAACAATTTGCTGTTTATTCGAACTATTTATTATTCTACATAAATTTACAAAATGAATTTACCATTACTATTTATTAATTAAAAGGAGTTATATAATGCTATTAAATCAATTTAATTAATATTTAGTCTATCATTCTAATATGTAATTCACAACTCAAATATTTAAATAACCCCAATATTTGAATATAAGTTATTTATATTCTTAAATACCGATTATCTAAATGTTTAAAATTAATTAAATATTCAAAAATGAAAATGATAAAATTCTAGGATGTTACACTCTCCCCCTTAACAGAACTTCGTCCTCGAAATTCGTAAAGGAAGAAAATGTCTTCAAACCCTTAAGTTTTAAAAAATATTAATTAAAATAAGTTATTAAACATTTAAAGTTCCTCAATTTACGAACAATTTCGGCACACTACACCAAAACTGTAAATTTGCAATACACCGTGCGGCAAACTAGCAAGAGGGTTCTGAGCCGTTGCGGTTTTGGACCATGCCAAAATAGATTGCAGCGGCTCCAAACTCAATTGTGAATTCTCTGAGACCATTCCATTTTTTAACCCTCTAGTTTTAGAAAGATACGCAGCCGTTCCCCTAGCCAACGCATCTCTCCCCTACAAATTTTTCAATCCTTCACCCCGATCTTGCGCTAAAAACGATCTTGGACCTCTCTCCTTCACCCGCAACTCAATTCAGTTCCACCTCCCTTTTTTGCTCCTCGTCAGAAAATCATTTGGTAAATATCAGAATCGCATTCGTTGTTAGGTCTCGTTGTCATTCGCATCTCTTATTGATATCAGCTTATTGATATCATCTTATTGATTTCAAGTTTTGTGAATATAAGTTTTTATGTGTATTGACTCTGTAAAACATAGGATTTCAAAGAATAAATTTTTATGTGTGACCTGGATTTCATTCGGTTTGGATGGCTTGGCCTTTCTATGGGAATTGGTTCCTTTTTTCCAGTTGGATTTTATTTCAATCGTTTGGTACAACACTTACTTGAACCCATGATTTTTCTTGCCTAAAAGGGTAGGTGGAATGCTGAAATGAGCGTTGAAAGCGTCCAAATTTCAATTGAGCAATGATGCAAAGCGATTAGTTTTGTAATTGAACTTGAAGAGTAAGTTGTCCAACTGAGCGCACACATCAACGGTGAGTCGCAAAAATGAATTCTCTCAACACTCAGTTCAGCACTAAAAGAGGCTCATTTTTGCAACTTTGGACAACTATGTTTATTCCTCGGTTTTGTAATTTAGCAATGAGGCACTCGGTCATATATCTGTGTGTGTACTATGTGTTTGTTTTTAAATTGACAGGCTATGACTAAAAGCATGTTAAATTTTGAAACTTATATATATCTTTTGTTTAAAAAGCCTGACCTTAAAAATGTAAGTGTATTTAAAATAGACTAAGTTAAATTTCAGTTCTAAAATGAGGCACAACATTAAAAAATGTTGCTGCTCATAGTTAAGATAAAAAAAGCAATTCCTAATTTCAACTACTCTGATTTTGCAAACTTGGGGCTTGAGTAACCAATGGCTTGTTTTATCCACATGACTCGTGAACTAAACAAAAAAATGTCCGGCTGTTGACTGAAAAATTAAGTGTTTAATCTAAAAGGATAGTTTTTCATTGAATGATAGTTTTTCAATTGAATGATAGTTTTTCATTTAATTACCATTTATATATTTGTAAAAACATTAAGTACGGGTTTTATATGCTATTTTAGAGCCATCCGCTATATCCCGCTATATACTCGCTGTATCTCCGCTATAACTTTTTGCACCTGCACGGCTATGAATCTACCGAGCGCATTAACTGCACAGACTTTGAGCTCACGTTAAAAGTTAGAATATATGCATTCATTTTGAATTTTTATATGATTGAACCTTATTTTACACATGAAAAGAAATGAAAAATGGCTAGATAAAACTGATCCACAATGTTTGCGCTATCAAATTAATCAACTTTATCTTTTTCCCAAAATGTGTGGAAGCGAGACTACAAAATAGTTGTAGATATCAGTATTTTTGGTAAAATTATTTTTTATTCTTCTTCTTTCAAATAATAAGCCGAAAAGATGATGCCCATTGGAAATAGACCAGGACATCTTGTATTGTACCTCACATAGTTCCACATCACAATATTGTCCTTAAATTTGCCTGTTAAATTGTTTTGGTTACAAAAATACACACTTCTCTGACTAAGGTTGATACTTAAAGGCATTTTGAGTGCATATGATATTTTACCGTTACAGAAAGATTTATGCTAGATTGATCAATACATTATTATTTAATGGTTAAGAATGTTGAAAAAAACTTTTGAGACCAAAATAACAATGCCATACTACAAGTTTACATGCTATGTATTAAATTTGACTTTCATTTCTTTTGCAAGAACAAATAATACGCAAGCTACATGACCCACAGCTGAATTGCATCAAATATTACCGATGAACAAAACTAATCATAAAAGTTAATGATTCATACTAAAACAATGTACTGTAGCATTTATTTATACCGGTTAAGCAACAATGTCCCAATTTCATTTAATAAACTTCATAATCTATATCGATGCAGTTTTCTGCTAAAAATCCAATTTTAATGCATCTGAGTCATTCAAATCAATGCCCATATTCATGTTTATTTGTCAAAGGAAATCATACGAGATACGGACGCAATAAGTAAATATATTATCCTACTTACCTGTCCATAATTAAGTGCGTACTAGAAGGTAACGGAAAAACAACAAATGTAATTAAGAAGATGTACTGCAGTTGAGGAAAAGACATAAGATGTATTTATAATAGAATAAGTTAAATTTCATGTCTAAAACAAGGTGTAACATAAAATAATGTTGCTGCTCATTGTAATTTCCTACAACATTATTGAACAACGGTTTATGCGTATTTAATAAATTAAATCAAGCAGTTCAAGAAAGCTGTGGAAGAATACCAAAAGACCCATTGAGTTTGAGTTGAAAATTTATGTGAATAAATATGTAATTGTAGGCTATTATGTTATTTATAGATGAGTACAATCACTATTCTGGATTAGGTTAAAAGAACATTTAAATCTCATGAATCCCAAGAAGAATATATAGCCTAATCCAATACTCCAGAGTTCACATTTTTCATTAGCCCATCTTTAGTAGTTAAAACACGTTCCATTAATAACTTGAAGCAACGAACGTTTTCAAGTTAAATAGGAGTAGTTATTGTGTAGGTACTAATGGTTAACAGAGAGTAGTTAAGAGAGTTATTTTAAGTTTTATATAGAAAAATCAAGTATACCTAGTGAATTTATTAAATGAATTATGTATGATTGATGTTTAAAAATGTTTTGTAGTATCCTAAATGCCACCTACGTTTTCATAAAGAGATGTCAGAGAAATAACTGACGATATATCATATATGATATAACATGGCAGCATGTCTTCTAGCATAGACAAACAATGGATGAAAGAATCCGAACTGCACGATATGCGGAAGGAGTGCAGAAGTTTATTGAATTTGTCGTACAAAATGGTGTTAATAAGGAAATCTATTCTTGTCCTTGCACACAATGCAAAACTATGAAAATAAAAATTAAATTAGATGAAATTCATTATCGTCTTCTTAGATGGAGAATTGTCCAATCATATACTGTTTGGCATTTTCACGGGGAAGAGTTGACGGTGAAGCAAAAACAATTTGATAGTCAAGCTATAAGCACTAATGAATCTGAACATCCTAGGATAGAAGATCTAGTCAATGGCGCTGATAAATTTCATCATTTTCAATTCTGTTGCCCAATAATATTAGGGAGTCATCTACGGTTGATGTCGATTGGCAGGCCAATCAAAGTATGACGTATAAATCACTTTTTGATATTGCAAAAGAGCCACTGTATTCTTCATTTCCAAAAGGATAAAAAAGTTATATGTCATCGTGAAGCTGAATAGCTTGAAAACTCAGTATGGCTTTTCTGACAATGGTGTGACTGCACCGCTCGATTTTATAAAAAAGATACTCCCTTAAGGTAACACGCTACCTACAAAGTACTCCAATATGAAGAAGATGATTAAACAAGTTGGGATGGATTACTAAACTTATGATGCATGCATCAATGACTGCATTTTATACTGTAAAGATGATGCAAATAGGGTTTCTTGTACAATTTGTAATGAACCAAGATATAAGACAACATTCAATGAAGAGAGAAGAGCTACCAAAGTACCTCAAAAGACGTTGAAAATTTCCCTTTAATTTCTAGATTAACGAGACTGTATTCCATATGATGGATAGCAGATGCTATGACTTGGCACGCTCGTGCCAACTCTGATTCAGCTGTGATGCATCATCCATTTGGCACTTCTCAATAGCGAGCTGTAGATTCTTTTGATCAAACGTTTGCTGCTAAACCATGAAATGTGACGCTTGGAATATCAACGGATGGTTTCAATCCACATGCGTCTCTAGCTAATCGTTATAGTTTTGGCCAGTAATTATAGTACCATACAATCCTCCTCCATCTATGTGTATGAAAAGGGAGTTCTCAATGTTGACATTGTTGATTTTCGGACCAAAACAACCAGTGAAAGATGTCGATGTTTATTTACAACCGTTGATGGACGAGTTAAAAAAGTTATGGGAATGAGTCATTACATTTAACACATTTAATAATTTTGAGTGTACAATGAGAGCTAGGATGTTGTGGGCAATTCATGATCATCCTGCACTCGGATCTTTATCGGAGTGCACAACTCATGGCTATTTTGCATGTCCTATTTGTGTGGAAGATACTTGCTCTTATTATCTTTCTAAAAGTAAGATGTGCTACATGGGAAATCCTTCCTTCCAACCACAAGTTTCGAGACGATAAAGCAAGCTTTAATAACGAACAAAAATATCGTCGTCCTCCATGGCCATTAAATGGTTATCAAGTTGAAGAAAATTTGATTTACAATTGATTTCCTACATAGGTTGATGAAAACATATAAATGATATGTGCCCAACAAAAGATATATTAAAGGGTGTATTGTCAAAGGATATATTGCACAAGAAGCTAGTTATTACTACATGGAGTATATGCCAAAAGGAGGTGATTGCACCCATAAACATATCCGTGAAGCATTTTTAGATGAGGATGATGAGTTTGCTGGTGAGATGCCTCTAGATAGTGGTAAAGATATAACATTAACCCAAGTGCAGTTTGAATAGGTTCGTAGATGGGTCCTTAATAAGTACAATGGATTGGATGAATAGGAGAAGTAAGTTCAGTGGTTTAGCGCGAATTCTCATTATTGTAAATCGACTTATATATGTACGTTTTGAAAATTGTTTATCGCAGGAGGTATAAAATCTATGTGAAAAGTACTAAATCTCAATCTCGAAGTAGGGATAATTTGGTGGAAACTTGTCAAAGTTTTACTCTTTGGTTACGTGATGAGGTATTACATTTTCTTATGTATTCATGTGTATTTAAATGGATCATACACTGCCACGACCATGCTTTTCGCTTATTGTGTTTTTTAGTTAAAGACCAATGATTTTGATTCAACTCTTTGTCGATTGATGAACGGGGCGAAGTTTCAGGCATGTAGTTATGTGAAGTACCAAGTGAATGGATTTACATTTTTCACGAAAACTTATGAAGAAGGGCCGGTAATACTAGATAGTGGTGGTTGTATGAGAGCGATTACAAAATTTAGAGCAGGCGGGAAAGAAAAAAATTACAAGGAAGCAGAAACAAAGTATTATGGAATTATTCAACAGATAATTGAGTTGGATTACATTGACTTCAAGCAAATTTTTTTTATTATGATTAGGTAAAGGTTGAAGATAAGGTCAATGGTTGCAAGATAGATCCTGTTTCAAATTTGATTACAATTAACTTAGAGAAATTAAAGACGAAAGATAGAGTGCATGATGAGCCATTTATTCTGGCATCAGAAGCTGGTCAAGTGTTCTACTCAAAATATTTAAAAAATAATGGATGGTTTGTGGTTTTGCACGCTCCAAAACGGTTGACTATAAATGTGAATGACATTGACTTTCCTACTGTCTATCAGTCTGTTTTTGAAGACAATAAAAAATTAGAAGACCTTACCAAATGCATATGTTAATATAAGATGTATTTCTTAGTTGAATTGAGTTGAATTTCAAGTGTGACTAAATTTAGAATTTCTTCACTATGAGTATTCAACGTTTGTAATGTTTGTTGTGTATGGACATTATTTTTGCTAATTTCAAGTATTTCTCGTTTTTTGTATGATGGCATTGTCATTTGGATTTTTGTTTATGCTTCAATCAAAAAATAAAACTTCATGTTCTTATGGTGAAAAGTTTTCCTCTTGGTCGTTTATTTGTTTCAAGGTGAGAAGCAGCCTCTTAGTCTTAGAGCATTTTGATTTTCTTAGCTTGTTCTTATTGAGTTTCTTAGCTTGTTAATTATTGCATCTTCAATAACTAACATCGGTCTTGATCTTCTTTCAACAGTGATGTTAAAGTGTGGGTTGCATGTATGCTTCATATAGCAGCTAATACAAGTGATTATTTTTTGGGGTATTTCACTAGAAGGACAAACTTTGCAGTCCAATTAGTTTCTATGACACACATCAACAGAAATTAATTTCAAGGCCAAAGTCAGGAGAATAATTACTTTTAAGGACAAATTCAGCAGTCCAATTACTTTCAAGGACATAATTTCATAGGTTTTTAGGCCTTAGAAACAAATTATTTTTTATTTTGTCCTTAAAAGTAATTATTTCAATTGTATGTCCTAGAAACTAATTGCACTTACTAAAGAAGCCCTTGTGGTTAATTTCCACTTTTTTTTTATGTGACTGTAGTCCATGAATGTACTTCTGTATAAATTGTGAGTACATCTTAATTCTTATAAATCTTTAATACTTAAAAGCCCATCCTTCATTTTTTTTAAAACCCTTAACCCGCATGCCTTAATTGGAAAAAAACCGTATACCTCTTCTCTCTTCACAAGCCTTATCCCAAAATCAGAAAATCGAACGAAAAAATAAGAAAAGGGGCGCACAAAGGAATCATGACCACCAATAAAGATGCGGCCTGGTCTAACAATGGATGAGGCAGCATTGTCGACGATAAGAGGAGAGAATGCGCACGACTTAGTATTAGAGCTAGGGCATGGCGACGTTGCAGTGGAGGTTGCGTGCTTCGTGGCCGCGTCTCAGGCAAGGACGAAGGTGGAGATAGCTACATAAGGAGGCTTCAATCGACAATCGGTTAAGGTGAATTAATCAATTTAACTCACATCTACATCTATTTAATTGTTTGCTATATTTAATTATCCCGGTAGTTGATTGCATTGGTTGATTGAACTTATTGAACTTATTGATTGAATTGTTTTAATGAATTGATTGTTCGGGGGATGAAAAAAAAATTGTTAGTAATATATGGATTGTTATATGGGTTAAAATAAGTCAATTTGCGAACGGAATTCCATTCGATTGCCAATTGCATTTTATTAACTTATATAAAAATATTTACGTTGTTTTAGTGAATGGAGTTGTCGAAAAACAACTCGGATAGCTAATAATTCCATATTTGAAATTTTATTTCATAAGGCAATGTTGGCTCTAGATGTTGAATTTTGATTGAATTTATCATTTGAATTATTTTTAAATGAATTTAAAAAATGAGATTTTATCCATTTTGATCCTTATTGGAATTTAGTTCATAAAATTTATAGTTAGATTATATTATCCTCTTAACTTATTGTTTATTTTAAAATTTTCAATTTAAAACATTCAAAGATAGGTAATGTTTGTTTAAAAAATCTTTTTGAAATTATTATTTATCAGTATAAAATTTTGGAAGTGCATTAGAGGCAAAAGATAAGATATAGTATTATTTTAGAAAACTGATTACAAAAGTAATAAATTCAATTTCAAATAATTTTAGCTATAAAAGCTATTTAAATGATTTTAGAAAGAGTTTTAAAGCCTTTGGAAAATTATACCTTTATTTGTATGTGTATATATTTTAAAAAGATTTTCAAAATAAAGTAAGTTATCAATTATGAAATGTAAAGCTATGTTTTGAAAATAAATGTAACTAAGATTTTTAAGTTTACAAATAGTTTATGATTTTAAAGTGTTTATGAAGTAATATTATATATATCTATATAGATTTAAAATAAATTGAATCATCATTACTTAAATATTGTTTGATTCAAAGACCTAATAAAGGAATTTTATTTTAAGACTTAAATCTTTATAAGTCTTTTCTTTATATATATATATATATATATATATATATATATATATAATATATGAGTTATTGGATTTTAAAAGTGATAAATGCGAAAGTATTCTATAGGTAAAGCAATTTAGAAATCATTCCTACATAATAAAATTTGTATTACTTTCTTTCAAACTATACCATTTTGGTGTTTTTTTGATGACTTTGGGAAACACTGATTTCAAACTAATAATCCTTTCGCTTGTGTTTCTATTGAATTTCATGTTTTTCTATGAAACAAAGAATTTTAATAAACGATAGAATTGTCGGGTGGTGTGGGACACTTTGTACAATTCTTTCAGTTGTTATTATAATTTGTTAAATAAAGTCTAAATTGGAAATTACTAGCTTTTAGTTAATACTTGATTTACCATCTGGTAAAGGACAGTTAGTTAAGTTCTTGTGATTACTGGAGTGACTGTAACTAACAATTAGAGTTGTATTATCCTAGGGTGTTCGGATTTCAAATTGATAGATCCTCAAGAGAAGATAACTCATTTTTCATCGATCTGAGAATCGATACATTTTTAGAATTGGGTCGGAAAATCTCTTTCGAAAGATCTGTTATGGTGTAAACACAACTGTCTCTTTTGGAAGGCAGATTTTTACATGCATCGTAGCTTATAGATACTATGAAATATCAATTTATTTTTCTTCATACAGTTAGACTATTTTTACCTCTTTCACAAGGTAAATTTGCATATGACAGATTAGGTACACAGCTGCTCTTTTCTTTGAGCGGTGTCCCTAATCCGTAATCTCTTTCGGAAGGCTACCCTTCTATATAGCAGTCTCTTTCGGTAGATTTTGTGTCGCTGTATTAAACTGATAGATGACTGCAATTATTATTTCATTATTGCTGATTATTTCTTTAGAGATTTTTAGTATGGTTATTCTGTATCCTTTATGGATCTGAGGAATTTTGAATTGGTTATCACCATATTTTGAGATGATAATCTATTGAGACTTGATATGTATTTATGAAATTGTAACGACCCAATTTTTCGACTTTCGAAAGTCGACATCAATACGTCCACTGTATCAAATGCCGAACAGTCGAATGCCAGAAAACTGAACCGTTAGGGTTTAAAGAAGAAGAAGATAGAAGAAGAAAAAGAAACAATAGCAGAATCTCACATTTCGCAGCGGAACAAATATAATAGATAAATGAATAATCTTTAGAACAACTAAACTATATTAGTTTATACATACATCATCAGAGTTTACAACAACAAAATGCGGAAAAGAATATGACGTATACGAGTGATACGCCTCGCCATCCAGCTTGAACTCCAGATCTCCACAGCAACTTCTTGACTTCGCTCCCGAATAACTGATAACCTGACTCTAGGTTGCCCGTATGGAAAATTATGGGCATGCAAAGTTTAGAAAGGGAATAATAAACTCCAGGTCATTCATGCGACTGGTGTGAGCTCTTAAAAACGATTATTTTCACATAGAAAAGAAATCCGTTATGTTTTTGGAAAATGAAACTTCCAGAAGGCCTCCCTCCACACACACAATGCAAACACAGAATTGGAGGAGATTTCTCCTTATGATAGTCAAACATGCTTGATACACAAAAATCTTTTTGATATTATCATTAGTGCATAGTGTGGGAAACATTTCGAAAGTATAGTATTAATCTTAGCTAGCATAGACATTTCGCACTTATGCCTACTATAGCTACCATGTTAATAGCAGGTTACCGCCACATTCCATGGCAGATTATACAACTAAAACCGTACATGGAGCGTATTGTTTCGTTGGATTTCCAACAAATGGTTAGGCTAAGGAACTTTCTATTTTCAGATGGGTACGCCTCTAGAGAGACGTCCTGAGAACTTACCCAGCTCTCTGCCAACACAAGGCCGAGTTACCTCACGCTGTAATTACGACTGGAACAAGGTAACTACCGCAAGTATGCCATCCCCGACCGTACCGACCTTTATTCGAGGATCCTCAACCACAAAGCAACAACCACAAATCATAAATTTGCAGTAAGCACATAGGTTAAATATCTGGGCTCCACACCATGATACCACCCTTTTCCAGAAGGAAATGGACATACCCTGAGGGCGCTACCCTTAAATTGTCTTGCTGCATCCTTCCTGTTTTGACCATTTTCGGGTTGTGAGGTCCGACGAAGTCTCATCCACAAAGCTACGCTTTACACAAAAGCCATGCTTCGATCAACACATGATCAGTAGTACTTCGTATGCCACATTACCAAATTGGGAATGTATCACTAGTAACCATCAACTACATAACCTTTGAGCTCGTACGTCTCAGAGAAGGATGTTAAGCTAAGAGAATAAATTCTCCGCCACCAACAGAAATGTATTTGATAGAAACCATCTTTACATCTCAAAGTGTAACGTCAGCCACACATTCATACAAGTCTGTTCTGGGATCGAACGGAATCGAAGGCACTTCAAAGAAGCCCTTGCAATCCGGATATTCACTAATCACGTCCGAAATCACCATCACAAAGGGTGATAAAATCTCTATACCGGAGAAACTTGATGCAGAGACACTCGATAGGTAATCCTTTCGTTTTCGAAAATACCTGGTCTTCAACACCATCTTCAAATGCAATCTCATTTCGTCGTATCATTATTCGAAATGGGTTTTATGACACAAAGTCCTCTCCTGGCTAATCCGAATAACGATCGCTTATTTTTAAAATAAGTGTTACATTCAGATTTCAAGTAAATCAATAAATTTCTACTTTGATCATTTAAACAAAAGACCCATCACAAAGATTCGATGTGGTTTACGAATATCCATTTGGAATCCGTTCCTTGGTCGCATGCAAATTCAAACGCCATTTAAAGGCCTATATTGATAGTCGGTTATTTAACTATCAATCAATATTCACAGCAACACCCGATTTCAAATAATTTTTCCCAATTATTTATTTTTAAAATATCTTCGCAAGATATATTTTCACACTTCAAGAATTTGAAAACAAATTTCAAATCACTTTCCTTACGCGGAATAAATTTTCAAATATCATTTATTTTCACTGAGAATTTTACCTAGTCCGAATACTTCAAAATAATTTTAAATAATCACTTATCCCAAAAATATATAGTTGGGAATACTTGAAATTGAAAACTATTTTTAAACACTTTATTTAAAACATTAGTTATGAAATTTTATATTAATATCTCATATAAAACTCAAGTCCAAATATTTTTTTTTAAATAAAATTATTAGATAAAGTGTAATTATTAAAATAACCATTTTCTAAATCAAATACCAATTTAATCTTTAAAATAACCACTTCTATAATCAGCTTAATAATATTCACTTTAAAGATTTAAAAAATAATTTTCGAAAATAATTTCTCCAATGATATTCTTTTTAAAACCAATTCTAGAACTTTTAATTTTTACTTTAAAAACTACTTTGAAAGCATACTCCGCTTTCCAAGGAAAACACACTTCCATTTCAAAATGGTCCATTTAAATCAACTTATAAATCCTT
This sequence comes from Allium cepa, assembly GCA_030765085.1. Taxonomy (NCBI): domain Eukaryota; kingdom Viridiplantae; phylum Streptophyta; class Magnoliopsida; order Asparagales; family Amaryllidaceae; genus Allium; species Allium cepa. Next base: position 961,902,375 of record CM060932.1, on the reverse strand, counting down.
CTTGATTTATTTTAAATTTACATTCCAAATTCGTAAATTTCTTTCCACACTTTTAAAAATAAACTAATATTTATTTTTAAAACAAATCTCCCTTTCCTTTGTGAAATCCCATTGTGAATTTAAATTTTCAAATTTCCACTGATATACGATTTCAAATCAGTTTCCAAATATTCACTTTCAAACACCAAATCAAATTCCAAATTGATTTCAAAAATTTATTTTCAAAACATCAAATTCCCAAACTGATTTTCCAAATTCACTTTCAAACACCAAATTAAATTCCAAATTGATTTTCAGATTCATTCTCAAACACCAAATCAAATTCCAAAATTTATTTTCAAACACCAAATCAAATTCCAAATTTATTTCCCAAAGATTTTTTTTAAAACACCAAATCAATTTCCAAACTAATGTCTAAAATCTATTACCTTTTAAAATAAATCCCTTTATTTTTCCCAAACTATTTAAAATTCAAATTTTAAATAAATCCTTCAATTTTCAACAATATTATTCAAAATCCATTTATTAAAATCTTTTCCCTATATTTTGGAATTAATTCGATAGGATTTAAAAATCTACTTTTATACTTTTATACTCCTCCTTTTAAATTTATCTAATTCTCAAATTTTAATTTACTATAGAATTTCTACTCAAATTTCAAAAATCCAATTTTATTTATTTCTGGTATCCTACGATACCAAAAATATATTCGGCTAAACTATAGCCATCAACGATTTCAATCACAAATATAATCATACACAGATTATAAATAAATCAACACATAACATTGAAACAAATTCAAATATTTGAGGAATCTAGTTGGATCCCTCCAACCTGTTTCTCTGCATCCATAGACGTTAGCACAACTATCAAATACCAATTCCACTTCGAGGTGGAATATCACGATATATGGGATTATATAAAATCATCCGCTATTATGCGGCACATAGGGTCTCATCCGCTATATAATGCGGGAAATCAATCACTCCAAATATATATATATATATATACACACACACACACTACCACATCCAAATAGTCAATCAATAACTGAAATTCCTATTTAAATTTTGAGTGAGAAGATCTCACCTTGACTATGCATGCAACCCATTCCCATTCCAGCTCGTTTTCACGAATTTTGACCTTGCATAACAATTATATGATTTTATTAATATTCGAATAATTCAAATAATTAAATTCCCATTTGATAAATTTAATTAACAAACGATTTCTATTTTAACCTAATCATTAAATTTTAAACCAATTCCTTTTAATAAATTTATTTGACTAACAATTTGATTTTAAATAAATTTCCCTTTTTAATAAAATATCTTTTAGTAAATAAAAAATCTAAATAAGTTTATTAAACACGACATTCCTTTTTAACTTGTATATGTAAATATTAAAACAGAACTATTTTTTTATACTTTATTGTAAAACTAAAATTTCATTTCTATATAAATTTCAAACATGCATGTGTATATTTTCTTTGAAACCATATATGTACACTTATAAGAATAAACTATATTAAAAATCAAATTTCATATAAATTCTTTTATTCATTTTCTATTTTGAACTATATATACATTTTATCCTCTATTTTTTTTATATTTTCAAATCTAAGTTGATAAAAACAAATGTGAATTTAAAACTAAAATAGGTTATACCTCATATTGCTTGCGTTGCCGAGATACATGATCTCGACCCAGCATTGAACAACCTTCATGCCATCGTCGTGCACGCCATCGCAGTGCTGCAATCCACCTTCGGTCGCCACCACGACCTAGAACCACACCACCAAAACCCGATCGATTGCAACCCTTACTGCCATCCCTAAGCTTTACGACCACACGCGATGAACCCTACTAAAATCGCGATGTCGCACAACCAATTTTGAGCTTCCTGACGTCACCGAGGCTGCCGCACTTCACTTCGCTCGAATTGGTCTGCCTCGTTCGCCATCTCAACCACATAGCGACCCCCCTGTTTGTTGCCGCCGCTCTGCCTCCTTCAATCATTTGCGAGCAAATCGATGTTTGCTTTAGATTTGATTTAGGTATGAGGATTAAACAAGTTGACTTATATTTTTTTCGATTTTGCTTTGGAGATGCTCGGTTTTGATTTTGATTTAAGAAAAAAAGTTTTAATTTATTGTAAAAAAATGAATTCGATTTATACCTTAAAATGCTCGGTTACAAGAGAAAGAGACATGTGTTAATCCTAACGAACACGTGGTTAAATTTCCTATACGTGTATGCAAGGTTTTGACACAATATTAAAATGCAACAATATTATTTATTCAAATTTGAATTCAAATTTAAACCGTCTCGATTATTGCGACTCACAATTTTAATCTCCTATCGAGTCATACCGCCAGACGTTTATAAGGTTATACCCCTATTCCGAATGCAATGAAAAAGGTTCCAAGTCAAAATTTGATCGTATGGAGAAGATAGCATTTTGAACTCAGTTATTAAATTAATTTCGACATAAATTTTCAGCGCGTTTGCTATCCGTACGATCACACGAAAATTCCGAATGCTACGAAAATTGAAATCCAATAATAAAATGATATTACGTATCCAATGGAACTGGTTTCGTTGAAATCCGAGACTATGCCTCGGAAGGCTATTTTTAATTATCGATTTAAACGATATAATTCAAAACTGAACAAAACATTTCAAATTTCAAATTTTAACACTTCCATTATCTTCAGTATTATCAATATAGATTTTACAAACCTTCAAATATTTTCAACAAGCCTAAAACTGAAGATGAAATATTTTACCCAACTTCAATAAGTAAATTAAATAATTTAATTGCCAAATTCATAGTTATATTTGAAATTCAAGCTAAAAATATCTTTCAAATATTTAAAATCAATTAAATATTTCAATTTCAAATGTTAAAATTTTTGGGTCGTCACATAAATGGTGATTTGTTAGATATGCCTTATTTGAGTATTTGTTTTGGGCATATTTTATTTATGACTTATTTGGTTATTGTTAAGTCAAAATTTTGGGATCTGTATTTGTTGGTTTGGTATGCCTTTTTGAATTTTTGGGTTTTAGGCATATTTTGAAATGACTTATTTTAGACTTAAGTCGTTTATGGATTTATGTGGTGAATTTAATCAATATGCCTTATTTATTGTTTGTTCGGCATATTCTATATGGCTTATTATTTTAAGTCATAAAGTTATGATATTAGAAACTCACCTATTAGTAAGATATAATCTGACCCGTTTATTATTTTAATACTTGGGTGAGGCCGAGACTTTACAGGTACAGGGACCCATTGACCTTTGGATTTTAGGCTGGCATTGAAGTAGACTATTTTGATAGTTTTAGTTTACTTCATATTTGTATATATTGATAGTTAGGAATTTATGTCATTTATATTATATAGCAGCAACTTTGTACCTGATACAAGATTTTGAATATGATGTATATAATTATGTAGGTCTAGTACTCATATTTTGCAAACTCGCCTTCTATTATGTATAAAATAATGTATATTATTCTGCTATGATCTATGACTCTGATTTATCTATATTATATACTGTTTTGGATATTTTTAATCGGTGTGTTTATTACTTTGCATTAATACTGTACATGTCTAAATTTCATTTTAGATCCTCAAAAAGGTAAATAAGATGCGTCGGTGTAAAGGTATTTCACATTCGATCGCCCTTAATCGGCCGTATTCTCTGGATTAGCAGACGACATTACTTGTAATGTTCTTTGCTAAACTAGGTATAATGGTGGAGTCGTTACAGAAGAGTTCCAGTCACTACTCGATGCAGTTAAGAAAATAATTCAAAGATTTGAATCAACGGGGAAAGTTAATTTTCCAATAATAACTAGGAGGGTGCACCCCCCAACCGAAAGTATACTCTAGAAATATACTTGAGAGCTACGATGGCTCTCCAACATGTCCAAGCTAGACCCCGCCAACCTTTATTGAGCATTCGAGTATTTCACATCTCTATGCACATACCACCGAATCCAATCTAAAGTAGATGTGAAGATAACCTAATGGGAGCAACCCCGCATAGCTTGGCTTGCACTCCCTCTTTGGTTTTAGTCATTTTCGACAAAGGATATCAACGCTCAAAAGTGCAACTAATCGTCTTAAATTGACGATACACAAAGAAGAAAGCTGAATCGATAGTCGATAAATCAACTATCGAGACTATTCAAAATAATCATATATGGAAATCTCATATTCTTATCACTACTCATCGATTTCAAACTTGTAATATTTCTTGGTTAAAAATGAAGCCGGGCAAGTTAAGGTAGTGTTACCTCTAGGTATTGCTTTGACAACAATTTTAGCCTTCGAGACAGAAACAAGTTTCCATACTCAACATTTAGTGCTAAGAGTATGACTAAATCCTTTTCATATAAGCGATACCATTTACGAAAGTTAAAATTTCTTGTCTTTTTCCATAACCAGATCAAACTTTTAAACTTTAAAAATCCAAACTTGTTCTTGGTTTTTACATTACAAATATTTTTATTTTAAAATATTCTTTTAAAATATTTCTTTTTAAAGATTTACCCATTTATAAACTAGCATTTATAAATTTCAAACGACATTTATATTTCCAAAAGGTAATAGTCAATTAAAATATTTTTATAAATTAAAACCCCCATTAATTATCGCAAAAGGGAATTAATTAACTTTATAACCCTTTAATAAATAAATCAGTTATCTTTAAACACCTTTATTAAATCAGATAATTAATTTAAACGCCTTTATTTAAACAAATTAACCAACTTCACACATCATTTATTAAAATGATTAATTGACCTTAAATATCATTATTTAAATAATTAATTAAATTTAAAACCCTTATTAAATCGGCTAATTAACTTTAATCACTTTTGTTAAATCAGTTAATTAACTTTAACTTTTAATCACTGTTATCAAATCAGTTAAACGTCGCTAATAAATTTATTAATTAACTTTATTGTAATTAAATAACAACTAAAATATATTTTAACCCTCAAATTTTTTTCAAAACTTATATATAATCCTTACACACACATTTGAATTGAATTTACAAAATATTTAAGGTGAATAACCTTTATAAATTTAAAACATCTTTAGTTATCCCGAAAGATAGATAAATCCTATTTATGATCGTTCATAAATTTAAACAACATTAATTATCTCGAAGGATAATAAATCAAATTTATAATCTTTTTATAAATTTTAAACAGTGTTTATTACCCCCAAAAAGATAATTAATTAGATTTACAACTCCTTTTATAAATTTTAATCAACACCTATCATTTATTTTCCAATATTCTCAAAATATTTGAAAATATAGTTTTAAATAACTTTCGAAGTGCAAACCACGGCCAAACATTTATTTTGTGAAAATACAAGCTCAAATTCAACACACAACAAAGGTTTATTGAGATGATATTCATAAGTGACGGAACGACGATAATTGCTATAATGACACTTTCACAATCAAACAACATGTCACAAATATTTCAACCAAACATTAATAAGAATAGAAATAAATAAATATTAGCGAGAAACCCCTTAGGCCCTCTCTATATAAGTCCCCAGTAAATCACACATATTTATGTGTATTTCGAAGTGTTTCGTAGTGACTTATTCGTACGTATAATCCTCTTTGTTTCCTGCAACAAAATGGTTATTTGTGCCATCCTCTTTTTGGTGCAAGAATTTATATCCAAACAAACAATCAAACAACAATATAAATTATCAACCAAGCATCCAACAATAATCTATAGCAACATAAATATTATATAATTTATTTAAAGGTGAGTAAACTCATTGAAATTCTGACGCTTTCATGTTTTGGTTTGGTCTTTAGTCCAAAATTCTATTAGCTCCAAATTCCATGAATCTAATTCGAATGTGTAGACAACGTTGTTATGAATCCAATGCAACTGATTACGTCCGAATCCGACCTTGTACATGCAAGATATTAAATTTAAAATATTTTGATTTAATTAAATAATTAAATAACAATAATTACTTAATTAACAACTTAACCCACCATTCAAATCTTCTTTCGAAATACTAAATTAGTTTCCCTCCTAATACAAATAGTGCTCAACGAACCTCATAGCCGAACCTTTAACCATCCCAAACTCCTCCGATGCATAATGATTCGATCCCACACCACCTCCATCATGCTCCTCTTTGTAAACTCCACCTCCTTGTACCATCCACCTAAGCTCAAATGAGCCCACATAGTCGTGACCTGGGAATCTCTGAATGGCCATGCAAACTGTACCGTATGCCTAGAAGGCTCGGTCATGTTGAAATTGAAGGGGAACTGCTCTTCATCATTGGAAATCTAATCTACCTATTGATTCACCAATAGCTGCCTAGATCTTCATCGATATAAAACCCTAGTTTCATCAAAAGCCCTTAATAAATAGCCGATCACCAAAATGATGACGCACACAACCAAAAGTACTTAGGATTGGAGATCATATCGATACAGGGACAAAGCAATTTGTTTTACCATTTTCATTGAGAGGACGATTCGAATTTAAAATTTTGAATTTACGGCTATGTTTTGCTTTCATTAGAAATGAAAATTGGAAAGACGAAGGGGAGAGAAAAGTAGAAAAGGAAAATGAAAATATATTGGTTGAGTGTTAGATTTGTTTTGATTTTATCAATCAAAACTGTATGCTTTACTTCAACAATAAGTTAAACAAATTTCTCAAGCTAACCCAATTTTTCAAGTCGCCGTCATATCCATCAACTCATTATTCAGATTAGTTGACTAATTTGAATTTTGATTTTGATTTAAAATGGTTTTAAAAAAAGAGTTTTGCGATATTCCGTTACACAATGTTCCGTACATGTACAAACTGCAAACGGCATAAATAAAAATGCGATTGCGCACCATAATGCGATACGATCATGAATCAACAATAAAATACGCAGATTATTTAATATTTTGAAATTTCAAAAGTATCTTCGTTTACTATAAAATTATCAAACGATGATTTAAATATTTTTCAAATTAAAAATTATGGAAAGAATCACATGATTTGATTAAAGATATTACAATTAAAATCAAGTTATTTTATTTACAATTGATTTTCTTGTTGTTTATTCGAACTATTTATCATTGTAAATAAATTTATAGAATGAATTTTCCATTATTATTTATTAATTAAAAGAGTAAATTAAGGCTATTAAATCCATTTGATTAATATTCGATTTAATCTTTAATTCATCATTCTAATATTTAATTGATAATTCAAACTTTAAATAACCCCTATATTTGAATATAAGTTACTTATATTCCAAACACCGATTATTTATATTTAAAATTAATTAAATATTCAAAAATCAAAACAGGAAAAGTTTAGGATGTTACACCTAGTGTGACGACCCGGAAATTTTTAACATTTGAAAATGAAATATTTAATCGATTTTAAATATTTGGAGGTTAGTTTAACTTGAATTTCAATTATAGCTATGAATTTAGCAATTAAAATATTGAATTTAATTTATTTAAGTTGGGTAAAATATTGAATCTTGATTTTTTAAGCTGATTTAAAATGTTCCAAAGGCTTGAAAAATCTATATTGATAATACTGAAGATAATGGAAGCTTCAGGATTGAATTTGAAAATGCTTTGATCAGTTTTGAATTTATATCGTTTAAATTGATATTTAGAAATAGTCTTCCGATGCATTGGCTCGGACTTCGACGGAACCAGTTCCATTGGATCCGTAATATTGTACTATTATCGGATTTCAATTTTCGTAGCATTCGGAGTGATCGTTTAGCCGTACGACAAGTAAACGCGCTGAAAATTTTATCGAAATTTAATTTGATAACGGGGTTCAAAAGGCTATCTTTTCCATACGATCAAATTTGGCCTCGGAACCTTTTCCACTGCGTTCGGAATAGGGTTATAACATTAAAAACGATTGGCGGCATGCCTCGATAGAAATTTGGGATTTTGAGTTAGGTTATACGAGATATTTTGAATATAAAATTATAAAAATCAATTAGAAAGTCAAACCCTACCTTCGTACGCACGCTACCTTATCCTACCATCTCGTTCAAAAACAAAATATGAAGATGAAAAATAAAACCCAATTTGAAAGAAAATAAATAAAACCGAAGCCCTTTCTTCTTCGTTCTCTAATCAATCTACAGTTTAAAAATAAAAATAAAAATGGCCTACAATTCAATATGAATCCCTCTTCCCTTCAGTCCTCAATCGAATTTCGTTCGACTCAAATTATGGCCGTTCTATTCCTCTTCTTCCTGCCGAATCAAACCATATCGAATTCAAGCAAAAAAAAGGGAATTCGCAATCAAATTTCAAATCTTCCTCCCTTTGTTCGAATCGGAGTCCAAACCCACAGGCAAGCGGCACGACTTGGGTAGAGGTCGTGAGGGTTTGGCTTGTCGTGCAGCAGTGGTGTCGCCATTTTGGAGTGGTGAGGTTCGAGCTACGACGTGGTGGCGAACGGCGTGTGCGTGCATGTGCGGCGACAGTGCAGGCAAGTCGGCGATGGGATGTCGTGATGTTCTCGACATGGCCAGGAATTAGAATGATGGCAAGTTTCCTCAGGCGTATGCTCGAAGCGACAGACATCGGCAATGCGACATTGGAAATCGGCGGCAATTGCATTAGTAAGGGGGTCAGGGCGGTTACTTCGCGGGTTCCAGTAAGGTATTTTTTAGTTTTGTTTTAATTTAATGTTAAGTAGAAACTTTAATTTAATTTGTTGTTGAAAATTTAAGTTATTAGAAATTAAACAGTTAAAACAGAAAATTTCTACGGTAAAGAAATTTGCTACTTATAGAAATATTTATATAAATAAGAAAGGAAAGAAAATTTTAGGAATTTTGAAATGTTTGATAAAAAAAATTTGATTTATAAAATCTGTATAGACCATTTTTATAAATATATATGTTTTCAAAATGAAAAGAAAAAAATATAATAACTTATAAAACTTATTTTAATTACAAAGATTACTTAAAAAGGAAATTTAGTTATAAATTTAATTTTTAGTTAAATAGAAAAAATATTAAAGGAGAAATTGGTTTAGATAAAACTATTAGTTAATTAAGCAATCAAAACTAAAATTTATTATTCGATTATTTCGAATATTAATAAATTATATAATTGTTTATACAAGGTTTAAAACTGAAGAAAACAAGCTAGTTTGGAAGTGGTTTGCATGCATAAGCAAAGGTGAGATCTTCTCACTCAATCAATATTGTTCTGGTTTAAATTTTGAATAGTTAGATTTAAAATTGATTGACGGTGTGCTTGGATGATTGATTTATAATAATTATTCGCTGGATGATATTATTTATATAGTAGTATGTAGTATTATTGGGATTGATTTTCCGCATTATATAGCGGATGAGACCCTCTGCACTGCATAATAGCGGATGATATTTTATAAATCACATATACCGCGATATTCCACCTCGAAGTGGAATTGGTATTTAATTGTTGTGTTAACGTCTGTGGTTGCAGGAAAAACAGGTTGGAGGGATCCAACTGATTCTTCAAATATTTGAATTAGTTTCAATATTATGTGTTGATTATTTGTAATCTATGTGTGACTATTTGTGATTGAAACTGTTGAAGGCTATAATTTAGCCGAATATATTTCTGATATCGTAGGATATCAGAAATAAATAAAATTGAATTTTTGAAATTTAATAGAAAATTTATAGTAAATTAATTTTAGAAAATTGAATAAATTTAAAAGAAGGAATTTGTTTCAAAAGAGAATAAATTTGGTGTTGAAATAAATTTGGAAATCAATTTTGGAAATTGATTTGGTATTTGTAAATAAATTTGGAAATCAATTTAGAATTTAACTCGTTGCTGAAAATGAATATTTAGAAATCGATTTGAAAATCGTATATCAATGGATATTTAGAAGTTTAAATTCACAATGGGAATTTATAAAGGAAAGGGAAATTTATTTTAAAAATAAACATTTGGTTATTTTTAAAAGTGTGAAAGGAATTTACGGATTCGGAACGTAAATTTAAAATAAATCAAGAAAGATTTATTAATTGATTTGAATGAACCATTTTGAAATGAAAAATGTATTTTCCATGGAAAGCTGAGTATGATTTCGAAGTAGCCTATAATATAAACTGCAAATTTTTAAGGATGGTTTTAAAAAGGATACTTTGGATAAATTATTTTCTTAACTGGTTTCAAATCTTTAAAGTATGGAATTATTTAATTACTTATAGAAGGGATTATTTTAAAGGTTAAAATTGATATTTGTTTTAGGAAACGATTATTTAAATAGTTATACCTTATCTACTAATTTTATTTTTAAAATTATTTGGGACTTAAAATCTTATATGTGATAGTTAGTATAATGTTTTCATAACCAATATTTTAAGTAAGTATTTAAGATGGTTTTATTTTAAATGTTCAAAGAATATTTTGGATAAGTGATTTGAATTATTTTAACTCGGTAGATTTCCAGTGGAAATGAATAAATATTTGGGAATGTATTCCGCGTAAGGAAAAGTGATTTGAAATTCGTTTTCAAAGTATTGAAATATGGAAAGTAATTTGAAATTTGTATTCAAATGGTTGAAGTATGAAATATAACTTGTGGAAATATTTTAAAAATAAATAATTTGGAAAAATTATTTAAATCCGGCAAATTGTTGTGGATGTTGATTGATAGTTAAATAACTGACTATCAATATTGGTTTTAATGGCGTTTGAATTTCGATGCGACCGGGGGTCGAATGCCAAGTGGATATCCGAAAACCACATCGAACCTTTGTGATTGTGATAGATCTTTTATTTAAAAGATCAAAGTGAAAATTGTTGTAATTTTTTGAAATCTGAATGTAACACTTATTTTTAAAAATAAGCATTTTTAAAAATAAGCGTTCATTATTCGGATTAGCCGGGAGAGGACTTTGTGTCATAAAACCCATTCCGAATAATGATACGACGAAATCGGATTGCATTTGAAGACGGTGTTGAAGACCGGGTATTTTCGAAAGCGAAAGGATTACCTATCGAATGTCCCTGCACCGGATTGCTCCGGTATAGAGATTTTATCACCTTTGTGATGGGGATATCGGACGTGATTTGTGAATATCCGGATTTGCAAGGGCTTCTTTGAAGTGCCTTCGGTTCCGTTCGATCCCGGAATGGACTTGTATGGATGTGTGTCTGACGTTACACTTTGAGATGTAAAGCTGGTTTCTATCAAATACATTTCTGTTGGTGGCGGAGAATTTATTCTCTTAGCTTAACACCCTTCTCTGAGACGTACGAGCTTAGAGGTTATGTAGTTGATGGTTACTAGTGATATACTCCCAAATCGGTAACATGGCATACGAATTGTTGCTGATCATTTGTTGATCAATGCATGACTTTGTGAAAAGTTAGCTTTGTGGACGGGACCTCGTCGGACCTGACACCCCGGAAATGGTCGAAATAGGAAAGATGCGGCAAGGTTATGAGGGTTGCGCCCTTTAGGGTATGTCATTTCCTTCTGCAAAAGGGTGGTATCATGGTACGGAGCCCAGATACTTAACCTATGTTGTTGCTGCAAATCTATTACCCTTTGTGGTTGTTGCTTTGTGGTTGAGGATCCTTGAATAAAGGTCCCAAACAACCGAGGGATGACATACTCGAGTAGTAGTTACCTAGTTACAGAGGTAAACCGGTCTTGTGTTGGCAGAGATCCGGCTAGGTTCTAGGGATGTCCCTCCAGAGGCGTACCCATATGGCAGTAGGAAGTTCCTTAGCATGACCATTTGTTGGAAATCCAAAGAAACAATACGCGCCCTGTACGGTTTTAGTTGTATAACCTGCCATGGAATGTGGCGGTAACCTGCTATTGAACATGGTAGCTATAGTAGGCATACAATAATGGTTGTATGCTGGCTACGATTAATATTATACTTACAAAATGTTTTCTGCATTATGCACTAATAATAATATCGAAAGGATTTTGCGTATTATGCATGATTGACTATCATAAGGAGAAATCTCCTCCAATTCTGCGTTTGCATTGTGTGTGTGGCGGGAGGCCTTATGGTAGTTTCATTTTCCAAAAGCATAGCGGATTTCTCTTCCTTTCTTTGTGAAAATAAATGTTTTTAAGATCTCACACCAGTCCCACGACTGACCTGGAGTTTATTGTTCACTTACTAAACTTTGGGTGCCCATAATTTTCCACACTGGCAGCGTAGAGTCAGGTTATCAGTTATTCGAAAGTGAAGTCAAGAAGTTGCTATAGAGATTGGGAGTTGAAGCTGGATGGCGAGGCGTATTACTTACACTATGTAGTGTCCGCTGCGTATGGGTTGGTGCAAGTCAAATCTCTATGTAAGCAAGTTAAAATAGCTGCCAGTGTTGTATTGTGTCGTTGTAAACTCTGATAATGTGATGTATAAACTGATATAGTGTTGTTGTTTAAAGATTATTCATTTATCTATTATATGTTGTTCCGCTGCGAAATGTGAGATTCTGTTATTGTTTCTGTTCTTCTTCTATCTCCTTCTTCTTCTACGTTTTTATTCTTTAACCCTAACGGTTCGGTTTTTTGGCATTCGATTGTGCGACATTTGATACAGTGGACGTATTAATGTTGACCTTCGGGCGTCGAAAAATTGGGTCGTTACATTGTGGTATCAGAGCATTTGGTTGAGCGACAACCTTGGCTTGTTGGGTGTTACTCATTAGAGATAGAGTCAGTAGTAATCTAGAATGAGTTTGAGTGTAATAATAGATATGAGCGCGCATTTGTTAGTGTATATAAAATTGTTTTATATTGTGTTGATTGGCTTGTTGAGTGGTATATGGCTTCTGGTCAATACGAGTAATTAACGTTATTGATAGGGATCTCTAAACACTTGTACAGAACAAATTCGACACGATATCGTTTTAAAATAGGGTAGATGAAATAATTTTACCCTAACTATTTTCGTATATGAAAGAAATAAATTTTCTGTGAATTATTTAATATATGGTTGCTTGGTTGCTAGGAAGCGATAATATTAAATTATTATCATCGTTGTATGAGGAATTGAAATCAAAACCAAAAGCTAGGAAAATAAAAATCCAAATAGGATTTGTAAATGTAAATTGTAAATGAGATTTATAATTTGAAACAGAATTCCAGAGAAATATTTGGAAATGTTCTTGAAATATTTGAAATTCGGGAAGTTTTGCCGGTTCCATGAGCTGGATGGGCATGACAAAAACGGATGTAGGCACTTGTGAGATTTGAGTGAAGAGAAGGTTTGGAACAATCAGTTTTAACATTATGTAAGAAATTATACTACAACGGTACAGTCGGTGCAACCACCATTTGTGGAAAGTGCATCTGGAAGCAGCCTTGGATCTAGGTCAATGATAGTTATCTCATGATCAGGATGTAAGCGGCCTTGGAACAATCGGGATGTAAGGGGTGCAGTATTAAATTATACCACTTACTCATGTGTGAGACCTCGATAGGTCTCTTGACATGTTCTGAGTCAAATGTATAGCTGTAGTTCCTAATAGGATTGATGTTGTGATGTTTGAATTTGAATTCTATGAATGTATGCATGATTTTGAAAATCACTTGAACTTGATTATTGATGTTGATTTCGAAACAATAATGGAGACTGGTTACCGCTTGATATTGATCTATGAACTGATAGGACACGCTTCTCCTGACTGGAGAGAAAGGGCAATAAACTATAAGGAGTAAGTCTCCTTACTAGATAATGAGCAGATGGACTTGCTCGGTCATTGGGTCCTCTCATCAGAGAGCGAGCGAATCTTGGGCTCAACATGAACCATCAGGTGAGATCGAAGATAAACCTAGCAATCCAAAGACATTGATGATAGAACTAACGATCCGGATAGATCGATGATAAAACTAACATCCAAAGAGATCGAAGATAAAACTAACGATCTGGAGAGATTGAGAATTGGATTAGTCATTGATTACATAATACAAAGAAATCAAAAATTAATACTTTGAGTTGGAATTCCAGTTGACTTTGGAACTATTTGATAATGATTATCAGATTACATTATTGCCTCAATTCAGTTGGACTCGTGTATAATGTAACACTAGGTGATACTGAACGATTTATATGCAATGCCAAACCAGTGGCAATAAACTTTCACATTTATTGAACTTTGTTTACCTAATCCTAATATTGATTTACGATATGATAACTTAAACCCAGGCGTACACATAATGATAGTGACTTCGATAGATGACATTTCACTCCTGGATGAACAGGGACGATTTTGATTTGCAGTATATGATATGATAGTTCCAAGAGACATATAATGATGATGATTTGTGATTAACAATCAAGCAAGCAAGGACTTAGGTCCTTAGCTATGGCGGTCTGGAACGACCTTTGATTTACGGGTGAAGTCAATGGAACCGGATGATTTACTATAATTCAATCAGTTAATAGCTAGAGAAATTAACTATTGTTGATTTATCACTTCAATATTTGCTCTGGAGCAAAGCCGCCTTAAGGAATGCTTTGAGGGAAAGTGTTATGGCTGAATTTTCTGCAATCTTTGAACCGACTTAAACGATGAATTAGACGAGCAAACAACAAAGAAATGACCTAAGGCATTGGGAAGCATCCAAAAAAGGTTAAAACGGGGAATATAAAAAAATTTGAAAATAGTTGAAAACCTGGAAAGTCACATTTTTGAATCGGGGTCTTAAGGTCGGTACCGAGTTGACTTGGAGCCGACACACAAATTCCTCAAGACGGACTTAGATCAAGCAAAGAAAACTCAAGCACGGCAACCTTGAGAAATACTCAGGTCAAGCTCAAAGCAAACACTCAAACTCCTCGAGTCCGACCATAAGTCAGTTCGATGTCGATCAATGAGCCATGATTTGGTGAAGATCGATGAAGCACTGTGGAGCTTTTCTAGGATGACATGCATGGTCTGTAGAATGTACGGAGCAATTTTCAAAGATTGTTTCGGAGGTTTTCACCTATAAATATAGGTGGAGAGCGCTTGAAAAAAGGACCGTTCTCTTCATTTCAAAATTCCTTGACTTTGCCATGATCAGTAATAACATAATTTGTAGAAAGCCATAGAAATCAAATAACAAAGTTTAAGTGGAAATAGGAAATCGAATTTTCCAAACTACTCTAAAAATTGTGTGTTCTTCTTTGATATTTCTAATTTTTTTTCTTAATAATTTTCATGTCCATTACTTCGTTTTGAAATAGTGGTAGTACATGGGACTTGGATACGATCGAAAATTTCGAAGATAGAAATTAATTGCATAAGATGAAATAAAATCAACCAAGCTTAAAATGGATACAACTTATTAGAATGTCTAATAAGAATTCTCGTGCATTCAAGAGAAACTATGACTTTCTGTTAATGTCGAGAAAAATAATTATTAATGATAACAATTTTCTTAGTTGTCAATAAGCTATGAATTTTATAGATGGCAAGATGCTTTAAATCCATAATGTATTCCAAGTACATTATTAAAATATGATTTTGATAGTTTTACCCAAAAGGATATGATCCATTGGCCTTAAATGTGTGTCTTCGGGAAGATCAATATAGTTGGAATTATATAAAGCATAGTAAATAGGAAGTGGCTTTATTGATTTCAAGTGTTAAGACTAGTGAAGTTATTTCGCTAACCAACATGATTAAGTCCATTTGAATTCTATAACAATTATCACACAATTTGATTTTGAGTTTTGGCACACTAATATTGGAACATAACTTCTAAATAATGATTTAAAAGAGACTCTTTGCACATAAAAACCAAAATGTCTCGATGTCAGTGGAAGCAGTAACATGATCTGTATGTTTGGATATGATCCAAAAGTGAATACAACAATGGTATCCAATAAGCATTAGAGTTGAACAAGTATTTTGAAAGACGAAGGAACTGGGGCAGCCCACAACGAAAGAAATGGGTGAATTTCAATTTTTTTTCCATTTTGGATGTTTAATAAGCCTATGAAGTCTAAATGTATAGTAGATGCAATCTAATAAAACATTAAATAAAGTCTTATTTTATTTAAAGTTGGTTAAAAGGAAGTTTAAAATTAATTTAGTTTAGATGTATAGTGCATCAAATACACTCAACAATTGTTTATAAGAGTTAATTTAAGGAAGGAAACCATTCATTTCTTTCCCTAAAAATAGGTAATTAGTTGAGAGTATAATAAACATTATATGAAGAGAAAAAACTTCCATTTTCTCTCTCTAATTAAATTGATTGGGTCATTAAATGATATTAATTAACAATCTATTCATGGCATAAAATGTAGCTATTGTCCACATGTACTTTACTGTAAATTGTGTAAGTGCAACAAATCTGATAATGTATAGAGATGGTATTTCCTACATATGTGTCTTTATTGTCCATAGTATTATTTATATACATACATATATTTACATTTATATATAATATACATATACATATACATATACATATACATATACATATACATATGATAAAATTAAGTGTTACTTTTATAACTCCAAAAAGTTGGCCATTTGAATCTAGTTTCAAAACATAAAGTTTTTAAGATTAAAAATTATGATTTTACATAAAAGTCCATCATATAAATTCAATTCAAACTATATATATATAAATATATATATATATATATATATATATATATATGTATGTATGTATGTATGTATGTATGTTTGTATGGATGTATATACAAGCACATAAATTTGTGTGGTATATATACACAAACAAAAATCATTGTAAATAATGTTTTAAACTTAATACATCTTTATGTTAAAATTTATAATTTAGTATATGTTCCGAGATAAAGTAACAACTAAAGCTTAACTTTAATTTTAAAAGTAAATCCAAGGGTTTATGATATTTTGCAATAAGTCCAATTATATTTATAAAGAAAACCTTTTCGTAACTTTAAACGGAAGTATGCAAAACCAAAAGGTTGAATTTGAAACATTGAACACAAAACATACATGCATACATAAATAAATTACATATGCTTCCTATTTGAATCAATAAAAAATCATTAATTAAGACTTAAATTTTAATAAAAGTGTAACAAACTTGAAAGGACAATCAGACATATATGTATATGTTGCAAAGGTTTCATATTTAAACAATTAAGCAACATGAAAAATAATTAAATATGGGATCATATAATGTAGATCTAATAATAACATAAAAATTGAAAAAAAAAATCGAAACTGATTCAAATTAAAATAACAACGTGAATACATGTAATTAATTTAGATGGAACAAAAAGGATCTAATCTATTTGACCAAATAAACAAATATACGGATGAGATGAAATGGGAGATGGATCTAAATTACATAAACAAGTTGAATGATGAATATATAAAATTAGAATTATCACCTTGAGATGTTGCCAAGAGAATGCACATTGAATGATGAATCAAAGGCTCTTAGATTCCATGAATCAATCTCTGAATTTTGTAAGAATTAAGAGATTAGAACCACCTTTTGTTATTAATTTTGTTTGATATTTTGTTTTGAAAATTTAAAGGTTAGCAAGCCATGAAAATTCAAAATCCTCTGATAAAAGACCAGGAGGGATGATTATGACAGGAAATAAAAACAATCGTATAATAAAATAAAGGGAGATGTGTTTAAAGGAATGATAGAAACCTTTCATATTCCTTCTTAAAACTCACTACAAGAAAAACAGTCTTTTATAGCGGCATATAGCCACTATTAAACACAACTATAGCAGTTTTATTAATGCTGTATATTGACATATTATAAAAAGGAATTGCACATTTATAACGCGCAAAAAAACCGCTATAAAATAGCTTGATTTCATAGCATAAAGTTGCCGCTATAAAATAGTTATTCTATAGCGCCTATTTCGCGCTATATATCATCATGTTTATAGCATATTCTACATCCATTTACAGCATATATATACCGCTATAAAATGTGTAGATACAATAACGTCTATTTGTTGCTATCCTTTGACAGTAACCTCATACATTGCATTATCTGTTATAGTACTTATGTCATATAGTTAATGTCTTTTTAGGAGCTATGCTTTATTTTACTATATATTTGATGCATCCTGCTATTACATTTTAATAATAACAATCAAAATGAACCTTCTTTAAATACATAACAATTTAAACAATGTATGAACGAAAAAATATAATAATTAGCAAATGTAACACATATTCTTGATAATAAAAAAGTATCAAACTAATAAAAAATAAGTTCAATACATGAGTTATCAAATTCAATACATATTCATGATAACAAAAGACAATATAGTTCAAAATTAACGTCTATAAGTACCAAATGCATCACTAAGAACTTGAACTGCACAATGTCTTTCTTCATGCATGTCTTCGGTCATTGGTAGTACTTCCTGAAAATTCAGAACTAATTGAAAATAATCGTATAAAACTGTGATGAAACTTACAGGTTATTAGTGGTACCTTCTACTATTAGATGGATGAAGATTTGCATAACTTTTTCTCCTAGGCGACTGTTGCATGTTTGCGATAGTGATATTGCTAAAGCAACTTTCTGAACAATGATTATAGTGTTTCTAACATAGTCCCTAACCATTGCTGCCACGTTTTCCCTTAGATGATCCTCATAAGTGAACTGGAAGGCGATTGTAAGTACGGTTCTACAGTTGTGTGTATGCGAAGTGTTTTTATAGGCAGCAGCAGATATTGCACCAGTTCCTACTTCTAGTGCTGAAGCAAGGTCAAGCGTTCTACTCCTAGTAGGTAAATCCTATATAAATTATGACGTTATCAGCTAAACGTTTAAACTTGGTACTAGTTGCATGCAAAAGTTAAATTACCATTTTAGATTCAAGTGGAATAACACGGAAGCCCGAGGGAAGAAAATGCACATCATCAGCAAAAGCTTCGTCTATTGGTGCAAACACAAGTTGAGTGCATGAATTAACTGAATTCTCATCCATTCCACTACATAGCTGCAGTTCAAAAAAATGCATTAGTAAATTTATTAAAGTAACATTAGTTTTTCAAACATGCAAACCAACATGTAGTAGAAACATGTCCCTTGTAATAACATTTTCTTGGTTAAATCCTTGACTTTGCAGTCGTGCAACCTCCAGAAACTACAATTTCAGACAAGATGTATTAGTTGATATGACCTTTTTCTTCTTATGAACTAGTCAGAAGAACTGGCATAATACCTCTTCATTTTCTGTAGTATGGCAAAGAGGCAACATAACTTGACCAGCATATAAGCTGTTACAACCTCCAACTTTAGGAACAGAGTACGGACTTGCTCTTATAGATGCAGTTGAATATGCATCTACACCATAATTGGTCCACTCAGACCTATGTTTCCTTATGAACCGAACAAGCAATCCAGGTGTCACATTCTACACCATAAAAATTATTTCAAATTAAAATAAGAAGAAAAGGCACAGGTGAGTGAGACTGTAGAATGTTATGTATAGAATAAAACCTGCAAAAGCATGGATGCCTTTGCACATAGGATGCCCCCAGAAGAAGGATACAATATATGAGTCTAGGAATGTCACCACTTAACTGGTTTTGTGCTAGATCCCTGTGTAAAAACAACTGGACATATTCTTTTGGTTGCTTCTTCAATCATAGCAGGTAAATACTATTTTTGGTTATAAAATAAAAATCATGGTTTCAAAATCATAGTAGGTGAACAGTCGTCCTTTTCAATTAGAAAAAGAACATAGTTTAGGTTCGATCAAAAGCAAACAAGTCATTACATCTAAGGGTTGTGAATATGTAGAACTTATACCTAGCAAAAACCAACCAAACCGAATCAAAGACACATTCAATTTGAAGCAAATTGCATCAAATGAAGCACTATTCCATCCATGCTTAATAAGTTAAACGGTACATATTTATATGCATATTCGATTATAATTAATTGCAATCAATTATCAATACACCCATTGGGTACATAGTGCGCATCCAACCAAGGCTATAACACTGATACTATAAGAACTGACTTATTGTATTAAATGAACAACAAAATACATCATACAAACTAATTTACATAACAAATTAGTCCCAAATACAAGAATTTGTAATGCACGTACGTATATACTAAAAGGCTTGTATGCAGGTCAACCCTACAACTTTTCCTCAAGTCTTTTTAACACTTTTGAACACAGAACTAATAATTACAAAAACTAATCCTCTATGACTTCACTTCTCGTTTTGACATAAAATTAATTTCAATTGTAATATTGAATTAAAATGGTCAGTATTACTGCCCATAAATAGTGAAATAATGAAGTGCCGTTACCTTAAAGATCTTTCTATTTGAAATAGTTGAATCGCAAATATATGCAATTACAAAGGATCCAGTAATAACACCCACAATTTTTTCTACAGCCATCTTAAACTTACATGTAACGAAACTGAATTGGTTCAATATAAATCTCAAAACACAACTATTAGTCAAAAGAAATCAATGTTTAAAAAAGAAAGAAGTGGACAAAGTTAAAGATAGCTAATGGTGGCACTAAAAGTTGTGTTGAAGATTATCCCAAAAATGGAAAATGCTGAAAAATAAAACTTCTATTATCATGTATTGTTGAAAATGTAATGGAATAACACGTCATTTCATAAGCTACTTCGTTAACTTGGTTAATACTTTAGAATTTATTATTATTATTCTAAACTTAGATAATTATTATGAAACTTAATTATTTTTATAAACTTAGTTAATTTATTATTATTATTATTATTATTATTATTATTATTATTATTATATAAACTTAGTTATTTTATAAAAAATTAGCTAGACTGGTTAATATTTTATATTATATTATTTTTATTATTTTTATAAACTTAGCCAATTTTCATAAACTTAGTTGAAAATACAACCTGGATTTTAAATCATAATTTACACTAGTTGCAGAATACGTTATATTTTATTATTTATTAATGTTATTATAACCTTAGTTATTTTTAGTATAACTTAGTTAACATTGCTAATACATTATTAGTTACTAATGTTATTGTTACTATTATAATTTTAAACTTGGTTAATTGTTATGAAACTAAATTAATTATTATAAACTTAGTTTCTTTGTTGTTATCATTATTATTATGATTGTTGTTGTTGCAGTTAGTATTATTATAAGCTTATTTAATTTTTGTAAACATTGGATAAATTACTATTATTATAAACTTCACTAATTTTATCAGACTTAACCAACGAAGTAAAATTTATAATCTTAGTTAATTTATTATTATTGCTTAAATTTAGTTAATTTTTTAATGTTTTATAATTTACTATTATCATTATAAACTTAGTAAATTTTTATAAACTTATAGTAAATTTATCATCATCCTTATATATATATATATATATATATATATATATATATATATATATATATAAGAATAAAGATAGAAATAAGTAAACAAATAAATTGGTATATTTGGGTGTTCCTTTAGTAGAGCCCAATTAATTTGTATAAAAGATTTGATAAAATGTGTTTATTGCTTTTGAGACAAAGATTATTTGCAGAGAAGATAACTAATGTTCGTATCATCACATATTACATTGCTTGTGAATACAATATGTGTTTATAATGGATACAAGAAATGATATGCTTGATGGGCTGAGTAAAAACCCACTATCCAAAAGTATTTGCATGACTTGATGAAGCCAACTTATTCTCGTTCCATAGTGTGCTGTGCTGCTACATTTCATTCGTTGCCCCTTCAAACATAACCAAGGGTAAGGGTTGCGAATTATTCTCAATTCCACACCGCCATTAAATTAAATTAAATCAAGACTTAAATCTATTCAATAATTAATAGTAATTGGAGAGATTCGATTTGAAATAATATTTATATCATAAGGTATTAAGATTCTGGTAATAATATCAGGAACTAACTGAACCATTCTGAAACACCAAATGGATATAAAAAGGTTATGAGAAAAAATACATACCTGTTATAGAATAAAGAAAATAGGAATCCATTAGAGAGAGAGGCAGAAGACATATTATTTATTCCTGAGAATAGATTATCTATTTACATTACATTAGTACCTTTATATAGAGGCCTATGAGCTTGGGGTAGAACTAATCCCACGATGTGGGACTAAATACAAAACAGTATATAGCATATTCACTATTTATATTTACATATATTATAACACTCCCCCTTGAATATGTGTCTTCAAAATCTTGAATCCTCTGATAACTAGAAATTGTCCGTTTCGAAATGTGTATGATGATTGCTTCCCCTCATTATTATCTTGCTTGCATTTATCCATTCAGTCGATATATATATTGTCCGTTGCCTCATTAAAACCTCTGTAAGGAAAACCCAATGGGAAAAACCTTGAAAGAGGAAAAGAGTGCAACTTGTGAAATTATAGATATCATACTAAAAATGATATTCCTTCTAAGAGTTTGATACTTCGAGATCAAAATAATGCCTCATTAAAACCTTACTAAGCAAAACCCTATGGGAAAAATCTTAGTGAAGGAAAAAGAGTACAATATAGTACGTCATATTTCAATAATTTATTGCATCAGATAGAGTTTAATACTTCTGGATCAATTTAATACGTCAGTAAAAACCTTACAAAGGAAAACCCGATGGGAAAAACCTTAGTCAAGGATAAAAATATAATTTAACTTAAATAACATATTTGAGATGTTATTTCTTGAAAAGACGTTTGGTTCTTCTAGATTAAAATAATGCATCATTAAAACCTTAATAAGAAAAACACAGTGGGAAAAATCTTAAACAAGGAAAAAGAGTACATTATAGCTTATTTCAAATGTTACTAGGGAGTTGATACTTCTGGATCAAGATAATGCCTCGTTAAAACCTTACTAATAAAAACCCAATGGGAAAAATCTTAGTTAAGGAAAAAGAGTGCATTATAAAATACTTATGAATTCTCCCCCTGATTTTAATTTTTCCTCTGAATTCATATTCGTCTTTCGATAACTTAAATCGGTTATAGATACTTCTGGATCCATAAATATGTATCTCATTCATAATACAATTTATTAATAGTTTTCTTTGATACAATCAAATTTTATAAGATTGTTTCTTCCAAATATGGTTTGCATTTTATGCATTTGTATGCTACTTTTATGAAAAACACTTCATGTGCTTTCATTTTTATGCTTCAAATTAGTTTTGTGCATTACAACTATACATCTTTCATGAATAGTAAAAATTTCATTACAACATTACTAGAAAGCAGGAAGTAATCTACTCATCTTGAAGTATTTCAAGATTTTCATTACAACAATACTTAAAAGAAATTTGTAATCTACACTTCATGTCTTTTGCATTCTTTATAACTACAAAAGTTATATATATTCTTCAGAAATTTGTATACTTTAATAAGTGTTTGCATATCGCAACTATCACTTCAATGGATATTAAGAGTTTCATTACAACGATACTTAAAAATAGGAAGTAATCTACTCATCGTGAACTATATCAAGATTTTCATTACAACAATACTTAAAAGTAGGTTGAAATTTACTCTCCTTGTTCTTTGCATTCTTTATAACAATGAAAATTATTTATATTCTTCAGGAATTTGTATACTTTCATTATTTAATATGATTTTAAACCACATTTATACCTTCAGGGTATATAAGCATTTCAAGTACTTTCGGTACTTTGCGGACTACATGTCCATATTTCTCTACTATTAAAGGATTCATGATGGCCAGTCATGTTTTCCCCTAATTCAAGATTCTTAATCTATTAATAAATATAAGTGCTTTATTATTTGCAAATTTATCATCGATGATTATTTCTTGTCAGTTCTAGACATGATTTATTGAGATCTCTTTAATTATGTTTTAGGTACCCAACCCACTTCTAGGGTTATTTGAGAATCATGTCATGGATCTCTTTCAGAGCATCCTTAAGTCTTTCTTCAAGAACACTCACCTCCTTTATTTAGCATCTTTATTACTTATTCCAAAAATATTTTGAACTGGCTTTTGAACCATATTTCAGATGTGGTTTACAAATTTTGATCCTTCAGGGATTCAAGTCTATATTGGAGAAAGTCTACTAGGGATAATATTGATAATATTTTGCATCATTGTATATTTTAATAAATATTTAACACTGATGATCAAAATGAGCTTGTATCCCTTTATCCTCCCCCTCAATGTTGACAAACATTGTCATATTAAATAATAATCATTTTTGGACTCTCATTTTGATCCATTTATGATTTTGCTACTAGAAAGTACATCATACATATTAATAATAGGAGGATAATTCTTTTATAAGATGCATTCAATTGATATTGATTATTAGAGTTTGTTCTCATTCATTGATCTAAGCAATTGGAGGAATTTACTTATTGTGCAGATCATTTGAATACATACATGACTTCAGGTCATTCAACATTTATGTTGATTGAATTTTAAATCACTAAATAATGTCTATGCATAATCTATAAGATGAGCTTATAACAAACTTCAGGTTGTTAGCTAAATATTTACATATATGGATGTATACGTGCGTCCACGTATCACATATATATTATAAAATTTTCATATTCTTTCTCATTTGAATTAGTGATTTTTAGAACAAACTATTACAAGGATACAAACTATTAATTTCTATTTATAAATCAATGTCAATGCAAACCTGTCAAAACAGCATGATAGTTTTCAAAACATTTGATTTGAAACCGTATCGAACTTCTGGTTCGAATAAAATGTACACACAACTTCAAGTTGTTAAGTTTTATTCCTCAATTATATCTCAAATATCAGTTTTGAACCTAATTATGATTACTTATCAAGGAATAATTTTTAATTGCGCATAGACATTTCTACACATCTCTATTGAGAGTTCTGTAAAAAAATTACAGCAAAAATAATAATAGTATCTTCTAGATACTTGGAATGTTATAGATACAGATTTTCTCAGGACCGTATGTATAGCTCTCAAACTTTTAGGATCTAATCTAAACTAAATTTGGATCCTTTATAATCAAATTTCTATGCATTTATTTGGTTTAACAAAATTACCAAACATATAAGCAAATCTCTTCTAGAGATATGTTATCATTTCCTAATTTATTTGTCTCTTTTAGGGATATTTTATTATAACTACTTCTGGAGTGAACTTATCTCTTCTAAAGATATATATATGTACTATTGGAATGTCATATCAATGTGCAATGTTTCTATTTGTAGAAATTACATAATTACTACCTTTACAATAACATAAAACATCTCTACTGGATTTTTTTTCTGTAACTATCTTTGAAATGACATATCAGACTTTAAATACAATAACAAAATTAGATGCACCAAATGAAAGTAAGATGCAAAAGATAAAACCACTACTTCTGGAGTGTAACATTGGCATACAATATCATTTTTTTTCTCGATAAATTATTGTTATTACTCAAAAAAAAATTATATCATTATTCCTTTGGGGAATATAGTATTTCCTTTTAAGGAATTGCAATGTAACAAAAATAAAATTTCTATAACATCTCTTCTGGGATGTTATATTTTGCAATATAAATATAAATAAATCTCTAGAACAACTTTTCAGGAGAACACACACATCCAATGATGTTTGATATATCATATAACATAATATCTTCAGGATATTTGGTTAATATGATATAAATACGAAGATATAAGGTAAGGTATAACTCATTTGGAGATTTTTGTAATCTCTTGAATGCAGCATTATTATCTCATATGATAATATATTATTTTCCTTTAACTTCTTCAAGAAGTACAACCTTATCATTTTACACAATTTCAATAGAGCTTCGGGCTTCTAATTCATGAACTTCAAGTTCACTAATTTATTATGAACTTCGGGTTCTCAAATTTTGTGTAAACTGTCTTTTTTTTAGAAGCTTGTACATTTTGAAAATTTTTAAAAAATACTGACAAGAATTCGAGCTTGTAAAGTTTGTCAGAAAATCTTTTCATAATTCCAGACTTCAGGCCTTGGACTTTGAGTTATACAACTTCTATTAAAATAATTCCTTTGAGTTGTTAAACCTATTTTTTCCGTTATAACAGACATTACTTGTCAAAATAAATACATCAAATAGTAAATCATACGTCTATTCTTATTCCAAACACAAACATACAACATCATTTAATTTACAATAATCAATGCATTTAATGCATTTATGACAATAAATGATTTAATTTATTACCATAACACTTGCAAATAATTCATTGTGATAAAAATAACTACAATTAACCTTTATGTGGTTTAGGATATAACTACTGTCATAGCAAAATAATTTCATTATAAATATATGAACTAATTGAATAAACAGTACTCAAAGTAACACAATTTCATCTCAAATATAGGTTCAACATTACTCAATAATAAAATTAAAATGAATATCTTAAAGCGAAACTTTATTTCCTAATAATCAGAATTTCTAAATAAACAAAATTACCTCAGATCTATCCATATCATTCATAATCATAAATAATTATGAATCTCAGATCCAAATCATTATTATTTTCATAAGAAAACTACCAAATTTATCAAAACAAACATGTAAATCTTCAAATCAACACAAGTTATTTTAGAAATTCAGGAAATTAAGATTATTTCAGATCTATTATATTTGATCTATTATATTTTACCTTTTGAAAAGTGATTGGATGCATGGAAGAAGTAAAAAAATTAGAAAATAAACTTCCTATTAGAATGCCTTATTTTTAATTAAAAAGAAAGAGAGTAGAAGAGTAGATATGTTTCTATATATTTATTTGGTTTAGTAAAAACACCAAATATATCAACAAATCTCTTCTGGAGATTTTTTTTAATATATTATTTTCACTACTTCTGGAGTGAACAAGTTTCTATACATTTATTTGATTTAGTAGTTAATATCATTGGCAAATATTTTTAGAACTTCAGGTTCCAATTTTACTTTAAAAAAAAAAGTCTTTGTTTAGTACTTTAAATCCTGAATGGTACAACTTGATTTTCATTATCAAACTTCAGGTTTGATTGCAATTGAAATTTACCATAATCTGAATTAGATTTTCTAATAATTCAAAGCTTCACATCTCAAATTTATATATTTGAGTTTTGATATATAATCCTTTTTTTTTAGTTAGAACTTCTGGTTCTTTATTTTGAGGAAACTTGTAATTTACTGATTTATGAAAACTACAGGTTCTCAATTATTATTCCTTTTCCCTTTTTTTTAAAGGAAACATTGGAAGATATTAAGCTTATCATGTAAGCTTTTACTAATGTTTCCATTCAGTTAATACGATCTTTTAGATATGTATTATATTTATATTTGTTTCTCTTAGAAACAATAAAATATTTCTTCTGGAAATATAAATCATATATCAAAATAATTTCCAAAGATTCATTCAAATCTAAATCAAATCAAAAGGTTTTCAAAATGAAAACCCCATTTACCAACCATGTTTGATTTCTCAAATCCATGTCCAAACTAAATACAATCAAATTCAAAAAATTTGCTTTAATCAACAATATCAAATTTTGTCAAGTTCAAACTTGCATTCCAGAATGAATGAACTAAAAAACATAAAAATAAGTATGATATTGAGATCTACAATATAATAAGATCATAAAAATAGCAAAAAAAAATTAGATCTGAAATATAATAACTAATGAAATAAGAATCAGATCTCAAAGTTTAGATCTATATAAGATCTAAAATTATAAGACTAATATAATAAAATTTAAAAAAATAAGACAACATATTCAGATCTGAAGAAGTAGATCTAGAATGGAATGAGATATAAAAAAAATGATTTGGAAGATTAAATCATCAGAAAAATGACTTACCGTTATGAGATCTATAATTGCATCTGGAAAAGAATAGATATGATTTCATGAATTATCACAATTGTAGATCCATAATTTTTTTTGTATAGATCGTGCTGATAATGTGTTATAGAATAAAGAAAATAGGAAGCCATTAGAGAGAGAGAGGCAGAAGACATATTATTTATCCCTGAGAATAAATTATCTATTTACATTACATTAGTACCTTTATATAGAGGCCCATGAGCTTAGGGTAGAACTAATCCCACGATGTGGGACTAAATACAAAACAGTATATAGCATATTCACTATTTATATTTACATATATTATAACAATACCTATTAAATCTGACATTAACTTTGGTTCTTTCTCTTCTTTCTGTAGTAGTTTTTAAGGCTAAGGAAGCAATAGGGAATTCAGGAAGCCCATTTTCATCAAGGTATAGAACTACCACTTCTCTTTTTGCATAAGCATCCACTTGGATAAAGCATGTTTTACTCAAAATGTTTGATTTGCTGCTTCTTATGGGGATCAGAAGCCTCTCTCTCTCTCTCGTATATTTCACGTTCGCCCATCATATTGTTCAGTCGTTTGATGTCCATTACCTTGACATCATAGAAGAAAATATAAGTTCTAGTTAAGTTAAAGGTGTATCAAGTATCTGTTGAAAATAGCTATGTACCAAATATTTTGTAAAGCTTTTAACAAATAAAACTTTACAAACCAGCAACTAAAAAAAGGTAGAGTGCTTTAAGAAAACCTCACATGATCAGCTAATGTCAGTTGGTTTTCTACTCATTTTTGCAATGCAAAGATGAAGTGCTATTTTGACATCTTCTCCCACGTTTAAAATTGTATACATGTCATATTTAAGAAGCGTCTTGTAAGAAACCATGGATCAATTTGTTTGAAGTCTTTTTGTAAAGGATTGACTAGCATATTTAATAGATAAGAAAAAGATACTTTGCAAACATTAAGCGTCCAGATGATTTTTCTCAAACATGTATACATATTATCACGGCTACTAATAGTAGGGAAACAAGGCATAAATATTTGTTTAATAAAGATGTTTCAACAAATATACATATTACTCTACCGTAGTTGGAAATGAATGCTTAGACTAGTGAATGAAATGATATTCTGAAAATTATTATATCCTATAGAATATATTTTATCTAAGTAAAAATTAAGATATATGTATTTAAAAAATGTATTGGATATAAGGGGAATCAAGTCATTAATCATGTTTTTAGAAAATCAGGCTGAAACCAAACAAAAATGGTCAGATTACCAATTATTGTAAAAGGCTTTCTCTAAGTCTATGATATTTAAAGTTAGAAAAGAATTAGCTCCATTTCAAAACGAACTACAAAATGTGCTTTTAAGTAATGGCAGTAATCGTGGTGGTGGTGGTCGTCGTCGTTGTGGTGGTGATCGTCGTGATGACGGTGGTCATCATCGTGGTGTCGGTGGCGGGGGCGGTAGTCATCGTAGTAGTGGTACTACAAATAATAATAAAAATAAATCTCCATAACCATTATTAAACTATAGCCTTTTGAGACATCAAATATCAAGTTCTGTGCATTCCTTTCGTATGTTAGGTTAGACAACGACACTGTTTGATAACAAGCTGATAGTCAACTAATAAATGAGCTTCAATTAAAATTTTTGAGATCAAGATGAATAATACTATGAGTCTATAACTTGTTAACTACCATATGGGAACAACTTATATAGTCCTAGACTCCAGGTAATATCCTATTAGTATATAGTTTAAACTTTAAAAAGCATAACCTCAATAGAAAGAATCCAGATATTGATCGAGTGAATTTAATCTTGGTAAAAACAGTCTAAATTCTATTCATGATGCTTGGTTACCAAGTTGCTTACATTTTTAACAATGAAATTTAATATATTTGTAAAGCTGGATCAAAGGTTTGTGCTCTATGCTAAAGTCCACAACCCACGCGAATGTGCAAGGGGAATTTATTGCTACTAGCCTAAAACTAGTGATAGTTTAAAGAATCACATAAATTAATTTAGTGCCGCTAGCCTAAATCTTTCTTGATAAAACTTTGCAGATGGAACTTATAGTACTCAATCTACATATCATAATACATTATGCAGTTTCAACTGTAACATGAATTGATATAGGTTATTATCTTGGCTGAATATAAAATTATATCTTCTTTATTCAGTTTCAAAGAATGAATGCTTCCGAATGATGCAAGATTTAAAGAAGTTCGAGGTTCTGCCTAAAACATAAAATTGACCATGGACAAGAACTAATTTAAATTGTTTAGATCCAACAGGAAATGCTCTCTGCATCATAGATTATCTTACTTGAGAACCTATCACCACAATCAACAAATCTTTGGGGCGTAGGCATCTACATCCTCCACTTTCACCCTTGTAAATAAAGTAAATTATAAGTTTAAGTGATAAAAGATCCATTAGCATAAAAATAACATGTGGATTAAAAATTTCGTGCCTTAACTTAACCACACTTAGATATAACCTCCTTATGTGATATCTTACGGCATTGTACAAGTCCAAATTTATGATAAGTATAGTATTATAACCTACTTATGTGTCATTTCTCAAGTATATCAAGAGTTCTAATTTTTTCCCTTTACTGCTTTAAATGATAACCCAGTAATATAGACATTAGAATTTTAATGATATAAGAGACCATCACCTATTCAGTTTTTTTAATAAGCAATTCAAATTCAAGGTCAAAATACAATAAGTGGAAAGGCTAAATTGTATATCATAAATGTGTATGTTCAAACTATATATTTCTAACTTCGTTTACATCCGTAAACCTTATCGTTGAAATCAACTCTGCCAACAGCCAAAATTTTGCTACACAACCAATTGACAATCCATTCATCTCCTCATCAAAGTCAAATAATACTATCATTCCAAAAATACTATCCAAAGGCTTACAACTCAACAGTTTCAAATCATAATTCGAAAAATAAAAAAGGAATTGAAGAAAGAATTCACACCACAGCAAGGGACGAGACTCCATAGACGTTTTATCAGAGCATCAATTTCAAGATCCGGAATTATATTCGTCGACATCTCTAGGCTTGATAGCGCGGTGTTATTAATGATGAAACCTCTAGAATCAACAACAAGAATAAACTCAAAGGTATAAGCAAGGCAGCTGAAACTGATGGCAATAGATTTTTGCTAGGGTGGTGTAACTTTTGATGCGAGGACGATAATTTTATGAAGGAGGATAATAGTTTGGTTTGGGATAGGAAGAAAAAGTTAATCCTTCTAAAAAGGAGGAAAAATACTAAACATTGGAATATTAAAAAAAAATTCATCCATGGTTCGAGCAGGTGTCGACATCAGACAACCGGCAGCTTTTCAAGGCATACAAATATCGACGACGGTTGGGATCTGCTGATTTTGTGTTTGAGGAGACATTATTTGAGAAAGAAGGAAGAAGGAAGAAGAAAAGAGGGAAATAATTTGAGGAGGAGGGAAGAGCAAAATAATTAGATTAGGACATGGCCAAAGGAAATAATTAGCGGTAGAAAACATTATGCAACCAAACACTGGCTCTAAATAAATAAAAAAATAAATAGACAATAATACAATGAAACAACGCGTTATAAGTTAACATTACAAAAGACTATTTTTCTTGTAGTAACATTCCCCTATTAATTCCTTTTTAAATGCTAATCAGATCCTCTCTCTCTCCTCTACATGCATGGCTAGCCATAGATGGTGCCACATGGACCCTTAAAAATTTCCAAAATCTCATTAACGTCAATCTCATTTAAATCCAATTCAAATGTGTGTGCATTTATAACTTTTATACATGCACACCATTAAATGCTAATGTTATTCAAATAAATTAAAATAAAATTTTAATAATCAATATTTCACAAATGCTAATTAATTTAATTTATTTAAAGTCCCCTTTTTGTGTTATCATGTTTAAATCAAATTTAAACACTGTAAAGATATCATTTATCAATATGCGGGTTTATAACTCATATATATATGCACTTACTAAATGCTAAGGTCATTCAAACAAATTAAATAAAAATTTAGTAATTAATATTTCATAAATATCAATTAATTTACAATAATTATAAATTAATTAAATCATGTGGTTCATTTAGAGCATGCATCATTTCGGTTGTGCGACTCAAAGGTGTAAATTCAGTCAGCGATTAGTATCAAACTATTCGAACATTAACGTTCCCACGTCACTTAGCAGGTGGTGTGACATTTGGACTGAATTTATCGCTTACACATCTTTTAGTAAAATCTAATTTTACTGATTATAAGAAGTACCTGATAGTGACAATTATTTACAATAATTCTCTTCATCAATACTACATCACTTCGGATTTATGGAATTTGGTAATGGTCGAAATTTCAATATCATCCACATTCAACGTTATAGCCCAGACATAAAGTTCTTGGTCCATTTATAACAATTATTATTAACCGAAATGCTTTGGCCAAAGACTTTGACTTGAAGTTGACTTCAGTTGAACGTGATATTAATCTCAGAGGAGACGAATCATCTCTTGAGTAGTGTTTCACTTCTAATGCTTCCACTCAACCCAACTATAGTTGTTCAATGGACATCGTGCCACGATTTAACTATAATCAAAGTGGAGCTTTCACATAGAAGATAAAAAGTACTCTTAAGTCGAAAGAACTGTGTAAATTAGTTACATCGATATTCTTTGCTTGACCTTAGGTATATTAACCAACAGAAAACTATCGAGTGAGTCATTCCGTAGTTATCCAATAACTATCAATAGTAACCCCTTGGTGGCCACAATAGTCATGAGTAATACACTACCCAACTTTTGAAGAGTGTTACGTACTCTAGTCTCAATGGATACATCGATATCCAGTTTCGATGTATCTTGACTTGGAACATTTAAAATTGTATATTTGTTTCATTGTGATAAATTACTCACACTTACAACACTTTGTAACTACTATCAAAAAACATACCATTTATGGATTTTCTATTAAACATATTAAATAATATAACCACATTATATCAAGTATATAATAGAAAGAAAACACCTTCATTTCGAACAAGATTGGTCAACAAGTTAGATATATGTAACAAATTACATAATTGCCCCTATAGCACATCCCTAACTCTATCAATCTCCCACTTGCATTTGGGGTCAATTATGGAATCTTATTCCAACTTCTCCAATCGGTTTTCTCAAAACCAATTAGATCAATCCCTTTATGAACGGGTATGCCATTGTGTTTTAATTATCTACTTTGTTAATCAATTCTCTTCGATGATGATATACTGCTTTATCATGTGGAACAATTCATAGTATGTCCCTCGACCTCTAGTGAGCTGCAAGTTCTATTATGAACCAAATCAGGACATTGTTATCATATAACAATGTTTATGAGATTCTTAACATTTGGAATCAGCTCGGTTATAAACTTGTGCACTTATATTTTTATATACATTGTTTATTGTAGCACTATTCTAGGCGATGTACTTAGCCTTTTTCATTGAATTAGCCATGGTCTTTCATTTGGAACATTTCCAACTGAAAGATTCTTAACTTGAATTTATTATTGACATATTATACCCAGTATCACTTATGAAGTTCGAGTCTGAACACTCCTTCATAAGTTGTTTTTGTTTGAGTAAATAATTCTCTAGTATTTCATAAATACATGAGAACACTTCATATAACCATTAAGTGATATCAATTTGGATTTGATATTTGCTTCATGTATCAAATACATAAACAAATCATGATATCACAGACAACATAACATGTATGATGATTCCTATTGCCAACGCAAAGGAATCAATCTTACATGTTCTGTATTAAACATATTAATAAGGTGTCCTTGCATATCATTTAGGACATTCCCGACATCTCTTATGCTTGCTATAAATTTCATCATTTATTAATCCAGTGTTGAGTATCAAAACAAATGAGGTTGATTTTAACACAAGTGCATCGTTAAAATAAAAAATGTGTTGTTTACTTATAATTTCGAATATCAATGTGCCTTTTAACGTTCTTTCTTATGAACACACATTTCCTCTGCACTTTGATTGAAAATCAAACTATTTGATATTTCTATCAAAATACTTGTTCAATCTTGATGCTTATAAAATGATACTTTTGTATCATTTCTTGGATCATATCCAAAAATTCACAAACTCAATTTCACTCCCACTGACTTCAAGTCATTTTTGGTTAATATATGTATATAGCTTAGTCTAAATCGTTATTTAGAATTTTTGTTTCAATAGATATATACCAAAACACTAAGTCTTATCAAGTGGTAATTTTGTGAGTAAATCTGAATTGACTTAAACATGTTGATATCGAATCTATTATGCTGATTTCAACAATTGAAATTTGCGATATTATTCTTATCAACGTTGCTCATTTAATTCCAACTACATTAGTCTTACTCACAATGACACAATTGTGGTCGATGGACCTTATCCCTTCAGTTACGACCAACAAAATCCATATTTGATCGCGTACTTGGAATTCTTTTGGATTTGCGCATCATACCATATAGAGTCAACACTCTCAACGGTTTAATTAAACAATCTAGGATTATATATTTTCGACATTAATAAGAAACTCATAGTTTATCTTCGATGTTTGAGAATACTTATTAGACATTATAATGCATATGTTTGTTTAGGTTAGTTAATTTCACTTCATTTATATAATCAGTTCTATCCATGGACCATATCCAATTCCATTTACTACCAATAATTCCTCAAAGGAATTTCTTCACAATGAAGTTGGCATATCTTGAAACAATAATTAGGTTCAAGAGTATTCATAAACATTTTATGAATTTCTTTATTTATAAAACTGATTTGGTTTTAGTTTACAAAAATTACGTTCAAAACATAAACATGCCATCCAGTTATAGTCTATTCAAATTTCTTCTGGGGAGATTCATACAAGATCCCTCATGAACTATTATTACGTGCAACCTTTCTGATAGTTCCTTAGATGATGGTTTTGATGACAACAACCTTAGGACTTGTTATAAAATATAAATACTAATATTCTTGTCTAGATATATATGTATATGCAGGGTGTGTGTGTGTGTATATATATATGCAGGTACTGAGAATGAAGACTGTACAGTATAGAGATTCAAGACTGCTGAATTCGAGATTGTAGAAATCT
Organism: Allium cepa; assembly: GCA_030765085.1. NCBI lineage: Eukaryota > Viridiplantae > Streptophyta > Magnoliopsida > Asparagales > Amaryllidaceae > Allium > Allium cepa. The sequence continues at coordinate 961,867,358 of CM060932.1, read as the reverse complement.
AGACCGAAGACTCATGAGTATCAAAATTATCAAGAGTTCAAGATATCAAGATAAGTAATAGAGTCTATATTTATGTTAGAACTTCATAATAGAACTAAAATCTTTTTTCGGATTTTAATCGTTGAATGGAATCCACCGTCTCACTTTAATAGTGGGATGGAATCCACGACTTCTTTAGTGAGATGGAACTCATGACCTTCTCTAGTGGAATGCAATCCACGAATTTTTCAAAATAATTTATTCTAACTATTTTTCCAAAAACTACCTTTTTAAAAGTCATCTCTATCAATTTAAATATTTTTATCCTTAATTCAAAAACTATTCTTATCATCTTTTAATATTTTGATCCCAAAATCATCTCTTGTTTTTTAAACTATCTCTTATTTAAATATTTTAGCTTTAAATCTGAAAAATATATTTTAAAGAAGTCTGTACTTAGTTTTTAATATTAATTTTATATTATAGATTATATATTTTAAGATCACTTTCTAAACCTCTTTTATAAGGTTAAACAATATTCAAAATGGTTTATATAGTTTAGAAATTTTATTGACAAATTTTAGAATAGAAATAATTTTAATGCAAAATCAATTTTCAAAATAACATAGGCATGTCGACATCTCTGTAACCTCATGTCGACATGGTAGCCGTAGATTTCAAATTTCAAATTTTCAAAAGAAGTGTCTGTTCGTCATAATCTTTTGCGAATGGACATGACTGTTGTTCTCCTATATATACCAGTTGTTTTCAATGAATTTAAGTTAGTTTTTTTTCATTTCTTCACTCCTTCTTCTCCACTCAAATATTCTCTTATATTTCAATGCTTTAGCAAAATTCTGCCAAAATCCTAAGTGAATCAAACTCGATCTTCTCTAGGTTAATCTTCTGCTACTCTCTTTCAAAGATCTCAGTGCTATTCAGAGTTATAGGATTATTTGTAATCAAAGATCAAAAGATCGAAGTGTATCGAGTCTCTCTCCATCAAAGTGTGATTGGAAACAGTGTGATTGTGGCCCATAAATCAATTGGGCATGCTTGTAGCCCGTAAACCAATTAGGTGATCTTGTAGCCTGGTTAAATCAAGAGAGTTTCCCTGGATTCGGAGACAGGAAGGTGTATCTTGTGGTCTTGAAATCAAGGTTGTAATATCGATATTATATTTGAAAAGAAATATGCATAGGAAATTGTGTGGGACTGAATGTAGGGTAACTCCGAACCGTATAAAATTCTGGTGTATTCTTTCCTTTACAGCTTTTATTTACTATTTGTATATGTGTCTGGTTTTGTGATTACCTCTTTGTCTATGAATTATATTTGTTTGTGTTTAATTTGAAAAGATTTCAAAAATTCCATAAAATCAAGTAAACATTATTCACCCTCCCCCCTCTAGTATTAATCTAGTCATAAGATCCGCAATACGCATTTCTATCATTTGGTATTAGAGCAAGGTTTTTGTAATGACCCGAAATTTCGATCGTTAGTTTTGAACATTTAATTCATTTTAAATGTTAATTGTGGATTGTTAACCCGCCTTTCGGCAAAGCCACGGACAGGCGGATTTAACTAAATTGGCTTCACGATTATCGAGGTTGAAATATGATGGATTTGGTTTAGAGAGATGGAATTCACCTAGATATGCCGCTCGGCATTGAGTTGAGTTTTTGCCGCTCGGCATTGAGTTGAGGTTATGCCACTCGGCATGGAGGTGAGGTTATGCCGCTCGACATCGAGGTGAGGTTATGCTGCACGGCATTGTGGTGCAGTAACGCCGCTTGGCATTGTGGTGAGGCTATGCCGCTCGACATTGGTGAGGTCAGGGTCGTTCGGCATGGGATGAATGTGGCTCAGTGGAAGGTCGTTCGGCATGGGACGAATGTGGCTCGGTGGAAGGTCGTTCGGCATGTGACGAATGTGGCTCGGTGGAAGGTCGTTCGGCCTTGGAGGCATGTGGTTCGGTGGAAGGTCTTGATGGGCCTATACTGTTCAGAAAGCCCAACAACTTAGGATTTGCCTATAAATACAGCATGTGGAGGTTCAGAAAAGGGATCTTATTTCAGCTCTCGGACTTTCTCTTCTCGAAGGCTAGGGCACTTAGCCATTATCAAACTTTGGATTGTAATTGTAATCAATTATTACAACAATAAAAAGGAAATTTCTGAAGTGGACGTAGGCCGGAGTTATCCGAACCACTATAAAATCTATTGTTCTTTACTGCTTTCATTTTAATTTTCATTGTTCTTCATATTTGTACTCTCTACATAAACTCTATCTGTGAACTGTGATTGGTACTCGGTGCTTCATCTGGAATTGGGTGTTAGTGACTAATTTTGGCGCTAACATTTTGGTACTTTCACTGAGAAAATTAGCACTCGGGAATTTTGGAGCTTGGATTTTGGATTGAAAACTTAGGAACTCGGATTTTGGGAAGCAATGGCTAGACCACCAACAAAGAAGCAAGCAGCGGAAAGGAGCAATCAGGAAGAAAGTCAAGCAGCCTCTTTTTGAGATGGAGATGATCATGCATCCGTCTACATAACTCGGGACGAGATGCAGGTTATGATGAATTCTATGCACGAGCAGATGATGAAACGGCAAGAGGAGATGATGCGGGCTCTATTAAGGCAATTTGGACAACAAGGAACTATAGGTGTTCAACTGGACCAGCAGGTGGATGGAGTGATTCAGTAGAGGGCAGTTCCCAATCAATAAAGGACTAACAATCTGGATGGATCAAGACTCGGGGTACCCCATAGGTAATGCTCGACAAGTTCATGGAGGGATACTGGATGATGCTACGCGACCCGATGCCAACAGGAATACAGGAGTACGTGATGAGGAATACGTGCCAGAATTTCATCGTGGACTTGGAAGTCAGTTTGGAAACATGGATAGGGGACAACCCTTGGTTGGAAACTCCAGATTGGCTGACATTATCGGGCGGACTATCCATGGAGGTCTGACAAATAGGGATTCAAAGGAAGTCAACAACAGTCCGTTTACCCGAAACATCAAGAGGCAAGAAATCCGCCCGATTTCAAACTGCCCACTCTAGAAGTGTACAACGGGAAGATGGATCCAACTAACCACTTGATGAGGTACTCTAGGCTTATGGAAGTATTGGGGAAACAAAGGAGGTTATGGCCCGATGTTTCCCCCTGTACTTGACTGATATATCTGCCATGTGGTTCGGGCAGCTGGAGGATGGATCCATGGGAACATGGACAGAACTGGTGGACGGGTTCTTAAGTCAGTTTTGAGTTCACATAAAAAGGCCAAAGAACATGATGACATTGACGTTAGTTAAATAGGGAGAAGATGAATCGCTAAGGACATTCTTAACTCGATTTAATGCAGCAGCTGCTCCGGTGGATCGGCCGGATCCATCAATGGTTCTGATGGCTGCAGTATCAGGAGTTAGAGATAATTTAGATTTCAAAGTATCATTGATAGAGGACCCACCGTTGGACCTTGTGGAATTCTTCCATGAAGCTGAGAGATTTCTCCGACAAGAAGATGCATGCTTGGACATGAGGTCAAAGGAAGTAAACCTGGTTAGGGATGGAGGACTACCCGACGAAAGCTTGGGCAAAGAAAAGGATAAAGGGGAAAGGAAACGCTGGGGAGAACCAAAGTTCTCCACTTACACTGGACTGAACGCAACATTGGAACAGATATTCTTGGATACTCGAGATCGCCTTCCGTATCGAAGGCCAGCAAGGAGGGAGCCCTCAGAACGCAAAAGGGCATCGGGAAGGCACTGTCTTTTTCATGACCTGGGCGGGCATGATACTAATAGCTTTTGGCATTTGAAGGGCATAATCGAGGAGCATGTTAGGAATGGCCAGTTGCGACAATATGTCAGAACTCAGAATACGGCTGTGGAACAGGAGCAATCACCATCTACCTTGAACGACGAGGGCACGAGGCCCAGGAATGGTGGATGGTTGGTCAATAACTAATCTTGATGGTTTGAAATAAGTAACAAACTCTGGGCAATCCGCTAAATCACTCACTCATGTACGGGGTCGGAGATAACCCTCAGGCATGCTCTAAGATGATGGTTTACTGAGACGCCTCAATTTGTGAAATATGTTTTTTCCCTTTAACTTGGACATTTGCTTTTTCTGGTTTGATTTTGGAGTTTGGTTTGAACTCCCTGATTTGCTCGTTTTTTGATTAGGATTTTTGATATGGATTTATGGTTTTTTGGTTGGATTTGGATTTCTGATTGGATTTTGATTTTCCTTTAGATTTTGGCTAAAAGGTCGTCGAGCATGGACCATGCTCGGCAAGGGTCCGGAGAGACCAGGATTTAACCTAGGACTTAGGTCGTATATTATCCGTTATTATTTCACGTCGTCGAGTATGGCTATGCTCGGCAAGGGTCTGGAGAGACCAAGATTCGGCCTAGAACTTAGGCTATATATTATCGGATATTATTACAGGTCGTCGAGTATGGACTATGCTCGGCAAGGGTCCGGAGTGACCAGGATTCGGCTTAGGACTTAAGCCACAACATTATTTGGCGCTCAGGGACACTGAACCGGGAACACCACGGAATTACTTAACATAGGTCGCCAATTTTGGATTGCGCTTGGCAAGAACCAGGAGAGGTTATGGATTTGGATACTGGCTATGAATAGCTAAGGATTCGGGCATGGACCCGGAACGGTCCAGGATTTGGACATCGACCCAGAGAGGTCACGGACATGGTTATTGGTTGTTGGATATGGATGGATTAGAACTCGGTTGTCGAGTTTAGGAGAACATGGATTTGGCTAAGGATTTGGTTACTGCATTCGGAATCGGATGATGACCCAGTGTAGTCATAGACTCAGATAAGGATACGACGATGGCATTTGGATAAAATGGATTGGATTATGAATCGGAAAGTATGGATGTAACTAAAATACATACTTCGGACATCGAACTTGAGGCTATTCAAAACACACCTTCCAACAGCAAGGCATGTTTTAGGGAGCAAATGTTAACCTGCCTTTCGGCAAGGCCATAGAAAGACGAATTTAACTAAGTTGACTTCACGATTATCGAGGTTGAAATATGATGGATTCGGTTTAGAGGGATGGAATTCACCTAGATATGCCGCTCGGCATGGAGCTATGGTTATGCCACTCGGCATCGAGGTGAGGTTGTGCCGCTCGGCATCGAGGTGAGGTTATGTCGCTCGGCATCGAGGCGAGGTTATGCTGCCGCTCGGCATCGAGGTGAGGTTATGCCGCTCGGCATCGAGGTGAGGTTATGTCGCTCGACGTTGTAGTGTGGTTATGCCGCTCGGCATTGTGATGAGGCTATGCCGTTCGGCATTGGTGAGGACAGGGTCGTTCGGCATGAGATGAATGTGGCTCAACGGAAGGTCGTTCGGCATGGAACGAATGTGGCTTGGTGGAAGGTTGTTTTGCATGAGATGAATGTGGCTCGGTGGAAGGTCGTTCCGCCTTAGAGGTTTGTGGTTCGGTGGAAGGTCTTGATGGGCCTGTACCATTCAGAAAGCCCAACAACTTAGGATTTGCCTATAAATACAGCATGTGGAGGTTCAGAAAAGGGATCTTCTTTCGGCTCTCGGACTTTCTCTACCCTAAGGCTAGGGCACTTATCCATTGTCAAACTTTGGGTTGTAACTGTAATCGATTATTACAGCAATAAAAAGGAAATTTCTAAAATGGACATAGGCCGGAGTTAGCCGAACATTTATAAAATTTATTGTTCTTTACTGCTTTCATTTTAATTTTCACTGTTCTTCATATTTATACTCTCTACATACACTTTATCTGTGAACTTTGATTTGTACTCGGTGCTTTCATCTAGATTTGGGTGTTAGTGACCAATTTTGGTGCTAACATGGTATAAATTGATTTTGAAATACAAAGATTTTGGTTAAATCAATAAAAATTAGTTATAATTTCAAATATGGCAATTTAAATGGATTTGGATAATAATAATATAATATTTGAAATTGGGATAATTTGTAAATCTGAGTGTATATAGATATGGAAAAGGTTTCTAAAATTTATTTAAAGTCTGGTTGGATTTGAAGTTTAATATTGGACCTTTGGATGGAATCCAAAGTCGATAAGTTAAATTTGGAATTTTCATATTAATTTAATAGTGGAAATTAATATATAATAATAATGTAAATAATCTAATTTTAATTTTATTGAATCTGAATGATTCCTAATTTGAACATAAATTCTATATGATTTTTAATTAAGCTAGTAAAGTTTTAAAACTGAAATTTTAAATGATTTCGACGATTTCGAAAATCGCTCGATTTAATCGACGAGTTAAAATAGCTTTCCGGGGTACAGTCTCGGAATTCGACGAAACCAGTCCCATTGGATACGTAATAGTTAATTATTATCGGATTTCAAATTCGTAGCATTTGGTGTTACCGTTTGTTCATACAGACGTATGGAAATTAAAATCGAAAATTTAATATTTAAAATCGTTTTAAAAAGCTAACTTCCACATACGATTAAATTAGCCTCCAAAACATGTTCCATTGTGTTCGGAATATGGGTAAAACATTAGAACGCCAATCGACACATTTCAATTGGACTTCGTTTATAAAGTTCAGAAATTTGTTAATATATTACTAAATTAATATATATATATATATAAACGTATATATATATATATATACGTATAACAGCCGAAAACCCTAATTCCTTTCTCAAGCCGCCATTATCTATTTTAATAGCCGAAAGCTCCTCTTCTTTTCCCTCGATTTCATGAGAATCTACATGCTTTCACGAGAAACTTCCAACTAGAAGATCGTAGAGGGCTTCGAGATCTACGAAGTGGATGGTGGTGATCGTATATGGTGATGGCAATTCGAGTATGAAGTGCGAGACATTGGGAAGCTCGAGATCGTCTTGGTTAAGGCGTTGGTGGAGCTCTCGAAGGCCGTTCGTGCGGTGGAGGCCGATCATGGCCTAGGCGATCGAGGAGGCGGCGGTTCCAAACCCCAACGAGCGGCTATGGGTTTTGGAAAAGCTTGGAACGCGAGCGTATAGGAGAAGAAGATCGTCGACCTTGATTCCCTGTGCGAACGAACGACTGATTTCGATTGGTATAAAAAAAAGAATTGTTTTATTATATGTATACAAACTTTAAAATAACATATGTTTCGCATATGTTACCAAATTCTGACGAAACAGGAAGCGCTGGAATCGCAGCAATGAGCACTACATAGTGGAGCAAATTTGGAGACGATCGGAGCTAGCAAAATATTTAGGTTAAATCGATCACGGTCGATTTAATTCAAAAATTTAAACGTCCGGCGAAAATTCAAGGTGTGTTAATCTCACTCACATCTGGAATTTCAGTTAATTTAAATAGTTAGAATTTAAATTATTGATTGATCGGTTGAATATGAATATTATTATCATTTTGGATATGATATTATATATAGTAGTATATATATCGAATTGATTGATATTCCCATATTATGTAGCGGATGAGACCCTATGCGTCACACATAATAGCGGATGACCCCGTATACCAGGATATTCCACCTTAAAGTGGAATTGGTATTTTTATACTGTGCTAACATCTATGGATGCAGGAAGATAGGTTGGAGGGATCCAACTAGATTCCTTAAAATATTGTAATTATTTTCATATCTGTGATATGTTACGTGATATATTATATTGGAATTAAATTATTCGATGCTATGGTTTGGATGAATAAATAATTTGGTATTTTAAAATATAAAATAGAATAAATTGGGTTTTAAAGGAAATGAAAAGAAAATTTTAAGTAAATAATTATTGGGAATTTGGATAAATCGAGCAATAAATTTAAAGGGAATTCAAATTAGGAAATCAGTTTGAATTGATTAGGTGTTTTGGAAACGGTGATTTAAAAGGAAACGAGGAATGGATATTTGCAAACTGGGTTATAAATGAAGTGGAATATTTATCAGTGGATAAATTTGGAAGTATAGATTCCGGTGGGAATTTATTAGAAAAATTGTAATTCATTTTAAAAATAAAAGGTGTTTTATTTTTAAAAGTTAGAAAATATATTTTCCTGGAAAACTAAGTATATTTTTAAAGAAATGATTTTGAAGTATAAACTAGAAGTTTTAAAATGTTTTTTTAAGAATGTTTGAGGAAATTTATTATTTTAATTATTTTTAAGTGAAAAGTAAATATTTATATAAATTAATTATGGTGGTTAATTATTTTTAAAGTAAATTAGTATTGATTTTTAAAAGGAAAGTTTAACATAAATATTTGATATAATAATTTATTTTAAAGGGAAATTTTGGTTTAAGTTTACTTGGAAACTCTTATAGAATTTCTTAAGTGTTATTTTTATTTAAGTAATTTTAGTAGCCTTATTTTTCATAATTTGAGTATATATTTTTGAAAGTGATTATAAGGAGATGGAAATGCATTTTAAAAATAAAAGTTGTTTTATTTTTAAAGTATTGAAAGAATTTATGGGATTGGAACGTAAATTAAATCGGGATAAATCGAGCAGGATTTATAAAGGATTATATGGGTTATATTGAAATGGAAGTGTATTTCCTGAAAAGCCAAATATGCTTTCAAAATAGCTTTTAAGTATAAATTAAAGTTTTAAAGTTGGTTTTAAAAAGAATGTTTTGGAGAAATTATTTACTTAAATTGTTTTTTTTTTAATTTTTAAAGTAAATATTTATTTAGTTAGTTATAGTAGTAATAATTTTTAAGTGTTAAATTGGTATTATGATTAAAAAGAAATTATTAAATAGCTATATATTATAGAGTGGTTTTTTAAAAAAGATATAGATTTGGCTTAAGTTGTATCGGGAAATTTTAAAGATTTTCATAAATATCATTATGAATAAAGTGTTTTAAGTAGTTTTATTTAAAATATTTTAAGTATATAAAATTTTGGGTAAAGTGATTAAAATTTATTAAATCTAATTTTTTTAAGACTTGAAGTTTTCTAGTGGAAATAAAATAATTTGGTTGAATTGATTGTATATTTGATAGTTAAATAATCGGCTATCAAATCTGGACCCAAATATAACTTTGGAATATCTAGAAGAGGTATGAGAATTATATGGTACAGTTACCGTTCGAGGTGCTATACTGTACGTATAAACTCGTTCATTCTTCTTGGACGTTTATAAGGAAATCTGTCCACTAACGGTTAGGAGATGAACTTCGAACTTATTCTCGTCAAAGTATTCCTAAAGAACCGGGGTTGAGTTTACCGAGAAATAGCGAATGTTGTTTCGAAGAGACGGGGATCGGATTTGAGATTCGAAAACCACTTCGATCCAACGAGTACATTTTCGTGTTAAAGACAAAAGCTTGGAGTCGAAGATGGAGTAGTTTAGTGCAAGAGCTAATCCTACTAATCCTGAGGGTGATCCCAAAATGGATGTAGTAGGAATAGTGCCTTCGGTTCCGTTCGAACCCTAGATGGACTTGTATGGATGAATGCTTTCAGAACATCGCTAGGAGGACGGTGAGCATTCTAAGTGAAAATGTTCTAAAAAGGTAAAGCTTAGCCTCGAGCCTCATCGATCGGGAATGACTGAAAATCAGGGGTTATGCAGCAAGGCTAAGTGGGTAGCACCCAATTAGGGTAAGTTCATCCCTGCCTCGAGGTCCCTTATATATCGGCTGTGTAGGCGGTTGCTGATCCCAACCTCGGGGTGATCTTACTCGGGCTATCTAGTTTTGTGTTGCAGAGGAACGGAGGGTTCTTCGGTATGCTGATCTAGACCAGGTACCGTGATAGGTGGTACCCCAGTGCCTAGTCATTAGATGGAAATCCATTCTCCCTATGTGCCTTTTACGGTTTTGATTATAGAGCCTAGCATTGTAGGAATTTAATAATGTAATAATTTCAGCTATTTGAATAAGTATTTGTACTTGAACACTATTATAATACCAGAGGATTTTACAAGAAAAGTTTTGGTTATCATAAGATAAAAACCCGACATGTTTATTTGTGGCGTGGCCTTACGGGATACCTTTGTTTTTCAAAGGATTTTGAAACTTTAATAATTAGGTTGAGTGTGTTTTCTTATGCTGGTTTTCCAGACTGACTCGGGTGTTATTTTATTATAATTCTCGAGTCAGACCGAGTACTATAAGTACAGGATAGGATGCTGTGGAGCTCAGGAGACGAGCTTTATGGCGAGATGTATCACTCGTACTTGATGAATTTTCCGATGTGCTGTATTAGCTGTTTAATCAACTGTTGTGTGGACATGTTAATATAACTGTCCAGTAATTGTTTTGATTGTGATGAACTTTGATGATGTATTATATATAAAACAGATATTGTTTCTTTTTGTGTAAAGATCGGTTACTATCTATTATATTTTGTTCCGCTGCGAATGTGAGATTCTTATGTTGTTTTGTTTCTCTTCTTCTACCTCCTTCTTTCTTTCCCTCGGCAGTCTGTCTTTTACGGCACTCGATCATCGGCATAACATAAAGTGGAGTAATTGTGTCGATTTTTCGAGGGTCGAGAAGGACGGGTCGTCATAGTGGTATCAGAGCCAGGTTGGCGATAACCTAGGCTTTGGTGGGGAATTACTCATTAGAAATAGAGTCAGATGTACTCTAGAATGAGTTTCAGTGTAATAATAGCTATGAGCGCGTAATTGTTAGTGAATATAAAAACAGTTTTTATATTGTGTTGATTTATCGGTTGAGTGTTATGAATTCCGGTCGATACTGGAAGTACAACCGTATCGATAGAGGTTTCTAAACTCTTAAACAAGATAAATCAACATAGTATTGTTTTAAAGTGGGTAAATGAAATAATTTACCCAAAATTATATTTTGATATAGAAGAAATAATTTTCTGAAATTATTAAATATATTTGGATGTTTGGTTGTTAATATCATAATTAAATAAGAATCTAAAATTTAAATTAGTCTATATTTATAACCAAATAGAAATTATGTAAGTATGAAATAATACAATGGAACATAACCCAAATTTGATTTAAATCGGAATTTGAATCTTGAAAATTTTGGGAAAATGTTTTTAAAGGAATTTGAATAAGAAGTTCGGGAATTTTTAAATCTTGGAAAATTTTGAAATGTTTTCCAAAGTGTTTGGAGGAAATAATGGAGTATTATTTTGGGAAATATTTTTGATTAGAAATTGTTTGAAATAAAATTTTGAAAGTAAGGAAGCACTGAACTCACTTTAGTTGCTGGAAAATAATCCTGATGATGATGGCCAAATCATCAGTATTCATTTTTGAGTTAGGAAGTGATGGATTGCTACCGGATGATTTGGTATAATTATTTATTGGACTTGTTTGATAAACAAGTTTGTTTTAGAAAATTTCAAAGAGAAATTGTTTGGTAAAACCAAGTTGTTTTGGAAATCCAGAGTTATGATTTGTATGCCAAAGTAGGTATGTATGTTGATGATTTCAAAATGGTTTTGAAATAAACCGGGTAATTGAATTCTGGGAATTCTATTTATATAATGTGAAAAGTTAAGATGAATCAACTATTGAATTTATAAAGTGAACTTGATATAAATAAGAAAGGAAATTGAAAATTTTAACCTTGGAATTAAAATTTAACTTGAGTAAATTCAAGTGGATAAGATATATTGGAATTTAACTTAAGATAAGTTAAATAAAATTAAAGTTGGGTTTGAATTGAATTGGATATTATATGGGAAGGTAGTATAATTGTATAAGTTACAATTATTGAATGGGATAACGCACTTAAGTCCTTTAATGAAATAAATAATCCATAATTATGGGTATATGATGTAAATAGACTCAAGGGAGTAATATAAGATTTTAAGTAAATAAGTTGTGAACTTTTGAATAGAAGAAATGGAATTAAATTCTTATTAAATTAGTATTAAAAAAAAGAATTGAATTGGAAGAAAATTTATTAAGTTGGAAATGATATTGAAAGAAAAATCAAATGTTGATTTAAGATTTGGAAGTGAACTAATTTGATAACTAACTAGTTAATAAAATAAGTCGAATTAAAATTTAGAATGGACATAAGTAAGTAAATAGGTTTTTAATTTATAAGTTGGGAGATGAAATAATAAACCAAGATGAAGATGGTTTGGTAATAAAGTAAAGAATTGGGAAAGTAAAAATTTGAATTTGTAAATTAAGAGTGAATTGGACTTGAGTAAGTTGAATATAAGAATGAATGGTGAAATATTTATGTAACTCTATGTTATAAATATTTAATGTGGGTAAAGTTAAGTTTTAAAGTTAGAAATAACTTAAGCAGTGTTATGGACACTGATAATAAACCATAGAAGTAATTCTGTAAAATGGTTTATAAATAAATTAGCTAACAAGGTGGTGGATAACTTTAATAAGAATTAAATAAAGTTTATAAATGTGATTAGGTAAGAATCAAATTAAAATGATAATGGAATTGATGCAAGAAGAAATGAATTATGACGGAGTTGTAGTAACTTAGGTAAGTTGTGAGACGTTATTGTCGAGCTTTTTGAAATGGTCTTGAATGAAACCTGTTTGGATAATGAAATGAAATGAAATGTAAGTGGAAGGATTTAAATTAATAATGTGATAAAAATGAGAATGTTTGGTTATGTATAATTAGAATGGAATAAAAATTAATATAAATTGAGTTGGAATTAATTTAAAATGGTTATAAGCTTAAGAAATTGTTATTTGTTTGAATAACAGCAAACTTGCATAGAAATTAGTCATTTTGTCGTAAACGAAAGTAAATGAATTAAAAGAAGTAAATAAAATTGGTTTTTGAATCAATTGGAATAGATTGAAATTTAATTAAATGGTTTTGCATATAATAGGAAGTGAATCATAAATGTGATGCCAGTATATATAAATTTGGAATTGAATAGAAGTAAATTTATGTAAGTAAAGCATATAAACCAATTTGATATGAATAAGAAATTAGTTGGTGCAAAGATGAATTGAATATAGTGAACTTGGTTGTAATTCATTTCAAGTGGAATAAAATGATATATGAATTTATGGAGGAAACTAAAATAGAGTTGAAACCTTGTGGTTGCTTATAATATATGGTTAACTTGTAGGATTATGAAGTTTATTGTTTAGGCTATGTAATTGATGTGTTTGGCTAGTTAAATAAGTGGAATGCTGTTAAAATTTCATATTGTGAAAATTATGTGCTTGTTGAGTATATACAGGTACAAGAGGCAATCGGATAGAGTTTGGAGTGCGTAAATGCATAATAAATTAACCGCTCACATAAAAATGCTAAATAAAAGGTATGCCTACGCAATAAAATAGAGAAATGATAATATATTGTTATATATTTTGTTTTTCGACCGTGTGGGTCGATGTATATATATTTATCATATTTGTGATATTGTAAAACGCTCTCCGTACAAAAGAGATGCTGTTAAAAAAATTCGAAAATTATGGAAGTTAGAAAATTTTTGAAAATTTTGGATAACTAAAAAAGCAATTTTTGAAACGATGTTAGCAATCAAAGTTTTTGAGTTAGAAATGAAAGCTAATAGTTTTGGATTAAAGTAGATGGTTTTTGAGAAATGAATGTAAGTTTTAACTAAGTGGTTTTTGGGTAAGTTAATGGGTTTGGAAGCATTTTCCTACCTTAGCAAATTTCGAAGACGAAATTTTTATAAGGGGGGAGGAATGTAACGATCCGGAATTTTGGTCGTTAGTTTTGAATATTTAATTCATTTTAAATGTTGATTGTGGATTATAAATTGATTTTGAAATATAAAGATTTTGGTTAAATCAATAAAAATTAGTTGTAATTTCAAATATGGAAATTTAATTGGATTTGGATAATAATAATATAATATTTAAAATTGGGCTAATTTATGAATCTGGGTGTATATAGATACGGAAATGGTTTCTAAAATTTATTTAAAGTCTAGTTGGATTTGAAGTTTAATATTGGACCTTTGGATGGAATACAAAGTCAAAAAGTTAAATTTGGAATTTTTATATTAATTTAATAGTGGAAATTAATATATAATAATAATGTATATAATTAGATTTTAATTTAAATGAATCAAAATGATTTCTAATTTGAATATAAATTCTATATGATTTATAATTAAGCTAGTAAAATTTTAAAAGTGAAATTTTAAATGATTTCGACGATTTTGAAAATCGCTCGATTTAATCGACGAGTTAAATAGCTTTCCCCGGCACAATCTCGGAGTTCGATGAAACCAGTTCCATTGGATCCGTATTAGTTAATTATTATCGGATTTTAAATTTCATAGCTTTCGATGTTACCGTTTGTTCGTACGGGTGAGAAACGCATGGAAATTAAAATCGAAAATTTAATATTTAAAATCGATTTGAAAAGCTAACTTACACATACGATCAAAATAGCCTTCGAAACACGTTCTATTATGTTAGAAATATGGGTAAAACATTATAAACGCCTATCGGCACGTTTCAATTGGAATTCGTTTATAAAGTTAAGTAATTTGTGAATATATTATTTAATTAATATATATAAACATATATATATACGTATAACAGCTGAAAACCCTAATTCCTTTCTCAAGCCGCCGTTATCTATTTTAATGGTCGAAAGCTCCTCTTCTTTTCCCTCGATTTCGTGAGTATCTACAAGCTTTCGCGAGAAACTTCAAACTAGACGATCGTAGAGGGCTTCGAGAACTACGTAGTGGATGGTGACGATCGTATATGGTGATGTAAATCGACGCCGAAGGCCTTTCAAAAGCTGGCCGTTCGAGTGCTAAGTGCGAGATATTGGGAAGCTAAAGATCTTTGGGGCTAAGGGCATTGGTGGAGCTCTCGAAGGCCGTTCCTACGGTGGTGGCCGATCGTGGCCTAGGCGATCGAGGAGGCGGGGATTCCAAACCCCAGTAGACGGCTATGGGTTTTGGAAAAGCCTGGAACACGAGCATATAGGAGAAGAAGATCGTCGGCCTTGATTCCCTGTGCGAAAGAATGGCTGATTTCGATTGGTATAAAAAAAAATTGTTTTATTATATGTATACAAACTTTAAAATAACATATCTTATGCATACTTTATAAGATTCTGACGAAACAGGAAGCATCGGAATCACAGCGAAGAGCACTACGAAGTGGAGTAGATCTGAGAAGATTGGAGCTAGTGAAATTTTTGGGTTAAATCGATCGCGATCGATTTAATTCAAAAATTTAAACGTCCGATGAAAATTCAAAGTGAGTTAATCTCACTCACATCTGGAATTCCAGTTAATTTAAATAGTTAGAATTTAAATTATTGATTAATTGGTTGAATGTGAATATTATTATTAGTTTGGATATGATATTATATATAGTAGTATATATGTTGGAGTGATTGATATTTCCGCATTATATAGCGGATGAGACCTTATACGCCCCGCATAATAGCGGGTGACCCCATATACCGCGATATTCCACCTCGAAGTGGAATTGGTATTTTTTATATTGTTCTAATATCTATGGATGCAAGAAGACAGGTTGGAGTGATCCAACTGGATTCCTCAATATATTGTAATTAGTTTCATATCTATGATATGTTATGTGATAGATTATACTGTAATTAAATTATTCGACGCTATGGTTTGGATGAATAAATAATTCGATATTTTAAAATATAGAATAGAGTAAATTAGGTTTTAAAGGAAATGAAAAGAAATTTTTAATTAAATAATTATTGGGAATTTGGATAAATCGAGTAATAAATTTAAAAGGAATTTAAATTAGGAAATCATCTTGAATTGATTAGGTGTTTTGGAAACGGTGATTTAAAAGGAAATGAGGAAAGGAAATTTGCAAACTGGGCTATAAATGAAGTGGACTATTTATCAGTGGGTAAATTTGGAAGTATAGATTCCGGTGGGAATTTATAAGAAAAATTGTAATTCAATTTAAAAATAAAAGGTGATTTTATTTTTAAAAGTTGAAAAATATATTTTCCTAGAAAACTAAGTATATTTTTAAAGAAATGATTTCGAAGTATAAACTAGAAGTTTTAAAATGTTTTTTAAGAATGTTTCAAGAAATTTATTATTTTAATTATTTTTAAGTGAAAAGTAAATATTTATTTAAGTTAATTATGGTGGCTAATTATTTTTAAAGTAAATTATTATGATTTTTAAAAGGAAATTTTAACATAAATATTTGATATAATAATTTTATTTTAAAGGGAAATTTTGGTTTAAGTTTACTTGGAAACTCTTATAGAATTTCTTAAGTATTATTTTATTTAAGTAATTTTAGTAGCCTTCTTTTACATAATTTGAGCATATATTTTTGAAAGTGATTATAAGGAGATGGAAATGTATTTTAAAAATAAAAGTGGTTTTATTTTTAAAGTATAGAAAGAATTTACGGGTTTAGGACATAAATTAAATTGGAATAAATCGAGCAGGATTTATAAAGGATTATATGGGTTATATTGAAATGGAAGTGTATTTCCTAGAAAGCCAAATATGTTTTCAAAGTAGTTTTTAAGTATAAATAAAAGTTTTAAAGTTGGTTTTAAAAAGATTTTTTTGGAAAAATTATTTTCTTAAAAAAAAAAAATTAAATTTTTTTAAAGTAAATATTTATTTAGTTAGTTATAGTAGTATTAATTTATTAATTTTAAAAGGATTAAATTGGTATTATGATTAACAAGAAATTATTAAATAGTAATATTTTGTAGAGTAGTTTCTTTAAAAAAATGTAGATTTGGCTTAAGTTGTATCTGGAAATTTTAAAGATTTTCATAACTATCATTATGAATAAAGTATTTTAAGTAGTTTTATTTGAAATATTTTAAGTATATAAAATTTTGGGTAAAGTGATTTAAATTTATTAAATCTAATTTTTGTAAGACTTGAAGTTTTCTAGTGGAAATAAAATAATTTGGTTAAATTGATTGTATATTTGATAGTTAAATAACCGACTATCAAATCTGGACCCAAATATAACTTTGGAATATCTAAAAGAGGTATGATAATTATATGGTACAGTAACCGTTCGAGGTGCTATACTGTACGTATAAACTCGTTCGTTCTTCTACGACGTTTATAAGGAAATCCGCCCTCTAACGATTAGGAGGTGAACTCTGATCTTATTCTCGTCTGATTATTTCTAAAGAACCGGGTTGAGTTTACCAGGAAATAGCGAACGTTGTTTCGAAGAGACCGAGATCGGATTTGAGATCCGAAAACCACTTCGATCTAACGAGTATGTTTTCGTGATAAAGACAAGAGCTTGGAGTCGAACATGGAGTAGTGAAGTGCAAGGGCTAATCGCTACTAATCCTGAGGGTGATTCCAAAATGGATGTAGTAGGAATAGTGTCTTCGGTTCCGTTCGAACCCGGAACGGACTTATATGGATGAATGCTTTCAGAACATCGTCAGGAGGACAGTGAGCATTCTAAGTGAAAATGTTCTAAAAAGGTAACGCTTAGCCTCGAGCCTCATCAACCAGGAATGACTAAAAATTAGGGGTTATGCAGCAAGGCTAAGTGGGTAGCACCCAATTAGGGTAAGGTCATCTCTGTCTAGAGGTCCCTTTATATTCGGTTGTGTGGGCGGTTGCTGATCCCAACCGTGGTGTGATCTTACTCGGGCTATCCAGTAAGGGGTAGTCCGGTATGATGTTGCAGAGGAACGGAGGGATCCTCGGTATGCTGATCTAGACCAGGTACCGTGATAGGTGGTACCCCAGTGCCTAGCCATTAGATGGAAATCCATTCTCCCTATGTGCCTTTTACGGTTTTGATTGTAGAGCCTAGTATTTCTGGAATTTAATAATGTAACAATTTCGGCTATTTGAATAAGTATTTGTACTTGGACACTATTATAATATTAGATGATTTTACAAGAAATTTTTTGGTTATCATAAGGTAAAAACCCGACATGTTTATTTTTGGCGTGGTCTTACGAGATACCTTTGTTTTTCAAAGGATTTTGGAACTTTAATAATTAAGTTGAGCGTGTTCTTATCCTGGTTTTCTAGACTGACTCGGATGTTATTTTATTATAATGCTCGGGTCAGACGGAGTATTATAAATACAGGATAGAATGTTGTGGAGATCAGGAGGCGAGCTGGATGGCGAGACGTATCACTCGTACTTGATGAATTTTCCGATGTGCCGTGTTAGCTGTTTAATCAGCTGTTGTATGGACATGTTAATATATCTGTCCAGTAATTGTTTTGATTGTAATGTACTCTGATGATGTAATATATATAAAACAGATATAGTTTCTTTATACGTAACGATCAGTTACTATCTGTTATATTTTGTTCTGCTGCGAATGTGAGATTCTGAAGTTGTTTTATTTCTCTTCTCTACCTCCTTCTTTCTTTCCCTCAGCAGTCCGTCTTTTCCGGCACTCGATCATCGGCATAACATACAGTGGAGAAATGATTTTTTGAGGGTCGAGAAGGATGGGTCATCACAGTTTTCAAAGTTTTCATAATCTGATTTTTGAAAAGTTTTCAAATAGGTGCCAACACTGGTAATGTCAACACTATCACTAATTCATTGGTAAAGGGTCAGTCTACTATCAGATCACCATTTTTTAATGGTAGTAACTACACATATTGGACATGTAAGATGAAAATTTATTTACAATCAATAGGATTAGACACTTAGAATATCACACAAACTGAGTACATTGAACCAACAACTGATTTTGCACAGTGGACTACTGAGCAAAAGACTGTTGCACACAAAAATTCCAAAGCTATGAATATTCTATTTTGTTCACTTGATAGGAATGAGTTTAATAGAGTGTCTATCTGTAAGTTTACATATGAGATCTGGAAAACTTGGCAAGTACTCATGAAGGAACAAGCAAGGTTAAATAAACCAAAATATCTATCTTAACCACTCAGTTTCAATTATTCAAGATGAATCCAAATGAGTCCATTTTAGACATGTACAGTAGGTTTCAAGACACTGTACACTCACTAATTTCATTAGGAAAGAACTTTTCCAAGGAAGATCTAGATAGAAAAATTCTGAATTCACTCACTTCGGAATGGGATCAGAAGACTCTAGCGATTGAAGAGGCTAATGATATTAGTACTCTGAAAATTAAAGAATTGATTGGGAATTTGATGTTGTTTGAAGTACAAATGCAAGGGAGAAGAGAAACCAAGGCCTTAGAAAGAAGGCAATAGCGTTCAATGCAATAGCAGATGGTTCAAACTTAAATAGTGATGATGACGAAGAAATAGCCTTGATGACAAGGAATTTTAGAAAGTTTCTGAAATACGAAAAGATGAACAATTACAAGAGAAATAATCACAAGAATTCTAGAAATAGTAATGAGACTCAAAACAACATCTGATGCTACAATTATGATGAACTAGGCCACTTAAAAAGAGATTGTCCGCATCCGTATCAACAGAATTTTTTTCCATGTAATGATTCATCAAAGAAAAGAAAGAGAGCGCATATTGCTACACTAGACGATTCACACTCATCACTAATGATGAAGATCAAGAGATGGAAAATTCAAACATGTGCTTTATAGCCATTCATGAGTCTAATGATCTCGGAAATGTGGATCTAAAAATAGGTATGCATTTAAATTATATCGATTACAATTATTTGTTTGAATGTTTGGTTGTTTGCATGTTTTGAAATTACTTGTTGTTTGAATTTAAAATTTCGATTTTCAAAATAAAATTATTTTAATAATATTTTAATATTAAAATATTAATATTAAAGTGTTATTATATTTAATATTATTTCAGATAAAATATAAATTAGATTATTGGATATATAGATATAAATATTAAATAAAATAGGAAAAATAAGTCGCATGATTTAGGGGACCCATGTCGAAATGACCCTACTCCCCATGTCGACATCCCTGCCAAAAATTTGATGTTCAAATTTGAATTCAAAACTTTGAATTTCCCTCCATCTTTTCACCATTCCAAATCTCTGAAAGGCATCTCTTGACCAGAGAATATGGCTCTTTGATATCTATTTATCTCCTTAACTTTATCCTATCTTTTCACTTTCATTTCAAAATTCGAACCCTCAAGCTCCGTACTTTCTTCAAAAATGGCTTCCTCAAGCACTTCATCCACCATGAGACTGTCCAAGGCCACCAAAGAGTTCCTCTACAATGATCCAAAAGCCATCAAAGCTTTTAATAGCTATGTAAACTTTGGAAACGTCCATATGGGAAAATTTGCTATCTTTAGTGATTTTCTTTCATATAAGGTCAATATTCTTTACGAAGAGAATCATATTCTTAGCTTAATTAATGATTCTCAAATGATTTGTTTGTTATTCGAATCTTGTCAAAATGTTTTATGCAAATTTTAGTCCTGTTTTTATGAAGGAAATGAAGGGGAAGTGTGAAATAGCGTTAAAGGGAAGCATATTGTTTTAAATAATGAGATTTTAGATAACATTCTTGGTTACAAGAGTACGGGAATGGATCTTTCGGATTTTAAAATTCATGAAAATGTGCGTGAGACAATTCATCACATTTTTGAAGGGGATGATAACTTTGAGTTTATAAACCAAAATTTCTGTCCTAAAGCTAGAATTTAAACCATCTTTTGCAACATGCCATAACTCCAAGATCAGGAAATTTCAATCACCCGACCTTAAAAGTTTGTAAGGCTCTTTTTGCTATTTTTAGACACTATGACGTTAATTGGACGCAAGTGATTTTGGATGAACTTCGTCCCAAAATTTTTACTTTAGGTGAAAACACTTTATACCATGGATTTTACCTCACTCGGATTTTCAACTGTTTTGGTGTTGATTATAAGAGAGAGGAGTTTATTTCTAGAAAAGTGTTTAACCATGCTGACATTTCTCTCATGAGAATTCCATTTGTGTTTCAACCATATGAAACACTTTTCGAAAAGGATGAGAGATTGGGTAATGAAGAGAGGGAAGAAGAAGAGGAGAAGGAGGAGACAGAGGAGGAAGGGGAGGAGATGGAAATTGAAAAAGAAGGAGAGGAGGAGGAGGAAGAGACTTCATTGGAAAGCATCTGTAACGATCTGCAATTTCAAACCATTCAAATCGACAATCTTCCACTCATATCTGACTTGAATTGCTCAAAACAACAGATTGTTAATTTATATTTCGCAAAACTAAGCATATACAATAAATAAAATCAATCACAGAATCACAGACATAGAGTTATGCAATAATAAGGACCGAAATATAAATAGTAGTTCATGAAGCTATAGTAAAAAATCAGAGTGTGAAACAAATACAACAATGAATCCCAAGTATACAAAAGCCACTAATACAAAATCAACTGACAAGTCAGAGCATAAACAACAAGAAATAACTGAAATAACTGAAAAACTGAAAGAGATGGATCTTCAAGCAAGGCTCCAAACTTCAAAGGTGAGTCTTAAATGCTGTGACACTCAGTCTAATCCGAGTATAAAGCAAAGCACAAAACACTCGAGTCAAGATTAACATTCTTATATCAGTAAATTCAATTCAGATGAAATGTCAACTAAAATACAAATAACTTAAAGGATGTTTGGGATTCCCATCCTTTAAGGATCAATTAAACTATCTACATACATAGTACAATACGCTACTAGATAATGTCTATAGTAAAGTAAACTATTAAAAATAGTGTTCATGCGTTACCAATATACCCCTTAACACATTTATATATTCCCGTTGTTAGCACCAGAATTGGTCACTAACACCCTTGAGAAAGATTATGTAGAGAGATTAATGAAGAAAGTAAATTAAAATTGAGAATTCTACGCTAATTTAAATGCAAAAACAAGAACACCGGATTTATAGTGGTTCGGCGTAACTGCCTACGTCCACTTTGAGTTTTGATCTTTATTGCTTTCACAAATGATTGAATACAGATATAATCCGTACTATAATGAATCGAATACAAGTGCTAAGTAAAATAGAATAAGTCTTGAATGCAACAGAGTCTCCCCAGTGTTCTTGAAAAAAAGTCCATTTCACTGTGCCCCTGCCTTTCTATTTATAGGCAAAGATGGGTTGGATTTCCCTCACGGGCCTAGGAACAATGTATCTTGGCCCGTGGTAAGTGACTTCTGTACGCCGAGCTACAAATGCCGAACGGCAATTGTCGAACCACATATCCAAGCCGAACGGCATTCGTATGCCGATCGAGGAAGACATTCCTAACGGTATCTGCATGCCGATCGAGACAGTGTGCTGAGTGAAGAGTGTAGGCCGAAAGAGACCTGTGCCGACCGAGACTTGATGCCGGACGAGGGGAGATGCCGAACGAGATGAAATGTAGAACGAGGTGAAATGCCAAGCGAGACCTTGCTATGCCTAGCGAGGTGAAATGCCGAACAACCTTGCTACACCGAGCAAGGTGAAATGCCGAACGACCTTGCTATGCTGAACGACCCTTCCATGTCAAACGAGGCTCTATGCCGAGCGAGGCTCTTATGCCGAGCGATGCTGTTATGCCAAGCGAGGAGAGGTGAGCCGAACGAGGCCGTATGCCGAGCGACCTTTGAATGCCGAACGGTGCTCTATGCCGAGCAACCCTTTTACGCCGATCCTCTTGTTACTTGGTCAAGCCATTGGGGAACACTTGCCTCCCCAAATTGTATCATGTGGACGAACATGATGCGCTTTGAACCATGAGCGCTCCGTACTTTTCATTAAGCCCTTATTTTGTCCTCTCTATAGTGATCCCCTGAATGTTGAACGAGGCCTTGATGCCGAACGAGGTCTCGATGTCGAATGACATAGCGATGCCGAACGAGGTCTCGTTGCCTAATGACATAGCAATGCCGAACGACCCCTCATTGTCGAATGACATGTTAATGCCGAACGACCGAGGTGTCTTGACCGGTTCTACCGGTTACTTGTCTCTTCACCTTCTTTCCTTCCTACTATAAAAGTCGGTGCTTCCCTTCTTCTTCCCTTTTTACCTTTTACCTCCGCTCTAACATTCTTACGAACATACCTCCTTTCAGATTTTTGCCAACACCTCAATCTCCTTCTTGACTCCCGAGTTCCATATGTTACATCTCGACTACCTTCAATAACAAATCCGAGAGGACTCCACTTCTAAATCGAGCACCCCATTAGACCTCGACCCCTTCTTCTAGGTATGAACTCTTCATTCACTTGACTCTCTTCGAATAGATATTTTAGACGAGACCTGAATCTATGACCTTTCTATAACCCATGAATAATGGAAGTCGCATAGATAAGGAAGGTGGATTCGAAGTTTTAGACGTGCTTTAGGATTATATGGGGAGGAAGAAGAAGATGTCGACCCAGTAGGAATTGGTGAGGTTAATTGATGTTGGTCGAGGGTGGTGTGCGAGTTGAAGTAGTGGTCGACCGGTCATTTAGGAAGATGTTTAATTTGTATAAAGAAAGGAGTTGGGAGAAGACGTATGGATGTGGCTCGGCATGACTTCCTCATGCCGAACGATGTGAGGGTGTGTAGGAGTATAGTTGAGGTTGGGTTTAGCATGCCGAGTGACGTGGTTTTATATAGTTACGGCTCGGCATGACCCCCTATGCCGAACGGTGTCGGAAGGAGTGTAGGAGAAAAGTGGGAGATGGGTAGACTGCCGAACGAGGCGGCTCGGCATGACTTGCTGGATGACTTGTCTGTGCCGAGCGGTAGAGAGGATGTGTAGGAAATAAGTTGGCGTTGAGGGCAAAGTGTCGAGCGATGCGGCTCGGCATGTCTGCGGTCCGACATGATTGCGGTTCGGCATGTCTTGCCGCATGTCGAACGGTAATAATGGATGGTAGGAGAGTGGTGCACAACAACAACGCTAGTCAAACTTAATGCATGGTTGACTCAACCTATTTTTTATGCCCGAACATATGACAGTGAACAAGTACAAGGACTTAAGCAATTAAGCATGTTAGACAATCCAGACTGATAACTCCTCTTTTTTGACAACTACAAACCTGAATTTAACTTGATTAAAATGGATAATAACCTTCAACGTACAGTGTCGATGTTGAGTTCAAAACATCAACCATCTACGACAAGCTCTCGCAGACGGCTAGCGATGACGGTCTTCGAAGATGATAGCTCAAAGCCTAACTTTATTTCATCAACTTTGTGACTTTTAATTTCTTGGCACTTATATTTGAATGATAGCACTAGTTCACACACAACACGGGGGGAGTATTTTTGTCGTTAAGTCTAATGTCGACTGTTTTTCGAGTATAGTTCAAAAAGGTATTTCATTAGATTCTACGCACATTAGAGATGTCTAGGAAATCAAGTTCTTCCACGATCTCGGACAAACACGGGCCATCTTCTCAACAAGAAGTAGTTGGGAGTACAAATCTGTCGACTACTCCTGTTCAAGACATGCCGAGCCCTACGGTCGCATCCGTTGACTTGGCTTCTGATGCCCTGGATGCAGCAATCTTTTTAGACGATCCGATTGATTCTCAAGCCTCGAGAATTAACGAAAGCGCTCTTCGATGCATATGCTCGGTGCACGGGATTCCTTTTGATGATGTGTTGGTTCCATCAAGGCAAGATCGTTCTCACCTGCCCTCAGTCGGATACACAACCTGCAACATATTTATGTGTTGGGTTGGTAGCGTGTCGCCGTTCAACTCCTTCCTCCGTGATCTTTATAGTATATTGAGATCGCTCCATCGCAGCTACATCCAAATAATCATGCATTCATATACGGCACGGGCATTCTCTTTATGAGCCTCCTCTTCAGAATTCTAACTCCTGGTGATATCTGTTTTATTTATCGGTTCAAGAGACGATCGGATAGCCCATCATTTGTATTTCTCGACCACACAACAAGTGTCAAATTCTGACCAGGGCGTGGAGAAAATTCGCCCAGTATAAGCAGGAGTCTACGTGAGCTGCCCCCTTGGCTTCGCAAGGAGATGGGTAGAAGGAAGTACGTTTCTTTTCTGGATTAACACTTGCATTCGGCATTGATTGCTCCTTTCTAACTCTTTCTCTACTTCAACAAGTATTAGCCCACGTCCTGAAGGCTCTGGGTATTCTGAACCCGTTGAGGCTATTCGAGCTATCCCCATAGGAGATCAGGACAATATATCTCTAATTTCAAACGAATCGCTCTTGAAGTTTGGGCTGCTGGCTGCAGGCCGTCGGGTAAGCCTTCCTCTAGGTGTCACCATAACCGGGTCTGCTTTGGGCAAAGGAAAGAAGCAAGCCTGGCCCTCGGCACGTGACACCCCTGACACATCTGAGGAGGGGGAGATTAAAGAAGCTAAAACGCTCGAAGTACATGGCGAGAATGTTGGCCCCACCTGGGAGCCGATAGTCTAAGTGCACGATATCGAAGTAACACCTCCCCCGCGAAGGAAAATAAAAAGTTGACTTACAAACTGAGGAAGAAGACAATGGGCGGAACTTCTAAAGTCACCATCACTCCGGCGGAGAGAGAGCATTCTCCTCAATGCTTAGAGAGTTCATTGAACGGCCTGTCGGACCTTACTATTCCTGATGATCTTCTTAACTGCGGCTTCAATGATCCGGAAGCACATAAACTTCATTCCAAGCCCACGTTCAGGGAGAAAAAAACTCCCATAAGTAGAGGTAAAGAAACCGGTCCGTTGGGGGGAAACACTAGGACACACACGGACACGTGCACTTCACCTTTGCACTTCAATTTGTGCCATCGCTCTACTCTTCGATAACTTGTTGTTATTTAAATTCCATGCAGGTGATATGAGACATTCACATGGACTCGATCGTCTTCGTGGGTCATCTATCTTTCACCATTGTGGATGGGATTCGGGCTCTGGGAGACGTCGGGATAGAGATGATGACAGCGACAGAGATTATCACTCCCAGGATTCATCTTCCAATACAAGAATTTTGATTTTTAGTAGCACTCAAAAAACGCTATTAAAAGTTTTAGCAGCGTTTTGATGAACGCTGTTATAAAGCCCGCAACTAAAAATACCTGATTTTTAGTTGCACTTATTTCAACGCTACCATAAATCGTTTTACTGTAGCGTTTATGAAACGCCGCTAAATTCTTTTTTAGCAGCGTGTATAAAACGCTACCATAAGGTTTCTTGACGCTACCAATAGAATTTCCAACTTTACCCCCACTTTTATATGTATTTTCGTAGCATTTTTGAAACGCTACTAAAAGTTATTGATCATTTTGCACCATTTTTTCATGCTATTATTTCCTGTTGATGGTCTATTTTATTTCTACTATATCAATCAACAATCACTCACATAATCATCATATTCGAACAATTAAAAAAAATATTAATCATATAATTAAATAAGATATCCATAACAATTCTAATACAGTAGATTTTTTTATAAAATGATCAACATAAAATAACCAGTCGTATACAAATTTACACATCTAGTACTAATAAAATGTTATACCAAACCGGTGCTAACAAAATGCTTGATTATCCATAATTCTTTGTTGCATGCAGAAGTGAAAGCTAGCACCACAAAAGTTCAACCTTGCTCTCTTCGAACGTCCAATACCTGCACAAGTGAAAGCACAACGTATAGATAAACGATTATGTTAATTCGTAGGATTTACTAAATTTATTAACTTGGTTAACTTAGTAAATTTATTATTATTGTTATTACTAAAACTTGGTTAATTTAATTGTATTATTATTATTATTATTATTATTATAAACTTAGTTAATTATTATAAACATGGTCAATTCATCATCATTATCATAATCATAAACTCAAAAGCATTCACATGCATACGTAAAAAGTAATAGTACCTTATTTATGCTAAATGCATGTTCTTTAACAATCAAGTCTTTAACAAATGGAATAATATTTGTAGTCCCAAAAAATATTAAGCTGTAAAATATATAAACAGATAACACCAGTATATCAAACCTGGTTAATATATGGTTCCATCTGATGCAGTAACTCATATCCCTATGCAACAATAGAAGTGCTTATTTTAACTGAATGTTTGTTAGGTGAAATATAAGATAAGTTAATAAAAGAAAGAGGAAATAAAGCAGCTTACTTGTTTAAAATAGCGAAGCTGTGCATCCATTGTTGCACTCACGGTTTCCAAAAATTCGTACCGCTTCTTTGCCTCAATATTTGATAGAGTTGTGATCTATAAACAGAGTTAACTACTTAATTCAAACATATGAATTCAATTAAGTAAAATACCACAGAAGAATGCATAACATAAACATACCAGACTGAACCATGATTCCTCAAATGCAGATCTTGCACTAAGAAGCTCCTGTTGTGTTCAATCTTTTTATTCAATATAAGTTAATTAGCTAATATCAAAGTAAGAAAGATATAAGGAAACTGAAGCTTCGCTTAATAAAGACAGTGAAAGGTAATTACATCCTCCAAAATCATGACTACATCATCTTTTGTGCCCTTTTTTAGTGATAAGTATCTTTCACGCGCCTGATACAAAGGATGTTGAAAGTAGTTGTATCGGAATCTTGAAACATGCATGCATAAAATTTTAAGAATGGCATTGGTCAAAATGAATGTTGCATTATGAAAGCACTGTGATCTAGCAATGTTTTTCGAAAACGTATAGGTCTCCAAGTCACTTTGATATGTAAATCGTTAATGACATGTTAGCATTAAAATATAATTATTTTTCCGTAATTTGTCAAATGTAGATGAGATGTTGAGCATTTTGTTTATGCATGTTCCATCTCCCAATTAGATGCAACAAAATTGTTGTCTATTGATGGTAATTTATTAAGTGTATAAAATGTCAATATATCCTGTGACCAATTATCATAGAAACAAAGGTATTTTCTCCCACCATATAGGATTTTACAACGAAAACAATTAATTAAACCAGATGAAAACCAAATAAATATAGCCCTGAATGCAAGTTGGAAACCCCTTAAGCATACCTGGTCATATGCAAGGCATGCCTTATCAAATCGCTTCCTTACATCCTCCAAGAAATATATTATTATTTATCAAATTGCAAGGCATAAGAAACTAAAAACTAGTTGATGGTTGGGAGCAGCAAAAATTGCAACTAAATAAATAATCATGATTGTACATTATCTCTACACCAAGAGGCCAAAGGAACAAATTATTTCTCATAACTTTCACCATGTTCCTGCATGTTTTTTTTATGGACTTTCACTCCAAAAATATGCTTAAACAATTACATATTTAACCATATAAAGATTTTGAGAAACCATATCTCAAAATATGTCCCCAAGAAAATTGATAGTATCGATTGTACTTTTATGTATAAATATGCATGGACTGCTACTGTCTCATGCACATATCACAAACCGTTGGTATGAAATAAATTGTAAAAAAGGCAAACTAACGTGTACCTTGACGTCATGCAAATTGATGTCGACAAAATGCATCATCGAGCAGTGGTGAATCCTTGTGGATAGAGGAAATCTATTGCCTTTTTTCTAAGTCCAAAAGCTGATAAAACAATTAAACCACCGACACTATGCTTAAACTCAAAGGATGTAATGTATGTAGAATTTACATGGTTTGAACTTTAGAGTTCATCCAAAAGCACTACAGAGCAGACACAAGAACACTACAAAATTTTACAAGTACATCGAATGCCAGAAATATGCTCACCAGATTTTGCAAGAAAGATGCATAAATGAATCCACCCAATTCACAAGGTCAATACTCATTAAATATTGCAAAAAATATGCATAAATAAACCCAAAAGTTGTGCGAGAAATGTGCATAAATAAATGGCAACTGAGTGGTGGAATAATATTGTCACCTGTACTAAATTAAATATTGAATGCAAGAAATATGCTCAACAAGCATTCTAAGATAGTAGTATGCTTTGATAATGTAGCCACTGGTCAATACTCACCAGGTTTTACAGTAACTTTCTCTCGACATTTTTACTATAGATTTTGAGAATGGACACCTGCACAATAAAACATCCCACTAGAAGATGGTAAATTAGAAGATGGATTTTATCATTCAAATCAATGTATGATAATAAAATAAAAAATAAAATGACGAGAACTGATAATATTATCATTTTTAATGTCAAACTTGTTGAATTATAAAATACTTGATTACCCACTTGCTTGGTTTTAAACAAAAACTTAGTAATTGTTACTATATTGACACTGCTTGTTTAATTATAACACGGGGAATAAATTTTACACGAAGCAGAGATGAAACGGTATTGACTAGCACATGCATTTAAACTTGCATGCTTGTAAACTAGCTTGCTGAAAATGATACTTGTTATCACTTATTGAGACCTGATTTTAATTTCTAAACTAGAATTTAAATTAGTATTTGCTTGATGAAACTAAATTATAATGAAAACAAAGATTTGAACTAACACTTATTTGCTGAAATTATTGTCACTATGTACTTTATACATAGGATGAAATGAAGCTATATCATATAATCTACACAAGAATAAAAGGTAACCATATTATAGTAAAATGAAATTATATATTATTATTTATGCATGAGATTAAGACTGCATTGGCACAACCATCTAGTTGCTACCACATAAATGATTTATACATGAAACTGAAACAATAATATCACTATTTTAATTGCGTAATGTTTATAACTACTAGAAAATGCTGCTGCTTTCAACCTTTATTTTCGACTATATTTTGCGGGGCTTCGATATGTCGTCGGGAACTAGTCGAAATTGAAAAGGTTGCTCTCTTGAAAAAATTGAAATCCAAACAGTTACATACAAACTCGGACATGGCATCAAATTAAATTTATAAATAGATGAAAACTTAAATTTTGAAAGTCGGTCTCAAGTGCATCATAAGTAAATTTTCTATCTTTCTCCTCAAAAATAATTACTTCTTACAAAAACTTATAAATATCGTTTTCAGTTATCCACATATGTATTTGGCTCCCATTTTGATCACATTACGCAGAATTTTAAAGCAAAGAGATGTCAGTACACTATAATATCTAGTTCATGATGTATATGATTAGAAATATTGATTCTTCTTCAAATTGTTATCTCTTCTAATTAATCACGCAAAAAACAACAATGATGTTTATAAAAAAATTGAAAAAAAATAGAACTCAGACACATTATGAAACTTTATCATATTAAACAAAACCAAAAACCTAAAAATCTTACGACAAAGCTCGAAGAATATCGCTAATCTGACCGTCGATTTCGCCCAACTCTTCGCTAATCGCTGATAGATCCATTTCGCTGATTATATAAACCTTCCAAATCGCAACTGAAAATCAATCCCTAAATAATGGTGCGTTTTGACAAGAACTTCGAATTATGATTGGAGCTTCCCTAGAAGATTAGAGCTTTCCAATGCCAGGTATCTGAAATACGATAGAATCTGATTTGAGTTTTTCTTTCCCAGATCTGGCTCCTGACGATTATTAGCTGTAGCCTTCTTTCTTGTTATTTTTTTCTCGAATTCGGTTTTATAGAAAATTTTGTTTTCTGAGAAAATGCAAATTTTAGATTGCAATTATTTTGATTTAGGGTTGCTTATTTTAGGGAAAGAGTTGAATCATTCTATGTAGCAGAAGAATAGCAAGGCGGTAATCTTTTGGGTTATGTTTATTTGAGGCAAACGTGGAATTTTTTTATAAAGGCGGGAAGTGAAATATTTTTTGTTGCATTTATATAATAAGGTGAAATATTATTAGTTGCATTTACGTTCAAAGGCCATCAATTTTTGCAACCAAAAGCCGATTTTCTTGTAGTGATCTCGAAAGAAGACTTACCATTAGCCTTCATACCATTATAATCCTCCTTCTCACTTGGAGCAAGGCAGGGAGAAATACGGCTACAAGGGGTCCCGATCCGATGCCCTCCGCGATCAACACTCAGGTTCATCCAGCACACGACAATCCCGAGAACCCCACAAGAAGACTGAACTTTCAAAGCCACCTCCCTATGTTCCCGTAAAAGATCCAACGATATCGGAGAGGCTAGCCGAGCTAAAGGCTAAGTTCCCCAAAATCTGCTTCGATGGTCTGAAGTTCCTCCCGGCGATCCATCACATTCCGGGACATGTCAAACAAAGCGCCATTGCCTGTAACAACGACGTTTATATTCAACATGACGCGTTCGTCCATCTAGCTGAAAAGTCTCGGAAGTCTCTGTTGAGCGTCAACACGATATTAACCACCTGAAGCTCGAAGCCATTCACGATAAGGACATTATCAAAGCTCAAGATGAAGAGCTCTCTTCATACAAATCTTAGGTCGAAGCCGCAAAACAAAGTGCTAAAGATACTGTGGAGGCCGTCAATCGTTTGGAAACGACATATAAGAAAGAAATCGACGAAGCGGTCCAATGCTGCGGGGCCTTGGCTTTAGAGAAGGATTTAGTTCAGAAGGAAAAGGATGCATTTGCCCTCCGAGTCAAAGAGTTGGAAGATCAAATCCGCAAAGAGAGAGAGAGGGAAAAACTACTGCCCAGGAAGAGTCATAATGATATTGTGACGAGATTGTTGTTACGCGACTCCTGAAGGCAAAGCTCGACGACGAGATCTCTAGGGTCGGGATGCTAAAGGAAGAAGCCCATGAAGTGGGAAAGAGAATAGCATCTACGGAGATTGACTCTCGCCTTGAGGCAGCTACAGAGGCTGAAAAGGAGGAGATTAAGTGCATGTTCGACCCACTTATAGCAGAATTCAACGCCCGTTTCCTCATGCATCGAGACTTAACTTTTCTTGGCAGGGCTACCTCAAATCTCTAGCTGAGCATGTGAGACTTTAATAAAGATCAGGAAGGTCGAGATGGGCACCAAAGAGGTTGACGAGGAGGCTTTGGTGAAAGAATTTCTCAAGGGGAACGAGCCTTCAGACTTGTCTGTAGCGAAGGCCCTCTATTGCAAGGGTTCCTCCTCATTAAAAGCAAAAGATGTC
Organism: Allium cepa; assembly: GCA_030765085.1. Taxonomy (NCBI): domain Eukaryota; kingdom Viridiplantae; phylum Streptophyta; class Magnoliopsida; order Asparagales; family Amaryllidaceae; genus Allium; species Allium cepa. Next base: position 961,835,557 of record CM060932.1, on the reverse strand, counting down.
ATTGCCAGTCCATCTGGAACTGAGTCTCCTGCCCTTCCTCCTACTTAATCAGCTGATCGGCCAGTACTCGATCCATTCGAGCAACACGCTGGTTATGACCCAGAAGACCCTGGACTCGGCATTCACGTTCTATCTCCCATTCCAGAGGGTGAGACTCCTCGGACGGTTGAGAGCCAGCAAGAAGCCGATACATAACTCTTCTTTTTAAAGTTCAAAGAGCCATCGTTTTCGAAGAGAGATTATTGTATTCTATTGTTGTTTCTTGCGATTTTGCGCAGGCCGTTCTGATCCTGGACTAACTTCGAGGAACGATGACACCAAGGAGGAGAAGGGGAAAGGGAGCGAGGCTACTCACGCGGGAGAGGCTCCCAGTCCATATGCTCAAGTGATTGAGGCGCTTGACGAGGACAAGTCTAAGACTTCGTCTCCCATCGAAGAAAGTTATGAAATTGAGATCACAAGCACCTCTAGACACACTTCAAAAATGAGCACAAAGGAGCAGCTCGTGGAGGAAAAGAAAAGGACAGTTGAAATCAAAGTCGAGCCCCGAGTCGTGGACCTAGATGATCCTTTGAACAAGCCTTTGAAGTTCATCCTCCCTGGTGGATCCTGGCCACTAGAGGTCTCTCGTTCTTCCTCAGTTGTTACTTCCCCATCAAGCAAAGCTTCCAAGTGAAAACGCGTGGGGGAGGAGTCATCAGAGAAGACGAAGGAGGAAAAGACATCGAAGAAACCAAAGAAGTAGCTGTTGCACTCATTCAACAAGAGTCGGCTTAGATTATGTAATTTTATTTATTTATTTTCGTAGTCAATGTAGATAGACTTTTGACTCCAAATTTTGGTGGAGTTGTAGTAGAACCCCATTTTGGATTAATAAATAAAATCAAGTTTCTTTGTCTTTCAAATGACTTTTGTTGTTCAGCTTTCTGTATAACTGTGGTCGGAACCCAAGCTATTGTGAGTTACATAAACTCCCAATTCATTTTCATATTACTCGGAGATTCCTTGGAATTACACATCCTCTATTCCATGCGTCGGGTACTTAGAATATTTTCCAGTCCTTATGCCGAGGACTTGATTACTTCCAGTCAGTTGTACTCTTGTCTGCATTCCGAGGACTTAGAGATTTTTAAGCCGTTTATGTTCTAGTCCACACTCAGGGGACTTAGAGTACTCCAGTCCGCACTAAGGGGACTTGGAGACTTTAAGCCGTTTATACTAGTCTGCACTCAGGGGACGCAAAGTACTCCAGTCCGCACTAAGGGGACTTGGAGACTTTAAGTCATTTATACTAGTCCGCACTCAGGGGACTCAGAGTACTCCAGTCCGCACTCAGGGGACTTGGAGATTTTAAATCATTTATACTCTGGTCCGCACTTAGGGTACTCAGAGTACTCCAGTCCGCACTCAGGGGACTGGGAGACTTTAAGTCGTTTATACTCTAGTCCGCACCCAGGGGACTCAGAGTACTCCAGTCCGCACTCAGGGGACCTGGAAATTTTTAAGCCATTTAAACTCTGGTCCGCACTCAGGGGACTCAGAGTACTCCAGTCCGCACTCAGGGGACTTGGATATTTTAAGTCGCCTATGTTCTAGTCCGCACTCAGGGGACTCAGAGTACTCTAGTCCGCACTCAGTGGACTTGGAGATTTTAAGTCGTTTATACTTTGGTCCGCACTCAGGAGAGTCAAAGTACTCTGGTCCGCACTCAAGGGACTCGGAGTACTCCAGTCCGCAATCAGGGGACTTGGATATTTTAAGTCGTTTATACTCTGGTCTGCACTCAGGAGACTCAGAGTACTCCAGTCCGCACTCAGGGGACTTGGAGATTTTGAGTCGTTTATAATTTAATCCACACTCAGGGGACTTAGAGTACTCCAGTCTGCACTCAGGGGACTTGGAGATTTTAAGTCGTTTATGCTCAGGTCCTTACTCAGGGGACTCGGAGTACTCCAGTCCGCACTCAAGGGACTTGGAAATTTTTAGTCATTTATACTCTGGTCCGCCTCAGGGGACTCAGAGTACTCTAGTCTGCACTCAGGGGACTTGGAGATTTTAAGTCGTTTATACTCTGGTCGGCACTCAAGGGACTCAGAGTACTCCAGTCCGCATTCAGGGGACTTAGAGATTTTGAGTCGTTTATGTTGTGGTCCGCACTAAGGGGACTCGGAGTACTCCAGTCCGCATTAAGGGGACTTGGAGATTTTAAGTCGTTTATGATGTGGTCCGCACTAAGGGGACTCGGAGTACTCCAGTCCGCATTAAGGGGACTTGGAGATTTTGAGTCGTGTATGTGCGTTCGTACATCAGACAGAATGTAACTCTAGTTTTCTTGCCATAAAATCATCATACATGGAAACATCGATAATTCATGGGAAAAATGGCTTCAACCCTTTATTAATGAAGCAAGCTAAATTGTCTTATTACATGCTGAAAACTAGAAACACCGAAATAAAAATATACTGGAAATAATTGCAATTAAAATATGAAAAAAATAGACTAAGTGTAATAATTCCACAGATGCTCTTTATTCCATGCTCGGGGGAGTGTCACACTATCAACGGTTGCTAGCTTGAAAGTTCCCTCTCCAAGCTTCCGTTGAATGACGTACGGACCTTCCCATGTGGGATTCATATGCGACGGGACCGGGAAAACTCGTTTCAAAACAAGGTCACCCATATCAAAGACTCTTGGTCGGACTTTTTCTTTATAATATCGAGCGACTAGGTGCCAATATGCGCCGCTCTTAAATCAGCTTCTTCACTTTTTTCATCAATGAAGTCCAGTGATTCCAACAAAAGATCTCGATTCACCTTAGGGTCATAATGAGTTACCCGATGTGATGGAACTTCAAGTTCTACGGGTATAATGACTTCCATGCCACACGCTAATGCGAATGGAGTGTGGCCAGTCGTGGACTTGTGGGCGGTTCTATAAGCCTAAAGCGCTGTTGGAAGTTCATCCATTCACTTGCCTCTAGCCTTTTCCAAACGCTTCTTCAATATGGACTTGATTATTTTGTTCACAGCTTCCACTTGTCCATTGGCTATTGGATGAGCAACTGCTGCAAACCTTTTTTCAATGCCATACTTTTGACAAAATTCTTTAAACTCTTTGCTTTCAAATTAAATCCCATTATCTGTAATGATAGTCCGTGGAATGCCAAAATGGCATATAATGTTTCGTATAACGAAATTAATGACCTTTTTGGTGGTGATCGTGGCCAAAGGCTCTGCTTCTGCCCACTTAGTAAAGTAAAAGACCGTAACTATCGCGTATTTCGTACCACCTTTGGATATGGGTAATGAACCGATTATGTCAATTCCCCACATTGCAAACGGCCTGGGACTAACCATTTGCTTGAGTTCCATCGGTGGAGCTCTCGAGACTTTTGCATACTTTTGGCATTTTTCGCATCTTCTTACGTAGTCCGCAGAGTCCCGATTTACAATTGGCCAATAGTATTCATAGCGGAGGATTTTCATTGCTAATGTCCGCCCTCCAGTATGGTCACCGCGTTCTCCTTCATGGACTTTCTTCAGGGCTCGTTTTATCTCAACGTGGGCAATGCACCGGAGTAAGGGGGTCGAGAATCCCTTCCGATACATTATTTCATCATGCATTACTATTGCGAAGCCTTACGAATGACTTGTCGTTCTTCGCTCCTTCTTTCGGGCAAGACCCCGTATAGCAAGTATTGGTTGAATGAGGTCATACATGATTCCTTTTCGATTTCTATTTCTGACACGAAATCTACCTCCATCATATTTATACTCGGAGTATGTAAGGTTTCAATGGGAACCAATCCCATTTGTTGTGCATCGTCCGTGCTTGCAAATTTTGCCAATGAATCGGCTTCTCTGTTTTGTTCACGCGGGACATGAAAAATATCATAATATTCTTGATTTACTAGCAGATCTTGAACCCGTGCAAGGTATGGGGCAAGTCTATGTCCCTTCGCTTGATAGTCCCCCCGCACCTGGTATACCACCAGTTGTGAGTCACAAACGATTTCAACCGATTTTACCCCCAGTTCTCTGATAAGTCTCAAGCCAGCAATCAGTGCTTCATACCCGGCTTCGTTATTTGTCGCTGGGAATTCGAGCTTCAAAGCATAACAAACTGATTTGTTTTTAGGAGTCACAAGAACTATGCCATCCCCTGAGCAACGGTCATTAGATGCCCCATCGGTGTACATCTTCCATCGAATAAGAGGTATTACATTGTGACTGCTCCATTCATCTAACACGGTGAATTCAGTAATGAAGTCTGCTAGTGCTTTCCCTTGTATAGCCCTTCGTGACAAGTAGGTAATATCGAACTGTCTCAACTCAATATTCCATTTTAACATCCTTCCAGAGGTTTCCGGTTGTTGGAGTACCTATCGCAAGGGTTGGTCGATATAAACAATGATCGAGTGTGCTTGAAAGTACGGACGAAGCTTGCGTGATGCAATCACCAAGCCATGGGATAGTTTCTCAATATTAGGATAACTTCTTTCTGCCCCCATCAAACGTTTAGTGACATAGTACACTGGCTTTTGAACTCGGTCCTCCTCACGAACCAAAGCCGTACTGATAGCATGCTAGGATACAGCCAAGTACACATACAATATTTCATGGTCTACTAGTTTTGATAGCACCGGGGGACTTTCTAAATGCCTTACCAGAGCTCGGAATGCTTCCTCACAGTCAGATGTCCATTCGAAATTTATTTTTCCTTTCTTTATTACATCGAAGAAAGGAATACATTTATCTGTGGCTCTGGATATGAATCGACTCAGCGCGACCACCTTTCCACTCAAGCTATGTACCTGCTTTATAGGTTTGGGCACTTGTATATCTCGAATAGCTTGAATCTTGAATCTTTTTCGAGTTAGCTACGATTCCCCGTGCGTTTACAATGAAACCTAGAACTTCCCTGACATAACGCCGAAGGAACACTTCAAAGGATTGATTTTCATTCCATAATGTCTGAGTATATCAAACATCTCCACTAAGTCTCGAATATGGTCGTTTGACTGTCGTGACTTCACGAGCATGTCATCCATATAGACTTCCATTGTTCTACCAATCTGGTCTTTAAACATTCAATTCACCAGACGCTGATAAGTCGCTCCCGTGTTTTTCAATCCGAAAGGCATTACTACATAGCAATACATCCTAACATCTATGACAAAACTAGTGTGTTCTTATTCTGGAATTTGCATCGGGATCTGATTATATCCGGTGTACGCATCCATAAATGACAGTAACTCGTGTCCGGCCGTGAGTCAACCAGCTGGTCGATTCTATGTAAAAGGAAACTATCCATCGGGCATGCTTTGTTTAAATCAGAGTAATCTAAACAAGTTCTCCACTTCCCATTTGCTTTCCTCATAAGCACAGGATAGACACCCATTCAGGGTAGAGGGCGTCGTGGACGAACCCATTGGCTTTGAGTTTGTCCACCTCCTCTTTGAGAGCAGCGGACCTCTCTGGGTCTATGACTCTTCTTTTCTGTTTCACAAGAATGTACTTCGGGTCTATGTTCAACATATGACTTTCAATAGCAAGAGAAATCCCGCACATATCAAAATGTGTCCAAGCGAAAACATCCAGGTTCGCACGGAGGAAATCAGTAAGATCCTCGGCCACTGACAGGTCGAGTTGTGATCCATTTTTAAGTACTCGTGATGGTTCACTCGGCTGACTGGAATGTCAATTGTCAGTTCAGCCGGTGCCATGTCTCTATGGATCCGAGAGTGTTGCCCGAGCCAGGACTAAGGCACTACTTGTCAATTGTCAGTATTCCGCATGCGGACGGAGTCCGCAACCTTTCCTTTCTCGCTCTGCCGGACCTCTTTCAGCTCAGCCACATAACATGCGCGATCGGTCGCCTGATCGCCATGCACCACACCAACTCCTTTGTCTGTCGGGAACTTCAAAGTCAAACACCATGGGGCCAAAGCTGCCCTAAACTCTGCCAGGGCCGACCGACCCAGAAACACATTATATGGAGAATCAACATCCAACACTATTAGGTTAGATTCGCACCCTCCTACGTTCACCTTGTCCCAGTTTAACTGGCAACTCAACATATCCTACTGCATCAGTCGTACACCATTAAAGCCATGGATTCGGGCTTTAGATGGTTTCAAATCCTTTATCTCCATCTTCATTTAGTCGTATGCTTTTTGAAGATGATGTTAACGGAACTTCCAAAATCAATTAAAATTCTCTTCACATTTGCTGGCCCGATCGTCGTAGATATGACCATCAGGTCGACAGTAGGAGCCTCCACCTTGTCTGCGTCTTGGCTCCTAAATACTATATCGTCTGTCATCATGCATTGCTACTTAGCGAGGGTCCCATCCTCCACATTCGAACAGCAATCATAATTCGCATGCCTTCAGAAGTTAGCCTGTCGCTCCATCTCCTGCCAATTCTTATCTACAGGGTGAGGTTCACCGACTATAGTGTTTACGACCAATCTATCCACGGTTCGGGCAGGTTCCTTTGGTTGGCGCGGAGCCAGCCCGCGTCCGGGGTCTGATGTTCCTTTCCTACCCTCCTGTGGGTTCTTGACAAACTCCTGTAATTTTTTCCGTCTAATCAATTTCTCTATGGCATCATGGAGGTGTCTACACTCTTCTATATTATGCCCATTAGTCTCATGGAAGCGGCAATACTTCCTAGTCCGCTTCTGTACCTCTGTTGACTCCTTTGGGCGCGGCTTTCTATACTGGAAATTATTACAAGTTGACAGGCAAAAATTCTCAAGAGATGCATTCAGTGGGGTGCATTCGTTGTAGGTCGGAATCCTTGGCTTCCATTTTCCTGCTTCTCTTTTCTTTCCGGGATTTCCTCCTCCGGACCCTTTAGATTGTCCAGGGTTGTTCTGGACATCGACTTGAACCTTTCTCGAGTATTCACCAGATAGTTTTATGGCGATATTGCTTTTTACGGTCTCCTGAACAGGTCCTGGTGCCTTATCCTGCCTTTTCTATTTGGCTTCCTCTCTTCTTATGAATTGATGAGCCTTTGAATAGAAACGCTCCAGCGTAGTTGGAGCTTTTCGGCCAACCAATATCCAAACTCTAAATCCGGATCCACTTCTCGCATTACCGCCATCAGAATTGCGTGGTCGTTAGGGTTGTTAACTTCAGTGGATGCAACATGAAATCTCTACAAGTACTCTTTCAATGACTCCCTCGAAGCCTGGATTACATTGGATAGGGACATCACATCCTTAGGACGAGTGACACGTATCCTGAATTGTTCTACAAATTTCGTTGTCAATTCATCAAGGCTGGATATAGACCGTGGGGGAAGTCGAGTGAACCACATGGTGGCTATTCCGGATTAAGTGATTGAGAAGCATCTACACTTGGTTGCACCATTCGCTCTAGCAGAATCCATCATCCATTCATACCTCATCACATGCTGCCGAGGGTTGGTCTTCCCTTCGTAGGCCGGGATAGTCGGCATGCTAAACTTTTTGGGGTACTCGGTCTGTAGAATAGCATCTGTGAAGGGAGTATGACTCCTGGATATTCCCCAATCTTCATTTTTTAGGCCTTGGTTCTCTCTCATCAACTGTCTGACCATAGCTGATAAATCCGGAGTTTGTAAGGAGGATGGACGGTTGGACTCTGTTTTGCGGGACCGCTCGGGTTGATGTCTCCTATGTTGGCGATCTGCCAAACGTGTTTCCTGGGGACCAGCTTCATTAGGCTATTAGTGAGTCGGGCGTCCATTTTTCACATGTGCTCCAGCTCCTAAGTTTCCTGCTCCAGCTTGGGTGTGGTCACCAAGATGTAAGTGATCCTTAGTTGATCTATCAGCAGCACCTGCTTGTGCAGTTTCAGTTTTATGGCGTCTACACCTGGGAGGTTCATTGGGTAAAGTTGGGCTATCAGATGAAGAGTAGGGAACGGGGCTACCTCCAACATTCTGATGCTGTTGCTGAGTAAGCTGAGTCACGAGGTTAGCGTTAGCTTGAATCTGCTCAGTAAGTTATCTTCTACTTTCCATGAGTTCTCTCATCAACTCGTTGAACTCTGTCCTGTGATGACTTCTGTTTGGTTTTGGGTGGTAGTCCCTGCACCTAGATTTGCTTGTTGATTTCTAGGTCCTATTTGTTGTACGCTAGCAGTCTCATTGACGTCCACATTATGAGAGGCTGATCTAGTACGTGGTCTTCCCATGGTAGAGTTATTGATAGGAACACTGAGTAGAATCAACGGACGTCCTATGAATGAATTGGATCTCCTTTGAGGGATTTATTCAATCTAGTAGCTACAAAGCAGATCCTAGGGGACTGAGAATTCGATTCTTAGTGAAAGAACAAAAATATTAGCACCAGAATTGGTCATTAACACCCTTGAGAAAGATTATGTACGCAGACTAATGAAGAAAGTAAATTAAAACATAGAATTGTATGCTAATTTAAATGCAAAAACAAGAAAACCGGATTTATAGTGGTTCGGCGTAAATGCCTACGTCCACTTTGAGTTTTGTTCTTTATTGCTTTCACAAACGATTGAATATAGATACAAACCACACCATAATGACTCGGATACAAGTGCTAAGTAAAATAGAATAAGTCTTGAATGCAGTAGAGTCTCCCCAGTGTTCTCGAAAAAAAGTCCATTTCACCGTGTCCTTGTCTTTCTATTTATAGGTGAAGATGGGTTGGACTTCCCTCATGGGCCTAGCAACACGGTATCTCGGCCCGTGGTAAGTGACTTCTACACACCGAGCCACAAATGTCGAACGGAAATTGCCGAACCACATATCCAGGCCGAACGGCATTCGTATGCCGATCGAGGAAGATATGCCGAACGGTATCAGCTTTCCGATTGAGACAGTGTGCTGAGTGAAGAGTGTAGGCCAAACGAGACCTATGCCGACCGAGACTTGATGCCGGATGAGGGGAGATGTCGAATGAGGCTTTATGCTGAACGAGGTGAAATGCCAAACGAGGCCCATGCCAAGCGAGGTGAAATGCCGAATGACCTTGCTATGCTGAACGGGGCTTCCATGCCGAACGAGGCTCTATGCCGAGCGATGCTCTTATGTCGAGCGAGGAGAGGTGCATCGAGCGAGGCCGTATGCCAAGCGACCTCTTAATGCCAAGCGATGCTCTATGCCGAGCGACCCTTTTATGTCGAGCCTCTTGTTACTTGGTCAAGCCATCGGGTAACACCCGTAATCTATACAGTACAGTAAGCTCCACTAAGCCGACAGTTTACCCAGAGGGCACTCCATAGGTACGGTACAAGACAACCACGTAGAGGGCGCAATAAGGCATGTGATAAGGACCGCGAGGCAATGCCCATGGTAGGATCCTATCGTTTTGCAGATCCGTACTAGTGGTAACGCATAGCAGCTACTATCGTCCACCTCGAGACACACTCCCAAATCAAAAGTGCACCCAATCAAATCACAAAGTAATAGAATTGTATCAAAGAAGCATGCCCGATCGGAGGTGCGACGTCACTTGGTCCGGCTTGGCTCCTGTTTTAGTCACATCAAGCTGACTCGCAGAAGTCAGGACTGCATTAATACCTCATATAGAATCGTCGCCAAACCATCCTACTTCGTTCTGGAATTTCCACCATGTACACGGTTGTTAAAGTGGTTTTCAGTATTGGTAGAGAGTATGAAAATATCTGATCTCGGTCTCTTTAACAACAAAACGCTTATTTCACACCATAGTCATTTTATTTCAAACAGTTTATACTTCATATCAAAATATCATATTCATTTCAAAATCATATCACTACCGAAATCTTATTCACCTTCGAAATCATAGTCATTTAAAAAATCATGACCATAAAATAGTTTAAACCATCGTATCAAAATATCATATTCATTTCAATATCATATCACTTTCGAAATCTTACTTACCTTCGAAATGATAGTCACTTCAAAAATCATGACCATAAAATAGTTTAAACCATCATATCAAAATATTAGTATTTTAAATCCATTAAATCTAAATCATAACGATTCCAACTTAAATAGCTTAAATATTGAAAATAGTTTATATATTAAAATAGTTATGAATTAAAATAGTTATATATTTAAAATAGGTTATAGATTTAAAATAGTTTATTTATTAAAATAGTTTATATAATAAAACGGTTTATAATGAATTTTTTCTTCCAATTTCATAAATCAATTCAAATTCTCACTAAACCATTTTAATCTATATCAATTTGAAAACTAGGTTGAACTACAAGTTTAAACTACTTTAAAATTCACGAGGTTTTAAAGTATAAATATACAAACATTTACAAAAACTAAATTTGATAAATTCCATTTAATATTGAAAATTCAACTTTAATTTTATTTAAATTCGAAAATATTCTCTTAATTCATTTTAATAACATTTACATAAAATCTCATTTTACAAATTTAAATAAAATCAATAATTAAATATCTAATTTCAATTATATTTAATTATAAAATATTCACCAAATCACTCTTATAAACATTTAAATAAAGTCTCAATTTACACTTTTAAATCAAATTTAAATATTCAATTTTAATTTACTTAAATTCGAAATATTCATTCGATCATTTTTAATCCAAATCGTGTTATCAAATCATATCTTTAAAATCTCATAATCAATAAGTCCAACTCAATCCTTATTTAAATTCAATTATTAACCGATTTATATTTCAAGTCAACTTTAATTTATCTTCCAACCTCTATTTATTAAAGTTATTACAAAATCTATTTTAAAATATTAACATAAATTTTAATAAATACTTAACATATTATATTGTAACTAACTTAATTTTTATTATATTTTATTATATTAAATTTTTATTAAATTAAACCTTGTTATAAATTCATTCTTATATTAAATCTTATTTTATATATTTAAATTATTAAAATTATAAGTAAAATCTTAAAATCTATATTTTCAAAACTTAACTTTTAAATATAAAATTTCCAAACATATAATTTAAAATCATATTTTTACCCAGATTAAAATAAAAAAAATTATATCTAAAAATCAATATTTTCTTAAAACCCTAAATATTTCTCTTTTCTAAAATTTTTGGAAATCGTTTAAAAATAAACCAACTGTGTCCATATATAGTTTTCTATTTTATGGTCAACTGATATGGATACTAATCATTTCAATCTGTAATAATTTAAATTTACGTGTTTATCATTTCAACCCGTAATCCCAAAATTCAAATTCACTGAAAATCGCTTTGGTTTATCATTTCAACCCATAAAGATTTTTCCTTAATCTATAAAATCGTTCGGGTATGTATCATTTCAACCCAAAAGGAATTTTAAACTAATAGGGAACTTGCAGAGTGAGAATAAATATGATAAAATATAACATATTTGCACATGCATATATCATCAGTAACAAATTTAAATATAATATATACAACAGGTTATGGTGTCATATGTCATGGGTAAATAATTGTAGATAATGACATATCATATTTAACAACTGAATAACTTAACAATTCAAATTTAAAAGCATATTTCAATCGTCATTTCACGTGAATTTAATCTACTAAATATAAGAATGTTAATCGTGAGCGATTGTTCACCTTTCGAGGCTAGAGAAATAGACAACATGACAAGCCACGAATTTTTTTTGAATCATGAACTTTACGACAAATCCAAAGCAAAGCAAAGTGAAGCTTGCACGATCTTGAACTGATGGATACGATGAAACAGCATATGCAGCTATATATTTTAAAAATCTAAAATTTAAAACACGTATTTAAAATAAAATCCTTATAATATATATATATATATATATATATATGAAAATCAATGTTAAATTTAAGATATATATACTAAAATCAAAATCTTTATATATATATATATTTCAAAATCGTTTTCTCTTAAACACACCAAAAAAATCAGAATATCTGTATTTATTATATTTTAAAATCTATATACATTTAAAAATCAAAAAATATATATATATATATATTATAATTTAAAACACATATTTAAAATTAAAAATTCTCGTGTTATATTTTTATAATCAATATTTAATAAAAACAAAAATATTAAAATGAAAATATCCCCAACCAATATTTAAACACAATATGTATACTAAAAAACGCAAACATTAATATGTACAAGCAAATATATATACGTGCATATATATTGCATATTTAAGCTGCAGTGCTCGGTTGTTGATCACGGTTGGAGGGGAAGGGCCTACTACGACTGCCTGGAGGTTCGGTTGCTTGTTCATGTTGAGGTGGTCGGAGCGTGGAAGGGATTGGTGGCAGATCTGTGGGAGAGCAGTGATGCGAATGGAGGACGTGCGTGGTTGGAGGAGGTGATGGGTCGGAGCAAGTCACATAGTGGGTTAGGCCGAGTTTCAAGTCTATTTGTGGAGCGGAGGCATTAGAGAGACGGAGCTTGGATATGGGAAGAAGATGGTAGTTGCGTGAGAAGGCTAGGTGTGGGCAAACTTTAGTGGGCGGGCGGAGGCTATGGATCCAGTGGCGGATAACTACAGGGATGAAGTTGTTGTTTACTTAGAGGAGGAAAGGGCGAACTCGACTGTTCGGGAAAAAGTGGCGGAACTGAAGGGTGAAGCGGATGGAATGGTGGGCAAACGAGTTGAGAGTGGAGCGAGGAGATAGGATGGTTCATCGGAAAGTTACCAAGCAACGTATTCAAGCTTGATGCAAGGTGTCAGTTTTGTAAGCTCGGCTCTAAGCAAGAGCAAGGCAAAGAAAATGAATGTAAGCAAAAACATTTTTTTATATATTTCGTTTATGTAGAAGTGAAGGCAGCGAATGGAAGAGGGGAGGAGCAGGCATGGGCAGGTAATTGAAGATGTAGATGAGGTAAAAATAATGAAGGAATGAAAAGGTAAATGAAGATGAAGCAACTTACGTATTTCTTATATTATTATTTATTGTTGAACAAAAGAGATGCAAATAGACTAAGAAATGGAACGAACCAACATGTGAACTAGCATATTACATTGAACATTAGGAATAGTGAGGTCAAAACTGAAAATATTAATTTCCGATGTTTATTGATTTTCACGGAGTGCACATAAGAAAATCAAAAGGCTCAAAATGGGTACCGATAATATTCATCGTTTTACAGATTTCGCCGTCCACTAGATGTCAAAACACATAAATAAATATACTATGGGGATCGATACGAAGAGATGAACAGAATGGTATACGGATATCAACGATATGACTATCCTATCAAAAGTCGATATTCTCTGTAGAAAATGTTGCTAAACGCCGCAAATAAGATTAACGGAGCTAGAACATTCCAAATTTGGTGAAAATATGACGTCTTACTCAGAAAATGATTTACATTTTTATTATATGAAAAAAATATTCAGATTTCAAAATTATTTTATTTTTATCAAATTAAATGATTCAAATTGAAATTGAAAATTAAAAATTAAAAAACAGAGCCAACATTCATATTTACCAATGAAAATTTACCGTATGCTACGTTTAAATTGACATATTCCTAATATAAAATTTTCATTTCAAAATTTCATTATTATTTTTCGTCAAAATTTAGTTAATTACGTTATAAAAACCGTTAAAATGTATTGGTCATTACACTCTCCCTTACTTAAAACTTTTCGTCCCCAAAAAGGAACGAGATAGGAGAACATAAGCAACTAAAAAGAAAGATAGATTTGAAATCCATAATACCAGATACAATAATTAATTTAAAACCATATTAATTTCGTTAGTTTTTAAATTGATTAATATTCAGCAATTTTGGTTTTAATCCATTTTATTCAACCAATGATATTCATTGCATTCACACTTGATTTCAATTCAATGTATTTCATTCAATTGATTTGCTTTAATTTATTAACATTTACTATAAAAATTTCTTTCAAAACTAAATTTATTTTGTTTAACTCATTTATTTTATTCATTTACCTTCACTTAAGTTAATTCTGCTTCATAATTCAATTTCGACTATTCTTAAGTTCATATTTATTTACTTAAGTAGCATTCTCTATTTATTATTCAATTTATTTCACTAAACATATCTTATAATATAAACTATGTGTATAAACATTATAACCACTAAATTTCTCTCTTTTTTTATAAAAATTTCTTAATCAAAGTTTCATTTTGACATCCTATTGCTTATATTTATATTATATATTATTCAATTACGTTTCTTTATTACATTCAACCTTTTCCCAGGTAAGTTTTATTACACCATAAAATTTTCCTTTTTTTATGACATTTCATTAAGCAAAAATTTAGTTTGAACTTTTTTATTAATCAAATTTTCTCTCATATAACCTTCAATTTCAAATTCACATTACTATTTAACTTTTTAAATGTTTAGGTAAACTATATATTTGTTTCAGAATACAACAGAGAATTATATAAATTAACTTTATCCTATTTCTATCGTTTTAAGTGTTTTTTTCAATTCCATTTTCATTTTAGACACTCCAATTGTTCAAAAATTGTGCTTTATTTCAATAATTGGAAACCATTATTTATCATAAAAATTGAGAATTAAATTTTTGGTTTCACTTCAAACCATTTTGAAATATATATATATATATATATATATATATATATATATATATATATATGTATATATGTATATATCCAATCATACTCAAGAAATTCAAATAAAATCTATTTTTTCCAAAATAGAAGTGTAAAAAAGCTACTAAGTGGTCTCTTCATTTTGAGGCTTGAAAATGAATGTCGGCGATGTTGCTATCATCACCGAAATTATTTTTCCAATGACAAAAGAGGAGAGTACCGATTTACTTCTTTAAATTCTTTGGAAACAATTTCCATTCGAGAATACTTTCAAATAATATTTTCAACACTTTAAAAAATCAAATTTTGAAAAGCACCAGAAATTTAAACCCTCGAATCCTTAATTTTAAATTTATTTTATTTGTAAATCAGATTTATAAACCATGTTACAAATTTCAACTTCTTAACATATAATAATAGTTTATAGTTTTGGAACACTAACAAAATAATAAATCATAATCTAGTATTATCATTTCACAACAAATTCATTTAATTATTTAATTTTAGAAAAATATATTCTTATGTATAAAATATAATCATATATAAAATTATTCCATTTACCAATTTCGAAAATAATATTGTATCAGTTTTCTCTGTTCAAGTGTGTTGGAATTCCTATCGATAACATTGGCCAGACGAATCGAAAACCCCAAATCAACTTAACAATTCAAACAACATAACATAAAATATTTTATATTAATTATAAATACACTCTCTCCAAGGATTATTTAATGATGGATTCAGAAGAAGGATGGAGATATAAATTACAAAAACCTAATCAAAGAGGATTCTAACAAAGAAGATAGTTTCGAAAGGAAGATAGGATAATTAAATTACAAAAAGGAAAGATGGATAGACTAATATTAATCACGAGTGACCTTAACCGGGTCAACCGAGACTTAAGAAGATGAGAATATCATCATCAATAATGTGGGGACAAATTTGTTGAGAAGATCACGGAAAACAGATTCATGAGATCGACGAAGCGGCAGAAGAATAGGTTAATCCAAAGAGCATAGATAACCATTTATAAAACCTATACGTTCGGGAGGGAGGATAGCAGGTCGAGATCCAAGAATAAGATTGATGTAGAATTCAATTTTCCGCTTGAGAGGAAGGGAAGTGACTTCACCAAAATATCAAGATAACCCCAAACCATAGGGTGGAGTCAAGATCACTAGGCTAAGCATCAAGCGAAAAGATAAAACTGCCTGCAAAATCCGGAGGCAATTGACATTCGATCACAAGAGAATTTCTTTGGTCGTCTACTAGAGAAACGGTTCGGGGTTTTTCAAGAGATAACAACATCAAAACTGAAGACGTTAAAACCTCCGTGGATCGATGTCCGTTGTAAAGGTGTTTCACCCCTTTACAAATCATACTAAGGTTGGCAGGACAGAAATGGAGCTATGGGATGCTCCATTATCAAGACGAACACGAACATGAAAGACACGAATGAATCTCATAACAAAGGGATAGTTCCAAGACTAAAAGAAATCCAAATCTAGGGGGATTCTAACAAAGAATTTCAAGCTCGAATGAATATGATTCTGTATTTAATTTTTACTTCATATGCTAAGTTTTCCCTAAACCAGAGCTCTGATACCAACTATAACGACCTGTTATTTCGAAACATTCAAATCGACAATCATCCTCTCATGTCAGACTTGAATTGCTCAAAACAACATAATGTTAATTTATATTTGGCAAAACTTAGCATATAAAGTAAATAAAATCAATCACAGACACAGAGTTATACAATAATAAGGAGCGGAATATAAATAGTAGTTCATGAAGCTGCTATAAAACATCAAAGTCTGAAACAAATACAACAATGAATCCAAAGTATATAGAAGTCACTAATACAAAATTAACTGACAGGTCGGAGCATAAACAACATGAAATAATTGAAATAACTGCAAAGCTGAATAAATAGAGATAGATCTACAAGCAAAGCTCCAAACACCAAACGTGAGTCTTAGATGCCGTGACACTGTGATAACCAGGATTTTTGAGTATCTGGTAACTGGTAATTAATAGGATTAGAATTATTAAAATATTAACTTGTATGTTAAACAGATAAAATTATGTCAATAAAAGATATTGGGATGTGTAAATGGATTTGAAAATATAATAAAGGATATCTGTGATATCCTAGGAATTTCAAGCAAATTCAACTATAATAATCTCTTTTATAAATTATTTTCAATTGGTAAAAGTGTTGTTTATTTCAAAACAAATAATAATGATTACTTATATATATAAATATAAATAGATTTCAATTAGAAATATTATTTTAAATTGGATCTTTTTGAAGAAAATAATATAATACATATATTTTAAATAAACCCAAATTCAACTTGTAATTAATAATTTTACTTAAAAATTTATCTATATTTAAAACAACCCATAATCGTTATTGTTTGGAAATAATAATTTTGTCAAATATAAATAATTTATAAAGGAGATTATCACAATTACTTGAATTGATTCTTAAATTTGATTGGACTTAAATTTGAATTCAAATTTGAAAATCTAAAAGAAGCATAACTTAAATATAGTTTGATTTAAATAGTAAAATAAATATCAAAGCTTTATAAAACCATTTTAAATAAAGGCAAGTGTTAAGATGTTAACATCCAAATTTAACAAAAGTAAATCATTTAACATAAAACCTTTTATTTAACATTTGTAAGACCCTTATAACATGAAAAATACACTTGTAATAATAATAGGATGTTTGTACATTTGTAAGTCAAAGGAGAATTTACATTTACAAGTGGCATACTTGTCCTTTTTCAAAATTAATTTTATGTACAAAAATGAATTAAGAAAAAGAATAGGCAGCTTAATTTTTGTTCCTTCATCTTTAAAATAAAAAGAAAATAAAAAATGAAATCAAAAAAATTAATCAACAGTTTTTTTGGAAGTGTTTAACATGATTCAAGAACAAAAATCTTAAACAAGCAAAAACATTTAAGCCTGGAAAGATTAAACCTGAAAGCATAGACAAGCAGATCAAATCAAACACCTGTTTCAATAATCAAAAGGAATTCCAGATTCAGATCTCAAGCTGTTTCTCTGTTCTAAGCATTTGCACGTGAGTACTCCTGAAAAACTGAAATTGCTTGCATTTGCATGAGGAGAATACTTGAAGTATGATTTGAATTCTATTATACTTGATGTTAGAAATAATTTCATATTTATAAAGCTGTGTTTGTATCAGTGAATATGTCTGGATAGTTTAAGCATCTCTCTGTTTTTAACATTACAGGGTTGAAGAACCTGATTAAAAAAAAATTAAATAAAAACCATCCAATTTAATGATTTTTAGACCTTGCTTTCAAAATGAAAAATGATTGTATATGTACAAAATCATCTTTAAAATTTGATTCGAGTAAAAATGATAAGGAGATTTCTTAGAAATAAATTTTTACACTAATAAGCAATTTGTGTCAAAATTTCGTCCACTAAATTTCCATGTTTTGATTTTCTAAACGGAGACGTATTACAGTTTGATGATTTTAAAAATAGGAATTAGGATTTTTAGACTTGAGTTTGTAGGGAATTTTTGAGTTGACCAGAATATTGGTTTTCGTCTATTGCCGACGAACGGTGTGTTATTGGACTTCGCAAATTTGATTGGAGGAGGTTGGGTTCTCGAGTGACGTGGGAAAAATGGTGGTTCATCTCCTCTAAGGCCGTGGTGGTGTGACAGAAGAGATTTAGGGTTTCAGATGTTATTCTGAACGGGGTCAAGTTCGAGCTTATTGCGGCGTCGCGACAGTGTCGAGTTAAACCGGTCTTGGATTAAAGTACAGAGGGGGTCGTGGCGCTGGATTGGGTGAAGAATGGTGGTCGATGGTGGGTGGAATGGCAAGGACGAGGTGTTTACAGTGGTTCATTCATTTTTGAATTGGGTTCGCGAGCTCGAGATTTTGATTGGGGTTGAATTCGAGAATTCTGGTGGATAGGATAGGTGTGGTGGCCAAACGTGGGTTGTGGGGATGATCGGAAGTGGTCGCGGTGGTTCGACGTCGGCGTACATGTGTACGCGTTATCGCGTGTATCCGTTGATGGCTTGTTGTAGGGAATCGGGAAGAGATGAGGTATAGCTCGAGTTGTGACCATGGATGGGGGTGATGATTTCCAGAGCATTCTCACCAAAAGATATATCCTCTATTTCCAAAAATTGTTTCCTATATTTTTTTAATAAAATTATTTTTTAAATTATTTTAACTGGATGTTGGAAACGCGTCTGTCAATTACCTATAGATTTTCAGTCGTACGCCTGATCAACGTATGACCGAATTTGTGTGAGAACAAGGATGGACTTGTCAAAACATTGAGTTATAAAAGTATTTTTATAAAAACTATTTTTGTAATATTAAGTGTTTTAAAAATGATCAAAGAAATTTATCTGATTTTAAGCATTTAATAATTCTGGCATCGTTCCTTTTCGAGGACGAAAAGATTCAAAGGGGGGAGGAATGTGATAACCTGGATTTTTGAGTATCTGGTAATTGGTAATTAATAGGATTAGAAATATTAAAATATTAATTTGTATGTTAAACAGATAAAATTATGACAATAAAAGATATCGGGATGTGTAAATGGATTTGAAAAATATAATAAACGATATCCGCGATATCCTAGAAATTTCAAGCAAATTCAACTATAATAATCTCTTTTATAAATTATTTTAAATTGGTAAAAGTGTTATTTATTTCAAAACAAATAATAATGCTTACATATATATAAATATAAATAGATTTAATTAGAAATATTATTTTAAATTGGATCTTTTTGAAGAAAATAATATAATACATATATTTTAAATAAACCCAATTCAACTTGTAATTAATAATTTTACTTAAAAATTTATCTATATTTAAAACAACCCATTATCGTTATTGTTTGGAAATAATAATTTTGTCAAATATAAATAATTTATAAAAGAGATTATCACAATTATTTGAATTGATTCTTAAATTTAATTGGACTTAAATTTGAATTCAAATTTGAAAATCTAAAAGAAGGATATCTTAAATATAGTTTGATTTAAATAGTAAATAAATATCAAAGCTTTATAAAACCATTTTAAATAAAGGCAAGGGTTAAGATGTTAACATCCAAATTTAACAAAAGTAAATCATTTAACATAAAACCTTTTATTTAACATTTGTAAGACCCTTATAACATGAAAAATACACTTGTAATAATAATAGTATGTTTGTACATTTGTAAGTCAAAGGAGAATTTACATTTACAAGTGGCGTACTTGTCCTTTTTCAAAATTAATTTTATGTACAAAAATGAATTAAGAAAAAGAATAGGCTGCTTAATTTTTTTTCCTTCATCTTTAAAATAAAAAGAAAACAAAAACTGAAGTCAAAAAATTAAACAATAGTTTTTTTCGAAGTGTTTAACATGATTCAAGAACAAAAATATGAAGCAAACAAAAACATTTAAGCCTGGAAAGATTAAACCTGAAAGCATAGACAAGCAGTTCAAATCAAACACCTGTTTCAATTATCAAAAGGAATTCCAGTTTCAGATCTCAAGCTGTTTCTCTGTTCTAAGCATTTGCAGGTGAGTACTCCTGAAAACTGAAATTGCTTGCATTTGCATGAGGAGAATACTTGAAGTATGATTTGAATTCTATTATACTTGATGTTAGAAATAATTTCATATTTATAAAGCTGTGTTTGTATCAGTGAATATGTCTGGATAGTTTAAGCATCTCTCTGTTTTTTAACCATTACAGGGTTGAAGAACCAGATTAAAAAAATTTTAAAAAAAAACCCATCCAATTTAATGATTTTTAGACCTTGCTTTCAAAATGAAAAATGATTGTATATGTACAAAATCATCTTTAAAATTTGATTCGAGTAAAAATGATAAGGAGATTTCTCAGAAATAAATTTTTACAGTAATAAGCAATTTGTGTCAAAATTTCGTCCACTAAATTTCCATGTTTTGATTTTCTAAACGGAGACGTATTACAGTTTGATGATTTTAGAAATAGGAATTAGGATTTTTAGACTTAAGGTTGTAGGGAATTTTTGAGTTGACCAGAATATTGGTTTTCGTCTATTGCCGACGAATAGTGTGTTATTGGACTTCGCAAATTTGACTGGAGGAGGATGGGTTCTCGAGTGACGTGGGGAAAATGGTGGTTCATCTCCTCTAAGGCCGTAGTGGTGTGACATAAGAGATTTAGGGTTTCAGATGTTATTCTGAACGGGGTCAAGTTCGAGCTTATTACGGCATCGCGACAGTGTCGAGTTAAACCTGTCTTGGAGTAAAGTACAGAGGGGGTCATGGCGCTGGATTGAGTGAAGAATGGTGGTCGATGGTGGGTGGAATGGCAAGGACGAGGTGTTTAAAGTGGTTCATTTATTTTTGAATTGGGTTCGCGAGCTCGAGATTTTGATTGGGGTTGAATTTGGTAATTCTGATGGATAGGATGGGTGTGGTGGCCAAATGTAGGTTGTGGGGATGATCGAAAGTGGTCACGGTGGTTCTACGTCGGCGTACATGTGTACGCGTTATCGCGTGTATCCGTTGATGGCTTGTTGTAGGGCATCGGGAAGAGATGAGGTATAGCTCGAGTTGTGACCATGGAAGGGGATGATGATTTCCAGAGCATTTTCACCAAAAGATATATCCTCTATTTCCAAAAACTGTTTCCTATATTTTTCTAATAAAATTATTTGTAAATTATTTTCACTGGATGTTGGAAACGCGTCTGTCAATTACTTATAGATTTTCAGTCGTACGCCTGATCAACGTATGACCGAATTTGTGTGAGAACAAGGATGGACTTGTCAAAACATTGAGTTATAAAAGTATTTTTATAAAAACTATTTTAGTAATATTAAGTGTTTTAAAAATGATCAAAGAAATTTATCTGATTTTAAGCATTTAATAATTCTGGCTTCGTTCCTTTTCGAGGACGAAAAGATTCAAAAGGGGGAGGAATGTGATAACCTAGATTTTCGAGTATCTGGTAATTGGTAATTAATAGGATTAGAAATATTAAAATATTATTTTATATGTTAAACAGATAAAATTATGTCAATAAAAGATATCGGGATGTGTAAATGGATTTGAAAAATATAATAAACGATATCCGTGATATCCTAGAAATTTCGAGAAAATTCAACTATAATAATCTCTTTTATAAATTATTTTAAATTGGTAAAAGTGTTATTTATTTCAAAACAAATAATAATGATTACTTATATATATAAATATAAATAGATTTAATTAGGAATATTATTTTAAATTGGATCTTTTTGAAGAAAATAATATAATACATATATTTTAAACAAACCCATATTTAACTTGTAATTAATAATTTTATTTAAAAATTTATCTATATTTAAAACGACCCATTATCGTTATTGTTTGGAAATAATAATTTTGTCAAATATAAATAATTTATAAAGGAGATTATCACAATTATTTGAATTGATTCTTAAATTTGATTGGACTTAAATTTGAATTCAAATTTGAAAATCTAAAAGAAGTATATCTTAAATATAGTTTGATTTAAATAGTAAAATAAATATCAAAGCTTTATAAAACCATTTTAAATAAAGGCAAGGGTTAAGATGTTAACATCCAAATTTAACAAAAGTAAATCATTCAACATAAAACCTTTTATTTAACATTTGTAAGACCCTTATAACATGAAAAATACACTTGTAATAATAATAGGATGTTTGTACATTTGTAAGTCAAAGAAGAATTTACATTTACAAGTGGCATACTTGTCCTTTTTCAAAATTAATTTTATGTACAAAAATGAATTAAGAAAAAATATAGGCTGCTTAATTTTTGTTCCTTCATCTTTAAAATAAAAAGAAAACAAAAACTGAAGTCAAAAAATTAAACAACAGTTTTTTTTGAAGTGTTTAACATGATTCAAGAACAAAAATATGAAGCAAGCAAAAACATTTAAGCCTGAAAAGATTAAACCTGAAAGAATAGACAAGCAGATCAAATCAAACACCTGTTTCAATTATCAAAAGGAATTCCAGTTTTAGATCTCAAGTTGTTTCTCTGTTCTAAGCATTTGCAGGTGAGTACTCCTGAAAACTGAAATTGCTTGCATTTGCATGAGGAGAATAATTGAAGTATGATTTGAATTCTAGTATACTTGATGTTAGAAATAATTTCATATTTATAAAGCTGTGTTTGTATCAGTGAATATGTCTGGATAGTTTAAGCATCTCTCTATTTTTAACCATTACAGGGTTGAAGAACCTGATTAAATTTTTTTAAAACAAAACCCATCCAATTTAATGATTTTTAGACCTTGCTTTCAAAATGAAAAATGATTGTATATGTACAAAATCATCTTTAAAATTTGATTCGAGTAAAAATGATAAGGAGATTTCTCAGAAATAAATTTTTACAGTAATAAGCAATTTGTGTCAAAATTTCGTCCACTAAATTTCCATGTTTTGATTTTCTAAACGGAGACGTATTACAGTTTGATGATTTTAGAAATAGGAATTAGGATTTTTAGACTTACGGTTATAGGGAATTTTTGAGTTGACCAGATTATTGGTTTTCGTCTATTGCCGACGAACGGTGTGTTATTGGACTTTACAAATTTGACTGGAGGAGGCTGGGTTCTCGAGTGACGTGGGAAAAATGGTGGTTCATCTCCTCTAAGGCCATGGTGGTGTGACAGAAGAGATTTAGGGTTTCAGATGTTATTCTGAACGGGGTCAAGTTCGAGCTTATTGCGGCGTCGCGACAGTGTCGAGTTAAACCTGTCTTGGAGTAAAGCAAAGAGGGGGTCGTGGCTCTGAATTGGGTGAAGAATGGTGGTCGATGGTGGGTGGAATGGCAAGGACGAGGTGTTTATAGTGGTTCATTCATTTTTGAATTGGGTTCGCGAGCTCGAGATTTTGATTGGGGTTGAATTTGGGAATTCTGGTGGATAGGATGGGTGTGGTGGCCAAACGTGGGTTGTGGGGATGATCGGAAGTGGTCGCGGTGGTTCGACGTCGGCGTACACGTGTACGCGTTATCGCGTGTATGCGTTGATGGCTTGTTGTAGGGCATCGGAAAGAGATGAGGTATAGCTCGAGTTGTGACCATGGATGGGGGTGATGATTTCCAGAGCATTCTCACCAAAAGATATATCCTCTATTTCCAAAAACTATTTCCTATATTTTTTTAATAAAATTATTTTTTAAATTATTTTCACTTGATGTTGGAAACGCGTCTGTCAATTACTTTTAGATTTTCAGTCGTACGCCTGATCAACGTATGACCGAATTTCTGTGAGAACAAGGATGGACTTGTCAAAACATTGAGTTATAAAAGTATTTTTATAAAAACTATTTTATTAATATTAAGTGTTTTAAAAATGATCAAAGAAATTTATCTGATTTTAAGCATTTAATAATTCTGGCTTCGTTCCTTTTCGAGGACGAAAAGATTCAAAGGGGGAAGGAATGTGATAACCAGGATTTTCGAGTATCTGGTAATTGGTAATTAATAGGATTAGAAATATTAAAATATTAATTTGTATGTTAAACAGATAAAATTATGTCAATAAAAGATATCGGGATGTGTAAATGGATTTGAAAAATATAATAAACGATATCTGTGATATCCTAGAAATTTCAAGCAAATTCAACTATAATAATCTCTTTTATAAATTATTTTAAATTGGTAAAAGTGTTATTTATTTCAAAACAAATAATAATGATTACTTATATATATAAATATAAATAGATTTAATTAGAAATATTATTTTAAATTGGATCTTTTTGAAGAAAATAATATAATACATATATTTTAAATAAACCCAAATTCAACTTGTAATTAATAATTTTACTTAAAAATTTATCTATATTTAAAACGACCCATTATCGTTATTGTTTGGAAATAATAATTTTGTCAAATATAAATAATTTATAAAGGAGATTATCACAATTATTTGAATTGATTCTTAAATTTGATTGGACTTAAATTTGAATTCAAATTTGAAAATCTAAAAGAAGTATATCTTAAATATAGTTTGATTTAAATAGTAAAATAAATATCAAAGCTTTATAAAACCATTTTAAATAAAGGCAAGGGTTAAGATGTTAACATCCAAATTTAACAAAAGTAAATCATTTAACATAAAACCTTTTATTTAACATTTGTAAGACCCTTATAACATGAAAAATACACTTGTAATAATAATAGGATGTTTGTACATTTGTAAGTCAAAGGAGAATTTACATTTACAAGTGGAATACTTGTCCTTTTTCAAAATTAATTTTATGTACAAAAATGAATTAAGAAAAAGAATAGGCTGCTTAATTTTTGTTCCTTCATCTTTAAAATAAAAAGAAAACAAAAACCGAAGTCAAAAAATTAAACAACAGTTTTTTTTGAAGTGTTTAACATGATTCAAGAACAAAAATATGAAGCAAGCAAAAACATTTAAGCCTGGAAAGATTAAACCTGAAAGCATAGACAAGCAGATCAAATCAAACACCTGTTTCAATTATCAAAAGGAATTCCAGTTTCAGATCTCAAGCTGTTTCTCTATTCTAAGCATTTGCAGCCGAGTACTCCTGAAAACTGAAATTGCTTGCATTTGCATGAGGAGAATACTTGAAGTATGATTTGAATTCTATTATACTTGATGTTAGAAATAATTTCATATTTATAAAGCTGTGTTTGTATCAGTGAATATGTCTGGATAGTTTAAGCATCTCTCTGTTTTTAACCATTACAGGGTTGAAGAACCTGATTAAAATTTTTAAAAAAAAACCCATCCAATTTAATGATTTTTAGACCTTGCTTTCAAAATGAAAAATGGTTGTATATGTACAAAATCATCTTTAAAATTTGATTCGAGTAAAAATGATAAGGAGATTTCTCAGAAATAAATTTTTACAGTAATAAGCAATTTGTGTCAAAATTTCGTCCACTGAATTTCCATGTTTTGATTTTCTAAACGGAGACGTATTACAGTTTGATGATTTTAGAAATAGGAATTAGGATTTTTAGACTTAAGGTTGTGGGGAATTTTTGAGTTGACCAGAATATTGGTTTTCGTCTATTGCCGACGAACGGTGTGTTATTGGACTTCGCAAATTTGACTGGAGGAGGCTGGGTTCTCGAGTGACGTGGGAAAAATGGTGGTTCATCTCCTCTAAGGCAGTGGTGGTGTGACAGAAGAGATTTAGGGTTTCAGATGTTATTCTGAACGGGGTCAAGTTCGAGCTTATTGCAGCGTCGCGACAGTGTCGAGTTAAACCTGTCTTGGAGTAAAGTGCAGAGGGGGTCGTGGCGCTGGTTTGGGTGAAGAATGGTGGTCGATGGTGGGTGGAATGGAAAGGACGAGGTGTTTACAGTGGTTCATTCATTTTTGAATTGGGTTCGCGAGCTCGGGATTTTGATTGGGCTTGAATTTGGGAATTCTGGTGGATAGGATGGGTGTGGTGGCCAAACGTGGATTGTGGGGATGATCGGAATTGGTCGCGGTGGTTCGACGTCGGCGTACACGTGTACGCGTTATCGCGTGTATCCGTTGATGGCTTGTGGTAAGGCATCGGGAAGAGACGAGGTATAGCTCGAGTTGAGGCTCGGGGTTTTCAGCTGTAAGCTCGTGTTAGTCATGGTTTAAGGTAAGGATTGGATATTATCCAAAGTTAAGTTAACAAGTTTTGTTTTGAAAACAAATTGAGGACCAGATTTAACTAAAGGAAAGGGGTGACCAGCTGAAGTAAATTAGTGAATAAGTTCCTAGTAAGTTTTAACAAGGTCCCAAGCGAAAGTGGAAATTGGTAGCAAGGTCTAATGTTAATTTGAATTTAATTAAGTTCTTGGGAAATTATAAGATTAATTAAAAATAAATAAAGTAATTAAAGAGAAGTTAATTAATGGTTAAAGTTGGTTAATTAATAATTAAGATACAATTAATTTGTTAACTAATAATTAATCAATTAATTATAGGAATAATTATGGATTAATTAATTTGCATTAAGAGAAACTGAGTAATAATTAAGGGTATTAATTAATAGTTGATGGTTAATCAGAGGTTAACTAGAGGTTAATTAATTGATTTTTATGTAATTAAGGATTGATTACTTTGAATTAAAGGGGATTAATTAACAATTGAGGGTTATTAATTAATATTTAAAGAATCATTTATCTATGATTAGAGATTAATTGGTTGATTTTATAAGGTAAAAGGAGTGTTGAAATAATTAAATAACTGTAATTAATTAATGGTTGATTAAGCAAAATTAGATGATTATTTCTGATATGAATTGGTAATGCTGGCTTAGGGATGATTGTTTGTTGAATGTCTAAATTGAATGATATCTAATGGATGATATGTTGTGACATTCTATTGATATTATTTTGGTTATATCAATGATAAATGGGTGATGTTTATCTGTATTATTGTCGTGTAAAAGTGACATCCAGTATTTGAATTTAATCACTTGAATAACTTAGGTTAAATGGTATTGAATTCGAAGAGACCGGGGTCGGGTATGAGTAAATACCCGAACCCACTTCGAGTTTGTAATCTACAATGATTCTTATAGTTTGATATGTGGAATTAATAGGCTGGATTGAAATGATTTAAGTGAATCAGATCCTTTAATCTAAGTTTTGGTACTTGGAAAATTAATGTGTGAAATTAGTGATGTCGATAACAAATTGTGAATATGTAAATTGATAGGAGTTACCCGGATTCTAAATTAGTTGTATGCTTGGTGTTTCTTGGGTTTACTCATGCTGGTTTCCAGCCTGACCCGAATGTTACTTTGATGTAATGCTCGGGTCAGACCGAGTATTACAGATTTTTGAGGTAAGGACGTTTTGGAGCTCAAGAGGCGAGCTAGATGGTAGGAACGTATGGAGCGTATACAGCTGTTTATATTATAGTTGTCTTGGACATGTTGTTTTAAAACTGTCCAGTGTTGTAAAATGGATTTAACTCTGATGTATAAATTATAAATGTACTGATACAGTTCTTCTTTGAATAACTATATTTATGTGATATTATATTTTATCCGCTGCGAATGTGAGATTCTGAGTTTGAGTTTTCTGTTCTTCTTCTTTCTCTTACTTCTTTTCACTAACTATTTGGAAATTTCGGGATCGAAATTTCTGGGTTGTTACATTTGGTATCAGAGCTGAAGGTTAAGCGAGAACCTTGGCTCTGGTGGGGATTACTCATTAAATAGAGTCCGTAGTACTCTAGGATGAGTTGAGTGTGTGTGTGTGTGTGTGTGTGTGTGTATATATATATATATGAGAGCGTACTTGTTGTTTTCTTTTCTTATATAAAGATTTTAAATGATATTATATAATAATATATTTTGATATATAAAGCAATATTTCTTTCTAATAAATATTATGGTAATTGGTTGTTAAATTTTTGGAATTAAATTAAGAAGTAATATAATACAACCAAATTGAAATCTTGAAACTGGGATTAATTTAAGTGCTAATAGAAATACAACCAAACTGAAATTGAAATTGAATAAAGATAAGTTTGAAATGGATTCAAACTGAAATTAAATCTTGAAGTTGGGGAAGAATTTCTGAATAAGATGAATTAGAATTGGTTTCAAACCAGATAAATAGAATGGTTATTATGTTTAATAATGAGATGATTGTTTTCCAATAAACAATATAATATTTTAAGAAAGTAACCATTTAAAGAGAATAACTTGTAAATAAGAAGGAATATAAATTAAAGTGGGTTCCAAATTATGATGTTCTGAATTCTAAATTTAAACATTTGAATTGGTTTCAAAATGTTAAAGGAAATAATAATATTCAAACTATTTTGAATGTAATCTTATTTTTGAACAAGAAGTTGTTTGTAGACTTTAAAAGAATTTGCTTGAATTAAAACCAAAGGTGGTTTAAAATTTTAAAGCATGGCTGGGAGGGCCAAGAAATAAATATGTATATATGTATGGATATACATGATATCAAGGATAATTTGAAATAAACTCTAAATATTGAGTTTTAAATTTGGAATGAGATATGATACCTTAAGTGATAAGTTTTTGAACTTAATAAGTGGGAAGATTATTTATGAAAAGTTCAAAATTTAAGATGGAATTTCAAACTGGGTAAGGTTGACAGGATTAAGTGAATTGAATTTAACTTTGGAAAGGTTAAATAAGTTGGAATGCTCAACCTGATTTGAAAATTTCAAGATGAAATTAAGATTTAACTTGGGAAGTTGAATGGTTGATTTGAATTAGGAAATTTGAGTGATCTCAAAATGGGTTTGAGATCCGAAAATTAGAATGGATGGATGTTTAAAAATAATTTGAATGATACCATTCTGTTGTTATTAATAATCTTTAAGCTGAAATTGGATTTGATAAATGAAGAAATGGACTGTAGTAATATATCTATTATTGAGATAAAAAGAAAATTTAACTTTAGTTTGAAAATGGAGAAATGGAATCACTTTGGAGTTGAGATCTAGGTGTTTAAAATATAATTTCAACTGAAATTGTTGAAAATTGGTTTTAAGGTTGAATTTGGTTAGGTTTTTGAAAGATTAAATTGATTTAAAATGAAATTCTGGAATGTGGACTTAAAAAAAATTTGAATTGAAATTAGTTCAAATTGAATTTGATTTGAATTAATTGAAATTGTGATTGAAGATGTATAAGTATAAAATTCAAACGGAAAATTTGAATTGGATTAATTTGAAACGATTCGAAATTGAAGTGCGTTCAATTTGAAATTAGTCCGAATTGATTTGAATAATTTGGAATTTTAATTAAAGTTGAATAGTTTTAAACTCAAATGGAATTTGAATTGAATTTGGGAGGAAATCAAGAATAATTCAACTTGATTTGGAAATGGAGTTTGAAATTGGGATTAATTCAAATTGGAGTTGAAATGAATTGAAATTGGAATTAGTTCAATTGAAATTTATTTGAATTAGTAGAATTTGAGATCAAAGTTGAATAAAGTTAAATTTGGAAAGAAACTGAGGTTAATTCAACATGAATTGGGGTTGAATCAATTTCAAATGGAAATTGAAGTTATTTAAACTGGAATTAAGTCAATTTAAATGGAAGTGGAAATTTAAGTTGAATTGTTGGGAAAGTGAACAGTTTGACTCCTGACTATTTTCAATATAAATTATTTTAATATAAACCTATTTTTCCAAGCTATTCGTTACATATACAACCTTTCTTTTAAAAGCCAAACTATCTTATACTTGTTTTACAATTATTTTTGAAACTCTTTAACGATTTTTTAATTGTTTTATAAACTAATTACTATATTCCAACTATTTTACAAAACTGATTATTATCTTACTATTATTTTGCAATTATCTAAATTTTCTATAATTATTTAACTATTTTATAACTATTTTACACTATTTTACAAACTAGTAATTATTTTCCAACTACTTATCTATTTTAAAATTTTCAAGCTATTTTCTAAATAAACTGGTCGGAGTTCAAACTGTTATTGATTAAATACCCAACTGAGGTAAAAGTTGAAGTGATGATCCAAATTGGGATTAAAGCAATTGTGGATAAGTGGATAGAAATTTAAGTGAATGTGAATGGAAAAGAGAATTGATTTGGTTAATAATCAATGAAGATAAATACGCAGGATGTACGTAAATTATTCTATTCGCATAGTGATTCGATCCAGATTCGAGCACAGAATTTCGAGATAATATGTCGATCCGAGTTGGGATTTTTCACTCGATTTTCGATGGCGACCCTGAATATGGATTGTTGATTGGTTCTGGGTGTTCTCTATCATAGTTATGACTATGCAAGGAGAATAACGGATTCTGATCAAGAAACCAGATCTGAGTCTGCACTAGGAAGTCGGGTGGACGATACTAGTTCGGAAGTAAAATTGTGTGATTGAATGAGCAATCAAATTGGTATAGCATACAGATGATATGTGTACATCGTACGAATTTGAATGAAGTTGATATTGGGAATTTGTGGATGAGTAATGTGAAATGGTTTTTGAAATGAAAAGTATATTTTGTGAAATATATGATGAAATAAAATAGAAATTGGATATTTCTATGGTAGAAATTACTTTATGAAAGTAAGTAATATAGTTAGTGACTTTATAAAGTAATCAAATTTGAATATTTGATTGGAATAAACAAAGTTATATATCTTTGTTATATAAGATAAATCTCCTCTTGTTGAATCTATTGCCGGAAGGAAAGGATTTTAAAAGTGTTTGAAGTATAAAAGAAGTTTTATTCAAGTTTGAAATGATCCAAAGTTTTAAAAATTATATATATCCGTATGTATATATATATAAAGGATCATATGAGGATTTTGGAAAAAGGTTTTGGGAACCTTTGGATTTGGAAAGGCTTTTGATTTTTGGGTAAAATCAATATTGAAATTTGGAAAGCCTAGTTTGAGAATTAACGATTTTGGGATAATCGATTTTGTGTAAAGGAGCTTTGTATGAGATCATACTAGGTGTATGATTTGAAGATACTATATGTGTATAGTATAAAATGTTTTGATGATGACTCTGGGGAAAAAGGCACTCCCTTGAAATGAACTTCCCAGGAGTGCCACCGGGTGGTGCTGCCTTGAGCCCCAATGGGGGGTTCTAAAGATGATCCCTGTGAGGAGTCCGGACAAAACTAGTTCCTGGGGATTATGAGTAGAGTATACCATAGCGAAAGTCGTGTGTGCCACAGAGAGCCAACAGTCTCGTTTGATTTTATATCGATAGACTGCGACCAATGGTAACATAGTGAAAGTCGTGTCTGCCGCTGAGAGCCAACAGTCTGCGTTTGATTTTATATCGGTAGACTGCGACCTATGTTGGAGTGGAGAAGTTTCATTCCGACAGCAAAAATCAGAGGCTGCAGAGAGCCTGCAGTTACATGGACTTTTGCTGTGATGGCAACATAACCCTGGAATGTAACTGCGATCTGTCGTGGGTTCCATGGCGTAATCGAGAGGCCGCGGAGAGCCTGCAGTTACATGGACTTTTGCTGCGATGACAACGTAACCCAGGATGTAACTGTGACCATGGATGGGGGTGATGATTTCCAGAGCATTCTCACCAAATGATATATCCTCTATTTCCAAAAACTGTTTCCTATATTTTTGTAATAAAATTATTTTTAAAATTATTTTCACTGGATGTTGGAAACGCGTCTGTCAATTACTTATAGATTTTCAGTCGTACGCCTGATCAACGTATGACCGAATTTGTGTGAGAACAAAGATGGACTTGTCCAAACATTGAGTTATAAAAATATTTTTATACAAACTGTTTTAGTAATATTAAGTGTTTTAAAAATGATCAAAGAAATTTATCTGATTTTAAGCATTTAATAATTCTGGCTTCGTTCCTTTTCGAGGACGAAAAGATTCAAAGGGGGAAGGAATGTGATAGCCAGGATTTTCGAGTATTTGGTAATTGGTAATTAATAGGATTATAAATATTAAATATTAATTTGAATGTTAAACAGATAAAATTATGTCAATAAAAGATATCGGGATGTGTAAATGGATTTGAAAAATATAATAAACGATATCCGTGATATCCTAGAAATTTCAAGTAAATTCAACTATAATAATCTCTTTTATAAATTATTTTAAATTGGTAAAAGTGTTATTTATTTCAAAACAAATAATAATGATTACTTATATATATAAATATAAATAGATTTAATTAGAAATATTATTTTAAATTGGATCTTTTTGAAGAAAATAATATAATACATATATTTTAAATAAACCCAAATTCAACTTGTAATTAATAATTTTACTTAAAAATTTATCTATATTTAAAACGACCCATTATCGTTATTGTTTGGAAATAATAATTTTGTCAAATATAAATAATTTATAAAGGAGATTATCACAATTATTTGAATTGATTCTTAAATTTGATTGGACTTAAATTTGAATTCAAATTTGAAAATCTAAAAGAAGTATATCTTAAATATAGCTTGATTTAAATAGTAAAATAAATATCAAAGCTTTATAAAACCATTTTAAATAAAGGCAAGGGTTAAGATGTTAACATCCAAATTTAACAAAAGTAAATCATTTAACATAAAACCTTTTATTTAACATTTGTAAGACCCTTATAACATGAAAAATACACTTGTAATAATAATAGGATGTTTGTACATTTGTAAGTCAAAGGAGAATTTACATTTACAAGTGGCATACTTGTCCTTTTTCAAAATTAATTTTATGTGCTAAAATGAATTAAGAAAAAGAATAGGCTGCTTAATTTTTGTTCCTTCATCTTTAAAATAAAAAGAAAACAAAAACTAAAGTCAAAAGATTAAACAACAGTTTTTTTTGAAGTGTTTAACATGATTCGAGAACAAAAATATGAAGCAAGCAAAAACATTTAAGCCTGGAAAGATTAAACCTGAAAGCATAGACAAGCAGATCAAATCAAACACCTGTTTCAATTATCAAAAGGAATTCCAGTTTCCGATCTCAAGTTGTTTCTCTGTTCTAAGCATTTGCACGTGAGTACTCCTGAAAACTGAAATTGCTTGCATTTGCATGAGGAGAATACTTGAAGTATGATTTGAATTCTATTATACTTGATGTTAGATATTTATAAAGCTGTGTTTGTATCAGTGAATATGTCTGGATAGTTTAAGCATCTCTCTGTTTTTAACCATTACAGGGTTGAAGAACCTGATTAAAAATTTTAAAAAAAAACCCATCCAATTTAATGATTTTAGACCTTGCTTTCAAAATGAAAAATGATTGTATATGTACAAAATCAACTTTAAAATTTGATTCGAGTAAAAATGATAAGGAGATTTCTCAGAAATAAATTTTTACAGTAATAAGCAATTTGTGTCAAAATTTCTTCCACTAAATTTCCATGTTTTGGTTTTCTAAACGGAGACGTATTACAGTTTGATGATTTAAGAAATAGGAATTAGGATTTTTAGACTTGAGGTTGTAGGGAATTTTTGAGTTGACCAGAATATTGGTTTTCGTCTATTGCCGACGAACGGTGTGTTATTGGACTTCGCAAATTTGACTAGAGGAGGCTGGGTTCTCGAGTGACGTGGGAAAAATGGTGGATCATCTCCTCTAACGCCGTGGTGGTGTGACAGGAGAGATTTAGGGTTTCAAATGTTATTCTGAACGGGGTCAAGTTCGAGCTTATTGCGGCGTCGCGACAGTGTCGAGTTAAACCGATCTTGGATTAAAGTACAGAGGGGGTCGTGGCGCTGGATTGGGTGAAGAATGGTGGTCGATGGTGGGTGGAATGGCAAGGATGAGGTGTTTACAGTGGTTCATTCATTTTTGAATTGGGTTCGCGAGCTCGAGATTTTGATTGGGGTTGAATTTGGGAATTCTGGTGGATAAGATGGGTGTGGTGGCCAAACGTGGGTTATGGGGATGATCGGAAGTGGTCGCGGTGGTTCGACGTCGACACACATGTGTACGCGTTATCGTGTGTATCCGTTGATGGCTTGTTGTAGGGCATCGGGAAGAGATGAGGTATAGCTCGAGTTGAGGCTCGGGGTTTTCAGCTGTAAGCTCGTGTTAGCCGTGGTTTAAGGTAAGGATAGGATATTATCAAAAGTTAAGTTAACAGGTTTTGTTTTGAAAACAAATTGAGGACCATATTTAACTAAAGGAAAGGGGTGACCAGCTGAAGTAAATTAGTGAATAAGTTCCAAGTAAGTTTTAACAAGGTCCTAAGCTAAAGTGGAAATTGGTAGCAAGGTCTAATGTTAATTTGAATTTAATTAAGTTCTTGGGATATTATAAGATTAATTGAAAATAAATAAAGTAATTAAAGAGAAGTTAATTAATGGTTAAAGTTGGCTAATTAATGATTAAGATACAACTAATTTGTTAATTAATAATTAATCAATTAATTATAGGAATAATTATGGATTAATTAATTTGTATTAAGAGATATTGAGTAATAATTAAGGGTATTAATCAATAGTTGATGGTTAGTTAGAGGTTAATTAGAGGCTAATTAATTGATTTTTATGTAATTAAGGATTGATTACTTTGAATTAAAGGGATTAATTAATAATTGAGGGTTATTACTTTGAATTGGTTGATTTTATAAGGTAAAAGGAGTGTTGAAATAATTAAAAATTGTAATTAATTAATGGTTGATTAAGCAGAATTAGATGATTATTTCTGATACGAATTGGTAATGCTGGCTTAGGGATGATTGTTTGTTGAATGTCTAAATTGAATGATATCTAATGGATGATAGGTTGTGACATTCTGTTGATATGATTTTGGTTATATCAATGATAAATGGGTGATGTTTATCTGTATTATTGCCGTGTAAAGGTGATATCCAGTATTTGAATTTAATCACTTGAATAACTTGGGTTAAATGGTATTGAATTCGTAGAGACCAGGGTCGGGTATGAGTAAATACCCGAACCCACTTCGAGTTTGTAATCTACAATGATTCTTATAGATTGATATGTGGAATTAATAGGCTGGATTGAAATGATTTTAGTGAATTGAATCCTTTATCTAAGTTTTGGTACTTGGAAAATTAATGTGTGAAATTGGTGATGTCGATAACAAATTGTGAATTTGTAAATCGATACGAGTTACCCGAATTTTAAATTAGTTGTATGCTTGGTGTTTCTTGGGTTTACTCACGCTGGTTTCCAGCCTGACTCGGGTGTTACTTTGATGTAATGCTCGGGTCAGACCGAGTATTACAGATTTTTGAGGTAAGGACATTCTGGAGCTCAGGAGGCGAGCTAGATGGTAGGAACATATGGAGCATATACCGTTGTTTATATTGTAGTTGTCTTGGACATGTTGTTTTAAAACTGTCCAGTGTTGTGAAATGGATTGTAACTCTGATGTATAAATTATAAATGTACTGATATAGTTCTTCTTTGTATAACTATTATTTATGTGATATTATATTTTATCCACTGCGAATGTGAGATTCTGAGTTTGAGTTTTTGTTCTTCTTCTTTCTCTTTCTTCTTTTCACTAACTATCTGGAAATTTCGGGATCGAAATTTTTGGGTCGTTACAGACACTCAGTCTAACCCGAGCATAAAACCAAACACAAAATACTTGAGTCAGGACTAACATTCTTATATCGGTAAATTCAACTCAAGTGAAATGTCAACTGAATTACAAATAACTTAAAGGATGTTTGGGATTCCCATCCTTTGAGGATCAATTAAACTATCTACATACATAGTACAATAGACTACCTAGATAATGTTTATAGTAAAGTAAACTATTAAAATAGTGTTCAGGCGTTACCCATATCCCCCTTAACACATTTATATATGTTGTAATCTATACAGTACCGTAAGCTCCACTAAACCTATGGTTTAACCAGAGGGCATTACATAGGTACGGTACAAAACAAACTCGTAAAGGGCGCAATAAGGCATGTGACAAGGCACGTGAGGCAATGCCCAAGGTAGGATTCTACCATTTTACGGATCCGTACTAGTGGTAACGCATAGCAGCTACTACCGTCCACCTCGAGACACACTCTCAAATCAAAGGTGCACCCAATCAAATCACAAAGTAATAGAATGGTATCGAAGAAGCATGTCCGATCGGAGGTGCGGTCTCACTTGGCCCGACTTGGCTCCTGTTTTAGCCACATCAAGCTGACTCGTGGAAGTCAGGACTATGTTAATACCTTACACATAATCGTCACCAAACCATCCTACTTTGTTCTAGAATCTCCACCACGTACACAGTTGTTAAAGTGGTTTTCTGTATTGGTAAAGAGTATGACAATATCCGATCCTGGTCTCTTTAACAACCAAATGCTTATTTCACACCATGGTCATTTTATTCAAACAGTTTACGCTTCATATCAAAATATCATATTCATTTCAAAATCATATCACTTCCGAAATCTTATTCACCTTCGAAATAATAGTCACTTAAAAAATCATGACCATAAAATAGTTTAAACCATCATATCAAAATATCATATTCATTTCAAAATCATATTACTTTCAAAATCTTACTCACCTTCTAAATCATAGTCACTTCAAAAATCATGACCATAAAATAGTTTAAACCATCATGTAAAAATACTAGAATTTCAAATCCATTAAATCTAAATCACAAAAATTCCAACTTAAATAGCTTAAATATTGAAAATAGTTTATATTTTGAAATAGTAATGAATTAAAATAGTTATATATTTAAAATAGTTATAAATTTAAAATAGTTTATTTATTAAAATAGTTTATAATGAATTGTTTCTTCCAATTTCATAAAATAATTCAAATTCTCATTTAACCATTTTTAATGTATATCAACTTCAAAACCAGGTTGAGCTACAAGTTTAAACTACTTCAAAATTCATGAGGTTTCAAAGTATAAATATTCAAACATTTACAAAAACTAAATTTGATAAAATCCATTTAATATTGAAAATTCAACTTTAATTTTATTTAAATTCTAAAATATTCACTTAATTCATTTAATAACATTTACATAAAATCTCATTTTACAAATTTAAATAAAATGAATAATTAAATATATAACTTCATTTATATTTAATTATAAAACATTCACCAAATCACTCTTATAAACATTTAAATAAAGTCTCAATTTACACTTTTAAATCAAATTTAAATATTCAATTTTAATTTATTTAAATTCGAGATATTCATTCAATCGTTTATAATCCAAATCCTGTTACCAAATCATATCTTTAAAATCTCATAATCAGTAACTCCAACTTAATCCTTATTTAAATTCAATTATTAACCGATTTATATTTCAAGTCAACTTTAATTTATCTTCCAACCTTTATTTATTAAAGTTATTACAAAATCTATTATTAAAATACTAATATAAATTTTAATAAATACTTAACATATTATATTCTAATTAAAATAATTTTTCTTATATTTTATTATATTAAATTTTGTTATATTAAATCTTACTATAAATTCATTCTTGTATTAAATCTTATTTTATGTATTTAAAGTAATAAAATTATAAGTAAAATCTTAAAATGTATACGTTCAAAACTTAACTTATAAATTTAAAATTTCCAAACATATAATTTAAAATCTAAATTTTTACCCGCATATTAAAATAAAATTTTTGTTTTATATTTAAAAATCAGTATTTTCTTCAAACCCCAAATATTTCTCTTTTCTAAAAATTTTGGAAATCATTTAAAAGTAAACCAACTATGTCCATATGTAGTTTTCTATTCTATGGTCAACTGATACGGATACTAATCATTTCAATCCACAATAATTTAAATTTATGGGTTTATCATTTCAATCCGCAATTTCAAAATTCAAATTCAATGAAAATTGCTTTGGTTTATCATTTCAACCCATAAGGACTTTTCCTTAATCTATAAAATTGTTCGAGTATGTATCATTTCAACCCAAAGGGAACTCTAAACTTATAGGGAACTTGTAGAGTGAGAACAAATAAGATAATAATATAACATATCGGCACAGGCATATATCACTAGTAACAAATTTAAATATAATATATACAACATGTTATGGTGTCATATGTCATGGGTAAATAATTGTAGATAATTGTATATCATATTTAACAACTAAATAACTTAACAATTCAAATTTAACAACATATTTCAATCGTCATTTCATGTGAATTTAATCTAATAAATATAAGAATGTTAATCGTGAGTGATTGTTCACCTTTCGAGGCTAGAGAAATAGGACAACATGACAAGCTATGAATTTTTTTTGAATCATGAACTCTACGACAAATCCAAAGCAAAGCAAAGTGAAGCTGGCATGATCTTGAACTCGATGGATCCGATGAAACAGTATATGCAGCTATATATTTTATAGTCTAAAATTTAAAGCACGTATTTAAAATAAAATCCTTAATATATATATATATATATATATATATATATATGAAAATCAATGTTAAATTTAAGACACATATATACTAAAATCAAAATCTTTATATATATATATATATATGTATGTATGTATGTATGTATGTATATTTAGAAATCATTATCTCTTAAACACACACAAAAAAATCAGAATATCTATATATATTATATTTCAAAATCTATATACATTTAAAAATCAAAATATATATATATATATATATTATAATTTAAAACACATGTTTAAAAATAAAAATTCTCGTGTTATATTTTTATAATCAATATTTAATAAAAAATCAAATATTAAAATCAAAATATCCCCAACCAATATTTAAACAAAATATGTGTACTAAAAAAACGCAAACATAAATATATACAAGCAAATATATATACGTGCATATATATTGCATATTTAAGCTATAGTGCTCGGTTGTTGTGTACAGTTGGAGGGGAAGGGCCTGCTGCGGCTGCCTGGAGGTTCAGTTGCTTGTTCATGTTGAGGTGGTCGAAGCGTGGAAGGGATGGGTGGTAGATTGGTGGGTGAGTGGAGCAGCGGGTGGAGGACGTGCGTGGTTGGAGGAGGTGATGGGTCGGAGCAGGTCACGTAGTGGGTTAGGCCGGGTTTTGAGTCTGTTTGTGGAGCGGAGGCTTTGGAGAGACGGAGCTCGGATATGGGAAGATGATGGTGGTTGCATGAGAAGGCTAGTGCTGGCAAACTTCAGTGGGCGTGCGGTGGCTACGGATCCGGTGGCGGATGGCTATAGGGATGAAGGTGTTATTCGCTTAGAGG
Source organism: Allium cepa (assembly GCA_030765085.1). Lineage (NCBI taxonomy): Eukaryota > Viridiplantae > Streptophyta > Magnoliopsida > Asparagales > Amaryllidaceae > Allium > Allium cepa. Next base: position 961,796,326 of record CM060932.1, on the reverse strand, counting down.
AGGAAAGGACGCACTCGGTTGTTCGGGAAAAAAGTGGCGGGGCTGAAGGGCAAAGCGGATGGAATGGTGGGCAAGCGAGTTGAGAGTGGAGCAAGGTGATAGGATGGTTGATTGGTAAGTTACCAAGCAACGTGTTCAAGCTTGATGCAAGGTGTCAGTTTTATAAGCTTGGCTCAACGCAAGAGTAAGGCAAAGAAAATGGACGTAAGCAAAAACATTTTTTTATATATATTTCTTTTATGAGGAAGTGAAGGAGGCGAATGGAAGAGGTGAGGAGCAGGCATGAGCAGATAATTGAAAATGAAGATGAGGCAAAAATAATGAAGGGATGAAAAGGTAAATGAAGATGAAGCAACTTATATATTTCTTTTATTATTATTTATTGTTGAATGGAAGAGATGCAAATAGACTAAGAAATGGAATGAACCAACATGTGAACTAGCATATTACATTGAACACTAGGAATAGTGAGGTCAAAACTAAAAATATTAATTTCTGATGTCTATTGATTTCACGGAATGCACACAAGAAAATCAAAAGGCTCAAAATCGGCACTGGTACTGTTCACCGTTTCACAGATTTCGCCTTCCACTGGACGTCGAAACACATAAATGAATATACTACAAAGATCAGCACGAAGAGATGAATAGAATGTATACGGATATCAGTGATATGACCATCCTATCAAAAGTCGATATTCGCTGTAGAAAATGTAGCTAAAACGCCGAAAATAAGATAAACGGAGCTAGAACGATCCAAATTTGGTGAAACGAAATATGACGTCTTACTCAGAAAATGATTTACATTTTTATTATATAAAAAATATATTTAGATTTCAAAATTATTTTATTTTATCAAATTAAACGATTTAAATTGAAACTGAAAATTAACAGTAGAACCAACATTCATATTTACCAATGAAAATTTGCCATATGCTACGTTTAAATAGACATATTCCAAATATCAAATTTTCATTTCAAAAATTTATTATTAATTTTCATCAAAATTTAGTCAATTACGTTATAAAAATCGTTAAAATGTACAGGTCGTTACACTCTCCCCCAATTGAAACTTTTCGTCCCCGAAAAGGAACGTGATAGGAGAACATAAGCAACTAAAAAGAAAAATAGATTTGAAATCCATAATACCAGCTACAATAATTAATTTAAAACCATATTAATTTCATTAGTTTTTAAATTGATTAATATTCAGCAATTTTGGTTTTAATCCATTTTATTCAATCAATAATATTCATTGCATTCACATTTGTTGATTTCGATTCAATGTATTTCATTCCATTGATTTGCTTTAATTTATTAACATTTATTATAAAATTTTCTTTCAAAACAAAAATTATTTTGTTTAACTCGTTTATTTTATACATTTACCTTCACTTAAGTTAATTCCACTTCATAATTCAATTTCGACTATTCTTAAGTTCATATTTATTTACTTAAATGGTATTCTCTATTTATTATTCAATTTATTTCACTTAACATATCTTATAACATAAATTATGTGCATAAACATTATAACTACTAAATTTCTCTTTTTTTATAAAACTTTCTTAATCAAATTTCATTTTGACATCTTATTACTTATATTTATATTATATATTATTCAATTACGTTTCTTTATTACATTCAACCTTTTCCTAGGTAAGTTTTATTACACCATAAAAAATTCCTTTTTTATGACATTTCATTAAGCAAAAATTTAGTTTGAACTTTTTTATTAATTAAATTTTCTCTCGTATAACCTTCAATTTCAAATTCATATTACTATTTAACTTTTTAAATATTTAGGTAAGCTATATATATGTTTCAGAATACAATAGAGTATGATACAAATTAATTTTATCTTATTCCTGTAGTTTTAAGATTTCTTTTCAATTCCATTTTCATTTTAGACACTCCAATTATCCAAAAATTATGCTTTATTTCAATATGGAAACCATTACTTATCATAAAACTTGAGAATTAAATTTTCGGTTTCACTTCAAACCATTTTGATCCAATCATACTCAAGAAATTCAAATTAAATCTATTTTTCCCAAAATAGAAGTGTAACAAAGCTACTAAGTGGTCTCTTCATTTTGAGGCTTGAAAATGAATGTCGGCGATGCTGCAGTCATCATCGAAATTATTTTCCAATGACAAAAGAGGAGAGTATCGATTTACGTCTTTAAATTCTTTGGAAACAATATCCGTTCGAGATTACTTTCAAATAATATTTTCAACACTTTGAAAAATCAAATTTTGGAAAGAAACAGAAATTTAAACCCTCAAATCCTTAATTTTAAATTTATTTTATTTGCAAATCAGGTTTATAAACCATGTTTACAAATTTCAACTTCTTAACATATAACTATAGTTTACATTTTAGGAATGCTAACAAAACAATAAATGATAATGTAGTATTATCATTTCACAACCAATTCATTTAGTTATCTAATTTTAGAAAAATATACTCTTATATATAAAATATAATCATATGTAAAATTATTCCATTTACAATTTCGAAAATAATATTGTATCAGTTTTCTCTATTCAAGTGTTTTGGAATTCCTATCGATAATATTGGCCAGACGAATCGAAAACCCTAAATCAACTTAACAATTTAAACAATACAAAGTAAAATATTTTATATTAATTACAAATACACTCTCTCCAAGGATTATTTAAGGATGGATTTAGAAGAAGGATGGAGATTTAAATTAAAAAAACCTAAGCAAAGAGGATTCTAACAAAGAAGATAGTTTCAAAAGGAAGATAGGATAATTAAATTACAAAAAGGAAAGATGGATAGACTAATATTAATCGCGGGTGACCTTAACCGGATCAACGGAGACTTAAGAATGCGAGAATATCGTCATCAATAATGGGGGGCAAACTTGTTGATAACATCATGAAAAACACGATTCATGAGATCGACAAAGCATCAAAAGAATTGGTTAATCCAAAGCGTGACTAACCATTTATAAAACCCATTCGTTCGAGAGGGAGGATAGCAGGTCGAGCTCCAAGAATAAGATCGATGTAGAATTTAATTTTCCGCTTGAGTGGAAGAGAAGTGACTTCACCACAACATTCAGATAACCCCTGACTATTGGGTGGAGTCAAGATCACTAGGCTAAGCATCAAGCGAAAATATAAAGCTGCCTACAAAATCCAAAGGCAATTGACATTCGATCACAAGAGAATTTCTCTGGTCGTCTATTAGGTTTGGGGTTTTGCAAGAGATAACAGCATCAAAACTGAAGATGTAGAAACCTCCGGTGGAACGACGTCTGTTGTAAAGGAGTTTCACTCCTTTACAAATGATACTAAGGATGGTGGCACAGAAATGGAGCTATGGGATGCTCCATTATCAAGAAGAATATGAACATGAAAGACACAAATGAATCTCATAACAAAGGGATAGTTCCAAGATTGAAAGAAATCCAATCTTGGGGGATTCTAACAAAGAATTTCAAGCTCGAACGAATATGATTCTGTATTTAATTTTTACTCCATATGTAAGTTTTTTCTAAACTAGAGCTCTGATACCAACTATAACGATCAGCTATTTCGAACCATTCAAATCGACAATCATCCACTCATGTCAAACTTGAATTGCTCAAAACAACATATTGTTAACTTATATTTGGCAAAACTTAGCATATAAAGTAAATAAAATCAACCACAGAATCACAGAAACAGAGTTATACAACAATAAGGAGCGGAATATAAATAGTAGTTCATGAAGCTACTATAAAACATCAGAGTTTGAAACAAATACAACAATGAATCCCAAGTATATAGAAGTCGCTAATACAAAATCAACTGACAGGTCCGAGCATAAAGAACATGAAATAATTGAAATAACTGCAAAGCTGAATAGATAGAGACAGATCTACATGCAAAGCTCCAAACTCCAAAGACGAGTCTTAGATGCGGTGACACTCAGTCTAACCTGAGCATAAAGCAAAACACAAAATACTCGAGTCAGGATTAGCATTCTTATATCGGTATATTCAACTCAAGTGAAATACCAACCGAAATACAAATAACTTAAAGGATGTTAGGATTCCCATCCTCTAAGGATCAGTTAAACTATCTACATACATAGTACAATACGCTATGTAGATAATGTGTATAGGAAAGTAAACTATCAAAATATCGTTAATGCGTTACCCATATACCCCTTAACACATTTATATATTCCTGTAGTCTATACAGTACCGTAAGCTCTACCAAATAGGTAGTTTACCCAGAGGGCACTCCATAGGTACGGTATGAAACAAACTCGTAGAGGCGTAATGAGCCATGTGACAAGGCACGCAAGTCAATGCCCATTGTAGGATTCTACCGTTTTGCGGATCTGGACTGGTGGTAACGCATAGTACCTACTACCACCCACCTCGAGACACACTCCGAAATCAAAGATGTACCCAATCAAATCACAAATTAATAGAATGGTATCGAAGAAGCACGTCTGATCGGAGGTGCGACCTCACTTGGCCTGGCGTGGCTCTTGTTTTAGTCACATTAAGCCGACTCACGGGAGTCAGGGCTACGTTAAATACCTCATACTGAATCATCGCCAAATCATCCTACTTCGTTCTGTAATCTCCACTATCTACACATTTATTAAATTGGCCTTTGGTATTGGCAGAGAGTATGACAATATCCGATTCCGGTCTCTTTAACAACCAAACGTTTATTCACACTATGGTTATTTTATTTCAAAAATTTATACTTCATATCAAAATATCATATTCATTTCGAAATCATATCACTTTCGAAATCTTAAACACCTTCGAAATCATAATCACTTCAAAAATCATGACCATAAAGTAGTTTAAACCATCATATCAAAATATCATGTTCATTTCAAAATCATATCACTTCCGAAATCTTATTCACCTTCGAAATTATAGTCACTTAAAAAATCATTAATATAAAATAGTTTAAACGATCATATCAAAATATTAGTATTTTAAATCCATCAAATCTAATCATAACAATTCCAACTAAAAAAGCTTAAATATTGAAAATAGTTTGTATATTGAAAATAGTTTATATATTGAAATAGTTATAAATTAAAATAGTTATATATTTAAAATAGGTTATAGATTTAAAATAGTTTATTTATTAAAATAGTTTATATACTAAAGTAGTTTATAATGAATTATTTCTTCCAATTTCACAAATCAATTCAAATTCTCATTACACCATTTTAATGTATAAACCGGGTTGAACTACAAGTTTAAACCACATCAACATTCACAAGGTTTCAAAGTATAAATATTCAAACATTTACAAAAACTAAATTTGATAAATTCCATTTATTATTGAAAATTCAACTTTAATTTTATTTAAATTCGAAAATATTAACTTAATTTATTTTAATAGCATTTACATAAAATCTCATTTTACGAATTTATATAAAATCAATAATTAAATATCTAACTTCAATTATATTTAATTCTAAAATGTTTGCCAAATCACTCTTATAAACATTTAAATAAAATCCTCAATTTACACTTTTAAATCCAACTTAAATATTCAATTTTAATTTATTCCAATTCAAAATATTCATTTAATCTTTTTTAATCCAAATCTCATTATCGAATCATATCTTTAAAATCTCATAGTCAGTAAGTCCAAATCAATCATTATTTAAATTCAATTATTAACCGATTTATATTTCAGGTCAACTTTAATTTATCTTCCAACCTCTATTTATTAAAGTTATTACAAATTCTATTATTAAAATATCAATATTAATTTAAATAAATACTCAACATATTATATACTAATTAAATTAATTTTCATTATAATTAAATCTTATTATAAATTCATTTTTATATTAAATCTTATTATAAATTCATTTTCATATTAAATCTTATTATAAATTCATTTTCATATTAAATCTTATTATAAATTCATTTTTATATTAAATCTTATTTTATATTTTTAAAAATAATAAAAATATAAGTAAAATCTTGAAATTTATATTTTCAAAACTTAACTTATAAATTTAAAATTTCCAAACGTATAATTTAATATCTAAAATTTTACCCACATATTAAAAAGTAAAAATTTTGTTTTATATTTAAAAATCAATATTTTCTTAAAACCCCATATATTTCTCTTTTCTAAAATTTTTGGAAATCATTTAAAAATAAACCAGCGGTGTCCGTATATAGTTATCATTTCAACCCATAAGGACTTTTCCCTAATCAATAAAACGTTCGAGTATGTATCATTTCAACCCAAAGGGAATTCTAACCTAATAGGGAACTTGTAGAGTGAGAACAAATATGATAATAATATAACATATCAACACAGGCATATATCATTAGTAACAAACTTAAATATAATATATACAACAGGTTATGGTGTCATATGTCATGGGTAAATAATTGCAGAAAATGGCATATCATATTTAACAACTAAATAACTTAATAATTCAAATTTAACAACATATTTCAATCGTCATTTCATCTGAATTTAATCTACTAAATATAAGAGTGTTAATTGAGAGTGCTTGCTCACCTTTCGAGGCTAGAGAAATCGGACAGCACAACAAGCTATGAATTTTTTTTGAATCATGAACTCTATGACAAATCCAAAGAAAAGCAAAGCTGGCACGATCTTGAACTCGATGGATCCGATGAAACAGTATATGTAGCTATATATTTTAAAAATATAAAAGTTAAAACGCGTATTTAAAATAGAAACTTTATAATATATATATATATGTATGTATGTATGTATGTATGTATGTATGTATGTATGTATGTATGTATGTATGTATGTATGTATGTATATGTATATATATGAAAATCAATATTAATTTTAAGACACATATATACTAAAATCAAAATCTTTATTTGTGTATATACATACACACACACATTTCGAAATCATTATCTCTTAAACACACCAATAAAATTCAAAATATATATATACACACACTATATTTTAAGATCTATATGCATTTAAAAATCAATATATATATATATATATATATTATAATTTAAAACATATATTTAAAACTAAATTCTCGAGTTATATTTTTAAAATCAATATTTAATAAAAACACAAATATTAAAATCAAAATATCCCCAACCAATATTTAAACATAGCATGTATACTAAAAAACGCAAACACAAATATGTACAAGCAAATATATATACGTACATATATATAACATATATAAGCTGCAGTGCTCCGCTGTTGAGCAAGGTTGGAGGGAAAGGCCATGCTGCGGCTGCTTGGAGGTTTTGTTGCTTGTTCATGTTGAGGTGGTCGGAGCGTGGAAGGGATGGGTGGTAGATCGTGGGAAAGTGGAGCTGCGGGTGGAGGACGTGCATGGTTGGAGGAGGTGATGGGTCGGAGCCGGTAACGTAGTAGGTTAGGCCGGGTTTCAGGTACGTTTGTGGAGCGGAGGCTTTTGAGAGGCAGAGCTCGGATATGGGAAGATGATGGCGGTTGTGTGAGAAGGTTAGGCGCTGGAGAACTTCAGTGGGCGGGCTGCGGCTATGGATCCGGTGGCGGATGGCTATAGGGATGAAGGTGTTGTTCGCATGGTGGAGGAAAGGTTGGACTCGGCTGTTCGAGAAGAAAGTGGCGAGGCTGAAGGGTGAAGCGGATGGAATGGTGGGCTAGCGAGTTGAGAGTGGAACGAGGTAATATGATAGTCGGTCGGCAAGTACTTATCAAGCAACGTATTCAAGCTTGATGCAAGGCGGCAGTTTTGTAAGCTCCGCTCCAGGCAAGAGAAAGGCAAAGAAAATGGACGTGAGCAAAAAAAAAAATTATTTCTTTATGAAAGTGAAGGCGGCGAATGGAAGAGGGGAGAATCAGTCAAGAGCAGGTAATTGAAGATGAAGAAGGGGCAAAAATAATGAAGGGACGAACTGGTAAATGAAGATGAAGCAACTTATACATTTTTTTTTACGATTTCTTGTTGAACGGAAGAGAAGCAAATAGATGAAGAAATGGAACGAACCTACGTGTGAACTAGCATATTACATTGACTGTTGGGAATAGTGAAGGTCAAAACTGAAAATATTAATTTCTAATGTCTATTGATTTTCACGAAATGAACACTAGGAAATCAAATGACTCAAAACAGGTACCGATACCATTCACCGTTTCACAGATTTCGCCATCCAACGGACACAGAAACGCACAAATGAATATGCTGCGGAGATCAGCATGACGAGACGAATAGAATGATATACACATATTAGCGATACGGCTATCCTATCAAAATTCGATGTTCGCTGTCGAAAATGTTGCTAAACGCCGAAAATAGGATAAACGGAGCTAGAACGGTCCAAATTTGGTGAAATGAAATGTGACATCTTACTCAGAAAATGAATTACATTTTTTTTATACAAAAAAATATATTCAGATTTCGAAATTATTTTATTTTTATCAAGTTAACTGGTTTAAATTGAAATTGGAAATTAGCAACAGAACCAACATTCATATTTACCAATAATTTTTTCCATATGCTATGTTTAAATAGACGTATTCCAAATATCAAATTTTCATTTTAAAAAATTTATTATTTAATTTTCATCAAAATTTAGTTAATTATGTTATAAAAATCGTTAAAATTTATGAGTCGTTACAGCATCGAATTCCCTATCACTTCTACCAATCCATCCTACAAAACGCTTCTTAAGAACCAAAAGATTATTGTGGAAAACCAACGAATTCTCAAAAGATCCATTAGTAAAAAGTTGGACAAGATTTCCATTGAAATGAACAAGTTCTTTGGAAAAGTAAGTCGCAAGCTTGGATTATCATCATCTTCATCATCCTCTAGCTAATACTAGTTTCATTTCATGTTGTATTAGTTTGTAGCTCTCTTTAGTTAATGTTATGTATCGTTTTATGTAATTTTAACTAAAATTATCAATGAAAATCCTTTATTTCTGTTTATTAGCTCTAAAATATCTAGAATGCTTATTATTATATTATATAAGTTTATATATAGACTTGTACATAACATAAAGAAACAAAGCAAATTGGCAAAATTAACAAGGGCATGTCGACATCCCCTTACCTCCCATGTCGACATGTAACGGCCAGAAACTGTTTTTTGTTTTAAAATTGAAATTGACATAACTGCCTTGTGTTTCTCATTTCAAACTATTTTCTAACTCTTTAAATACTTGTTTCTTCCAAAAAAATGCATACTTTCAATTCTCTTTATTTTCCATTGAATTTCTTCATATTTTATCACAAAAGGCCTCTCCTATTCATAATCTAAGTGAGAATCCTGAACAAACTCTCAATTCTTTCAAAAACATACTTACTATAGTCTTTTGCAATCAACGAAACTTAGAATTAAGCTAAATGAAGATGATAAAAGAACAAGAAAGGCACTTTGATGCCATTCGATGGATGATCTCTGCCCTCAACGAAGAAGAACTTGAAGCAAATCTTGAAGGAACTCTGAATAAAGATAACGAAGAATGGGATGCTATAGAGGCAGATCCTATCTTCGGTGAAGAAGCATGGGTTCAAGTTCCAAGAAATGTTTGATTTAACATATGTGGTTTGATTTACTTTGATTTGGTTTGAATTGTTTGGTTTGATTTGTTCAGGTTTAGATTGGTATGGTTAGGATTGATTTGAGTATGTTGTGTAATATATGATTGAACATGGTGTGCTTTGAAAAGAACATGATATATATATATATTGATTGATTATGTTTTAAATTTTCGTATCTCTCACATTTACCTTAATATATTTTACTCATATTATTATCTATCTTATTTACATTCCACTATACTGTGTTATTATCACATACGGTACTATAGTATAAGATTTAGGGGGAGTTATGTAGTTTAAGATTAGTTTTTGTTGATGACAAATGGGGAGAATTATAATAATATAGGTTAGATAGGCTTAGATTAAGGGAAGTTAATAGATTAAGGGGAAGTTGTTAGAATAAGGTGGAGTCAGAGTAGAATCTAAATTTGTTGGAGTAGATTTTATAGACAAAGGTTGTCATCGTCAAAAAAGGGGATATTCTTAGTTCGTGAGATGATGGTTTTGATGATAATAACCTTAGGGCTTGTTATAAAATATAAATACTAATATCCTAGTCTATATATATATATATATATATATATATGTATGTATGTATGTATGTATGTATATGCAGGGTGATGAGTATCAAGATTATCAAGAGTTCAAGATATCAAGATAAGTAATAGAATTTAGATTTATGTTAAAACTTCATAATAGCACTAAAATCTTTATTTGGATTTTAATTATGAAATTGAATCCACCTTCTCACTTTAATAGTGGGATGGAACCCACAACCTCTTTAGTGGGATCGAACTCACGACCTTCTTTAGTGGAATGGAATCCACGAAATTTTCAAAATAACTTATTTTTACTATTTTTCCAAAAACTGTCTTTTTAAAAGTCATCTCTATCAAATATAAATATTTTTAGCCTTAATTCAAAAACTATTTTTATCATCTTTTAATATTTTGATTTCAAAATCATCTCTTATTTTTTGAACTATCTCTTTATTTTAATATTTTAGCTTTAAATCCCAAAAATATATTTTAAAGAAGTCTACTTAGTTTTTAATATTACTTTTATATTATAGATTATATATTTTAAGATCACTTTCTAAAACACTTTTATAAGTTTAAACTATATTCAAAATGGTTTACAAAGTTTAGAGAATCTTTTGACAAGTTTTAGAATAGAAATCATTTTAAAGAAAAATCAATTTTCAAAATTAACGTAGGCATTTCGACATCCCTATACCCCCAATGTCGACATGGTAGCGGTAGATTTCAATTTTCAAATTTTCAAAAGAAGTGTCTATTCATCATAACCTATCGTGAATGGTCATGACCGTTGTTCTCCTATATGTACCAGTAGTTTTCGACGAATTTTAAGTTAGTTTTTTTTTTCATTTCTTCACTCCTCCACTAAAATATTCTCTTATATTTCAAATTCTTTAACAAAATTCTTACGAAATCATAAGTGAATCAAACTCGATTGTCTCTGGTTTGATTCTCTGCCACTCTCTTTCAAAGATCTCAGTGCTATTCAGAGTTATAAGATCATTTGCAATCGAAGATCGAAAGATCGAAGTGTATCGAGTCTCTCTCTATCAAAGTGTGATTGGAAACGGTGTGATTGTGGCCCGTGAATCAATTTGGTGCGATTGTAGCCCATAAATCAATTAGGTGATCTTGTAGCCTGGTTAAATTAAGTGAGTTTTCCCTAGACTCGAAGAAAGAAAGGTGTATCCCGGGGCCTTGAAATGGAGGTTGTAATATCGACATTATATTTGAAAAGAAATCTACACAAGAAATTGTGTGTGACTGGATGTAGGGTAACTCCGAACCAGTATAAAATTCCGGCGTGTTCTTTCCTTTACTGCTTTTATTTACTATTTGCATCTGCGTCTGGTTCTGTGATTGTTTCTGTGTTTGTCAATTGCATCATTTTCTTCGTGATAATATTGCAAAGGATTTGATAAATCTACCTCTGACAAACAATTGGCAGATATCTTTACAAAACCTTTAAATGAAAATACTTTCATCAAATTAAGACGAGAACTTGGAATCGTCTCTTTTAAAGATTTATAAATTTTCATGAAATAATTCTTTTTCAAAATATATTGTTTTTATATGCATTTTCTATGTGCAAAAGTCATAGCACAATTTGATAAAATATTGATATGCAAAAGAAGCTTTCATGCAAAAAATTTGGCAATTTTTTTTTTTTTTTTGGTTTTCATGACACTAGAAGGACTTGAACTCATGATCTCTTGGTTATAGACTTACAATTGTTTCTTGCTTGCCATTTAATCTATGTGTGCTTCATGTCTCAACCATTGGTTATAAATATTCTCCAAAATTTCGGGTTACAAAAATAATGTAGCTGCTGGGGTTTGAACTTTGGTCTCATGGCCGGTAAGTGTATGCTTTACCAGTTATGCTATGCTGTATTAGTTGTTGAGCTACATACTTTGGTTTAACTTTTATCACATCAGCCCGTAACCATCCATTTTCGAATTTACTCTCATCCATTCCCTCGATACATTATTTCATCTGGCTCTTATTCATTCCCATCTCTGGCCATCAAATTCTGGTCCATATCCCCTATATATATATATATATATATATATATATATATATATATTATATATTTCTCATACTATAGCAATCACCATTACCATTTCATTCTCAAACTCTTCAACATTTTTTTTCAACGACTTCTCATGATTCATATGATTCCTCCAACTCTAAGCTGTCATATGCCACACCACCATCTTCAAATAGCTCAACTCCTTCTTTGGTCGCTCCTACTCCTGAAAGTGAACCAGCCCATGATTGGGGACACTATCACACTGGATATACACCAAATAGCAAGAAGTCAAGGAGATAGCGTTTTATTTCTCCAAAAACTAAAGAGAAAATATATGACATCCACCACTATCAATGAGAGCAAATCAACTTGCAAAGAGAGATGCACTATGAACAACATATAAATTCCAGACGTCTTAGCTTAATAGAATCGATTGCCTTAAAATTTTGTGGCAAATCACCAAAGAAAGACATTATTGAACCTTCATTATCTAGTCAACCACATACATCTGGCTGGAATCCATGGGAGCAAATTCCACAGCAACCTCCAGTGTCTCCCAACTCTTGGGAACGCCAAAACTATTGGTCTCCTCTACAACCTCAAGTTGAAGTCATCAAGATTGAACCAAACGAATGCTCTCCTTCGACTCTAAAATAATCGATTTTCTTGTGTATTTCTGTGTTTGCCTTATTCATGTATGTTTTCGTTCCATAAATCTTTGAACAAAGATTGAAAGAAACAGTTTTAGAATTCAATGACAATTTTAGCTACAGCCAGTCGACTAAAATAGATAGGTCAGTCGACTGTTTACAGAGAAAAATTGCTCTCGGGTTTGCAACCAGTCGACTGACCTACCTCGACCAGTCGACTGGCTGTACGAATTAACTCTGGCCTTCACTTTTTAACCCATTTACCCATTACTTTTTACTTTACCATCTTCATATTTTTTACCTTCCTTCCGATCTCTTGAAACCTTAATCCCCATTTTCCTCCAAATCTCTCTCAAAAACATAAAATTGATGGCTCCTCCTAGATCAAAATGAATAAAGCAAGCCTCTTCATCTTTCGTCGATACTCATGTCGCCCATTGGCTATACGATGCCACCGCAATTGAAAGATGGGAAAAGATGAAAAATTCGAGGATTTTTAAAGGTTCTTTTATGCTGTACTTTGATTTTGGAGCTTATGCACTTCAAGAATTAATGTGGAGATAAGGATTAGAATCGCTACTCGACTACAATTCCAATCGCCACAAAATTAACCATCTTATAGTATAGCTCTTTTATGCTAATCTTAATCTTGGACACCAACAACCGTCTAATTCGAATAATTGTGTATGGAGTTTGGTTTGTGGCCAACCAGTTTTCTTTTCGCTTGATCAAATGGCACATATCCTTTAATCTCAAAATGAATGTATTGATTTGGATGATGTTGAGTGCAATACAAGACAAAGATAGAATTAGCCATATGTTCATGGGTATGATATGAATGAATTGCGATCCATACTTCTAAGCCTAAAGCACGAATCTTGCACAAGACTCTTATGTGTTCTATTCTCCCAAGAACCGGATCGTATGAATTGATATATCCGGAGAATTTCAAAGCTCTCTATGCGGTGTGGGGAAATAAATGCCTAAATTGGTTAAGACGTATTTTGGATGAATTTCTTACCTTCCCCTATGGGAATATGCACGTTATTTACTTTGGCGAGTATATAATGCGACTTCTTCTAAATGTTGGTGTTCATCAACCCGATTCAGAATTCTCTACTGTCGAAATGATCAATATCCTTACCATAAGCCTTATGAAGCTACCGGTAGGACCTCCACCTATTACCGCATATGAAGATTGGAAGCACCAATAGGCTCAACAACTAACTGGAGGTCCTGCAATTAGAAAGCAGCAACCACATCAAGAAGAAGAAGTTATCTGTTTAGCTACCTCCTCCAACACCTTTGAATCCATTGAAATCCTTTCCCGAAATCGACTTATCCTAGATTCAAGACTCAAAAAAGTGGATAAGAAGCTTGATAAAATCAAAGGCTTCTTCTCTACTTCCTGGGATGCCATATCATGTTCTTCCTCCACCGCTGCCACCCACCTCGTTTTACATGGTTTACATCAAAGGAGCATACTAGTAGCGACACTAGTGGAGCAGACAGTGGTGCTCAAGGCACTTTTAGACCCGGGAAGGAGACTGCACCGGAAGAAGAGTATAATTGGGATCTTGACGAATGAGCTTCTGTTGGTTGGATGATAAATTTGGTAGATTTTCTTGTTATTTGCTTATTGATACTTTTATCCTTTAGTTTGAAGCTATGAACATTTCTGAGACTTGTACTATTTAGTCTCACTATGGATATTTGTTTCTGCACTTGTTATTGTATTTATTGCTATGATATGTCTCCTTTTTGTAAATGACAAATGGGGAGAAAAAGTATATGTACTAACCATTTTGATGCAGGTACAAGAAGTGTCATATATTCAGGGGAAGTTTTTATATGTTCTCTAGGTTAATTATATACAGATTGTCATCAATCAAAAAGGGGGAGAATGTTGAATCACTAGTTTTGATTCATGACAAAGCTATTTAGAAAAAAAGAGAATGCACGATCAATCACAACAAAAAGAGACAATCAAAGGACTATGGTGATATCGAGACTTTGAATCTATGTTTTTCACTGTTTAATACTTGTGTTTGAGTCTTAGAAATTGTTAAAATCTATCCTTAAGTAGTCCGCACTTCATCGTTCTCATTTTTTTATAAAAAAACAGAGCTACTGTGCAAATACACTACAGCCAGTCGACTGGCTATAAACAACCAGTCGACTGACTGGTGTACATGCACGAATGGGAACTGATTCTCTTTTTAAATTGTTGAATGATCAGTCGACTGATCCAAATCGACCAGTTGACTGACTTGAAACCAACTGTCATATTTTGAAAAGACATTTCCATTCTGCGAAAGGTTGCGATCCTTCTCTGAACGGGAATGATTGCTTGTTTTGGTCAGAACTCTTCACCTATGGCAGCAGCCCTCTGTCTACTATAAATATATGTTTCCAAATATTTCATACTCACCGAAAATCTTTATAACTATCTTATATTCTTCTTGTGCTCTCATACTTGCATTTAAACAACATACAAGAATTTTATGCTTTGAATTTCCAAATTAACTTTCATAATCTTTGATTCTTAGCAACACCTTCTTTTCATATCTTCACATACACTTCATACACTTGAGGATTTGATTATATGAGGTTTGTACTATCAAATACAAATCAGTGTTATCAAGAACACATAGTGTCAGATATTCTTTTGTATTAGTGAAGTCCTCTTCTGTTGTTGAGGCAAAAATCATGTTCTACTGCTCAGGTGTATGTTCTGTTGGTCAGGCTGTGTATACCTATTCCTTCGGGTTAAGCTAGGGTATTGTTGTTAGTTAAATTCCAGAAGGGAGTCTGGGACCGGACGTAGAACGGGAAGTTCAAACCAGTATAAAAATCTCTGGTGTGCTCGTTTATTATTTCATTTACTTTACTGCTTCTATTATCAAGTTTATTATTTCGCACCATTCCATATTACACGGTCCTACACACTTTCATGTTAATGATTTTAGAAATATACATTATGGAGAAATGGTTACTCCCTCAGTATATCGTATTGGTCATTTTGAAAATGATTATTACCTCAATGTTAACATATACTATTGTTTGGAAATTTATGTTCTTTAGAGATGTGGATTTGATAAACTCCATTGGTTGAGTATATATAATTGTGTATAACATAAGGTGAAACTGAATATGGCCTTAGTCTATTAGTCAACATGGTTTAGTGATGATATTACTCCTCGGATGCAAATGGGCAGGTTAAGGTATGTGTACGGGTTAAGAGACACTAACAAGGTTTTACCAATCATTTTTTAGTATATATGAGATAGACTTATTTCACCCACTTCGACGTATGTTTGACACACTCCTAGTTTCCTTTATATATGTATGTATGTATATGTATATGTATGTGTGTATACATACATACGTACGTACGTACGTACATACATATACATATACATACATATACATACATACATACATATACGTACATACATACATATACGTACGTACGTACGTACATACATACATACATACATACATACATACATACATACATACATATATATATATCACTAAGTTGATGGACCCTAGTGGCGTCTTGTTTCACCCACTCCGATGTGTGTTTGACCCACTCCTAATTTCTTTTACACACACACATCACTAGGTTGATGGACCCTGGTGGCGTGGTAGACAGAGAGACGAAGACTTCGTGTTATAAATGTTGTATAAATTGTAAATATAATATGTGACAGTATATTTCCATATGTTGTGGATTGGATCGCGTTTATTGTGCAAATTTAACTATGTATTTGGATCTATGATTTGAATATGAGATGTTTTATATTATTTATTTCTTCCTGCCAGTGTGAGTTTCAGAAAGTTAATAGTTAAATCCTGTTTTATTTGCTTGTTATCATATCATAAAGATTTGTCGATTTCGATCTTCGAGATGTTACTATCGGTTCTAGCGTTGAATCCAAGGACCGAAAAAGGTGGATTACTACAGGAAGATTGGTTGGTTGGTTATTGGTTAGTTGGTTTACTGCATAATGCATTACCCGCTCGAAAAGGTTGGTCATAGAATGCATGGCCATATCACCAGTTGCACGCTACCAAAGGGTCATTTTATTCGCAAATACCTTAGATGACCAGCTTCATTAGTCCTAGACGCCGCATTTTTTTTATCATTCTCTGCTAATTCCTTGTGATTGTAAGAGAGACATATAGTAAGAGAGCTTCACAGTAAAAGTAGGCAGTTTTACCGAACCACTCTACATTCTGTGTCACTTATCTTTAAATACTCACTTTCTCTTACCTTTCCTTCCTTAAGCCTAATGATTAGAAAGTGACATTTGATCTTTACGATGCATTAGTCTCATTTTGAGGTTAACGAAAAATATCATCAACACTCGGTATATACAAGTAGATAACTCACAATATCTACACATGTATATACTATACCATGTTTATATTTGGTTATAATGCTATGTTATGATCATATATCACATTCATATGTCATCACATCTATGTCTAAATGTATTAGATATATTCATAATGAACATTTAATATATTTATTTAATGAGATTGACTAAATAAAATATAAAGTATTCAAAAATAAAATATGATTTTATTTAAAATAAATTGGATATAATGTTAATTATTAGACTTCGTAGACCCATTAAAAATCAACTAGAGATTTATTTTTGAAATTTCTCCATTTCACATATGGCCGAACGGGCCAGTTCCAACACAAATATCAACGCATGTTCCAAATCTCAATAATGACCATTTTCATCATGTTATTCCAATCTCTTCATGGCTTTTGGTCCATATTAAGATGCAGTCAAGAATGTGAAAAATTCATGTTAGAACGATAGTCAATAATGGCATGGAAGGCGCATCCAACTTAGTATATCATAAGCAAAAGAGTGTAATTTTGAACTTTAACATATAGAAAGAGTTAAACAAACAAGTGTGCTATCCAAGGTTTTAAATCTCGGATATCGGTCATATCTCGTCTCGAAGAATTTGGAGAGCTTATCTCGTATCGGGTGAGATCTCGAACGAGATGAGTGCATCTCGGTCGTCCATCTCGGATTTACATCTCGGTTTCTAAAATTCATTTCGGAGTTATCTCGGAGTATATGTCATGTCGAAAATTAGTTTTCACACTTAAATTTATAATACTAGTCAGCACATTAAGGAAAACACTATGCACTTACCTTGAATATATCACACGCTTATCATTAGTAATTTAGTATGGAAAAATATCACTTGTATCATGTAAAATAAACAAATAACTAGATATCATGATTACTGTTCAATATAATATCATATGAGATAAATTACATAAGAAACAAACCATAACATATGCACCTTTACTTTGTTTGATCATTCACTTTAACATTCCTACATAATATAATGTCTCATTTCTACCTTTTATGATTAATAGTGCTGCAAGGGAAATATTAATTTTATAACTTCAAATACAAAAGTCTACAAGTAGAATTAAGATATTCTATGTCTAATTATATTATTTAATTATTAGCAAACAAAATCTCATCAAGCAACTAATAACATATATATTTCAAACAAATGTAGAAAATAGCATACATAGTACAAATATTTTTCGAACATTTAGTAATATCATAAGAAAAGCAAAACAATGATGTACGAATGAACATGTAATCATAAAATGAAATTAATAGATGAAAGAGAATTCCTTTATTGCTTAAAAATAAGCCTTGAGGAAAAAAGTTATAGCAGCGAAGACTAAATGAAATCAAATTGGGAATCCATTTGAAACATAAAGTTAAATAAGTGAAGCCCAAAATTTATAGCCGCAAAAAATAGGGCTAGGAAAAAAACTCAAGAAAGTGTTGAAAAAATAAAAATGAAATTGGATGTAAATTAATCTGGACCAGAAACCTAAATGAAAATCATAAAGTGAAATACTTACCATAATCGATGTAGATTTTATCATCATCTTACACTCGTCACTGCCGTAAAATAAGAGACGAAGATTAAATGAGATTTATATAAGAAATAAGGGTTAAGAAAAGTACAATTAAGAAGGCCTAAATTAAGGTAAATGATGAGCTAGCCCAATACGGAAAAAGAGTTGGATTTTTTCAAAATTCAACAATTCGGCCGATATCTCGCTGTTAAATCTCGTCCGAGATTTGGGTCAGACGAGATTCAAACGAAATTGCCTGTTTCGAATCGCCCAGGCTTGAAAACGAGATCTCGACCGAGATCTCGGCCGAGATGAGCGAGATTTGAAACCTTGGTGCTATCAACCATCCTTCCATCTACGAACTTATTACAATGATATATACTTCATACATATAAAGACGTATGAAGATGTCCCTGCACTTTCCATGAAAATTTAAAATAGTATTTGACTTACAAATAATGCACACGTTTATCTTGTTCGTACACATCGTTTGCTCACCTTCCTCAACGGGACCCATACACTAATGATGGATCAACATACCTTGGACGTACACGTTAGTTATCGTATCTTCATATGTAAGAACAAAATAAGTCTCATATCACGACTTCATACAAAGACACTTCAGCAGGAACGTTTGGAACATTTTAATAAAAAAAACCTTTTTTAGGTTTGAATCCAAACATATGGAATAATAATATTAAAATTAAATACTAATATGAAATTACGAATTTAAGATAAATATATGACTTGAATTCAGTTTAAGTACATCTTTAATTTTCTTTCGAGATCCAACCTTTCCTTTTATTTTCAAAATTCAATAAAATCATAAGCAAATAAAATATGAATTCGGACTAAATATAATTTTGGTAAAATATAATTTAAGTTCGAAATTAAGGAAATGCTCATTCAAACTTCTTTTTTAACTAGTAAGATATCCTTTTTAACTAGTAAGATATCTTTTTTAACCGGTAGTTTTATTGTCGAGATATGATGTACATGTTTACAAACCACTCATTCAAACTTTACATGTATAGTATATATTTAAATTACTATTCATCAAAATATTGACTTTTAAATAATTAATTTTTTTAGTTCTATGGGTTTCATTTAAGTACATATCCCATTAGAGAATTGTTTTTCTCGAAATAAAATAAATTGAAGATCTTGTTATTTCTAACAGTAAGAATCAAACTAACATGAATAAATTTTTTGCAATTAGAGGGTTAAATTCTGCAACATTATTTTGACGACAAAGGAAATCTTTTGTTTTTGGTTGTCACCAAGACCGTTGGAAACACGTTATCACGTAACGTAATTTTCCAACCGACTATAATTTGGTGCAAATATCAGCCCAAAAAGATTATCTCATCCAAACGGTATCATCACTCCATAAAGCTATCGCAAACCCTAGATCAGCAAAAATCGATAAATTAACCCAAAAAAAGCGGCCGATCCATTCGGATCAATCATCATCAAAACATCAGAAGAGGAAGAAACCAACATCAATGGATCAGGTGAAAGCATCGCATATCCTGATAAAGCACGAAGGTTCGAGAAGAAAAGCATCATGGAAAGATCCAGAAGGCAAGATCATCAGCTTGACTACACGCGAATCTGCGATTGAGCAGATAAAGAAGTTGAAGGAGAAGATAGAATCGGGCGAGCTGAAGTTCGAGGATGTTGCGAAGGAACATTCGGATTGTAGCTCTGCCAAGCGTGGCGGTGATCTGGGTGAGTGATATTTTTCTAATGTTGTGTTACGGTTTGTTATTGATCTTGATTTGACTTCGTTATGCGTGCATCCTTCAATGGTGTTTTGTTTATTAAATGGCTGATTAGGGTTTGGAGTTGATTAACTTTTAGTTCATATCTAGGGAAGTTCATGTTGTGCTTAACATGTCAGCTTGAGTTTAGTTAACTTTTTTTTCGATCATAATTACTAAAATTAGTGATACTAGTGAATTAACACATCATGGTAGTGTATTTTGGTGGCTAGGAGTTTAGGCAAACGTTATGATGGTTATGAATATTAGAGTATGTTATGGATATAAATCAACATGTCATGCGTTAGGTTTATGAAATTTTGTGCTCTTAAACAAAAATACCATGCCAGGGGTTCAGCAATCATATTGTGTGGTATAAATTGTTAAAATTACGGGTATTCCTTTATGTTTCAAACGCCACTAGTCTTTATTCTTTAACACTCTGTATATTAAATTATAGCTTGGTATATTTTTCTTTTTTCATGCTTCTTTTACATTGAATACAAATATTCAGGATTGTGCGAACATAACTTTATACGTAATTGGTATATAAGTTGCATGAGTTGCTATTTTGTTGCTGAATCCTATAACTTTCATGTTTTTATCGTTAATGTAGTATTCTAGGCGTTCATTTGCTTGGGATTTCAATTTTATTCACCTTCAACCTTTGGGTGTTAATGTAAGTCAACTTTTTGAGTGGTTGATTATCCATTAAATTACTGTTGCAGGTCCCTTCTAATTTAATTTATGCATCAATCACATTAAGTTATCAGTTATTTTAACCCCTCAAAATCGGCAGCAAACAAATTTGAACTGTTTGCTTGGATGGTTGCCTAAGTCAAACATGTCAACTACAATTATGTGACAAAAGTGCAACTTAGTTCTAATATCTTCAAATAATATGAAAATTGGTGATATGTTAGTACTATAAAATATATGGTGTTTATGCATCATTTTCGGTTCCCTTTGTTAATTCCATGGCATTTCTTAGAATATTTGAAGCTGATAAGTAACTGGAACGAGGACTGTTCCACATATCTAAGTTACGCAGACGTCTTCATAGCAAAGAGCTTGAGTGAATTTTGTCCGTCTTCCATACATTAGTTATTGCTGAATGGCGTGGTTTGATTCATAGATTGTAAGGAACCCTTTTGATAGCATATTTTTATGCAATTTCATTATTGGATTCAGGGTTGATATGTCATAATGTGTTGCTTAGGATGCTTTAACCGTCGTATATGCGTTATTGGGGATATGATATGTTCATGTATGTTCCAAAGGGTGCTACCATCATCGTCGCACATAAAATAATTTTTTTCCCAGCTATTTCCTCATTTAGTTCCTTGCATATGTACAACGTCTCAGCATTGTAATCATGAATATTGTTACTCTCTTACTGTTCCTTGTAAGCTTGACGTCCCCCCCCCCCTTTCTCTCCCCCCCGCGCGCGTGAGCAGTAGCACGTGCATGAGCACATAAATAAGTGGTGGGGTATTTGAATGTGGAAGATCTATTTGAATGTGGAAGATCTTGGTTTCGAGGCACCCATCACCAATTACCACATACACATCTGTATGTATGTATCTCTATGCATATGCGTATGACTGGCCCCACACTTCTATCGTAAAATCCCTTCTGAATCTCTTTTCACTTTTTCATAAGTATGACTGGCCCCACACTTCTATTGTAAAATCCCTTCTGAATCTCTTTTCACTTTTTCATAAGTAAAGGTTTCGTAGCGAGTCAAAATTTTGTTGATATTTAACCTTTTAAATCGTTCATAGAGACTTTTTGATCATTTTGAAACTACCGACTCGCTTGGAGTCAACGGTGAATGTGAACAAATAAGCTAATATGTGATAACCTAAGTACATTTAAAATCTATTCTACTGCATCAAATATCAATTACTGGTAATTGTTGTAAAACATTAGGCATGCATTTGGTTATTAAAAGAGCAAAACTAAAAAAATAAAGCTATATATAAAAAATGGACTTAATTGTGAACAAAATTATTTATATGTAAAAAAACATTCTTCCCTTGAGAAAAAGAAGAGGCGGATTTTTTTTCCCAATTGAATGTATAAAAAATAATTTACTTAAATTAAGGTCCTAAGAAGTAGCCAAGGACCGCTAGCTTAGGCGGTTAGTGGTATGACGCTCTAGACAGATATTTTTATAGGTCATGGTTTTGAACTCCAAGACATCAAAGAGAGTCCTGCTCTAGTAAAAGTATCATTCTTATTCCAAAAAAAAAAAAGAAGTAAAAAGGCTGCTAACACTTCCATAAAGAAAACTTTTTCCTTATGGATATCCTTCATGTCTCTTTTTCCTTTTTTTGTGTCTTCTTTGGGTTGCATCCTATGCAACGATATCTACCACTGTTTTTGATATCAACCAACCCCCCCCCCCCCCCCCCCCACACACACACGAAAACAAACATTTATCTTCCATGTGTATGTACATAGAATATGAATGCACTGTGAAAGAATTTACATATTTCCAAAAGATGAGTTGAAAGCTAGATTATGTGACTATTGGTATGTGATAAGTCGATATATGGAGATGTAGGCAGTATTCGTCTAAATAATCATAATATTTAATACTTAATGAATATTTGTGGTTGGATGATCAAATCTTCCATCTTTTTGAATACCACGGTAAGTGGATCTTGGAAAGCTGCATGAAGAAAAGTTCAATGCTACCTTGCCATAAATCACAGCATGTATCTAATTTGTGGATAGTTGGTGCTGAATAGAAAACAAAGTCCCGTTGCAATACTTTCAGCTTATCACGCCTCTACTGTTTTTGCTTTCAGCATTTGTTTTGGCAAGTTATTGTAATTTTTTATGGAATCTTCAACGCTCAGGAATATTATAATTATCATAAACAGATTTTCTGAAAATTATACCAGACACACATGGATTGGATTGAAAACATAGCTTGCCGATATTCTTGTAAATATTAAAATAAAATCGTAGGAGATCATCACATGCTGTTTGCAGAAGTGTGTTTTGATCTATCAAAATGTTAGGGTCCATTTGGATATCATTTTCAAATGTATTACCCTTGTCTACAAAGCAATCTTTCTTCATTTGTAAGCAGCTACTTGTTTTAGGTCAAGATCAGGCTGAGCCATACATTCAACCGGATACATATATACATACATACATACATACATACATACATACATACATACATACATACATACATATATATATATATATATATATATATATATATTAATATACATGTCGAAAAATATATCCATATGCATATTCCTAATAATAGATCATTTTAAACATTAAATGGCTTGAAGTGTCTTTTATCATCATTGTCGTTATATAGGTCGCTTTGGGCATGGTCAGATGCAGAAGCCTTTTGAGGATGCTACTTTTGCACTTAAAATTGGAGAGATGAGCGATATAGTGGAAACTGACAGTGGTGTCCATATCATTCTAAGGACTGGCTAATCATTCCCGTGGAATTTTCTTCTTCGTTAAAGAGACTATCATGCTTTTGGATTTACAAAAGAATGAAAATCCTTTGTGCTAAAAATTTGGGTTGGTATATTCTATATATATCATACATTTGCACCTGTATTGTATGAATTTTCAATAACATTTGAAGTTCTCTATGGTTGATAAACTATGAATATCTTGGATGTTGTTTCTTTGGTTTGCTATTTTGAGTTGAACACTTGTGCCACACACGAATAATGTTGAAACTATTGTGACGTTAAACTTTCGTTTGTAAAATGATGAACCGTTGCTTTTTGATTTATGTTTTTTTCTTCATTTTAGTTATGGTCGTGATTAATCTTTTTGTTATCTCTTGGGACGCTTTTAAGTTTCGTGTATCAACTGGATGCGTTCCAATCTCTGCGCTTTTTGCAATTCTTGTGTCCAAATGCTAAATATTCAAACTCGTTTTCTATTTTATTCTTTGCAATTTTGTTTTATTGAATTCGACGAACTGTTGGTTAGAAAATTGATTCCCGCAAGGAGAGTTGATTAAAGTCCCGCAGGAATTATTGTTTGGACTTTTCTATGATTTTCGAATAAGATGCATTTCTTTCAAATTTTCTACTTTTTTTTATAGTGTTACTGAATACATAAAATAAAAATAATGCAATAAATAATAATATTTAGATGCAAATCTTGTCTTTTTTAATTATTATTATTTTAATTATATTATTCAAATGAAAATACCATATGTACCAGTTGTCAAAATCCGTTATCCTTCTCCTTTCTCAGCAAAATTGACATGATAAATCAAAATCAACGCAATCAGAATTTCTTAACGATTTTCGTTCTCTTCAACTTTTTTTTAGATATCTTCATTTGATAAATTCACAATCAACAAATTTATTTTATTGCTTTACCAAAATATCATCATTATTTGAAAATTGATCTCGTTAAGGTTTTGTAAATTTTGAAGTATTTCGTGTTATTGCAAAGTTCTTCTATCTCAATTGATTAGAGGGACGACGCTTAAGACAGATATTCCAAAAGTCATGAGTTTGAGCCCTAAGACATAATGATGGATGTTCTGCTTCAATAAAATATCATCACTTTTGTTCTAAAAAAATTATTGTAGTTCTTTACACAAATTTTATCATGTTATTAGATCAAGAACAATTCAGTCTGATGTTGCAATTGTGATTAAAAAACGAAGTTAACTCCAACCTCTAACGTTAATTTCTTACTTTTGAACTTGAATTCTTGTTTGGTTTTGAAAAGAATTTGATTTTGTGTTGTATAATAAAGTTAATCGGCTGCGGTGTATTTTAGATATTGATAAGTACATACTCAAAATGTGATGGTATTTTTCAGATCGGGTATTAAGTAATGTGTTTTTTGGTGTGTTTACCAACACTTATAACACATCAATTATATGTTTATTTACCGTGAATAAAATCCTAGTTTAAAATCCGCAAAGAGATCCATTTTGTATTGATAGTAAATAAACTGTGGAGAAAGTTAAATACAAGTTATTGGAAGAATTGGTATGTGAACGTTGAAATCAAATAACTGTGATAGGGATTGATTTTTTTTTTTTAAATTAATCGCAGTACTTCATGTTATCTCGCCTTTTGGCGAGGCAGTGACACCAAGAAATTAAATGGATATCAAAGACAGTACGTCTCGAAGATCGATTATACACAGGTCTACTATGGGTACTGGTAAATTTTGTCCGAGTCCGGATCGATCTATAATCAATATGACACGACAAGCAAAGTTATGAAAGCTACGTTCCAAATTTCAAGTCAATAGGAGTCTGTATGCTCAAGATATGGGTCGATCAAAATTAAGGGAATCAACTTCATTCGTGTCCATCATGTTCGTATCCATCCAAGATAGCCTTCTTCGTATCCATCAGCAATGACATGTTAGTCCAATTCGTATCGATCCACTACTTAGAATGTTTCGTATCAATTAGCTACAGATCGATACGAAGTTGGCATCCTCTCTCGGTAAGAAACCGGCCAAGGACTATCGGTATGAAGTAGCTGCGTGTAATTAATACGAAGCAATCTCTTTACCATCAATACGAAGCGGAGCGCAGAGCATCGATACAAACTGGCTTTCCAACCATCGATACGAAGTGACTTCAGGAATGGATAGGAAGAGCACTTCCTGGGGGCGATACGAACAAAGCACGATTCAAATGGAAGAAACAGTCACTCGGCATGAAAAGTGGATCGATCCTGGAATCTAGCAGCACATCACTCCTTATCGATACAAGCCAGCATGGATATGTATCCATCGATACGAATGGGATCGGTACGAACTCGGCAGCCTTTTGCAAAATCCAAACTTAGATCCATCATAACTTAGAATCTATAAATCCAAATGCCACCAAATTTTCACAGGAGCTTGTGTACTACTTCAAGATTGTGTCTCATCGATCTCAGCCCAAAATGATCATTTCTTGAACTATACGAATTCCATACGTATCGATGATGGATGGAGTCCGAATGTACGGAGATCGATCACCTGGGCCCATCAAAGTGAGAGAAGGGGTCTTCCGAGTTTTGAGCCAGAGCCTACACCTATAAATAGTGACCCTTAACCTACAGAAAAAAGACTTTTGACTTCTCTACGCTGACATTCTACCGAAATCACTTCTATACTAAAGTTGTACTGTTGTAATCTCTTGTAGTCAGCGAGTAAAGTTCAATAAACATCAGTTATTTCGTAATGGACGCAGGCAATACGCCGAATCACCCTAAATTTGTGTGTTTCTGCAATTTTTCTTATCTACTGTTTGGTGTGTGTGTTAGATCTACCTCATTTTACATTTATTTTCTTCATTTTATCTCTTCAAATACATCCGAAGTGTGTTGTGCCCAATTATGATACAACACTTCAAATATAGATGATTTTCATATATGTTATGATTCACTTATACTGTTAAAAGAAAACAAAAAAAAGGCAAATGTATTTTGATAAAATACGTGAGTCCATACATTTCAAATAAGTTATTTATTAGAGATTATTTTGATATATATAATAATTCACTTGTACCGTTAAAAGGAAAAGAAAAAAAGCAAATGTATTTTGATAAAATATGTGATTCCCATACGTTAACGTCAAAAATGGACATCAACACTCACTACGATCTAGTAGAGTTTCAATGAAGATTGAAATTAAAATAGAGCAAATATCATAAATGAACATACAGATTTTTATAGTGGTTCCACAATCTTGGCTTATGTCCACTTCATATTTGTATTGATCTTGCACATGATTATGCTTACAAGAATGTTTGGATCAGCTAGGATCTATTAGTACAAGAATGAAGAATAAAAATGAAAGAGCCTTTTCAGCAGAAAGAAGGATCCCATTTCTAAACCTTCCTTCCGTATTTATAGGCTAAGACATGCACAGACCGGACTAAAATTTCTACATAAGGTTCGGGAGACCTAGACGAGGCCACCCAAAAATTTCCAGGCCCATCGAGGCCCACGATAGGGATCGATACCGATTCCTGTTAGTGTGCCCATATGAGCTGTGACCCCTATGAATTGTGCCCCATGATGTTAGCTACTTGTTTCCCAAATTTCGTTCAATTCCGATGTAAAGCTTGCGAGATATCATATTTTACGTGAAGTAGAATTGCTCGAATTCTGATTTACACCGATCCCTCAAAAAGGAGTTATGCCGATCCCTCCAACTTCCTCCAATTGGAATGAGATCCCCAGGAGGTGTTCCACATGTTGTAGTAAGCTTGTACTCCAAGTTTCATGTTGATAGCATGTGTAGATTTTGAGTTATTGACCGATCATCGCTGCAAAATTGAGTTGTGGAATCGATACGATACGATCCATAGTGTTGAGTATGGATCGTGCCCTATCCATCTTCGGGGAGTAGCAAACTTTCTATCTTCTGCTTTATATTATCATCTATGCTTGATTTTTGGACCGCACAATCATAGCACTGGGCTACTGGCCTTGATGACAACCGAGTCTAACGTGTCAAGTCAGTTCAGATATAGTTGGGTCAAAATGCCGGATAACATTTGCCCCCCCCCCAAAGTATGCCTTGCTGCGTACATGACATGCTTTGAATTGAAGCAAGTTAGAGTCGCCGGAAAGAATCCATACAGTTTCCTAAGTAGTTGCTATCCTTCCGTTGAATTATCTTCCCAACGTGTTGTGTCCCTCTTTGATCGTCATGACACTTGGTCGATTCCAATAATATAAATTTAGCATTGTATTCCATTATTTGCTATCTGTGTCTGGTTCTATAGGGCCAATAAGCTTTGACTATCCGATCCAGTCTTTTCTTTAATAACTCCAGGTAAAAATTCAATTTCTGGTGATTTCAAGAAATCTAATTTTTTGAAGATACACGTGCATGTTCAAGTACACGTTCTTGTCATTGGCTCTCGGATGCGTTTGTACGCTCATGAGTCGTCACCAATTCCTTCTAGTTTGATTGCAATTGGATTGCAGATCCTTGTTTATATATTATTTTATAATGAAATATGGGTTGTAATAAGTCATTTGATGAGTGGTAGCCATAAGCAAGGGTGAATAGTGAAAGGGGAGGCTATGCGGTAGGATCGTGTAATATGGAATATTGAAATAGTCTAAGTAGATAAAGTAGGTAAATGCAAGGAGACACCAGGATTTTATACTGGTTCAGACCGCTCGTCCTACGTCCAGTCCCTAAGCTTCACTTAGGAATTTCACTAACTAACACCCTCACTTCACCCGGAGGAATAGGTTTACAACTGACCCGAACAACCGAACGGGATTTCTTGCCTCAACTACCGAAGAGGACTTCAACTCAATTACTAAAATACAATATTCGACTTGTTGTGTTCTTGTCAACACTAATGAGTCTAATGTAGTACAATATTCCTATAATCTTATCCTCGAGAATATGCAATGTGTTTGTGAAGATTTAGGAAATGTGAATTGCTATGAATCAAAAGAATGTTATAAACAAAAACAGTGATTCAAGCAATAGATTGGTGATTGCTTTGAGAATATCTAGAGAATATGAACAAGAGAATAGTAAGATTAAAGCAAGAGAATTCGATGAATTAAATGATGTTAGAATCATGTATATATACTTGTAGAAGAGATGCATATGTTGCCAAAGGTTGCAAACAAGAGATGCTTCCATTTCCATTGATGAAAGGTTGCAACTCTTGGGAGGAAGAAGGTATCTTTTCATAGAAAATTCGCAGGTTTAAATTCAGTCGACTGAGCAGGGAATTCAGTCAACTGAAAATATGAAGTAAAATTTTCGGGACCAAATTTAGTTTCGGGACCAAATTCAGTCGACTGTGCAGGAAATTCAGTCGACTGAAACTGTGCACAAATATGTTAAACTGCACAGATTCAGTCGACTGACTCAGGTTATTCGGTCGACTGAATTCTATTGTTAAACAAAAACAGCAGTAGCTCATTTGGTTAGAGTACATGCCTTCCAAATTAGTGACCCGGGTTTGAGCCCCGCTCCATGCATTTTTTGAAAACTTGATTTTGATTAAAATATGCAAGCAAGTTTATTTGAATGTGAATGATGATTCTTGAGGAAAGATTTTAACAAAGCACTAAACTAGACTCTATATACATATTTGATGACTCTTGTTAAAATATATAACTATACAAACCATATATTGAGCCAATGAGTCTGTATGTTATCGTAGTCGTAGATTCGTGAACTGTTGTGTATTGTCAGCAATCAAAATCTATGATCCAACATTCTCCCCCTTTTTGATGATGACAACTTCATTTGCTACGAACGAATTTTTGACAAGCTTTGTTGATCTTATCTCCCTCACTGAATATATTCCTGTAATTGTGCTTTAGATTTCTCCCCCTGAATCTATGCTATATATTCCTGTAAATAATTAATCTTTTCTCCCCCTTAATCTGTGCTTACATGGTTTATTCCTGCAAATAGTGTTAGAGAAATATCTTTCTCCCCCTTTGTCATCGACAAAAAGGAGAGTTTATATGATGATATAAAATATATTTTACATAAATGTTAACATAGAGCAATATAAAACAAAATAACTACTACTTATAATGTAAGGTATCAAAAAAAATATTAACATTTAAAGCATGCGATATCCAAGGTTCTTATAATTTCCTAATTGTTAGGAAACCATACCCATTTGGGTGTGGTTGTACCTTTATAAATATAATTTTCATTATTAACTACCATATCAAAATAATCATCAATGTATTTTTCTTTATTTTTCCAATTAACAGGAACCTAAATACTTAGATAATTTTTATTCATATTTCCTGTTAATAATTTTGTACTTCTAAAGAAATTACCAACATTATAGGTCATAGTAGTATTTGAATTTCTATAAAAATTGGATTTAGGCTTTACTCGAAATTTAGTACTAGCACTATCATTTTTACTATACATGAAAGCATATCTAGTGCTATTTCTACGATCAGTTTTATTATATCCTAAACCACTTTTATCATTGTGAGCTTTTGAATTCTTAACATAACCTAATCCCTTCTTATTTGAAGCAGATTGAGAATTTTCAATAATCCTAGATAAATTTTCTCTCCCTTTATTAAAATTGGAAATATTTTTAGGAATGTCATCAAGCTTAGTTTTGAGACTAGTGTTATCTATCTCAACAATTTTAATTTTTGTTTTTAACTCATGATTCTCAGAAGCTAGAGCATTATTCTTTTCTTTTTGAGCTTCTATTTCTTGACTTAGTAGAGCGAGTTGAGAATTGTCAAAGAGTGAATCTTGAATTTTCTCAAGTTCTTCTTCTAATATTTTCTTCTCGTCTTTAAGCATATCTCTTTCGAATTGTGCTTTCTTCTGATTTTCTAGTGCTTTCTTATATTTTCTTTTGAGACTTTTTAAAGTATCTAGAAGTTCTGAATTTATTTCTATCATATCATCAAAAGTTAGATCACTAACCTCATTATCTTTTGCCATAAAGCATTTGTTTGTTTGCTCCTTTGATTTTTGTTTATTGCTCTTCCTCTTTTTATTGCCTTGACTATATCTCTTTATTGCCATTAATTCTAGGATGTTGTTACGATCTCTAGAATACCAGGCTCTGATACCAATTGAAAGGGGAGGCTATGCGGTAGGATCGTGTAATATGGAATATTGAAATAGTCTAAGTAGATAAAGTAGGTAAATGCAAGGAGACACCAGGATTTTATACTGGTTCGGACTTCTCGTCCTACGTCCAGTCCCTAAGCTTCAGTTAGGAATTTCACTAACTAACACCCTCACTTCACCCGGAGGAATAGGTTTACAACTTACCCGAACAACCGAACGGGATTTCTTTCCTCAACTACCGAAGAGGACTTCAACTCAATTACTAAAATACAATATTCGACTTGTTGTGTTCTTCTCAACACTAATGAGTCTAATGTTGTACAATATTCCTATAATCTTATCCTCGAGAATATGCAACGTGTTTGTTAAGATTTAGGAAATGTGAATTGCTATGAATCAAAAGAATGTTATAAACAAAAACAGTGGTTCAAGCAATAGATTGGTGATTGCTTTGAGAATATGAACAAGAGAATAGTAAGATTAAAGCAAGAGAATTCGGTGAATTAAATGATGTTAGAATCATGTATATATACTTGTAGAAGAGATGCATATGTTGTCAAAGGTTGCAAACAAGAGATGCTTCCATTTCCATTGATGAAAGGTTGCAACTCTTGGGAGGAAGAAGGTGTCTTTTCATAGAAAATTCGCAGGTTTAAATTCAGTCGACTGAGCAGGGAATTCAGTCAACTGAAAATATGAAGTAAAATTTTCGGGACCAAATTCAGTTCGGGACCAAATTCAGTCGACTGTGTGGGAAATTCAGTCGACTGAAACTGTGCACAAATATGTTAAACTGCACAGATTCAGTCGACTGACTCAGGTTATTCAGTCGACTGAATTCTGTTGTTAAACAAAAACAACAGTAGCTCATTTGGTTGGAGTACATGCCTTCCAAATTAGTGACCCGAGTTCAAGCCCCGCTTCATGCATTTTTTGAAAACTTGATTTTGATTAAAATATGCAAGCAAGTTTATTTGAATGTGAATGATGATTCTTGAGGAAAGATTTTAACAAAGCACTAAACTAGACTCTATATACATATTTGATGGCTCTTGTTAAAATATATAACTATACAAACCATATATTGAGCCAATGAGTCTGGATGTTATCGTAGTCGTAGATTCGTGAACTGTTGTGTATTGTTAGCAATCAAAACCTATGATCCAACAAATAGAGTATGGTTTGTCGTGGACTTGTGGGTGGTTCTGTAAGCCTATAATGCTGTTGGGAGTTCATTCACACACTTTCCTCTAGCTTTTTCCAAACGTTTCTTCAGAATGAACTTTATGAATTTTTTCATAGGTTCAACCTGTCCATTTGCTTGAGGGTGGGCAACTACTGCAAATCTCTTTTTAATATGATACCAACGATAGAAGTCTTTAAATTTAGCGCTATCGAAGTGGGTTTTGTTATCATTTGTAATGGTTCGTGGGAGGCAAAAAAAAACAGATGAAGTTGATTATCTTTTTCGTCGTAATCATGATTAAAAGTTCTGTTTCAGCCCATTTGGTGAAGTAATCAACTGCTATGATGGCGTATTTCGCACCACCTTTAGAATTGGTAAGAAGCTGATGATGTCAATACCTGAAGTGGAAAACGGCTATGGACTAGCCATATGAGTAATTTGTGTCGACGGGGCTCTTGGAATTTTTTCAAACATCTAGCACTTGTCGCATTATCTAGCGTGATCAGCTTCTATTGATAGTTAGCCAGTAATACCCATAGGGGAGTATTTTCTTTGTTAAGGTTTGCCTCCTGGTGTGATCATCGCATTCTTCTTCATGGACTTCCCTCAAAATTTGATTGATTTTATCATCGGCGATACACCAAAATAGGGGAACGACGAAACCATTTCTATGCATGACTCCTTCTTAGATGATGCAGCATGAAGCTTTGGGAAGGATCTATCGTTTTTCATTCCTTCGTCTAGGAAGGATCCTCCATTGTAGGTAGACTTTGATAGGAGTCATCCATGACTCCTTTACAGGCTCTATCTCCAAGATCTAGTCGATCTCCATCTATCAATGCTTGGAATGTTAAGTACTTCAATCGAGACAAAGCTTATCTGTTGTGCATCCCCAAAACTAGCCAGTATGGCCAGTGACTCGACGTTTTCATTTTATTCTCTGAGGATGTGTGTAATACTCGAAGTCGGCTAGTAGCTCTTGGACCCGGCCAAGATAAGGACCAAGACACTCGCCCTTAGCAAGATAATCTTTCCTGACTTGGCATACTACTAATCAGAAATTACAAAAGATATGTAAAGTTTTCACTCCTAGTTCTCTAACAAGTTTGTGCCTGGCAATC
The DNA here is from genome assembly GCA_030765085.1 of Allium cepa. Lineage (NCBI taxonomy): Eukaryota > Viridiplantae > Streptophyta > Magnoliopsida > Asparagales > Amaryllidaceae > Allium > Allium cepa. Next base: position 961,762,986 of record CM060932.1, on the reverse strand, counting down.
AAATCTTCATACTTAGCTTCGTTATTTGTTGTAAGGAAGTCGAGTTTCAGGGAGTGGCAAATCGATCATTCCTCAGGAGTCATTGACATAACTCCGACGCCAGAACAAAGATCATTGAAAGATCCATCCATGTACATTTTCCATCGAATGGTTGGTTCTCCGCTGATCTTTGGATAGTCGTCTGATGTAGTGAATTTAGATATGAAGTTTGCTAATGTTTGTCCCTGAATAGCTTTCCAAGGGAGATAAGTGATATCAAATTGGCTTAGCTTGATATTCCATTTAAGCAACCTTTCAGACGTCTAAGGTTGTTGTAGGACCTATCGTAATGCTTGGCCGGTGTAGACGTTGATGGGGTGAGCCTAGAAGTAATGGCGAAGCTTTCGTGATGCAATCAACAGGCAGTAGGCGTGCTTTTTCTGTTTTGGGCCGTTTCTATCATCACCTATCAATCGCTTGCTAACATAATATATATGCCTTTAGATTTGATTCTCTTCACGTAACAATATGGCACTTATGGCGTGTACTGACACCGCTAAATAGATGTATAAGTCTTCACGATCCGGTGGCTTGGATATGACGGGAGGTCTCTCTAATTGATCTACCAGAACTTGAAACGCATGTATGCAATATTGCATCAATTTAAAGTTCTCTTCCCTCTTCTGATCAAGTCGAAGAAAGGAATACACTTGTCGGTGGCCCTAGAGATGAAGCGGCTTAGGGAGACAACCTTCTCATTAAAGCTTTGTTCCTACTTAATCGTCTTCGGCACTCGGATGTTTTGAATTGCTTGTATCTTCTCGGGATCGGCTTCTGCGATAGTAGACCATGAAACCCCGAAATTTTCCCGATGCAATGTCGAAAGAGCATTTCAAGGGATTTAGTTCATTCCATATTTTCATAGAACATCGAACATCTTTGCCAAGTCATCGGTGTGGTCATTTGATCGTCGTGACTTCATGAGCTTGTCAACCATATATACTTCCGTCAATCGTCCGATCTGATCTTTAAACATCATGTTGACCAGTATCTGGTAAGTAGCTTCAGTATTATTTAATTCAAGTGGCATCGCAACATAACAATATAACCCTAGATCGGTATTGTATCCTGAATACACATCCATAAATGAAAGCAGTTCATACCCAACGGTTGAGTCTACCGGCTTGTCGATCCTTGGAAGTGGAAAGCTGTCTTTCGGGCATGCCTTGTTCAGGTCTAAGTAGTCTATGCATGATTGCTACTTTCCATTAGCTTTTCTTACAAGAACCGGACTGGTACCCATTTTGGGTAGAGGGCGTCATGGGTAAACAATTTGTTTTTAATTTCATTGACCTCCTCTTTAAGTGCAGCAAATCCCTCTAGATCCATGCCACATTGATTTGTTTCACCGAGAAATGCCTCGGGTCAATATTCAATACATGGCTCGCGATAGTAGGTGTGATCACACGCATGTTAGAATGTGTCCAGACGAACACATCAAGATTCATTCGGAGAAAGCCAGCTAATTCCTTCATCATTATTGCACTGGTGATCCGATCTTCGGTACCCATGATGGGTCGCCATGGTTGACTCTAATGTCGATTATCAGCTCAGCGGGTGTAGCCTTGGATTTCTTGAGTTCAAACATAACTATTTTGCATAACAATCAACATGAAATCTAGTTGGGACAGTTAATGATGAAGGATACTCCGATCGAATCCCAGAGTCTTGTCATGAGTTATTGAGTTTGATAGTGAAGGGCTCTAAATGCTTTGAGTTATTATCTGCAAATGATCAAAGATCAAGCTTAGAAGTACATTGAATCAAATCTCGAGTAGGGCTCAGCCTCATGTTGCATGCAACTGCATAGAAGGATCTTGCTTTGAGTTTTAATCTGCTTGTATATTCGAGGAATGCGATTGACATTAAACGTACTCATGATCTATTACTCATTGTTCGGATTGGAGTGATGATCAGTTGCCCTTGAGCTTGGGCATTGATTCGATGATTCTATCTGTAGGCATCCTTTCGGTCATAGCCTCAAGTCGTTGTAAACACTAGGTATGAATCATAGTATTGAGCTATCACACTCAGTCTTTGGATGATCACACTTAACCCTCGATCTCAGGTTGATAAATGTACTGCATGGACGGTCAAGTCTCGTCCTAGTCATGTTTATACTCCCACCTAAGCTCCAAAGACTTAGAGTTGATAAATGAACGGTCGATTCACATTCATCTTATTTCTCGCTCGTGCCCCCGAGGCTGGAGCATACGTCGATAAGTAGGAAGGCAAATCATGTCCAATCAGTGATTGATGCTCTCCCTACCAGACCAAAGGCAAGGATCAGTGTGCGGAGGGTCGATCCATGTCTATTTCATATTGCTCTTCTAGTTGGATCGTGGTAAGAGTCAAGAATGAATGGTCGCGTCGCATTCATTCGTAGTTGGACGGTCAGTCTCTTCCATTTTGATTCATATTCTCCTGCTAGATCTAAGGATAGAGTTGGCTCAGGTGCAGTCGGGTCATTCTCATCCAGTTTCATACTCCTCTTGACGGATCGAAGGAGGGTTCCGAAGAATTAAAGATTAAGTCGTAGTCATTCGTGGTCTATTCTCATATCCATGCTCTGGTGATTGGAGTTATTCAATGGACGTTCGGGTCACATCCATTCGTGGTTGGTGCGGATCGATATTGACCCTCAATCTGATGGTACGATATAGTCAGTCACCCGTAACTTAGGATGTCGTTCCGACTAGTTCTGTATCGAGGCCTCCTTGCAGTCATTGCCTTAAGTTGTAAAGATCACCCAGCTAGAGCTATAATAAGATGTCGTACTCAGCTTGTAGTAGTTTATACTCTCGTTTCCATTCTTGGGTTATCAGAATTAGTTCGTGGATGGTCGAATTCCATATATAGTGATTTTTTTACCCCTCCTGTCGAGTTCAGGTGAGAGTTTATGGAATATTGAGTAGTCGAACCACACTCATCTATTTGTTTGTACTCATATCCGCACTTTGGGGATAAGAGTTTGTTGGCGAGTGGTGTACCTTACCCAATATGTATTTATACTCCAATCCGCACAGGAGGACTAGAGTTATTTGCTGGACGGTCGAACCATGTCCATGTCTTGGTTTGGATTTTGCGCTTGCCGATGTCCGAGCAAGGCTTGGATAGTTCACTATACCTTAGGCGCAAACAAGGTCGTGGATGGATATGTCACATCCTCTTTGGATTGGACGGTCAAACCACGTACAATTTAGGCTTGGGCTCTCAATTTGCCCCTTGCATCCAGGGTAGGAGTCGATGTATGGACGGTTGTACCACGTCCAATTCCATTTGGATCTTGTTTTTGCCGAGCCATGGGAGTGAGATGAGTCTCCGAAGAACTTCGAGCTAGAACAGGCTAGGAGATGGTCAGATCGCAACCACTTTGAGTCGTGTGTTTACCCCCAAGTCAAGGGAAAGAATTGATGAGCGAACGGTTGAACCACTTCCACATTTATGGTATTTATACTCCAGACCGTGCTAAGGGACCAAAGTTGATCAATAGACAGTATAACTGCTTCCATCTTTTTGTGTTCATACTTTGGTCCATGCTTTGGGGACCAGAGTTTTATAATGGGTAGTCAGTCACACCATTTGATGTTTATACTACAATCTTCTCTTTGGGAACCATAGTTGGTCGATGGGTGGTCAGTCACACCCATCTGGTGTTTATACTCCAGTCCGCTCTGGAGACCAGAGTTGATCGATGGATGGTCGTATCGTATCCAATTTTTTGGTGGTTTTACTCCAGTCCACACTTTGGGGACCAGAGTTAGTCAATGGGTGGTCATTCACACCTATTTTTGATTTGTACTCCAGTTGTCAAGTCAAGGTAAGAGTTGTCAAATGAATGGTCGAACTATGTTCATTTACGGAATGGAATTCTGCCACCAACATCAAGGGAAAAACTTGACAAATGGATGGTCGATTCACGTCCACTTGATTGTAGCTCCTCCAATCAAGTCGAGGAAGGGAGTAAGTGATGGACGGCTAGATCACATCCATGCCTGTATTGGACGGTCAGGTCTCGTTCAATTTTCTTAGTACTCCTCCCAGCAAGTCGAGGGAGAGAGTTTTCAGGTTTACGATCAAGTCACACCCACCTCAAGATGCAGTTTTGTCCATGTGTTGAGGGTGGTGGTTGGTGAGTAGGCAGTCAGACACGCCTACTTTATGTTGAGCTTCTAAACTGTTTCCTATTGCCAGGGTAGGAGTTAATGTGTGGATGGTCAAATCGCGTACATTTTAGTTGGACCTCGGTCATGCTAAGCTTTGGGTGAGCATAAGTATTTTGGAGAACTTCAAGTATGAGCTGAGAGTGGATGGTCGGGTTGCATCCACTCCAAGTGTTTCTTCGGTCTTCAAGTCAAGCGCGGAGGTTGATGAGTGGACCGTCAGTCATGTCCACTTTGTATTGGATTCTAACCTTGTCGGGCTCTAAGTAAGGCATAGATTGTCTTAGAATGAAAATAATAAGGTAACTTAAGTAACCGATAGCTAAGATACCAACTATCGAGGATATAAAACGATTGTATATGGAAATTAAATTTGTATACTTATCGCCACTCAATGAATTCAAACTTGTACAATTTCTTGGTTAACAATAATACCGGACAAGTCAAGGTAGTGTTACCTCAAAGTCATGTCACGCGATTATTCTTGACTTTCGAAACAGCGACAAGTCTATTCTCGATGTTTAGTGCTAGTTATACAAATAAATGTTTCCATATAAGTGATTCGCTTTACAAAAATAATTTATTTCCATAAACGAATCAACCTTTCTCCTTTTAAAAATGAACTGAACTTGTGCATGATTTCCATATTGGTAAAACACTTTTAGAATTAGTTCCCGATTGTTAAAACGTTAAGAGGAAAAAAATTCCAGGCGCGCGACCCCGAAGGCCTAAACCAATATCAAACCGAACACATAGAAGATTGTCCAACCAAACATCCCAATAATCGAGTTCCAATTCCTTTTTATAACTTTAAAACAATAATAATTATCCTAAAAGTTAACTAATCACATTTAAAATCGCTTTTAAATAAACAAATCCATTATCTTTAATAAAATAGATAATTATTTCCAAACACTTTTATAACATTCGTAAATCAACTTTAAATCAGTTGATTAAACAATTTTATTATATTAGTTAATTTACTTTAATCACTTTTATTAAATCGATTAATGTACCTTAAATATCATCAATTACAAAGATTAATTAAATTCAAGTAATCATTAGTTACCAATGAATACGTTGTCTCAAACATCATTTATTAAAATGATAAGTAATCCATTAATTAAGTTTAAATAATCATAGATTAATTGAATTAATTAAATTCAAGCTTCATTAGTTAAAATGAGTAATTAAAATATCATTTGTTAGAATAATTTATTCAATTATAAAACGTCGTCAATTAAAATGATTTAACTAAATTCCAAATATCATTAGTGTTTCGCCAAAATTGATCACAACACCCAATTGCAGATGAAAGCACCAAATCACAGTCACAGATCACAGATCACATATAGATTGTATGTAGTGGAATTAAATATGAAGAATACTCCAAAAATTAAAAGGAAAGAGGTAGAAAGACAAGATTTATAGTGGTTTGGCGTTGTAGCCTACGTCCACTTTGAAGAGTTGCTGTTTTGTTGATGATTCTCTACTGATTTACAAGAGTACAATTCATAGTATCCAAGTTACAATGGAGTTCAGCAGAGTAAGGACGTAGAAAAACCAAAAGCCCATTTTATGAAGGCCTAGGACTGCTATTTATAGGTGCAATTAGGAAATATCTGGCTTAGATCTCGGAAGACTCCTTCTGTCACGCGGGTGGGACCACCGGATCGATCCCCGGACATTTGGGATCGATCCATGATCGATACTTACATAATTCATATCGATCAAAAATGACTCCATTTAGGCTGAGATCGATCACAAATCAAGTAGAGGTGGTACATAAGCTCCTATGAAAATTTAGTGGCATTTGGACTTGTAGATCTCGAGTTATCATCGATCCAAGGTCGGATTTGTAAAAGGCTGCCGAGTTTGTATCGATCCAATTTGTATCGATGGCTTCGTATCCATGCTAGCTCGTATCGATAAGAATGACGTGTCGCTATATTCTAGGGTCGATCCAATTTTCATGCCGAGCGACCGAGTCTTCCACTTTTACATGCTTTGTTCGCATTGATATGAAGTATTCCTTTCGTATCGATGGTTTGCAGTTCTTCATATCGATGCTTTGTAACCGCTTCGTATTGATACGTACCCATGCATTCTGTATCGATGACTTGGATGCTGTTTCGTATCGATCATTCCACACATCCTTCGTATCGAAGATTTTAGTGGCATGTTTCATATTGATCGTTGGCCGATCGATATGAACTGAGTTGATAAAGAGACCGATACGAAGTACACATGGACGAGATCGATACGAAGCTTTGCTCGTTAATGGATACGAAGTGAAGCGATCATGATGGATACAAACCGATGCTCACCTGATGGATACGAAGCATACCTGATGGATACGAACCGATACTTACCTGATGGATACAAACCGATGTTTACCTTGAGCATATGAACTCTTCTTGACTTGAAATTTGGAATGTCGACTCTCATAGCTTTTCTTGTCGTGTCTTGTCAATTGTAGCTCGATCCGGGTTCGGACCACATCCATAGTGAACCTGTGTATAACCGATCTTCAAGACGGATTGTCTTCGGTTTCCAGTCAATTCTTTGGTGCTAGGCCTTGCTAAAAGGCGGAATAACACTTGCCCTCCAAAACATGCCTTGCGATAGGAAGGTGTGTTTTGTAGTTCGATAAGCTGGATGTTCGTATCCCGTTAATGACCTGTATAGAGATTGATGATCTTACTTGAATGTGAATAGCAATCATTCGAGGTCGTATGTCGTTCGGGGCGGTATGTGACCGTTCGCGGTTGGGTACCATTCGAGGAAAATCTTGACCGCTCAAGGTCGTGTGCCATTCATGGCGAATTGTGACCGTTCGCCGTCGGGTGTTGTTCGTGGCGAATAATAATCGTTCGTGGTCGGGTGCCATTCATTGCGAATTGTGACCGTTCGTGGTTGGGTGTTGTTCGTGGCGAATTGTGATCGTTCGTGGTCGGATGCCGTTCGAGGCAAATTGTGTATGCCCGGGGGGCTTAGTATCATTAATGTGAGATTTCACATTCGAGTGAGTTACTGAATCGTTTGTTATGGCGGTTCATCGCCATCCTAAAGCATGCCTGAGGACCGTTCGCGATCCCATGCATGTGTAATTGACTTGGCCGTTATGGAATTATTAAAAATAGATTTACATTCAAATGAGTCTTATAACTAAAATGTCCAACCAAATCAAGTCCAGGTGTAAAAAAACAAAAAACAAAAGCAAAACAGAGACGTCAAAGTGCAAACACCTACACTGATGCAGTTGATAGTCGTCTCAGAGCATGCCTGAGGACCTTCTGATCCCGTACATGTGTAAGCGACTTAACCACGCTATTGTGGATTCATCTACTTATTCATCATTATTCTAATCAGTTGATGACAAGCAGACGCCTCGATCTGGAGCCACCCTCATTCAATGCAGATGGTGGCCGGTCTTGTTCCACCGTTGCTGCTCACCTTTTCACCTACTGCAACATCATACAGTTCCTGATATGTCCTTCAGTCTCATCCTTCAAGTGCCTTCAATCATTTGTACTATGGCCGTTTAGATCGTGGAATAAGCGGTACTTGTCTGATTTTTACTTATTGTTGGTCGGATCCCTTCTCATTACCCTCCGGTAGGAAACCTGCCCCCTAGTGTCTTGGTAGATTCATTCCAAAGTCTCGTTAAAATCCGTATAAGAGATGAACATTGGTTCCTTTCACGGCCGCTTTTCTCATCACAACTATCCTCTGCTTTCCGTTTTCCTTTATCCTTGCCTGAATCCTTTCTGGGCGAATGTTCACTTTTGACTGCATAAACATCAACTCTCTCTCCTTCCTCTCTCTTAGAATTTGCATCCTCTTGTTGCGGAAACCTTTCTACCTCATGGTAAAACTCTCCTAAATCCATAGGTGAGTCCATTGTCAATGAATCTTGAATTCTGTGCCATCAGCTATGCCAGATACAACTACCATCAGAACCATGGATGGATCTGGTCGATCCACTGATGCTGCCGCTGCATTGAATCGTGTCAGAAAACTCCTCAAAGATTTCCCAGTTCTCTGTTTTAGTGCTGTCAAACTCATCACATTCTTGGATCTCGAAATGTGAACTCTAAATTGCCTCATAAACTTCTCAATCAACTCGGTCCAAGTTCTAATGGAGCTGCTTTCCAACTGTCTGAACCACAATGCTGCTATGTCTGTCAAAAACAATGGGAAGCACCAGGCCATGACCTCCTCTGATGGCCCCATTACTTCCATGTGCCTTATATACCTCGTCAGATGAACTGCAGGGTCCGTCCTCCCATCGTACGTCTCCAGTGTTGGTAGCTTGAATTCTGGTGGATTCCTGGCCTGCCTAATTGCGGGAGCGAAGGGGCTCCTGTTCACATCTTCTAAATCTCTCTTCACTAATCCACCTCTCATGGCTCGTCTAACCATCTCCGCCAATCTATCACTATCTCCAAGCTGTAGTCCTTGTCCGTTGCCTCTGATCTGCTCCCCGAGTTTATGAGGGAATCATGGAATATGCTCTCCTGGATGGGCATCCATTCCTCTATCAACGCCATGTTGCATAGTTCCGGCTGGTATCCTACTTGAGATCGGATCAACATGCTCCTAGGGAGTGCCCTCCAACTCAGGAGCTGCTCCAGATGGTCCTGCTCTATTCTAAATCCTGATCATTCCATGCTCCTGATCCCTATTTCCAGCACCTTCTGCAGTTACGTTCTCTTGATTCTGCACTTAAGCTTGTCCAATCTACTAAAGTAGGTTCTGCCTCATCTTTTCCTGCCTTTTCAATATCCTTTCCTGCACAGCTTCCATCATCATCTCCATCTTTTCTGGTGATGAAGACTGAAGTCTGATTAGCCCCTGAGGATGCCTCCTGGCTTCCTTCGTGCCGACTCCTTTCCACTCTTTGTCTCCTTGTTGATTGCTTCATTATAGCTTTCCAGATCCAAGTCTTTGAGCCTTAAGACCTAAAATCCAAGTTGTAAAGTCCCTAAATGCTTCAATTCATGGTGAAAGCACCAAAATATTTGCGCCAAAATTGATCACAAACACCCAATTGCAGATGAAAGTACCAAATCACAGTCATAGATAGATTTTATGTAGTAAAATTAAATATGAAGAACACTCCAAAATTTAAAAGGAAAGCAGTAGAAAGACAAGATTTATAGTGGTTCGGCATAGTAGCCTACGTCCACTTTGAAGACTATTGACGACTCTCTACTAATTTAGAAGAGTACAATTGATAGTATCCAAGTTACAATGGAGTTCAGCAGAGTAACGACGTAGAAAACCCAAAAGTCCATTTTCTTAAGGCTAAGGACTGCTATTTATAGGTGCAATCTAGAAATATCTAGCTCAGCTCTCGAAAGACTCCTTCTCTCACATACGTGGGCCCACCAGATCGATCCCTGGACATTTGGGATCGATATGTACACAATTTGTATTGATCAAAAATGACTCCATTTGGGCTAAGATTGATCACAGATCAAGTAGAGGTGGAACGTAAGATCTTGTGAAAATTTGGTGGCATTTGGACTTATAGATCTCGAGTTATGATCGATCCACGGTTGGATTTATAAAAGGTTGTCGAGTTCGTATCGATTCCATTCGTATCGATGGATTCATATCCATGCTAGCTCGTATCGATCAAAATGATGTGTTGCTATATTCTAGGATTGATCCACTTTTCATGCCGAGTGACCGAGTCTTCCACTTTTACATGTTTTGTTCGTATCGATCTGGAGTATTCCTTTCGTATCGATGGTTTGCACCTCTTCATACCGATGCTTTGTAACTGCTTTGTATCGATACGAACCCATGCATTTCATATCGATGACTTAGATTCTGTTTCATATCGATCATTCCACACATCCTTCTTATCGATGATTTTAGTGGCATATTTCATATCGATCGTTGGCCGATCGATACGAATTGAGTTGATGAGGAGACCAATACGAAGTACACATGGACGAGATCGATACGAAGCATTGCTTGTTAATGGATACAATGTGAAGCGATCATGATGGATACGAACCGATGCTTACCTGATGGATACAAACCGATGCTTACCTTGAGCATAGGAACTCCGATTGACTTGAAATTTGGAACCTCGTCTCTCATAGCTTTGCTGTCATGTCTTATCAGTTGTAGCTCGATCTAGGCTCAGACCAAATTTGCCGGTATCCATAGCGAATATGTGTATAACCGATCTTCAAGACAGATTGTTTTCGGTTTCCAGTTAACTCCTTGGTGTCATGGCCTCGCCAAAAGGCGTAAAACAATCACTAATTAAAATGTTTAATAAAATTCAAATATCATTATTTAAAATGACTAATTACTTTTAAATATCATTAATTAAAATGATTAGTAATTTCAATTATCATTAATTAAAATAATTAATTTAATTCCATAATTATTAATTAAAACAATTAATTAATTTCAGTAAATTAATTGAACTTCATTATCACTAATTAAAAGAATTAGTTAACTCAAATAATCATTAGTTGAAACAATTAATTAACTATAAAACATCATTATCAAAAATGATTAACCAAATCTAAAGATAAATCAATTTTTAATCATCATTTATTAAATTGGTTAATTAATCTCAAAATAATTAGTTAAATGATTAATAATATTAAATTACCACTAATCAAATGATTAACAAAATTTGTTCCTTTGGATCTCTCTATATATTTTCCCTGTAAAACAATGGTTATGGATAATAAATAGATAATCATATGGGTTTATAACGGTCAATTTAAATATGTCATCCATTTTCCAAACAGAAATTCAACCAGACAATTTAACTAACATCCAAAAAATCAATAAATGTTTATAACATAATTAATATGATATAATAAAATTAAATGTGAGTTAAGCTCACTTTGATTCCAGTTGTTGCTTAAGCGTTCCGGTTTGGACTAAAATCGAATAGGAGTTCGACTTTAGCATAAAATTCTACAAGCTTCAGTCTCCTTCAATCTAACTCCATAATGTAGACATCGTCATTGCGAACACAATGCGACTAGCCTCGTTTGATTTAGACCTAGTATGAACAAGTTATTGATTTAACAAGATTCTAGAATTAAATAATATAACTAATTCCTTAATCACAATTATTACCAACTAAGTACCATGCTAACAACTAATCCTTCTTCCCATTGTAAACCCAGGCCGAAGACCACAACCCTAACCCGATTGTTGACCATCCTCCACCACTGCTTGACGCCACCGCATGCTGCCACGCTCCCACCGCGAGCCGCCATGGCCCCACTGCTTCCAACGCCGCCACTCCGGCTTCCAACCATCACCTAAGGCTGACGAACTCATCGAAAAACGCTGCCGCCTTGCAACCCTAATCCGTGACGACATAGGCCCTCAATCATCGATCTGCCACCGTCGATGATCCTCCCCCACTGACCGCACCTTTTTCATGTTGGGGTCGAGGCCCAATTCGGCCTTAATCTCTCCGTTCAACCACGACCGTTGGATTAGGCCATTTAGGGTTAGGGTTTTATGAGAATGAAGGAAAGTAAGGGTCGTTATATAGGATTTCTATCCGGCACTTTTCATACCTTAAAATTGACAAACTACAAACGAGACGTGCCACCTGACGTTCTTTATGTTATACCCCTATTCAGGAATACAATAGAACTTAGTTCGAGACATAATTCGATCTTATGCAGAAGATGGGTTTTTAGACCCAGTTATTATATTAAATTTTTGATATTTATTTCAATGTGTTTCGATCTCGCACAACCAAACGATGTGTCTAATCGCTACGAAATTCGACGGCGTAATATAATTCTTTATTACAGATTCAATGAAATAGATTTCATCGAAATTCGAAACTGTGCTCCAAAAGGCTAATTTCATAGATTCAAATATCTTTTTTATATTTATTTATCAATATTTGCCCAATCTATTTTTTATTTGTAAATAAATTTGCAAATTGAATTTACCAATATTATTTATTAATTATAAGGAGTTAAATAAAATTATTAAATCCATTTAATTAACATTTAATTCACAATTCAAATATTTAGTTATTCCCTATATTTGAATTATAAGTTAGTAAATTCTAAATTCACTTATTTAAATATTTAAAATTAATTAAACATTTAATAATCAAAGGACCAAAATTTCGGATTGTTACGGAAGCAGTTTAGTTCAAGTTGGTCATAGTTCACAACATAATTGAAGACAAAATAAATCTTATTGATAAGTGAAGCAGAGTCAAATGCTTTCTATTCTACTTAGCCCCAACCCTTCTCGACTAGAAATCGACCGTAGGTGGTCCAATTGATAATCAAAGGTCATTATTAGTAAGGGTTGCATGATCCCTACCCTCTATTCTACGGGGCTTGCACATATTGTTGAAGTTTTCCTTTTCGAATCTTCATTCCGATTACATCTTGGAGGTGTCTGCAATCGCTGATGTTATGACCGTGTGTATCTTGAAATATACAACATTTCCTGGTTTTCTTTCAGATTTCGGTGGACTCTCTCGAGGTTGGTTTCCAGTACTGCTTCGAGTGGAGAGTCTCCAAGTAGATGTTTTTGATCAAACCATTCAAACGAGCATATGAGTCGAATTTTAGGATTTTGGGTCATCTCCTAGGATCTGAGTCCTCATCTAAAGCCTCAATGCTGCCCTCGCTTTGACTTCCTTCAGTCAACAGGGCTGCATTGTTCCTTCTCCTAGTCTGCTCTACCTCTTCCTTGCTTAGGTTCTGATTCATTTTATAACATGAATGATTCAAGGTCATATGACGCTCTCCAGGTAACCAATCGCCAAAGTGTGCCTCGGGGTTAATTCCCTTTATCAACGCTAGTAGTATGATATTCTCGCTAGGATTGCTTACTTTAGTGACAACGACGTTAAATCTCTGCCAAAAATCTTTGAGCAGCTCGCCTGGCACTTGAGATATGTTAGGGATAACAACACCACTTCCTTAGGGAGAGTCGCATGCATTCTAAATTGCTTGGTGAACTCCTTAGCCAGCTGATTAGATGAGGAGATGGACCTAGGCGGTGATCTCGTAAATCACATGATCGTTCGTTACTCCCCTAAGGAATATGGGAAAAAATCAGCATTTAATTGCGCTCGTCGCTCTAACGGAATTCATGTGCCCTTCATACTTCATGAGATGCTCTTGGGGGTCTATGTTTCCACAATATGCCTGCATAGTTGGCATACTGAATCTCTTCGGATATTCTGCATATTGAATGGCTTCAGGGATGTGCTTCGACTGGGGGAAATGCTCTAGTCGTCGTTAGATTGGTCTGTTTTCAAGTTACAGCTGATTGTAATGCTTGTGAATGTTGTATGTATGATTGTCTAACGTGTAACAGATTGGTGATAATTTACTTGGAGTCCGACCCGAGAAAATTTTCTATTTGCATGGAGTTAGCCATTGGTTCGTTTAGAGTCGCTGAATTTGAAGTGCTGGGTTGGTGACGAACGGTCCTTTGATTCATACTGGTGTTTGCTTGGAGAAAATCTTGGTTTTACCCGAGTTTGACCTTAGGCCAGAACTTTCTGGATTTGCTTCAAGTCGAATGGATGACTACTTCAGGTTCAACTTTGATAATGGATACCTATACTTTGAGATGGCTTAATAAGCGACGTAGAGCGGTCGTCACACAAGCCATCGTATCATAGCTGGCAAGCCAAATATTTAGAAGCTGGTAGTTGATAGCAGCCATAACCTACCCTAGAACCCCGATCTAGTTACCGATCCCAGTTCGTGTCATATCATCTTGGTTCTTCAGCCTTTGGGTGTACCGTTCGAGTAGCAGTTCCTTGTCCATTCCTTGACTGTAATTCACCAACTTCCACTTGATCCCCCATGCCCCGATCAGTCACGGGATGTAAGAGAAGTGGATAGAACGCACCATCTTTAAGTTGAATTCTGAATCCATAATGCAGGGGCACTGCGCTGTGGCATTGGTTTGGGTTTGGTATTTTTTATATGCGACAAGAAGGAGGGATCGGTCCTAATACCTTTTTGTTTGGTTACGTTCCTTTTTTTAACGTGAAAGGGATCGACTAGAGTGATCGGTTGTAGTTGAGTGCGGTGCAGGGATCGATTGAACAAGGGTTTGGATCTAGAAGAATGCGGCATAGGGATCGGTATTGAATGTAGGGATCAGCTATAAGCGATCAGCAAAAGGGTTCGATTATGATGACGGTTGTTGGCATGCGATCGGTTGTAGTGCTAAGGAGGAATCAGTGGTATAGAGATTGGTATATTGACCTTGTAGAGGGACCGGTATATAAACCTTGCAGAGGGATTAGTATATATACTTTTTGAAGTGATTGGTATACATGCTGGAGGGATCGGTATACATATATGTTGGACGGATCGGTATAGATGTTTCAGAGGGATTGGTATTGTTGTCTTTGGATGGATCAGTATTGAGCATGTATATGTATTTAGGGTTGGTCATGAAGGGACCGATGCTAGACCCCAAAAAGGAGGGATCGATCATGGTGGCCTTGACGGAGGGTCGTCCATTCTGGCCTTGAGAGAGGGATCGACGTTTAGCTAACTTGAGTGCAAAGTTCCATATTTAATCTCAAGAACTTACATACATGAGTGAATGCGATCCCTTCCAAATGGATATGAACACATGAACAACTCCAAATAAAACATTAGCATCATCATTTCTTTCTGCTCTGTGGGAAGTTGAGTTAATTCTTCTAACCATGGCTGTCAGCTTCCTTTAGATTTCCTTCAAATCAGAGTAGAATAGGAAGTTTTCTAGTAGAATGCTGGATCTATCTTGCAAATATGAAAATCCACAAGTAGATGATGAGATCTAATCAAGCTGAGAATTCGATTCTCAGTGAAAGCACCAAAATGTTGACGTCAAAATTGGGTATCAACACCCAATAGAATCTAGTAGAGATTCAATGAAGAATGAAATTAAAATAGAGAAAATATCATAAATAGACACATAAATTTTTATAGTGGTTCGGCAATCTTGGCCTACATCCATATTATATTTTTATTGATCTTTCACTTGATTGTGATTACAAGAATATTGGATCAGCTAGGATCCATTGGTACAAGAGTGAAGAATGGAAATGGAAGAGTATTTTTAGCAGAAAGAAGGATCCCTTTTCTGACGCCATATGTGCTATATTTATGAGGGAAGACGTGCACGGATCGGAATAAAATTTCGACAGAAGGTTCGAAAGACCAAGACGAGGCCACCCAAAAATTTCCAGGTCCATCAAGGCCCACAATATGGATTGGTACTGATCCCTATTAGTGTATCCAAATGGGTTGCAATCCCTATTAGTGGTGTCCCTTGATGTTAGCTACCTGCTCCCCAAATTTCATGCAATTCCAATTTATGGTTTATGAGATATCGCATTTTCCATGAAGTAGTGTTGCTTGATTTTTGATTTTTGCCGATCACTCTAAAGGGATTTATGTCGATCCCTCCAACTTCCTCCAATCAGAATGGGATCCCTAGGGGTTGTTCCACACGTTGTACTAAGCTTGTACTCCAAGTCTCATTTTGATAGCATGTGTAGATTTTGAGTTATTGATTGATCATTGCTGCAAAATTGAGTTGTGGAATTGATGCGATACGATCCATAGTGTTGAATATGGAGCGTACCTAATCCATCTTCGGAGAGTACTGAGCTTTCCTGCTTCTGCTTCATATTATCATCTATGCTGAAATTTTAGACCACACAATCATCGCTCTGGGCTACTGGCCTTGATGATAGCCGAGTCTAACTTGTCCAGTCAGTTCGAATATAGTCAGGTCAAAATGCCGGATAATACCTTACATTTTAAATTAGTTATTAATTAGAGATTTTATATGGTTTTTGCTTGTTTGTGGTGAATCAAATTCTTAATTTGACAAACATAAGGATTTAATACTAAAATATGTGAAGATCTATAGAAAATAAGTTGGTCTAGAACAATACTGAATAAAACAATTTGAAAGCAATGGTGCTGTCATGGCAGCACTAAGTGATCAAATATTTGAATCGTTATGAATAACTTCTTTTTTTAGGTTATTTCAACTGGCTTTATTGGACATTTAGATTTACCTTCAACGCTTTTTGATTGAGTATACGTAACATTTAATATATATATATATATATATATATATATATATATATATATATATATATATATATATAATATGTATATACGTATGTATGTATATATGTGTTTGTATATGTATGATCTGCAGTTCCCTTTAGTTAGCACCATCGCTTAGCTCCCGATATCCACTACATGTTCACATTTAAATATTCAGCGCATGGACAGAAGAGGGAAAGACTGAATATTTTAATCTAAACATGTGGTGGACATCAAAGGACCTGGAATGGTATTAAATAAGAGGGGTTGCAGATCCTATATATATACATATATGTGTGTGTATGTATATTTATAATGACCGAGTACAGGGAGAAGATGTAGATCTGTCGGGCATTGATGTTTCGAAGGGAAATTCAACTAAAACTTGCGTAGAAGCGGTTAGAAATGAGAGAGGTTGGAACACAAAAGAGGGGAAAGAATCTCTAAAGCATGTCAATCCCACTGAAGGCTAAGTCTTCATTCCAGAATTGATCTTCAACAAATCAAACATATATGGGAAAATACAATCACGATATTTGCGGTTGGAAATGGAATCTTCTATTTCAGAATTAAGGCGTTCATACAAAATATATGGAAACCTAAAGACAATGCAAAAAACCATTATTCTGCGGTACAGTCTTCAGATATCCAAGACTTTGAGTGCATTCTGAATTAAAAAAATGTATTCATACTTTGGAAGATTGATGATTGTTGAAGCATGGCATCCTGGTTTTGAAAATAAGGCGGTGAATTTAAGAACAATTCCGATCTAGGCTAATCTACCTGGTCTGGATATGGAGATGTGGAGTGTTGATGCACTATCAATAAGATTGAGTTACATGAAAGACTACCGGATTAGATGCAATTACAGCAGAGAGAAAATGACTAAATTTTCCAAAGTACTTATTGAAATAAACATTCAGTACCCACTAGTTACAATAATTCAAGTACTTTCACATAACAGAGTAAAGAAAGAAGTTTTCGCAACTTATGTCTGCATTCCTCCTAGATTTTTGAGTTGTCAAATTTTTGAACGGAGAGAAGCGTCGCATGCTGACCATACTAGACCACTATGGGTACCCAAAAACTCCGCCAACTCCTGATGATTCTACACAGCAACGTACGAACCTCTAAAGCAACTTGAAACAAGCATATACAACGTAACTGCTAAGACGAAAGCAGAACAGACAGATGAGAATGCTAAAAATATGATTCATTTTGAAAATGAAACTGTAAACTCAAAATGCTAGAAAATGAGAAGCAATGCTATGAAAAAGGCAATGACACATGTCATAAGTGCCATAGAAATCACATCGAACAAACATTGCAAAAGATGGAGATACACTAATTAAATGATGAAGCACCATCAGACATCAATGCCGATGATTTCAATGTAAATATAGCAGATGTAATCATTGATGAAGTGCCGGAAGTTAAGGAAACTATTTACATGTCTAGCTATGTTACTACTAATGATAATTATATATTTAAACTGCTAGTAAGAATAAGAATAGTGTGAATGCTCCCGCTAAAAGAAGTTTGATGATTAATATGAAAAATGACTATCATAACATGGAACGTTAGGGGAATGAGTAATGATTAACGGGTTAAAGATATACTCATACTTCTAATGAAATATGAACCAACCATGGTTGGTTTATTAGAAAATAAATTAAATGAGAAATTTATTTTATGCATAAGCTATTGGCATAGTGGTCTGCTCCAACGAACAAATACTTCGGAGTTTAGAAGAAGAAGTTTATTGATTTGGGATCAAAGCATATGGAGTATAACAAAAATGTGTGAATCTATGCAAC
This sequence comes from Allium cepa, assembly GCA_030765085.1. NCBI lineage: Eukaryota > Viridiplantae > Streptophyta > Magnoliopsida > Asparagales > Amaryllidaceae > Allium > Allium cepa. Next base: position 961,744,857 of record CM060932.1, on the reverse strand, counting down.
ATTTGACAGTAGAGGCAACTAATGTTGAAGGGTTCAGCTTTGTCTTTACTACTATTATGCAAGCAATTTTCAGTCCGAAAGGAAAATGCTATGGCAGCAAATAATTTTTGAATCAAAAAAAATTACAACTGCGTGGCTACTTATGGGTGATTTTAACAGCTCGTTATTCTTCAAATGATAAGCAAAGTGGTCTTCGTATTTCTCTTAATCAAATTAGAAGTTTTAACAACTATTTATTGCAATCAGGATTGACCAAAATTGAAGCCTTAAGATTTAATTACGCGTGGAGGAGAAAGGGGATTGCTAATAATATTGACACCTTGTTAATGATACGTTAATTCATACTTTTGCATTTATGAAAACTTTGATTCTACCTAATTATTTTAATGATCAAACTAATTACCAACTTATCGATTCAGACTTATCCGTAGAAATATTCGAGTGATCAAAGCCCTACAAATACAATAATTCATGGTTTCAGGCTGATGGATATGATGAATTTAGATACTTACCTTGAAGGTTGAAAAAGAATACAACTATATGCTCGAGCTAGTTGATCAAGATCCTGAAATTTTAAATTTATATGAGTTAATGTTGCAGGTAAAGCATAAGTTCCAAACACAGTAAAATATTAAATTCTGGAGTTACAATCAAAATGCACAAGTGCAATGGTTACAACATGGTGATATTAATTCCAAATTCTTTCATGCTAAAATGTCACAAAGAAGATTTATTAATAATATTCAAGCATTAATCAATAACATGGTTGAATGTGCATATGTTCCTAAAGAAATTGAAAATGAAGCTACTAATTAGTATACAGAGTTGTTCAGTGGTGCTCAGAAGACTGGTTTTCCAACAATACAATGTACAACATATGTCAATCATGAGGGCTTATGCAACCAATTCAACTTGATGAAGCAAGAAGTAATGTTTTCTAACCATGAAGATAAAAGCTCAGGGATAGATGATATTAATTCTAAATTTATGAGATTGCATTGAAATAGCATTAAATATATCTATTGAATGCAGTTATATATATGTTTGATACAGCTAGACTGTCCCATGTTTTGAATCACAGTTTTATACCATTAGTTCTTCAAAATGACATATCAAGCAATATATAGGATTACAGACCTATCTCCTTTAGAATTATGTATTATAAAGTATTAAGTAAGGTCTTGTGCAATAGACTCAAGAAATTTGTTCCACTTTTGATAGCACCAAACCAATCAGCCTTTATTTATGGAAGGAATATTGGAGAAAACATATTACTTGCTCATGAATTGCTTAGAGATTTCAAGAAAAAAAGCTAGTAAATTTTGTATGGAAGTTGATTTGTTGAAAGCATATGACAAAATAAGCAGGGAATTTAATTGTCATTTCCCTACTTATTTCGTTAATGTAATAGTGAATGTATTTATCTCAACCTTCTCTATTCTACTACAAGGACTCCTAAAGGGTTTCATTATAGATGATAGGGGAACTAGACAAGGAAATCCACTTTCTCCTTATCTATTTTCCATAACAATGGAGTTTTTCACATATTTAATGGATAAGGCATATGCCAAAAAAGAATTTTTTATGTCTCAAATATACAACCTATTGTTAGACATCTATTATATGCTAGAGATTGATAATATTTGGGAAACCTACCATCAAAAATGCAGTAGCATTATGTGTCTGGTTTTATCTACTTCAAATTTGTGCATTGAGATGAGTACGAATGTTACGAGTCTACACTTTATTTCAGTGCTGATGAATTATGTAGACAGCGAATAAAAAACAGCTACAAGTGGAAGGGGAAAACATACCAATCACTTATTTGGTGGTGCCTCTTTTAGCTAACTACCTCCACTTATCTCAGTGCCATCAATTGCTGGGAAAAATACAGAAAATATTTGATGGTTGGAACTCTTAATTTTTATCATATGAAGGAAGGACAAAATTAATTGCACAACTGTTATAACCCCAATGATGTTTTTTTGGTTGTTTATTTATGAACTACCTAAGTAAACGGTCGATAAAATAAATAAATTATGTTTTAATTTCTTTTGGGATGGAAAAAAGAAAAAAATAGTCCGGTCAATTCTGTGCAGACCCAAAATGGAATGGGTATTGGATTAAAAGACTTAAATTATCTCAAGAAGGCATCAATTATGAAATCGAGGGATTTTCTTACTAAGGAAGATTATGCGAAAACTGGATGCATTCAAAATACTATAGACAAAATACTATTTTGATAATACGTATTGGTAACAATTCATCTAGAACATGGAAAAATATGTTAAAATTGAGATCTAATGGTAATCGAGGTTTTTAGCCAACCTCGGAATTGAACTGTTCTGTTGTGAAGAGCAAATGTTACTAGCTAATCACCAGGCTTCAATTGGAAAATGAGGAGAACATTATCAAATTACATCAAATATAGAGTGTTTGGCAAGCTTGCCTACGTCCACCATGAATTTATCTTACTATATTTCTGTCTTACAATTACAGGGAATTACAAGATAATAATAAGAAAAAGAAAGTACTTAAGACTAATGGGATAGTTAATCTTAAGAACTTGATATGTGAAAGGGTCTGGATTGTGTATAGTACCTCGAATTCTTGTAGTTCCAACCCCTTTGAAATGATAGTGCATGGGGTATTTATTGTAGCTAAGATAAATGATGGATGGCTAAGAATGTGCTCCAAAACAGACGAGAAGAGTGCATGGCCATTGATCTAGTTGCTTGAGCTTATGGGAGACAGCTGTAAAAAAGCATAGGGATGTGTGGCTGGGAAATATACCAATTGTCCCTCTGTACCATGCCTAGGCTTTGCCTTTAATGTGCATTAAATGCTGATGACTTCCTACAGGAGTAGACATTACTTCAGCCACATAGCTACAGGGCCTTGTACAGATAGATAGACAACTTGTCGTTTGCTTTGTGTGCTTATGCGGCAAGACTTGCTGAGCCGGCTAGTTGGCTGTTGAAGGTATGAAGTAAACTTAAATTAGCTAAGGACTCGTCTGGAAAGATGGTGCTAGGCTGGATGTAAGATGAAATAAAGGGCAACATATGACAGATTGGAGGTGTCTATACTGAAGTTGGGCCAAGAATGGGTCATGCTTGAGTTGGTCATGTAGAGTATGCTAGTTGCTTAAGGTAGCCGGGAGTAGTGTGTTAGGAAATCAAATCTACAGTTTCGATGACAATAACTATACAACGGAAATCGAATATGCATATATATTTCTATATACAGATACTTGCTAGAGCAATATCACTAGAAAGACATGAATAAGGCTCAAAGAACGTCATAAGAGACTACAAGTCAATAAGATCAAAGAAGCTGCAGGAAAGATGCATAAAACAGACATGCACAAGTTTCAAACGTCTGGGTTGACAAGCCAGACCTCTGAAAAAGTCCTTTGGAACAACAAACAGATAGAGCCAGATGTCTGGTAGTTGCACTCAGACGTCTAAAAATCTACTATGTACAAAAAATATATAGTATCAGACGTCTGATACAAATACTAGACGTCTGATTTCAAACTCGGATTTTAAATTTAAACTTCAACTATCAGATTTGAATAGACATCTTCGCTTCTTTTCGCTGCAATTCTTCATCATCAACAGAGGCAACTGTAGAGCACTTTTTAATGGATACAACTACTCAAGGAACCTCTCTACAACTATATATATCATCAAGAATCAAGGGAACATATCACCTTACTTACTTACGCTCTCTACTTACATACTCTATTATATACTCTTGATCTTTAGCAATCTATACTTGTATTTTACTCTTTCATATATTCAGTTCTTCACATACAATACTCTCTAGATATATAGTGGAAGCATTTGTAGTTATTAGTCAATATCCGTGTTATTGTACACATATTTGACAAGAACAAGTTATTGTAACCAAGTCTATTCCTCCGGACAAAGCGAAAGCGTTTGATAGTCGAATTCCAAAGGGGAGCTTCGGGACTGGACGTAGGACGGAAGATCTGAACCAATATAAAATCCTGGTATGCTTATTCTATATTTACCTAGATTAATATTGTTTTAGTTGCATCATATTTTTTTTCACATATACTTGCATATACACTACACGATCCACCCTGTAGACTTACAATTGGTATCGAAGCAAGGTTAGATCAAAATACAGTAACACGTTTTTGAATCACTATAACGTGGCAAGTATTTTTCAAGAAGGTCAATCCACAACACGACCCCCACTTTTTAATGGTTCTAACTATGCATATTGGTCAATACGTATGAGAATTTTTATGGAAGCTAATGGATTAGAAATTTGGTCAGCCACTCAAAATAAATATGAAGCACATGACATTGCAATGAACAAATGGAATGATGCACAAAAAACCGCAGCTTATAATAATGCCAAAGCTATGAACGCACCTTACAAGTTACATACGAAGGCATAAAAAAAGTTAAACAAACTAAGATTTCAATTTTACAAAATCAATTTTCATCATTTAAAATGAAACAAAATGAATCTATAGTAAACATGTACTCTAGATTCCAAACCATTCAACATGATTTAACGGCACTTGGAGTCAAATTCACAATTTTTGATTTAGTATCTAGAATACTCAACTCTTTAACTCCAGAGTGGAAAAGAAAAGTATTAGCTATCGAAGAAGCTAATGATCTCTCAACACTCTTAGTTGAATAATTGATTGGAAATTTAATGTCCTATGAAGCCAATTTGCAGGCACAAAAAGAACAAAATTCGGAAAAGAAGACAGCATTCCCAGCAACGAATGAAGACTCCGACTTAGACAAAGAAGAAATTGTATTTATTGCCGAAAAATACAACAAATTCAAGAAGTTTAGGTAAATGATTAGATTTCAGAAAGAAGGAAAATTAAGCTCAAAAAATCAAGCATCAATCTAATGCTATGAATGTGACCAATTTGGACATATGAAGAAAGACTGTCCTAAGCTCAACAGTGATAAAAAGAAAAATAAATTTGAAAAATTCAAAAAGAAGAAAGCTTTCAAAGTAACATGGGATGACTTGGATTCTTCATCTTCATCAGACAATGATAACGATAGTGACATAGAACATGCTAATGTGTGCTTTATGGCACAAATTGATGAGGTATATCCCGAACATAATTATGATGAATTATTAGAACTTAGCATGGAATTAGATGATAAATTTAGACAAATTAGAAAATTTAACAAAGAACATATAGTCAAAATAAATAGATTAGAACTTGAAGTAGGAATGTTAAAAGATGAAAAAATTATTTTGAAGGAGGAATTAGAATTATCTCAAGAAAAAATTAAAAATAGTTTGATTGAAAAGGAAACTATAGTTATAGAATTTGATAAAACTAGGCTAGAAAAGGATGACTTGTTAAAAGAAAATATCAACTTGAAAAGTAATATTGAAACATTGAAAATTGAAAATTTATAACTAAAAGAAAATTAGATAAATTTACAAATAATGTTTCAAAATTTAATAAAGGAAAACAAGATTTGAAAAATCTTATCAAAACTTCAAAACCAATAGGTAACAGAAATGGAATAGGATTCAAAAATATTCCTAAACAAAAAGGGAATAATATTAAGAATATAGTTGTATTTATCAAAATACTAAAAGATCACTTAAGTCTAAAACGAATAGTAGAAATATAAAAATTTGGATTCCTAAGGCAAATAATAATTTGGTTAGACAAAAACATATTAATAATTTTCTAAAAAATATAGTCTATAATAAAAATTATGTTCACAAAGGTACCAAACCTTCTTGGATATGGCTACCTACTCCTTCTAACATTTAGGACCCTAACAAATTATATGAGTACCAACTAAATCATCTTTTATTTCGCAGGTACCCAAAATAAAAAATAAGGAGAAATGGATACTTGATAGTGGATGCTCTAAGCATATGATCGAAAATTTAAAAATGTTATAAAATATAGTATACATTGATGGTGAAATGGTAACTTTTGAAGATAACTCAAAATGATACGTCATGGGAATTGGAGAAGTCGTCAACTCTGGTATTTCTAATCTCCTATTATTACAAATGTTTTGTTAGTAGGAAATCTAAAACACAACCTACTTAATATTAGTAAATTATGCGATAAAGGTTTTGAATTCAATTTTGAAAAAGGTAGATGTAATATTTTCGACAATAACAAACAACTTATATTTGAGGGTTTTAGAAACAAAAATATTTATGTCTTAAACATGAATGTAATCGAAATTCAAATTTGTGTTTAACCGCCAAACATGACGATCCATGGTTGTGGCATAAACGATTTTGTTATATTAATTTTAAACATATTAATAAATTAGCAAAATATAAGCTAGTTAGAGGTTTACCTAAAATAAAAAATAGATACCGGTCTGTTTCAGACGTCTGAACTATGAACCAGACGTCTGAACAAATTCTCTGCCTCCATATTATAAAAACTCGGCTCATTTTCAGACGTCTAATATTTAAACCAGACGTTTGAGAAAACTATTTGTCATTCAAAAATAAAAATTCGCTCTATTCCAGATGTCTGATAATATAAATAGACATCTGATAATTCTCTCTGATTATCAAATTTTACAAATCGACCAAATCCAGACGTCTACCATAACCAACCAGACATCTGATTCTATTTACTATCTTCAAACCAGGTTAAACCAGATGTCTGATTTACCTTCCAGACATCTAAAATTCAATCAGCACTCTTATATGCCCAGATAACATCTATTTTTTTTACTTCTTTCACTTAAATCAATTTCTTAGTTCTCAAAAATAATTCCTCTTCCAAACTTGATCAAATTTGATGGCTTCTAAAACAAAAAATCCTAAGATCTCTAAGCACAAACATGACCAAGAAACTTCCTCCAACCCCCAAGTTTGCTCAGATGATCAAATAGAACGATGGATGAATCGTGTACCACATTCACTCAAGAGATATGAGGATATTCAAAAGTTAAAACACCATACAGGTCCATTTTATAATTTACTCAAATTCCCGATGTACGATTTAGATGAAATGTGTGAAAGTGCCAGTTTAGAAACTCTGATATCTTTTGATCCCAATAACATCCAAATTGATCAGTTAGCTATATTTCTCTTCTACGCTAATTTGGATAGCACAGCAGTTTGAAACACTGAAAACGAGAATAATTGGTTATGGTCTAGTGTTTATGGCAACACAATTAGGCTTACTCAAGGGATCATAGGCCGAACTATCGGATGTTCTGATACCGGAGAAAATTTATATAATATTCCGGATATGCGTCTAAAACGGAAAGACAATATACCACATCAAATGTAGGAAGATGAAATGCCTAAATTCGCATCCAAATATCTACGAACTAAGGCGAGACTTCTCACTAGAATGGTTATCAATACTATCATTCCTCGCCTTGGTAGTCATGAGCAGATCATGGAAGTAGAGCACAAGGCCCTATATGCTATATTCAGCGAAACAAGGGTCAACTGGACAAAATTTATATATGACGAGCTCAAACACTTTTGGACTCGATCATGCCCATTCATCATCTATCCTATATATATCATGAGACTTCTACGAGCTCACAACATCCCCTCCTATTTATCCACTTTTGAAGAAATTTCTCTCAAATATGCTTCCACGAAATTTTTCTCCCTAATGCACCTACCGAAAAATCCTTCAGATTTTATATCATTTAAAGAGTGGACGCAACGTCGTCAAGCCAGACAAGCTGATCCTCCACCTCAAACACACCCTGAACCATCACAAGAGGCGGAACAACACCGCGAGACTACTCCTCCTCCTCCTGCACCATTTGATTATACGTGCCAAGATGATATTTTGGAGACTCACACAGAGATGAATCCAAATGAGAGTATTCACGACTTAACTCTTCAAAATCAGCTTATTTTATCTTGGAATCAAAAAGTATTGGCTAAACGAATTGATAGATTTGAAACATCTTTTGCTACAGGCATGACCACAGTTGAAATGTCACTATCAACTGTATTATCAGTTCTAAAAGAGGTTCTTCAAAGGTTCGTGATCCTACACCACCTTCATAAAATTGGCCAACCCCAGTGCTTTCTCCTCCTTCGAAACATTCCAAACTTTTTGAGGAGAACGAACCTCTAGAACAAGCTTCAACATCTCCTACAAAGCAATCTAGCTCTTCCAAAAATGAATATAAAGGAGATGTTCAAGAGAAAGCTTCCCCAAAAGACTCTTAAATTTTTAGGACTCCATCTTATGTAAAAATGATAAAAATCTATGAATGTACTCGATTAATGTGATTAATGAAATTCTTCTTTTGGTGTGTTATTTCTGTGTATATTTCTATCTTACAACAATTGGTAAATATTTAATAATTTCTACATTTAAAAAGTTATAAATCCTTTTTGATAATGCCAAAGGGGGAGAAATAATAAAGATCACAAAAAATTATGGAATGCACATTTTCAGATGAAGATTTAAAAAATTATATATAAGTATATTATATAGTTGTCATCATCAAAAAGGGAGAGATTGTTAGAAAATCAAATCTACGGTTTCGATGACAACAACTATACAATGGAAATCGAACATGCATATATATATATATATATATATATATTTCTATATACATGTACTTGCTAGAACAACATCACTAGAAAGACAAGAACAAGGCTCAAAGAACATCACAAGAGACTATAAGTTAATAGGATCAAAGAAGCAACAGGAAAGATGTACAAAACAGACATGCACAAGTTTCAGACGTTTGGGTGCACAAGCCAGACGTCTGGAAACGTCCTCTAGAATAACAAACAGACAGAAGCAGATGTCCGGTAGTTGCACTCAGACGTTTGAAAATCTACTAGGGATAAAAAATATATAGTATCAGACGTCTGGTACAAATACCAGACGTCTGATTTCAAACTCATATTTAAAATTTGAACTTCAACTGTCAGATTTGAATAGATATTTTGCTTCTCTTCGCCGCTACTCTTCATCATCAACAAAAGCAACTATAGAGCACTTGTTAATGGATGCAACTACTCAAGAAACCTCTCTACAACTATATAAATCATCAAGAATCATGAGAATAGATCCCCTTACTTACTTATTCTCTCTACTTACATACTCTATTATATACTCTTGATCTCTAGCAATCGATACTTGTATTTCACTCTTTCATATATTCAGTTCTTCACAGACAATACACTATAGATATATAATGGAAGCATTTGTTCTTATTAGTCAATATTCATGTTATAGAACACATATTTGACAAGAATAAGTTATTGTAACCAATTCTATTCCTCCGGGCAAAGCGAGGCTGTTTGATAGTCGAATTCCGAAAGGGAGCTTCGGGACTGAACATAGGATGGGAGGTCCGAACCAGTATAAAATCCTGGTGTGCTTATTCTATATTTACCTAGATTAATATTGTGTTAGTTTCATTATATATTTTGTCACATATACTTGCATATACACTACACGATCCACCCTATAGACTTATATAGTGTCGGTTGGCAAATTATGTGATGCTAAGTGGACGGGCAGACTTGGAGTCAGGTTAAAAGTGGATCGACATAGGAGAGTCGTTCATCACTGAGCCGGGCCTGATTGGACAGGGCAAGGTTATATTTAGCTTTGTCTTCACCTGATGAATTGGCTATAAAGGCTGCCAAGGGAAAAGACTGTTGGACTTCAGCTTGATGCATGCTGCGTGTATTAGCCTATTTGGAACCAATTTGAGTCTGAGTTGGCATGAGTGGGCCAGTCGAAAAATAGCCAAACCAGCTTCGATTGGACTTGGTCGTTCCTTGATCGACTTGTTAATTACTTGTAAGAAAATTGAACAACATTATTCCCTCCAAGTCTATATCAGTTTACGGGTGTGAGCTTGTGAAATCAGGAACGCCTTGTCATTAAGCTACCTTTCCATGCTTTAATGTGCCTAATATGGCACTACGCCATTGGCTGTGATAGTTTTTTTTTTCAAATGTGGTAGGGGACACATGTTTTCAACATGGATCAACTAATATATGCATTCACACCTAGATGGCCAAGATACTATATCGATTCGAATCCTAAGGTTGAAATCAAGGACGTGGGTTTATATAATCCTTTCTCCTTCCTTTTCTTACTTTTTACTACAAATGAAAATCATGAAAGCCATTGAAAAGCTCAAGCGCCCCAAAACTTTCAAATTCCTCAGACATACTCAAGTCGAAAATGTGAGTATTTCTCATCTTTTTTCCTCCACCTCTTCCTCTTACGCAGTAGGCGCTGCTCATGACAAAAAATTAAATCTTTTTCTACTATTTTCATTTATTTTTTGGCTTTTGATTTCTTTGCTATAAATACTATAATGGATTTTATCTTCGAACGCTTGGTCAAAAATCGCCTTTTCTGCCGACCTTTGACGTCAATCAACCATCGCTGCTCACCAGTGCAGGTTGGTAGACCTTGATGGGCTTGAATGACCCTGTTAATAATTAGATGATAATTATCGAGTACTTATTTTGATAACGGACCATGAGCCTAACTATGAAATTATGGGCATTAAGTAATTATAGACTTAGATATGGGTCGTAAGGCTGAATACTTAGCTTAGGAGTTGAGTCATGGACCGACCTTCATGGATGACCGATCTGGGTAAGCCATGGAGATGTTTGTTTAGTAACCATGAAATGTTGGAGGGATAGCCTTCGGGCTTTGCTAGGCTTGGCCATTGTATTGTTAATATAATTGAACTGCTTATGTTTTAGATGGCAGCTTTAGGTTCTACATCTGTCAATCGTTCATCTTCAGAAGAGGTGTTTCTCTTAGGGCCTCTGAACTAGAGTAGGATAAGATTGACTTGGTCAAACTATTGGCCAGCCATGAGACAAACATAGGGATGGTCCACTATGCTGCTCCTAACAATCGTCCTGATCATCCTCCAGTCATATTCTTTGCGTTTTCGGTCAGTTATTTCATGGTGGGGGTTATGTTACCCCTCTACCATTATATTTTTCCTATCCTCAATGCTTACCAACTTGCCCCCGGCAGTTGACTACCAATAGCAATCGGTTCTTGCCCGACATTTACGCCACTTGTAAGGCGGTAGGCCTCCTAGAGCCAAACGCCAACCTAGTTTAGATGGTCTTCAGATTACAGAAGGAGGCCAGCTACTTGGTTGCAACCTACTATTATTCCAAGCCAATGCTAAGCATGTGATATTTACGAGCGTACCTAACAAGGCCGCCCCTGGCTGGATGACTACGTACTTCTTTGTGTCGTACAAGGTTAATCCTGAGTTGGAGAACCACGAGTTTCAAACAACCTATAAGTCCTTGCCTCCCTATATTTTCCATCATCTTTTTTTATGTTTTCCCTTGCTTAACACATTCATTGATAGGATACGAGCATAAATTTTACAGTGTTAGCTTCACCATATTGACCGAGAACCTGAATTGGCTGAAGGCGGCCACCTTCAAACACCAAGATTTGAAATTGTTGGTGACCGAGGTCAACCTCCATGCTGCTAGGTAGATGATGCAGGACTAGCCAATGGTCGAGGAGTAGCAAAGGAAGAAGCCTATAAGGAAGACAGTCATTGTTGTAAGGCCCACCAAAGAGAGGCGGAAATACTTCACAATTAAGTTCAATAATCCAGACTCTAGGTCAATCAAAGATGCCAGTAGGGGTTATAAAAACATTAAATGAGGTAGGAGAAAGATGAATGGTAGCATGTTGACTTGGACAAATTAAGTGATGTTGTACCGAAGCCTGAGTGGGAATAATGTGACCCACAACAGCTAGTTGATGCCCCAATCTCGCACAGTGGGCCGATGCTCGAAGCGTTTGGCATTAATTCGAGTTTCGAGGAGAGTAGTGTTACAGGAGGAGAACAAGAGATGGGTGTTGATAGGGATGCAGATGCCTCCTCTGGGAAAAATATTAAATATGACCATTCATATCCTGGATATGAGAGTGAATCCACTGGCAAGCCATATGTAAGAACATATGAATCTAGCGTAGTTAGCTCAGTCTCATTATTTAGCCCTTAGTTAGGAATAGGGGTCACTTGTACTTATCTTCTTATTCAATTTTCGACTAACTCTTCTTTTCTTTATTATTGTGGTGGTCGATGACCTAGGCATCAATGTATATGTAATTGATGATGAGTTGGTCAAGGGGAGCGTGAACGAAGTTAACCCTGCTGTTATCAACAAGACATGTATGCCTCCTCCGGACCTGTGGACCCCAACATTCCTGACTTTTCATAGGCACACCGCAACTTGACTCCTAGCCTTACTCCATGGTGATGCAATCTTAGAAAAGGAAGATGGACATGGCTGGTCTATCTTCGGGAATAGAAGCACCCGAGCCTATAAGAAGGTCGTCGACATTTACAACAAAGAGGAGCAGCTTGCTAACCAAATAGTTGAACTGCTTGGGGAGGCCATTCTAAACCTTCACCGCACCAGGGAACTTACTAATATGGACCGAATGCTTTTGGCATATTAGCTGATGGCGATGGGGCTCTCACTTATCCCCACCATCCTCAGTCCGGCTTGAACCTACACTCCTTAGGAGATGTTATTGAATTCCAGGCCTGGAAATCTTTGCCGGTAAGTTTCTGACTCCAAACTTTGTTGTTTCTCATTAGATTTTCTAACATTTTCTTTTCTTTAGGATAGCTACCACTGTATATGCATTTAGGGATGTGGAGAGGTTGTGGGATGACTAGAGGTTGAGGGAAAGGCCCTGCATGATTTTGAGGTAGGGCACTAAGACTAAGGGGGAGAGGGAGGCGATAGAGAAATCTAGTAAGGAAGCGACCAATGCGGTTGAAAAGTTAATGAAGGAAGCGAATAAGGCTCGAGGGTGGGCTGAGAAGACAAAGGCAGACCTCCGAGAGAGGGTTGAGAAGGCCGAGGAGGTGGAGGTGGACCTTAGGAGAAGTTTGCAAAGTTAGAGAAGGAGGTCGACCAGCTTCGGGCCAACCTATCAAAGCATGTAGCTAGGGGTCGGATAAAAGAGGAAGTTACTACTGTTAGTGAAGAGGAGGGGGCCATTGGAAAAATCAACCAAAAATATGGTAAGGACCCTACTTAAAGAAAATTAGCAATTACCCATTACCATCAGTAAGTTCGCTGCCACGGCTTTTGCATGGACTTGGGAGGAGGTGGAAGAAAAGATGCAGGCCGAGGACATTCTTGTATCGGTCATGAGTACCCAGGAACAGCTGGACTTCTTGGTCGTGCGAGCTAAGGGGTTGGACATGGATAATCCTTAACTTTCCCCTTTTATAAGCCTAGCAGGGCGGGCCAGGTGCCCCTGTATTTTTAGGTTGAATATAAATTTTTCATTAAGATTTGCCTAAGTGTTTTAATAGTTATATCTTCTCGTCTATTTATGCCAAGCTTCTAAAGCAACATACTTGGAGTAGCCGATGGTCCCTTTGCATTTGCGCTCTGTAGTTTTTATAAGATAGATTAGCTAAGTAAGGTGATTAATGGTCGGTGGGCATGGCTCGACCTTGCAAACCTTGAACCGATTTAATTAGCTTGTATTTGTTGATAGGCAAGGCCAATTGATAGACTCGGTTATGAGCATTGACCATGTAACCTAGTTTCTTGTTAAGTGCCAAGGCCGGCATATGATAGCCTGCTTAATTATGCCGTCTTTTTGTTGAGCGGTCCTGTAACAACCTTGATTTGGAGATTACCTGTATGTATTAAATTATAACTTAATTCAATATATATAGGTAATTTCCAGGTCTGACACAAACCTAAGAAACGAATGGCTTGAAGGTTCTCCTAGGTGACTCGCTGTAAAAAAGTGTTAAAGTGAAAGGATGGTAATTCACCCTCTTTGATAGCCGGTAGGTAAGCGGGGAGACCGGCTCGTTATGCACTTGGAGGCAAAGGTTGGTAGTCCCCGACAAGGCAAGTGGGCACATAAAAACATATCCTTTGCTGGATAGCCAGGGCTACTCAAAGGTTCCCAAGGGTGACACGATGCCAATTGAGAGTGGCAGTCGAGCCCGACATGAGCCTGAACCCTAAGTGGCAGTCCCCGCTAAGGAAGTGAATGCATAGTAATTCACCATCGTGGGTAGCCCATCGGCATGCAATGAGATTGGATCACTATGCACTTAGCGGTAAAGGTCGGCGATCCCCAACAAGGAAAATGAGTACATGAAAACTCATCCTTCATTGGATAGCCTAGGTTGTTCAAAGGTTCTCCATGGTGACACAATGCCAGTTGAGAATGGATGTCGGGCCCAATAGGAACCTGAACACTAGGTGATGGTCCTCGTCATGTAAGTGAGTGCACGATAATTCACCCTCAAGAATAGTCGGTCGACAAGCCAGGAGACCGGTCACTATGCACTTGGCGACAAAGGCCGGCAGTCCCCAATAAGGCAAATGAGCACATAAAAACTCATCCTCCATTGGATAGCTTAAGCTGTTTAAAGGTTCTCCAATATGACACAACGCCAGTTGAGAGTGGCATCTAGCCGACATGAACCTAAACCCTGGGTGGAAATCCTCGATAAGGAAGTGAATGCATGGTAATTTACCCTCATTGATAGCCGGTAGAAAAGCGAGGAGACTGGCTTCCCATGCACTTGGCAGCAAAGGTTGGCAGTCCCCAACAAGGCAAATGAGTAAATAAAAACTCATCGTTTAACGGATAGCCTTTGGTGAGTTTTGAATAATGTTGGCTTTTAGAGACTTCAATATATTCAAAAAGGATGCATTACATAGCAATATTATTGTGGCTTGTTTTATATGTGATAAGTTCAGAGATGAATGGATTTCCAATAGATGAGATGTGGGTTCCATCCGGGTGAGAGAGGTGGTACGCGGTAGTTGTTAGGATGAGACTAATAACATATGACCCCTCCTAGTTTTGACCAAGCACTCCTTGGACTAGGTTCTTTGTGTTTGTGAAAATTTGGCGTAGGACTAGACACCAACAATGAATTGCCAGAGTTTTACTCTTGAGTAATAGTGCCTGATGATCTTCCTCTTGTAGGCTTTAATGCAAAGTTCAGCTTTGGCTCTTCGTTCTTCTACAGTGTGAAGTCGGACCTTAAGTAGCTCATCGTTTTTCTTGGGCTTGAAGGTTAGATGCCAAGATGAGGTACGTTTACTTCAATGGGTAGCATGGATTCATACCCATAAGGAAGTGAGAATGGAGTGTGGTTGACGTATGACTGGAAGTGCGATAGGACCAAAGAACAAGAGGTAGTTCTTTGGCCTGGTTCCCTTTGGCTTTTGAGAGGTTTTACTTAAGAGCGGACTTGATGGTTTTGTTGACAACCTCGATTTGTCCATTGGCTTAAGGATAGGCAACAGAGGAGAAGCACTTCTAGATTTCATACCTTGAGTAAAAATCTTAAAATTGGATGCTCTCGAATTGAATGTCATTATCGACGGTGATCTTCTTTAGTAGGTCAAAATGGTAGACAATGTTCTTGATGACAAAGTTAAGAATCTTAGAGGCGATGACCTTGATATAGGGTTCGGCCTCAACCCATTTAGTGAAGTAGTTGATGATTGTAGCATGATTGTACCCTACCTTGGCATTTGGAAGCTTCCCTATCAAGTTGATTCCCCAAGTGTGGAATGACCATAAGGAAGTCATCAAAGTAAGGAAGGTAAGCAAGGCTCAAGGTACCTTAGCGGACCATTGAGACCTATTACACTTCTTTACATAGTCTATTGAATCTTTGATCATTGCAGGCCAATAGTATCCTTGCTATACAACTTTTTTTCTTTGTTCCGATTTGACCCCCTTAGAATTTTTTATGTAGCTCTTCCAAGATCTGACTGGATTCATTTGCAGACATGTACCACTGAAGTGGCATGGAGCACTCCATTTGTAGTGCTTCCTTTCTATGATCATGTAGTTGGAAGAGCAGTAGAGAATCTTCCTAGTTTCCTTGAGTCGGCATGAAGCTCCTCGCTTGCCAAATATTTGACAAGGGCCAACATCCAATTGTCTATAAACGGCATGCCTATTTCCATGGTATTTCCATGGTTGTTGCCCCCATATCATAGCATCATAGTAAGGGGTTCCTTGAATCTCTAAAATGACCCAGGGAGTGACTTCACCCGTATTATTCGCTTCCTAAGCTAGTTGATCTACCTTGTATTTTTCTCCCTAGGTAACTTCTCCAATTTGAACTCGACAAAGGTGCTGATAATCTTTTTGACACTTACAATGTAGCAAGGCCAGTGTCCTGTTATTCACTTGAAAGTGCTCTACAATTTGATTTACGAAAAATAACGAGTCGTAGATAATATAAACAAACTCCACGTGCAATTCCTTTGCCATCCTAAGGCCGGCTAGAACGGTTTCGTACTCGGCTTTATTATTGGTCACCTTGAAAGTGAGGCGGACCGTAAAAGGTAGTTATTTTCCCTCATACATAACAAGGATCATGTTGTCCCTTGCCCCTTCTCATTTGATGCTCCATCCATGTAAAATCGCCAAATTTACTGGCTAATGACATTCTTTTATTTCCCGTTGTCTGAGCTTGAACATTTAACAATAACATCACTAATGACCTAGCCCCCGACAGAAGTGCGAGGTTGGAAGAAGATGTGATATTTCCCAAGCTCGGTGGACCACTTCAATAGTCGATCAGCTATGTCGGGCCGACAATGGATTTACTTAAGAGGCTGATTAGTTAGAACCTTGATGGGATGTTCCTAAAAGTATGACCGGAGCTTTTGAGATGCCATTAGCAGTTAGAAGGCAAGATCTAGCCTAGAGTATATCATCTCTGGTTCGGTCAACCTCTTATTGACATAATACCCCAGCTATTGGATCTTATCATTCTCTTTGATTAGGAGACGGTGATTACGTGGACATAATCCGCTAAGTACTGATACAGATCCTCCCCTTCGATGGGCTTGGATAGTATAAAAGGAGTGGTTAGATGTTGCTTCAGCTTCTCAAAAGCCTTAGCCCACTCTTTTCTCTAGGTGAACGACTTTCCTTACTTAACAAGGTCGAAGAAAGGGGGACACCGTTCAGTTGACTTCAATGCAAACTGGCTTAGTGTTGTAACCATACAGTTTATACTTTGTACTTGTTTCATAGTCCTAAGAACTTGCACATCTTAGATGGTTTGGATTTCATCGAGATTAGCTTCAATACCCTTTGCACTCACAACACAACTAAGGAATTTGTCGGATCGGACGGTAAAAGATAATTTCTTGGGATTCAGCTTTATGTTGTATTGACAAAGGATGATGAATGTTTCGGCCAGGTGGCCAGGTTCTATACATGCCCTTGGCCTTTTCAAATTTTACTAGCATACCATCCACATAAACTTCCACAGACCGGGCAATTTGTTTAGAGAACATACCGTTGACGAGACATTGATATGTATCACTAGAATTTCAAAAACCAAAAGCTATGACACGATAGCAGTAGAGGTCGACATTTTTATTAAAGGAGGTATGCTCTTGGTCTTGGTCGTGCATGATAATTTGGTCGTACCTAGAATAGACGTCCATGAAAGTGAGGAGCTCATGTCACCGGTCGCATCCATAAGCTGATTGATTGGAAGCAAAGAAAAACTATCAAGCTTTGTTAAGATCAGAGAAGTCAATGCAATTTCTATAAGTTTCATTTGGTTTTCTATCCAGTATTGGACTTGCCACCCAAACAGGATATTCCGCCTCCCGAATGAGGTTGTTGGCTAACAGCTTTTCTACTTCTTCCTTGAGAGCTTGATATGTTTCTTGATTGAGCGGCCGATGCTTTTTTCGGATGGGAGTGAACTTAGGACTGATATTGAGCACGTAATAAATAATTCGAGGGTCAATTCCAATCATGTAGGCCTACCCCCATGTGCAAACGTCTTTGCTCTACCGTAAAAACTTTATCAGATCATGTTTAACATCTAGGCTGAGCTCGGTGTCGATCTAAATGACTTTTCTAGGGTCGACATCATCTATGATGATTGATCCTCGCTTTTAATGCTTGAGTCATCCATGACCAGAGCTTGTTTCCATGTCGCATTGGTCTAGCGCATAAATCATGAGCTCTATGATATCCTCAGTCTAGATAGACGTCTATGCCGAAGTCGAGGTATTGATGCCCCTGACATTTACAAATGGGCCAGCTAACAATGCGAGGGTAGGAGTTATACTTGATGACCCCGCTTGCCAATAGGAAGCGGCTTGCTCATTCCATGCTGCGATGAGCTCTCTAGTATTTTGGGAGTGGCCAAGGATATGGGGTTCCTATCATCCCAGTCTTCCGTGTGATCGACGGTTCTAGCACAACCCTAAACGATGATGGGCTAGAGGGTACTTATGGGCGATTTGTTGCTGATTGCTATAGATGGCTCAGGTGAGTTACTTGTAGGAGTTAATGATGTTGCTACTTCAGAGTTGCGAACGGTCTCGGTATGAACCATAGTGTTGGATGGTTCAATGGATCTCTCAAAAGGCTTGCCGCTAATTGTTGAAAGCTCTTGTAGAAGCATGAGAACACTCTTTTTTGCTTGTCTAAGGAAAGGACCATAACATTCCTTTGCCTTCTACTGATTTCCTCTGATTTCTCCTGTAGGAGATGATGATATCCAATTCAGCAAACGTTGATCGCTCTATTAATAGATTATAAGTAAATGGGAAATCAACCACCACAAAGTCTACCTGGATGTTTGCAGGAAGGGGCTGTTGGACAATTGTAGTTATAAGTGAAGTGGTTCCTGTAGGAACAATGCCTATACCCCTAAAACTATAAATGGGCAAGGTGCATAGAGTGTGGCAGGAGGTAGGAAGCTTGAGAGCCTTAAAGATCTCCTTGAACATGACGTTAACTGAGATGCCCATATCCACTAAATCCAGATGCACATTGGAGTTGGCCATTACAAGAGTGATGGCTGTGGGATTATGATGAGCGTAGGAGAATGCTTCCCTATCCTTGGAAACGGAGCATATTGGCTGTTTTGATCTCAGTCGGGGTGCTTTGGACGCCCATGAATCTAGTGAATAGATCTGACTAGTTGTGCACACCTCTCTTTGATATCGTGACAAGGCCCTCAGGTACTATCGACCACATGCGAGCCTTACATATGGGTAAGACTTCGGTAATGGATTTGACATTTGTGTTATTGGGTTACTGGGGCCGAGGTGGCCGTTTTTTCATAGTTTTCCCTTTGCTCTACTTGATGTCGAATAAACTCCAAAAGTGTTCCTTCTCAGTGACGCCTGCCCTACAACATCGGCGCCTAATAATTAAATAGTGCGTTGCTATGGTGTTTTCGATGTACGATGATTGTCAAAGGTTGAAAGATATATAAAACATCATGGTCCAATCTTATATCTCATAACATATCGAATAAAATATAATGTACATCATGGGTATAAAATATGGGAGATAGGAATAACTAAGTGAACCAAAAACCAGAGCATAGATCCATAAAGTTATACAATGATAACAAGGGTTTATACAAATGAAAATAAACTCAAATAAAATTGTCACAATAGCGAGGAAAACACTATCTATGCTCCATAGTGTTGCATATCAGAATAAGAAATAGTATGTCCAAATATAGTATGAGAGAGGTCCAACCAGCTTGTCCTCTAAGCAACCACCGCATATCACTTAGACTTGCTATCAACTCTACTCGTTTAAGAATGCTCGAGATAATAAGAAACAAAGCATAAAACCATGAGTTAGAAAATAGTTTGGTGTGAGTGACAAATGAATCTCAATATACTATACAAGTCGATGTAGTAAGGAACTAGGGTATACAAACCATACCTGACATGTCCCTACAACCAAAGTGTTTAGCACATAATGAACATAATATACTACTCCATAAACGTCATAAGGTATATGATAACCTAAGTACAATGGCCGGTGTCCAAGTATCCACATCCACAATATCTATCTCAAGTCAAATCCCTAGAGTGATAGATTACAAGAGAAAATACTAAAGCAGACATGGAATCTATCAAAAAATCCACACTATCACTCAATATGCCTCGGATATATGGTAACTTGTAGGACTATTCCTCTTTCAGGGGTTGATGGATAAATCCTAGCTTTCGGTGTACTTGCTCATAGCCCAAAGCTGACACTAGACTCGTTCCACTAGTCCAGGGTATACAGATCCATTCCACCGACCCTGGGTAGCCATTCAAAGTATCCAATTAACGTCCTCACAATACCCTTGCTTTTGAGTACATTAGGAAATGCTTTGAGTATCAATAATCCTTTAGTATCCGTATTCAAGCTATTTCCTTGCTGTAGCTAGTTTCCATTACCCTCAACGAACCATTCCATATTTATTTTTTCCATGATAGGACCATTCAACGTCTTATTCATAGGTCAACCTTCCATGAACCTGCCCCTTGTGGATAATCATTCCCACAACTCCTTTCAACATCGAGCCAACATCATCAGAACCTAACTTTATTCACCATCGAGTTACCATCATCGAAGTCTCAAAGCTATCATCCTTCATCATGCTAATACATCAGCATCGAACCCAAAGCGAACAAACAAATACCTTCAACATGCGCTGTAGAGCCAACAGTTCCCCTCTTGAATGAAAGTCGCTACAGGATCTTTATATAATGCAACCTATATAAGTAAGTGTGAGAGTGTTTACACAAAGCAAAGAATAGTAATCGAATATAAAGAAAGTAAATAATAAAATCGATCATAGTAGATATTTTATACTTGTACGGATCTCTCGTCCTATGTCTAGTCCCGAAGCTCCCCTTCGGTATTTCCATAGACCAAATAACTCTTGCTTCGCCCGGAGGAATAGGCTAATATAAAAAGTATTTTTCTACCAACCTTGTGTTCCAAATAACATAAATTTTGACTAATAGTACAATTCTTCCTATAATCTTCTTTGAGTATGTGAATGTGAGTACTTTGAGTTGTAGGAAGTGGTTTAACCGAAGTAATATTTTGATTATGACAGATTGAGAATATGTAAGCAATATATGCGCAAATATGTAAATAGATAGTAATATGAAATCAAGAGAACAGATTAGAACCATTAATTCAATTCTCAATCTTTGAGGTATATATAGGTTTGAGTAGATGCGTATGAGGAGTTGTTACTGTTTAAAATAAAATATATTTGTTTTAATGGCTGCAACCGTTGAAGAAGGGATGCTGCTATTCAATATGAAATGAAGCATCCTTTCAGAATGAAGTAATTGCTATACAACAGACGTCTGTGGGAAAACCTCAAACATCTGTGGCTTCATGAATTAAATTCTCGAAAATATTCACAGACGCTTGTAGCTTTCCCATATACGCCTATGGATGGCTAAACTTGAATGTCATAGTTTTTATATGCCAATGTTGAATATATGAATTTATGTACACATATTTATACTAAGGAGACCTTGCAATGTTTTTCTAAGACTCTCAATACACTATTATAACCTTATAATCATAGCATGGTAAATAAATCTTTGTTTGTCTTCGCATCTTGATGTCTTTGAGCATGACGATCTCTTGTAGTATATACCTGTAATCTTAATAAGATATGTTAACCCACCTTTTGGCAAGGCCATGGACAGGCAGATTTAACTAAATCGACTACTCGTTTGTTGAGACTGGAATACGATGAGTTTGAGCCAGCTGGATGGATAGACAGTCAGTCATGGATGGTTCGGCGTACATGGCTCGGCCTAGGTGGTTCGATAGGTGCCGCTCGATCAAGGATGGGAATTCGTGCATGGGTCGGCCAAGATAGGTCGGTCGGGCCTGGTTCAGCATTGGAGTGGGTCCGAGATAAAAGTGGCACGACATGCTATGGATCGGTCTGGATGGTGTGGTTCTGCATGCTTGAGAGGATTAGAGTTAGGAGTGGCTCGGTGTTGGAGTATGGGTATGGTTCGGTCAAGGTGGATCGGCATAGGTCGGTCGGCATGGTGGTGTGGGTCGGTACATATGGATCGGTATGTATGGATTGGCCATGTGTGGATCGGTTAAGATAATTAAGCTAAGGTGGGTCGGCCGATTAGGTTGGTCGGCACAGCAGGAGGTTGTGAGCAGAAATTAAGGGGTCGACACGATGGAGTGTATCGGCATGTTGAAGTGGGTCGGCATGCTAGAGTCTGGAGTGGATTGGCATGCTGGTGCCTAGGTTTTGGTTCGGTGTTTTTCCCTTTTACTTCGGGTCGGCGGAAATAATAAGTAGGCGGTATGGTCTGGGAGGGATAGGATCGGCTACAGAGGATGTTGGCTCGGCTATGGTCATGATGGGCCTGGACTACCCAGGAAGCCCAGTAACTCAGGATTTTCCTATAAATACAGCATGTGGAGTGTGATGCCTCACCCCGAGACCAACATTAGTAAAGAGAATTACTAAGTAATCTTGTCTACTAATGCAAAGAATAGGGTTGGTTAAGAACGACCATCATACTAATACGTTAGTTAAGAGCTAAGCATGTCAATTTTGTCTTAATTTTTTTTTCTTTTTATTACTTCATAAGTAGTAGACACGCTTAGTTCCTAACTAATGCACACTATGGTGGATTCAGATCATTTCAGGAATAATGTAATATACATGCAGATAGAAAACATCAGTCACAGAACAGCAAATCCAGATCAGAATATATATATATAATACATACATCGCCATACATCTCCGTAGTAATACATCATACATAAGTAGCAAGGACTACTGAATCACATATACACCCATCCCACAAAATAATACGCAACAAGACAACATAAAAGCAGACGACTCTAAAAAACAACATCCAACCCAAAATGATAAGTCCAACAAAAGCTATCAAGCTGATCCAAGAAGTGAAGCAATCCAAACTAACCTGCAACGCGGTCTGACCGAGTGAAAAACACACGGGTCAGGCAAGCTAAACTTATCAGTAATAAGGATCTCAGTAATAAGTGAAAGGGTGAGAATCACTCCGCTGTTGCCAACGGAATGACATATTATTCATCGTATCATTCATAAGAAAGGGGACATCAATGATTCATCTATCTATTTCAAGGGAATTCAATAAGTAACATGCATATGGTTTCTCTTAAGGACATCTATAAGTATAGTGGATAAGGGATGAGAACCATATAATAACTTCATAAAGAAACATCAAATCATCATAATCTATCATAAGAACTCATTAAGAGTTAAAGGCAATCATAACCGAAATCACCATATAGCATAATATAAATGTAGCCTATATCATATTCAAGGCTGTATCCAAATAACAACATCACAAAGAGGTGAAATCGAACATAGAAAACTTCATAGAAATTGCACGTGCTTTTCATCTTGACTAGTACTACTATTATTTGGTACCATATGTCGTGATGACTTGGGGTCATTAACATCTTGGCATCCTGATCATCTTGATTGACTATAGTCGAATATCGTGCTGACACCCAAATCATAAAATCCAAGCAAAACATCATGATGATTGGAATCTAGTAATGACATCAAGAACATCTTAAGGATTCCAATCATATACTCGGTTTGTAGTACTAATAACATCTTAAATGTGTCACAACTTCTCGAATAGGAACCCATTGAGTGTTAATATACGTCCCATACCATACATTCGCACCTATTGGTTTACTAATCATAAGTCAATGCCACATTAGAAAACATTCATAAAAATCCAAATCAACATACACCGCCTCGTCTCATTGGCGAGTGTAAAGCACCCAACTCATTGTGTCTCATACTTTGATGAGTTTAAAGTGGCATCGAGACTTGTCTTATTTCATCGACAACTAAAAATCCATCTTAAACATCAAAACCATCATCAATTCATCATAAAAATCCCGTCTCATGTCCTCGGCAAGTAAAAATATCATAAAACAGTGCTTCAAAGCATATTCGACAGTGCAAGTCCGATATTAAGCAATTAGGCGAAAACACATGTCTCATACCATGTATTTTTTCCAAATCGTTTAATTCTCATTCTTATACGCTAAAAGTCATCTAAATAGGCTAAAATATATTTAGAATAATTTTATAGAGAAAACGAGATTTTCAATTTTTAGAGATTTTTAAATAAGTTATATAAGGGAAAATCCATTTATCAAATAGATTATCTATTTATAAAATACTTTTTAAAAAAATATAATTGCTTAAAAACCCTTTAAAATGTCTTAAAAACATTTATTTAATTAACCATAATTTATAAATAATTTTCAGAAACTTATTCGAAAACAAAATCAATTAAAACAATCGAATTCTTCAAATATCGACATTTAGATTGAAATAGAATTTAAATAAATTTTAAATTATAAAAAATTTCCAAAATCAAGCCAATCCATTGTCGGATAAAAAGACTTAAACATTCATCATCAAACTTATTCAAACAATATTTAAAGTCATCGAAATATGCAATGAAACAGTTAATGCAAGCGCAAATAAGAGCAAAAGAACAATCTACCAAGCAATTGAGTTTTTGGCTGACTTTGGACAGTAACTTGAGGTACCAAAGAAACCTAAATTTTTGCCAAATTGTTCAGTGTTATACTATGATATGAGAGCGATAACATATCCAAAATTTGGAGAAATTCACAGCAAATGAAAGAGTTATGATTTTTCGAACATAGCACTTTTCAGCAAGCACAAAAAAACTAGATTTTTTGCTGTTTTGAACCAACGATTTTCTATAACACAACAATCCAAAATTCCATAAAAATTTACAAAAACATTGTTCAATCCAACTACTATAACATATCAAAATTTTGGGGCAATTAGCTGTAAATTGAAGAAGATATAATTTTTCGAAAATGATGTTTTTTTGGCCAATACACAAAGATCAATTTTTGGCCAACTTCAACCATTAATTTTCCAGATCAAAAAACTCCAAATTCATTGAAAATTTTCAAAAACAATTAACCATCCATTTACCGCAACATTTCAAAAATTAAGGTTCATTGACTGTAAATTGAAGAAGATATTATTTTTCTAAAATGATGTATTTTCGGCCAATAAACAGAGATCAATTTTAGGCCGATTTCAACCACTAATTTTCCAGATCAAAAAATTCTAAATTCATAGAATTTTTTCAGAAACAATTAATCTTACATGTACTGCAACATATCAAAAATTGAGGTTCATTGACTATAAATTGTAGAAGATATTATTTTTCTAAAATGATGTATTTTCGGCCAATAAACAGAGATCAATTTTTGGCCGATTTCAACCATTAAATTTTCAAATCAAAACAGTTCCAAATTCATTGAAAATTATGATAAATAATGAACCTTTGAATTAATGCAACATATCAAAAATTTAGGTTCATTGAACATAAATTGTAGAAGATATGATTTTACTAAAATGATGTATTTTCGGCCAATAAACAGAGATCAATTTTTGGCCGATTTCAACCATTAATTTTTCAGATCAAAACAACTCCAAATTTATTGAAAATTTTCATTAATATTGAAAAATCCATGTACTTCAACATATCAAAAATTTAGGTTCAGTGAATGTAAATTGAAGAAGATACGAATTTTTGAACATGGTGCTTTTTCAGCCAGCAAAAGAGAAAACCAATTCGATAAATTGAGCAATTCCATCAACAAATTGATAGAAAAATTTAATATTTTGCTTAGCTTGCCGTAAGAAAACTCTTACCTTGCTTATCACTTGATTTAGCAAGATATAGCAGCGATTTGAGAGAAAGTTGATGACTTTTGGTGGAGAAATGATCCTTAGTAACTTGTAGAAGCTATAAAAGACACATGCAAGATGAAATAAAACATTACAGTCAATCCATAACTCAAGTTATAAGATTTTGATGAAAAATATTTTGTATTAGATGGAGATTACCTTTTTATTCTAGATTTAGATGATTTCTCTTTGAAATTTGCAGCAAATTGAGTGGGAATTTGATTTAGTTTGAGGAAGCCATTATTTTTCTTTTCGTTTTTACTGTAAGAAGGTTTTAAGAAGAAGAAGATGCAAATTACGTACAACTTTTTTTTTCCTCACCAGAAGGATCTAGAGAATGGGCTTTGGATCCCATCCAAATTCTTTAAGCCCAAATAAAACATTAGAAAAAGAAAGAAAGTTGTATACATGTTTCCACTTAATTTAACACTATATGCATATAGCAATTCATTTTCAAGCCAAATAAAATGCATACGCTAATTTGTTTTAAAATAAAATAGTTAATGTGACAAAATGAAATTTATTTTAATAATAAAAAGTTGTTTTAACAATAAAACACCATTTTTAACAATATTTAACAATTTATACAATTTTAGTGTAAAAACGCTATTTTTAAGATATAACTTGTTCAAAAATTATTCTCTTAGTCAAATAAATTGTAATAAATCATTCTAATACTTTTAAAACAACAAAATAATATTTTAACACAATATTTCATCTTTTATTTTAATAAAGACATGTTTTCTTTATATTTTTTCTCTTATATTCCGTAAATGGATAATATTAGCAATAATTACCAATATTAACACAATGACTTAATTAAAATACAGTACATGACTAATTTCACTTCAATACCTCAAAATAAAGTTTTTAAAACTTTATTTCCATCAATTTGGATTTATTTCAACAACTAATGTTGAAATACATCACTTGGTAAATTTATTAACTCAAATTTACCTAAATTCCAATATTTTCCATTCTGACTCGATAAATAGCTAACATCATTTATTTTCAACCCAATTTCACAAATAAGATATTCTAAGCTTATTTTGATTCATTTATATTTATTCCAACCATCAATATGTTAAAATAACATCTTATGAGATAAATTAGCTCATATAAATTCAAAACCTAAGTTTTATTCATCAAAACATTGTTTATATAAAATAAACAATATTAACTCACCTTTCATTCCTCCAATCCTTTTATAATAATAATATTAAATTATATTTACATTATAATTTAATATTAATGGTAATCTCTAAAATTCGAGTTGTTACAGACTCCCCTCCTTAATAAAATTGCGTCCTCGTAATTTCTAGAGGAAATCTGTATTCAACACACTTTATGTCATCAAGCAAAGGAAATTTAGATAGATTAAAATGGAAATTTTTTACCATTGGAGTGAGAAGATAAGAAACCAGGATACGATCGCTCGATGAATTCTTTGGTTTCCCAAGTGCAGTCATTGTTATTATCGGACCATTGAATCTTCACGAGCGGGACACTCTTGTTCCAAAGACGTCTAGTCTTCGAAGCAAGAACTCTCAGAGGATGTTGCACGTAAGATAGATCAGGAGAGACTTTCAGCTTTTCTAAAGCATGAGTATCAAGCACGGATTCTGGATCTCGTAGACACTTCCTTAACTGAGAAATCTGGAATACATCGTGAACTCCAAAAAACTGATCGGGAAGTGCTACGCGATAAGCAACCGGACCGATACGCTCTATAATAGGAAATGGCCCAATATAGCATGGTGCCAATTTCCCGATCTGGCTAAAGCGTACCACTCCTTTCAGAGGAGAATCTCGAATAAAAAAAGGTCACCCAAGGAGAATTCAAGAGGCCTCCTACGGTTGTCCGCATAGGATTTCTGGCGACTCTGTGCCTCTTTCATTCTCTCACGAATAAGATGGATCATCTCAGATGATTCTCGAATAGATACAGGGCCTAAAATAAGCTTTTACCCCCACTCAAGCCAACAAGATGTAGAACGACATGGCCTTCCATATAAGGCTTCAAAAGGAGTCATACCGATAGAAGATTGGTAGCTATTATTATAAGCAAACTCAACAAGAGGAAGATGATCCTCCCAGCTACAACCAAAATCCAAGATACAAGCACAAAGCAAGTCTTCCAAAATACGGTTCACTTGTTCAGTCTGTCCATCAGACTGTGGGTGATAAGTTGTGCTAAGATTAAGCTTCGTACCTAAAGCTTGCTGGAGACTCTGCCAAAAGTGACTCGTGAAAAGAGGATCACGATCACACACAATAGATGAAGGGACACCGTGCAATCGCACGATCTCCTTAATATATAGCTTCGATAAAAGAGACGCAGTCCTGTTCGACTTAATAGGAATAAAATGTGCGGACTTGGTGAGACGGTCCACAACAACCCAAATACTGCTATGGCCTGACCTCGAACGAGGTAAGCCATCAATGAAATCCATCGAAATTTAATCCCATTTCCACAACGGAACCTCTAAAGGCTAAAGAAGACCGGATGGCCGCTGATGCTCGGCCTTAATAAGCTGACAAGTTATGCAATTACCTACATAACTTGCGACATCACGCTTCATGCCTTCCCAATAATAAAGGTGACGCATATCGGCATACATCTTACTGCTGCCAGGATGAATAGTATACTTAGAACGGTGACACTCAGCTAGAATGTCCTGCCTAAATTCTGGAATAGAAGGCACGATTAGATGGTTCTTCTTTCGAAGACACCCATGAATATCGATGCTGAAATCCCTCAACTCAATGTCATCATGGATTTAGACCTATACTTATGAATAAGAGCAGATATATCGGAGTCTTGTCGCTGAGCCTCGATAATCCGATCTAGAAGAGTAGGACGAGCTTCCATGCTATATAATAGAATAGGAGAGTTGGATGTGGAAGCACGATCACGAATATCACACATGGAAAGAGTCTCAAGAACTTTCCATTCTGCAATCATCATGGAAACCATTACTGAATGCTTGCGACTCAAAGCATCAGCTACTCGATTACCCTTCCCTGGGGTATACTGAATATCAATATCATATGAGGCGAGAAATTCAAGCCAACGCTGCTGCCTCATATTAAGCTCCTTCTGAGTGAATAGATATTTCAAAGACTTATGGTCAGTAAAAAGAATGAAGTGCTCTCCCAAAAGATAATGACGCCAAATCCTCAAAGAAAAGACTATGGCTGCAAGCTCTAAATCATGGGTAGCGTACCGAACCTCATTCGGAAGCAATTGCCTAGAAGCATAGGAAACTACCCGATCTTTCTGCATCAGAACAGCACCGAGGCCACTATGACTGGCATCAGTATAAACGATAAGATCTTGGTTCCCTTCAGGAACCACAAGGACGGGAGCATTAGTGAGAAGCTCCTTCAATTTCTAAAAAGAAGCCTCACACTTATCGGACCAAATGAATCGAACACCTTTCTTCGTAAGGCTAGTCAATGAAAGCACGATACGGGAAAAGTCTTTGATGAAACATCGGTATTAACCAGCCAAATCCAGAAAACTACGAATCTCGTAAACATTTTCAGGTGTAACGACCCAGAATTTTTAGAAATTAAAATTTGAATATTTAATTTATTTTAAATATTAATAAGTGAATTTATAAGTCAAATAAATTTTTATTTGAATTATTGGATTTAATTGGATTATTAAATCGATAATTTAATATGTTAAATTATGGAAATAATTGAAAATATAGTTAAATATGATTGAAAATGATTTGTAAAATTTTATTTTATCATATGGAAGTTAGAACGATATTTTAGAACTTTTAAAATCGAATTAAAAGTTAATTTGTGAAAATTGAATATTTTAATATTTAAATCGACTAGTGAAAATAGTCAATTTTTGAACAGTCTCAGAATTGAACGAAACCAGTTCCATTGGATCCGTAATATTTAGTTATTACCGGATTTCAATTTTCGTATCAATCGGAGTTATCGTTTGATCGTGGCAGCTCGAAACGCATCGATTTATTTTTAATTTTAATTTGGCGAGTTAAAATAGCCATTTTTCAAAAAGTCTCGGATTTCGACGAAACTAGTTTCATCGGATCCGTAATGTGATATTATTGTATGGTTTCAAATTTCAAGTCAATTGGATTTACCGTTTGTCCGGTACAAATTAAAACGCCTAGAAATCGATTTAAATCGGTTTAATTTAAATTGAGCGTTTATAGCCATAACTCGCACAGATGTCCAAATTAGCTTCCGAAACCTGTTCCATTGTGTCCGGAACGCGGGATAAACCCGAGGTACGTCAGTTTCGGCGCGTAAATCGGAGTTCGGAATTTCCGGATGAATAGTGTCGTTCGTTCTCTTATAAATAGCACCACTCTCTTCATAATTTGATAAAAAAATAACCCTAACCCTAATTTTTTTAACCTAGCCGCCACTTATACAATGTATGGCCAGAAAACACCCACATTCATTCATCAATCTCTCTCAATCCGTAAAGAATTACGCGAAGTGTTCAACACGGAAGTCGTAGAGCACGACGAGAGCTTCGATTCCATACGGTGATGATCGGAAATGGTGCAACGGAGAGGGAGCTAGGAGGGGCCGAACCTGCAGATTTTCGCACGCGTTTCTATGCAGTGGGGGTGGCCGAGCTCCACCAGGGTTGGGCCGAGCATAGGGGGGTTCGAGAGCTTCGTCATGGCGGTGTTGTGATCGAGTTTCGTCGAGTGATCGCGATGGAAATTGGAACCCTAGTTGGACGTGAATGGGTTCTCTTGCGTTCGTGAGTTACTGTAAGGTGTGCGTGAGGGAGGGAAGAAGCATATGCACGGTCAAGATTGCAAGGTGATGGATCCTGTGGCTATGGTTTAGTTTGGTATAAAATTAGTTAAGTTTATGTTGTAATTTATATAAATAAATACGTGTAACTTCAAAAATGCATAACTTTTTCATACGAGGTCGAAAAAATGCAAACTCAGTTGCGTTGGAATCGTATGGACGAGCACTACGCGATGGAGTTGGTTTGGAGTCGTTTGGAGTTAGTGAGAATTTTGGGTAAAATTAAACGTCCGTTTAATTTTATTCGAAATAAATCGCTAAAACGGAATATAAAATCAAGGTGAGAACTTCTCACTCAATCGAATCAGTTTCAATTTTATTTTAAATAGTTAGATTTAAAATATTTGAATGCATGTTTGAATGTTGATTGATATCTATTGATTGTTAAAATAGACATTATACGCCGTTAGTAAGCGGATGTTATTTATTAAAAAAATATATCGCGAATATTTCATAAACAGTGAAATTGGTATTATATATAGTAGCAATATATATATATTGGCATATGTATATATTGGAGTTATTGATTTTCCGCATTTTTTGTTTAGCGGATGAGACCTTATTACGCCGTTATTAAGCGGATAATATTTAATAAGAACATATACCGCGATAATTTCGTACTGGAGCGAAATTGGTATTGTGCTAATGTTTTTGGATGCAGGAAAACAGGTTGGAGGGATCCAATAGGATTCCTCAACAGTTTTTATTTAATTTCAGATATTTTGATATTTGATGGATTTTCATATTGATATATGATATCGTTGTAGTCGTGATTGACTATTTGGTGTGTAGCATCATTGGACCCAAATTTTGGGATTTTAAAATGATTATAAAGTGATTTTTGAAAATATACTATATTTTTAGAATTGATCCATTTTAAATAAATAAACGTTATAATTTTTAATGTTATAAAAATTATGATTTTTGTGAAATACAGTTAAAAACTGATTTTTGAGAATATGATGCTATTGATTTTATAAAATAGTTTAATCGAGATATTTTAGAATTTTTGTGAACAGTTTAAATATAGGATTTATAAAATTTAATTATTTTATGAATCAAAATGGTGAAATAATAAAGGAGATTAAAGACGTTTTAAAAGGATAATATAAATTGATTTATATTAAGAGATTTATAAATGGATATTTATAAATTGAAATATGGACATTTTAAAACGAGTTTTTATAAGTGTTTGAATGAAGTGAAAATGAATTTCATAATTGAATGGAATTTATAGAATTTTATACGGTGAAGTTATAAATGGAATTTTATAAGCAGTAAGTTTATAAAATTTATTAAGTTATTAAAATAATGAATTTTGGATAAATAATTGAATCTTATAAGTTATAAGATTTATAATTATGAAGTTAAAAGAACGATTTTTGTAAAATAATCGTTTTATAAGTATTTAACTTATAATATGAACTTTTAGTTTATAATTGAGTTATAAACTGGAATAGGTTAATAAAGGAATTTATAAAAAGGAAGTTTTTATAAATAAATAGAAATGGAATTTATAAACGTTGTTTTATAAATTTGCAAATGATTTATTTTGACAAGAAAATTTGTTGAAACCTATTAATGGAGTTATATTCACATTTTTGAATAGTGAATAATCCTTTGAATTAAAATGAATAAAAGGATGAAATTGTTAATGAAGTATATTCACGTTTTTGAATAGTGAATAAGATGTTAAAGAAATTGTTTTGAATGTGATATTTGAAATAGAATTAAAACGATCGGACAATGTTTTAAAATGTGTTGAGATTCGAAACCATAGATTTCAACATTTATTGTTGAAATAGACGTTTTCTAGAAATAGAAGGAGATGATGGACTATAACACTGTTGTTATAGTAAATGATTTCCGAAAGGAAATGTTTTGTATAGTATTGGGATTTATATATCTATTTAATTTCGAATCCCTATACTAGTGAATTTGGGTTGTCGTAACGATGTTTTACGTAACATTCGTTTTGGCCCAAATAAATATGTTTAAGAGAATGATTTCCTTAAAGAATGAAATATATACTTATTTTTGATTTAAGTATATTGAATATTTTCCAAGTGTTGAAAATAAATAAAATTTGTGAATTACTTATGAATAAATAAGTATGGAAATGTTTTCCAATATAAAGTGAATATTTTGAGAATTTATCTTTTTGAAGATAAATTGAAAAGAAAATTGAAATGAATAATTGAAATCGAATACTTATTGATATTTTGGAATTATAAATTCACTAAGGAATTTATAAAGAAAGTGGAATTGGTTTAAAAAATAAATATTGATTTATTTTTGAAGTATGAAATAATATATCTTGTAAAGATATTTTGAAAAATAAATAATTTGGAAAATTATTTGGAATCTGGTGATGTGTGCATATCAATTGATAGTTCAATAACCGACTATCAATATTTCCCTTTGAATGGGTAATTGATGTGATTTGTTTGAATGTGAATGCTACACTTATTTTTGAATAAGCGCTCACTATTCGGGTTAACCGGGAAAGGACCATGGGGTCGTATAACCCATTCCGAATATGTGATACGTCGTTATAATTGCATTGAAGATCGGTGTTGAAGACCCGGTATTTGCGAGAGCGATAGGATGACCTGTCGATTTACTCTGCACCGAGTAGCTACGGTATAGAGTTCTCCATATGTGATGGTGAATCCGATCAGGATTGTGAATATCCGGATTGCAAGGACTTCTTTGTAAGTGCCTTCGGTTTTGTTCGAGCCCGGAACAGACTTGTATGGATTGTGTGTCTGACATTACAAGTTGAGATATAAAGCCGATTTCATTCAAATATATTTCTGTTGGTGGCGAAGAATTTATTCTTTTAGCTTAACACCCTTCTCTGAGACGTACGAGCTCAGAGGTTATATAGTTGAAGTTATCAGCGATATATTCCCAATTTGGTAATGTGATATGCTGAGTGATGCTGAAATGATCATTGTGTTGATTATTGTGATAGGATCGTTTATTTGATCGTCTATCTTGGTGATCATTGTGTTGATCATTTGTTGACCCAAAGCATGGCTTTTGTATAAAGTATGTTTTTGTGGACGTGACTTCGTCGAACCTCACACCCCGGAAATGGTCAAAACAGGAAAGATGCAGCAAGGTTATGAGGGGTAGCACCCTTTAGGGTATGTACATTTCCTTCTGGATAGAGGTGGTATCATGGTATGGAGCCCAGATATTTAACCTATGTGGTTACTACGAATTTATTACTTTGTGGTTGTTGGTTTTCGGGATCCCGTGAGAAAGGTCGTTTACGATCGGGGAATGGCGTGCTCGTGTCAGTAGTTACCCAGTTAGGGGTAACCCGGCCTTGTGTTGGCAGAGTTCCGGTTTGGTTCTCGGGGATGTCTTTCCAGAGGCATTCTCATGTGGCAATGGGAAGTTCCTTGGCCTGACCATTTGTTGGAAATCCAAAGAAACAATGCGTGACTTGTACGGTTTTAGTTGTATAACCTGCTATGGAATGTGGCGGTAACCTGCTATTGAACATAGTTAGCTATAGTAGGCATACGATAATGGTCGTATGTTGGCTAAGATTTATATTCTACTTTCAAAATGAATTTTTCCTCTACACTATGCACTAGTAATAATATCAAATGTTATTTTAAATGCGTATCAAGCATCTTTGACTATCATAAGGAGAAATCTCCTCCGATTCTGCGTTTGCATGTGTGTGTGTGCGGGAGGCCTTATGGTAGTCTCATTTTCAAAAGCATTGCGAATTGAAATAAAAATATTCTTCTATTTTTGATTTTAAAGATAAATAAACTGTTTTGAGTTCTCACACCAGTCACATGACTGACTTGGAGTTTATTGTTTTCCTTCCTAAACTCTGGGTGCCCACCAATTTTCATACGGGCAGTTAAGAGTTAGGTTTATCAGGATATTCTGGATATTCTGGAGTTGCTGGAGGCAAGCTGGATGGCATGGCGTATTATTTATATAGTATTTCTTTTTCCGCTGCACTATTTGTTGTTGTTGTACACTCTGATGATATGATGTAATGAAAAGTGATGTAATGTAATAACTGATATAGTTCTTTGTTTAAAGATTATTCATTTATTATTATATGTTGTTCCGCTGCGAATTGTGAGATTCTGATGTGATTCTGTTGTTTTATGTTCCGTTCTATTTTAAAATCATGTTCTATTTTTCTTTCCCCTTCTATGTTCTCTATTTCACTTTTTCTTCTATTTTAAAATTTTCTATCTTCTTTTCCCTATCTAAATTTTCTATCGTTTTCTTTTTCTTTTCTTAAATTCTTTTTAAAAACCCTCAGTGTTCGGTTTTCCGTCGTTCGATTCCTCGGCAGTCGATAAAGTAAGTGTCGATGTCGAATTTTCGGAAGACGAAGAATCGTGTCCTGACAATGTGGTATCAGAGCTTATGGTTAAGCGACAACCATGGTTCTGTTGGGTATAATTCATTAGAGATAGAGTCAGTAGTACTCTAGAATGAGTTTGAGTGTAATAATAGCTATGAGAGCGTATTTGTTAGTGAATAAAAATTGTTTTGTATTGTGTTGACTCATCGGTTGATTGTTTATAGATTTCGGTCGATGTAGTCTAGCTAACTATCATAGAAAGTGGTTTCTAAACCCTTAAACAAGATAAATCGACACAATATTGATTTTAAAATTGGGTAAATGAAATAATTTTACCTAAGTATATTTTGTATATGAAGGAATAATTTTTCAAAATTATTAAAGTGTATATAAGTTGATTGTTTAGTTGTTTGAATAATCTAAATAAAAGAATTATTGTATAAGCAAATGAATTATAAGAGTTAAATTATAATTAAAGTGATTTACAATTGTGAAATAAAACTTATATATGTAAGAAGTGAAACTAATGGATATATATATATAAATGTGAGTTGAAATAAAAAAAACGAATTTAAAGTTAAATGGAAATTTACTTTAGAAATGGAAATATAACTTAAGTGATATGGAATGAAGTTGATATTAGTATCAAAGTAAATTAATAAAATTAAGTGATAAATGTGAACTTGAGTTATATAAATGAAATTCAATTTTGAAATTGAATTGAATTAATGGATTAAATGTAAATCAATTAAATGTAAATTTAAGTTGATGTGAAATATGAATTTAAGTGTTAATTCATTAAAATCTAATGATATTAGAAAGTTGAATAATTGAATGAAAATCAATTAAATTAAACCAATTGTAAGCAAAGGAATTTGGTTGTAATTAATATACATTGATTGTTATATGATTGTTAGTTGATTGTATATAATTCATTAAGTGTTAATGAAATTGATTTAATAAAATTGGAAGCTAAAGTAATTGAAATTCAATTGGAAGTTAAGTGAAACTTAAATAAAATTGAATTTGATTTGAAAGTGAACCAACTTGAATATGAATTCGTGAATGTAAACTAAGTGAAAATGAATGTTAGTAAATTCCAACATTAATGAATCAAATATGATTAAATTGACAACTCAATTCATTGAATATTAATGAGAATATAAATGAATATTGATTTGGTTATGGATGATAGTTGGTTGATGTTTGCATTTGTTGTTTTGTTTCATTTGCTATGTTGACATATATAGTTATTATGTTACTATATGTTGTATATTGATACTATTGTCATATATGCATGTTCTCATGTTGTTTGTTGAGTGATTAGTAGGTGTGGATCGCGTTTGCTTCGCATTTGGAGCTCGCTTTTGCGCTATATTAGCCGTATATGCTTGCTAATAAAATATAAGGTACATATCTCGGATTACATACCGTACTTTTACACTTTTTTCCCTGCGGGATGCCTCATTACTTGATGAGATGTATATTTGTGATATATATACTGTCATTTTTTTTTTCGGATCGAGCCGCGCAAAGGAGACTATGGCGAATTTTTCCGAAAATTTAAGGCGTTAGAAAAAATTTGAGAAAGTTGGAAAATTTTGAAAACTATAAACTTTGATTTGGAATTGAAAGTTAAACAATAGTAATTGTTTTTGAAAAGATAACTAAGCATGATTTGGAAAACTTAGTAAAGTATTGTAAGAAGTTTAACTATGAATTTTGAAAAATTAATAGATTCTGCAACTTTTCTTACTTATAATTTCGAGGACGAAATTCTTTTAAGTGGGGAAGATTGTAACGACCCAGAATTTTTAGAAATTAAAATTTGAATATTTAATTTATTTTAAATATTAATAAGTGAATTTATAAGTCAAATAAATTTTTATTTGAATTATTGGATTTAATTGGATTATTAAATCGATAATTTAATATGTTAAATTATGGAAATAATTGAAAATATAGTTAAATATGATTGAAAATGATTTGTAAAATTTTATTTTATCATATGGAAGTTAGAACGATATTTTAGAACTTTTAAAATCGAATTAAAAGTTAATTTGTGAAAATTGAATATTTTAATATTTAAATCGACTAGTGAAAATAGTCAATTTTTGAACAGTCTCAGAATTGAACGAAACCAGTTCCATTGGATCCGTAATAGTTAGTTATTACCGGATTTCAATTTTCGTATCAATCGGAGTTATCGTTGATCGTGGCAGCTCGAAACGCATCGATTTATTTTTAATTTTAATTTGGCGAGTTAAAATAGCCATTTTTCAAAAAGTCTCGGATTTCGACGAAACCAGTTTCATCGGATCCGTAATGTGATATTATTGTATGGTTTCAAATTTCAAGTCAATTGGATTTACCGTTTGTCCGGTACAAATTAAAACGCCTAGAAATCGATTTAAATCGGTTTAATTTAAATTGAGCGTTTATAGCCATAACTCGCACAGATGTCCGAATTAGCTTCCGAAACCTGTTCCATTATGTCCGAAACGTGGGATAAACCCTAGGTACGTCAGTTTCGGCGCGTAAATCGGAGTTCGGAATTTCCGGATGAATAGTGTCGTTCGTTCTCTTATAAATAGCACCACTCTCTTCATAATTTGATAAAAAAATAACCCTAACCCTAATTTTTTTAACCTAGCCGCCACTTATACAATGTATGGCCAGAAAACACCCACATTCATTCATCAATCTCTCTCAATCCGTAAAGAATTACGCGAAGTGTTCAACACGGAAGTCGTAGAGCACGACGAGAGCTTCGATTCCATACGGTGATGATCGGAAATGGTGCAACGGAGAGGGAGCTAGGAGGGGCCGAACCTGCAGATTTTCGCACGCGTTTCTATGCAGTGGGGGTGGCCGAGCTCCACCAGGGTTGGGCCGAGCATAGGGGGGTTCGAGAGCTTCGTCATGGCGGTGTTGTGATCGAGTTTCGTCGAGTGATCGCGATGGAAATTGGAACCCTAGTTGGACGTGAATGGGTTCTCTTGCGTTCGTGAGTTACTGTAAGGTGTGCGTGAGGGAGGGAAGAAGCATATGCACGGTCAAGATTGCAAGGTGATGGATCCTGTGGCTATGGTTTAGTTTGGTATAAAATTAGTTAAGTTTATGTTGTAATTTATATAAATAAATACGTGTAACTTCAAAAATGCATAACTTTTTCATACGAGGTCGAAAAAATGCAAACTCAGTTGCGTTGGAATCGTATGGACGAGCACTACGCGATGGAGTTGGTTTGGAGTCGTTTGGAGTTAGTGAGAATTTTGGGTAAAATTAAACGTCCTATTCGAAATAAATCGCTAAAACGGAATATAAAATCAAGGTGAGAACTTCTCACTCAATCGAATCAGTTTCGATTTTATTTTAAATAGTTAGATTTAAAATATTTGAATGCATGTTTGAATGTTGATTGATATCTATTGATTGTTAAAATAGACATTATACGCCGTTAGTAAGCGGATGTTATTTATTAAAAACATATACCGCGAATATTTCATAAACAGTGAAATTGGTATTATATATAGTAGCAATATATATATATTGGCATATGTATATATTGGAGTTATTGATTTCCCGCATTTTTTGTTTAGCGGATGAGACCCTATTACGTCGTTATTAAGCGGATAATATTTAATAAGAACATATACCGCGATAATTTCGTACTGGAGCGAAATTGGTATTGTGCTAATGTTTTTGGATGCAGGAAAACAGGTTGGAGGGATCCAACAGGATTCCTCAACAGTTTTTATTTAATTTCAGATATTTTGATATTTGATGGATTTTCATATTGATATATGATATCGTTGTAGTCGTGATTGACTATTTGGTGTGTAGCATCATTGGACCCAAATTTTGGGATTTTAAAATGATTATAAAGTGATTTTTGAAAATATACTATATTTTTAGAATTGATCCATTTTAAATAAATAAACGTTATAATTTTTAATGTTATAAAAATTATGATTTTTGTGAAATACAGTTAAAAACTGATTTTTGAGAATATGATGCTATTGATTTTATAAAATAGTTTAATCGAGATATTTTAGAATTTTTGTGAACAGTTTAAATATAGGATTTATAAAATTTAATTATTTTATGAATCAAAATGGTGAAATAATAAAGGAGATTAAAGACGTTTTAAAAGGATAATATAAATTGATTTATATTAAGAGATTTATAAATGGATATTTATAAATTGAAATATGGACATTTTAAAACGAGTTTTTATAAGTGTTTGAATGAAGTGAAAATGAATTTCATAATTGAATGGAATTTATAGAATTTTATACGGTGAAGTTATAAATGGAATTTTATAAGCAGTAAGTTTATAAAATTTATTAAGTTATTAAAATAATGAATTTTGGATAAATAATTGAATCTTATAAGTTATAAGATTTATAATTATGAAGTTAAAAGAACAATTTTTGTAAAATAATCGTTTTATAAGTATTTAACTTATAATATGAACTTTTAGTTTATAATTGAGTTATAAACTGGAATAGGTTAATAAAGGAATTTATAAAAAGGAAGTTTTTATAAATAAATAGAAATGGAATTTATAAACGTTGTTTTATAAATTTGCAAATGATTTATTTTGACAAGAAAATTTGTTGAAACCTATTAATGGAGTTATATTCACATTTTTGAATAGTGAATAATCCTTTGAATTAAAATGAATAAAAGGATGAAATTGTTAATGAAGTATATTCACGTTTTTGAATAGTGAATAAGATGTTAAAGAAATTGTTTTGAATGTGATATTTGAAATAGAATTAAAACGATCGGACAATGTTTTAAAATGTGTTGAGATTCGAAACCATAGATTTCAACATTTATTGTTGAAATAGACGTTTTCTAGAAATAGAAGGAGATGATGGACTATAACACTGTTGTTATAGTAAATGATTTCCGAAAGGAAATGTTTTGTATAGTATTGGGATTTATATATCTATTTAATTTCGAATCCCTATACTAGTGAATTTGGGTTGTCGTAACGATGTTTTACGTAACATTCGTTTTGGCCCAAATAAATATGTTTAAGAGAATGATTTCCTTAAAGAATGAAATATATACTTATTTTTGATTTAAGTATATTGAATATTTTCCAAGTGTTGAAAATAAATAAAATTTGTGAATTACTTATGAATAAATAAGTATGGAAATGTTTTCCAATATAAAGTGAATATTTTGAGAATTTATCTTTTTGAAGATAAATTGAAAAGAAAATTGAAATGAATAATTGAAATCGAATACTTATTGATATTTTGGAATTATAAATTCACTAAGGAATTTATAAAGAAAGTGGAATTGGTTTAAAAAATAAATATTGATTTATTTTTGAAGTATGAAATAATATATCTTGTAAAGATATTTTGAAAAATAAATAATTTGGAAAATTATTTGGAATCTGGTGATGTGTGCATATCAATTGATAGTTCAATAACCGACTATCAATATTTCCCTTTGAATGGGTAATTGATGTGATTTGTTTGAATGTGAATGCTACACTTATTTTTGAATAAGCGCTCACTATTCGGGTTAACCGGGAAAGGACCATGGGGTCGTATAACCCATTCCGAATATGTGATACGTCGTTATAATTGCATTGAAGATCGGTGTTGAAGACCCGGTATTTGCGAGAGCGATAGGATGACCTGTCGATTTACTCTGCACCGAGTAGCTACGGTATAGAGTTCTCCATATGTGATGGTGAATCCGATCAGGATTGTGAATATCCGGATTGCAAGGACTTCTTTGTAAGTGCCTTCGGTTTTGTTCGAGCCCGGAACAGACTTGTATGGATTGTGTGTCTGACATTACAAGTTGAGATATAAAGCCGATTTCATTCAAATATATTTCTGTTGGTGGCGAAGAATTTATTCTTTTAGCTTAACACCCTTCTCTGAGACGTACGAGCTCAGAGGTTATATAGTTGAAGTTATCAGCGATATATTCCCAATTTGGTAATGTGATATGCTGAGTGATGCTGAAATGATCATTGTGTTGATTATTGTGATAGGATCGTTTATTTGATCGTCTATCTTGGTGATCATTGTGTTGATCATTTGTTGACCCAAAGCATGGCTTTTGTATAAAGTATGTTTTTGTGGACGTGACTTCGTCGAACCTCACACCCCGGAAATGGTCAAAACAGGAAAGATGCAGCAAGGTTATGAGGGGTAGCACCCTTTAGGGTATGTACATTTCCTTCTGGATAGAGGTGGTATCATGGTATGGAGCCCAGATATTTAACCTATGTGGTTACTACGAATTTATTACTTTGTGGTTGTTGGTTTTCGGGATCCCGTGAGAAAGGTCGTTTACGATCGGGGAATGGCGT
This sequence comes from Allium cepa, assembly GCA_030765085.1. NCBI lineage: Eukaryota > Viridiplantae > Streptophyta > Magnoliopsida > Asparagales > Amaryllidaceae > Allium > Allium cepa. The sequence continues at coordinate 961,703,717 of CM060932.1, read as the reverse complement.
GCTCGTGTCAGTAGTTACCCAGTTAGGGGTAACCCGGCCTTGTGTTGGCAGAGTTCCGGTTTGGTTCTCGGGGATGTCTTTCCAGAGGCATTCTCATGTGGCAATGGGAAGTTCCTTGGCCTGACCATTTGTTGGAAATCCAAAGAAACAATGCGTGACTTGTACGGTTTTAGTTGTATAACCTGCTATGGAATGTGGCGGTAACCTGCTATTGAACATAGTTAGCTATAGTAGGCATACGATAATGGTCGTATGTTGGCTAAGATTTATATTCTACTTTCAAAATGAATTTTTCCTCTACACTATGCACTAGTAATAATATCAAATGTTATTTTAAATGCGTATCAAGCATCTTTGACTATCATAAGGAGAAATCTCCTCCGATTCTGCGTTTGCATGTGTGTGTGTGCGGGAGGCCTTATAGTAGTCTCATTTTCAAAAGCATTGCGAATTGAAATAAAAATATTCTTCTATTTTTGATTTTAAAGATAAATAAACTGTTTTGAGTTCTCACACCAGTCACATGACTGACTTGGAGTTTATTGTTTTCCTTCCTAAACTCTGGGTGCCCACCAATTTTCACACGGGCAGTTAAGAGTTAGGTTTATCAGGATATTCTGGATATTCTGGAGTTGCTGGAGGCAAGCTGGATGGCATGGCGTATTATTTATATAGTATTTCTTTTTCCGCTGCACTATTTGTTGTTGTTGTACACTCTGATGATATGATGTAATGAAAAGTGATGTAATGTAATAACTGATATAGTTCTTTGTTTAAAGATTATTCATTTATTATTATATGTTGTTCCGCTGCGAATTGTGAGATTCTGATGTGATTCTGTTGTTTTATGTTCCGTTCTATTTTAAAATCATGTTCTATTTTTCTTTCCCCTTCTATGTTCTCTATTTCACTTTTTCTTCTATTTTAAAATTTTCTATCTTCTTTTCCCTATCTAAATTTTCTTTCTTTTTCTTTTTCTTTTCTTAAATTCTTTTTAAAAACCCTCAGTGTTCGGTTTTCCGTCGTTCGATTCCTCGGCAGTCGATAAAGTAAGTGTCGATGTCGAATTTTCGGAAGACGAAGAATCGTGTCCTGACAATAGGCCTCTTCCAACTCTGAATAGCCTCGATCTTAGAAGGATCAATGGAAATACCTTTTGAAGATACAACATGGCCTAAGAACTTCACTTGCTTTTCCCAGAAGTGACACTTAGAAAGTTTTTCTTTGAGTTGATGCTTTCGAAGAGTACTCAAAACAATTCTAAGATGTCTAGCATGGTCCTCTTCGGACTTGGAATATACAAGAATGTCATCAATGAAAACAAGCACGAACTTATCGAGACATTCTCGAAATACTCGATTCATAAGATCGACAAAGTAGGCAGGTGCATTCATAAATCCGAACAGCATGACGAGCCACTCATAAGAACCATAGCGAGTGCGGAATGCGATGAGAGAATACTATCTTTCGTGACTCGGAGCTGATGAAAACCAGTGGCAAGGTCTAACTGTGAAAAGACCTTAGCACCACTTAATTGATCGAACATGTCGTCAATCCTCGGTAAAGGATAACGATTCTTGATGGTTAACTAATTAAGCTTGCGATAGTCGACGCAAAGTCTAAGAGTCCCATCGGACTTCTTCACGAATACTACCGTGGCTCCCTACGGTGAAGAACTCGAACGAATGAAATGCTTGGCTTCAAGCTCGAGAAGTTGCTTTTTGAGTTCCTCATTCTCTCGTGTAGACATCCTTGTGGGAGGACGATTAACTGGCTGCGCGCCGCGAACAAGATTGATACAGAACTCAATAGCTCTCTTAGGAGGTAAACCAGAAACGGGCTCGAATAAATCTGAAAAGTCGCAAATGATAGGAATACGGGATACAGCGTCGTCATCATCTCGAGAATAAAGGGCAAATAAAGAAGCCATGGAATCACAATCGGAATCACGAAGCGAAAGAGATAACTGATTAGAAGAATTAGGATGTCGAATATATAAACTCTCTCCAAACATAAAATCCTGGCCTCGTATCGAACTAGCCAGTCCATTCCCAATATCATATCAAATCTAAGAAAAGGAATAACGTGCAGATTCGCACAGAAAGAAAAGCCACAAATCAAAATCTCAACATCATCACAAAGCAAACTAAGAGTTGCATATCCTCTGATAGGATTCGCAATCCATAAATAAGTAAGCATGTAAGAAACATCTAACTGCAAAGCATCAACGAGTTCTTTCGATACGAATGAGTGAGATGCACCTGTATCGAAAGCACTCGAATATAACGATCATGGAATTTAATAGAACCCTCTAAAACAGAAGAGGAAGTACCTCTAGACTGAGCAGTACGTCTAGAGGTAGTAGCCACACCAAGATGACCCTGACGAGAACCCTTCTCCTTTTTGGGACAAGCTGAAACCAAATGTCCCTCCTTCTTACAATAAAGACAACGCTTAGGCTTGGGACACTCCCTCACTGGATGGTCAGGTGCACTACAATTGAAGCACGCAAAAGGCTTAGTTGAAGGAGTAGACTGAGACTGAGAAGAAGATCCCCTATGTTTCTTCTTCTTACTGGGATGGAACAGCTTCGGCTTGCGGAAAAACTTCTTCTTATTCACGTTTCCTTGAACATTACCCTCATCATCACTATCTTTCTCCTTCTCAACCGCTTCAAGCTGAAGGTCCGCATCCACAAGCTTTTCAAAGGTAAGCTCAAGGCGAAGCATGAGGGACTTCTTCAGATATTTCTTAAGCCCGGAGACGAACTTAAGATTCTTCTTATAAGGAGTAGAGATGTGCTCGAGACCATATTAAGACAAGGCTTCAAAGGATGCAACATATTCAGAAACGGTCGATTTCCTTGTTTGAAATCAAGGAAACGTCGAGCAAGAATAGCCTTCTCGGATTCTGGAATAAACTTGAGTTCGAATCTCTCACGAAAATGATCCTACTCTAGAGTGGACTCATCAATCTCAGCAATAAGACGATCATACTAATGTAAAGCTCGTTCTTGCAACATACTAGATGCTACAAGGACTCGGTGATGACTAGAGATCTCCATACGACTAAAGATATGCTCACAAGAACTGAGCCACGCCTCAACATCTAAAATAGTCTCGGTGCCTTTAAAGATCTTGCCACCAAGATGTGTGAAGTCACTACACATGCATGCAAATGCGAATTTGCATGGAGGAGAAGAGTGAGCTAGAAACGGGAGGCTGGGTGCTCCGAATAAGCTCAAGGGTCTGATCGGTAGACATATGTACGCCTTCAGGACGAGAACCACTGGACGGTCCCGGCATCGAAGAGCGTCCTCTACCTCTACTTGACATAGCTAAAAGATAAGATAAGATAGGATTATTCACAGGGTAAATAGATATATTAGCAATTCAATGTAGAATTTAAGGAATACTACGGAATATAATTAACATTCCTAGACATATTCCTTTCTATCTACCCCAAAGGAATTACAAAGGGACACGAATCAAAATAAGGATAGGGACAAGGCAAGGTCAAGGTGAAATCTATCATGATTAAGGGATGATGTATATGGATGTATTATATCTGATGTATGGTATCTCGTATACTGTTCTGTGTATATTACATTATATTCTGAAACAATGCTCTGATACCAAGCTGTGATGCCCCACCCTGAGACCTACATTAGTAAAGAGAATTACTAAGTAATCATGTCTACTAATGAAGAGAGTAGGACTGGTTAAGGGCGACCATCATAGTAATATGTTAGTTAAGAGCTAAGCATGTCAATTTTGTCTTAATTTTTTTCTTTTTATTACTTCATAAGTAGTAGACACGCTTAGTTCCTAACTAATGCACACTATGGTGGATTCGGATCATTTTAGAAATAATGTAATATACATGCAGATAGAAAACATCAGTCATAGAACAGCAAACTCAGATCATAGTATATATATATAATACATACATCGCCATACATCTCCATAGTAATACATCATACATAACTAGCAAGGACTACTGAATCACATATACACCCATCCCACAAAATAATATGCAATAAGACGACATAAAAGCAGACGACTCTAAAAAAGACATCCAAGCCAAAATGATAAGTCCAACAAAAGCTATCAAGATGATCCAAGAAGTGAAGTAATCCAAACTAACCTGCAACTCGGTCTGACCCGAGTGAAAAAAACACGGGTTAGGCAAGCTAAACTTATCAATAGTAAGGATCTCAGTAATAAGCGAAAGGGTGAGAATCACTCCGTTGTTTCCACCGAAACGACATATTATTCATCGTATCATTCATAAGAAAGGGGACATCAATGATTCATCTATCTATTTCAAAGGAATTCAATAAGTAACATGCGTAAGGTTTCTCTTAAGGACATCTATAAGTATAGTGGATAAGGGATGAGAACCACAAAATAACTTCATAAAGAAACATCAAATCATCATAATCTATCATAAGAACTCATTAAGAGTTAAAGGCAATCATAACCAAAATCACCATATAGCATAATATAAATGTAGCCATATCATATTCAAGACCGTATCCAAATAACAACATCACAAAGAAGTGAAATCGAACATAGAAAACTTCATAGAAATTGCACGTGCTTTTCATCTTGACTAGTACTACTATTATTTGGTACCATACGTCATGACGACTTGGGGTCATTAACATCTTAGCATCGTGATCATCTTGGCTGACTATAGTCGAATATCGCGATGACACCCAAATCATAAAATCCGAGCAAAACATCATGATGATTGGAATCTAGTAATGACATCAAGAACATCAAATGATTCCAATCATATACTCGATTTGTAGTACTAATAACATCTTAAATGTATCACAACTTCTCGATAGGAACCCAATGGGTGTTAATGTACGTACCATACCATACATTCGCACCAATTGGTTTACTAATCGTAAGTCAATGCCACATTAGAAAACATCTATAAAAATCCAAATCAATATACACCGCCTCGTCTCATTGGCGAGTGTAAAGCACCCAACTCATTGTGTCTCATACTTTGATGAGTTTAAAGTGGCATCGAGACTTGTCTTATTTCATCGACAACTAAAAATCCATCTTAAACATCAAAACCATCATCAATTCATCATAAAAATCCCGCCTCATGTCCTCGGCAAGTAAAAATATCATAAAACAGTGCTTCAAAGCATATTCGACAGTGCAAGTCCGATATTAAGCAATTAGGCGAAAACACATGTCTCATACCATGTATTTTTTCCAAATCGTTTAATTCTCATTCTTATACGCTAAAAGTCATCGAAATAGGCTAAAATATATTTAGAATAATTTTATAGAGAAAACGAGATTTTCAATTTTTAGAGATTTTTAAATAAGTTATATAAGGGAAAATCCATTTATCAAATAGATTATCTATTTATAAAATACTTTTAAAAAACATATAATTGCTTAAAAACCCTTTAAAATGTCTTAAAAACATTTATTTAATTAACCATAATTTATAAATAATTTTCAGAAACTTATTCGAAAACAAAATCAATTAAAACAATCGAATTCTTCAAATATCGACATTTAGATTGAAATAGAATTTAAATAAATTTTAAATTATAAAAAATTTCCAAAATCAAGCCAATCCATTGTCGGATAAAAAGACTTAAACATTCATCATTAAAATTATTCAAACAATATTTAAAATCATCAAAATATGCAGTGAAACACTTAATGAAAGCGCAAATACGAGCAAAAGAATAATCTACCAAGCAATTGAGTTTTTGGCTGACTTTGGAGTGTAACTTGGGGTACCAACGCAATCCAGATTTCAGCCAAATTTTGCAATATCATACTATGACATGAGAACTATAACATAACAAAAATTTGGAGAAATTCGCAGCAAAATGAAAGAGTTATGATTTTTCGAACATAGCATTTTTCACCAAGCACAAAAAAACAAGATATTTTGCTGTTTTGAACCAAAGATTTTCTATAACACAACAATCCAAAATTCTATGAAAATTCCCGAAAACATTTTGAAATCAAACTATTACAAAATATCAAAAATTTGGGGCAATTAGCTGTAAACTGAAGAAGATATAATTTTTCTAAAATGATGTATTTTCGGCCAATACACAAAGATCAATTTTTGACCGATTTCAACCATTAATTTTCCAGATCAAAACTACTTCAAATTCATTGAAAATTTTCAGAAATAATTAACCTTCACGTAATGCGACATATCAAAAATTGAGGTTCATTGACTATAAACTGTAGAAGATATGATTTTTCTAAAATGATGTATTTTCGGCCAATAAACAGAGATTAATTTTTGGCCGATTCCAACCATTAATTTTCCAAATCAAAAAAAATCCAAATTCATTAAAAATTTCCAGTAATATTGTAAAATCCAAGTACTGCAACATATCAAAAATTTAGGTTCAGTGAATGTAAACTGAAGAAGATACGAATTTTTGAACATGGTGCTTTTTCAGCCAGCAAAAGAGAAAACCAATTCGATAAATTGAGCAATTCCATCAACAAATTGATAGAAAAATTTAATATTTTGTTAGCTTGTTGTAAGAAAACTCTTATCTTGCTTACCACTTGATTTAGTAAGATATAGCAGTGATTTGAGAGAAAGTTGATGACTTTTAGTGGAGGAATGATCCTTAGTAACCTGTAGAAGCTAGAAAAGACACATGCAAGATGAAATAAAACATTACAGTCAATGCATAACTCAAGTTCTAAGATTTTTATGAAAAATCTTTTGTGTTAGATGGAGATTACCTTTTCATTCTAGATTTAGATGATTTCTCTTTGAAATTTTCAGCAACTTGAGTGGGAATTTGATTTAGTTTGAGGAAGCCATTATTTTTCTTTTTGTTTTTACTGTAAGAAGATTTTAGGAAGAAGAAGATGCAAATTACATACAACTTTCTTTTTTTTCCCCACCAGAAGGATCTAGAGAATGGGATTTGGATACTATCCAAACCCTTTAAGCCCAAATAAAACATTAGGAAAAAAAAGAAAGTTGTATACATGTTTCCACTTAATTTAACACTATATGCATATAACAATTTATTTTCAAGCCAAATAAAATGCATACACTAATTTGTTTTGAAATAAAATAGTTAATGTGACAAAATGAAATTTATTTTAACAATAAAAAGTTGTTTTAACAATAAAACACCATTTTTAACAATATTTAACAATTTACACAATTTTAGTGTAAAAACGCTATTTTTAAAATATAACTTGTTCAAAAATTATTCTCTTAGTCAAATAAATTGTAATAAATCATTATAACACTTTTAAAATAACAAAATAATATTTCACACAATATTTCATCTTTTATTCTAATAAAAGACATGTTTTCTTCATATTTTTCCTCTTATATTCAGTAAAAGGATAATATTGGCAATAATTACCAATATTAACACAATGACTTAATTAAAATACAGTACATGACTAATTTCACTTCAATACCTCAAAATAAAGTTTTTAAAACTTTATTTCCATCAATTTGGATTTATTTCAACAATTAAATGTTGAAATACAACACTTGGTAAATTTATTAACTCAAATTTACCTAAATTCCAATATTTTCCGTTCTGACTCAATAAATAACTAACATCATTTATTTTCAACCCAATTTCACAAATAAGATATTCTATGCTTATTTTCATTTATTTATATTTATTCCAAGCATCGATATGTTAAAATAACATCTTATGAGATAAGTTAGCTCATATAAATTCAAAATCCAAGTTTTATTCATCAAAACATTGTTTATATAAAATAAACAATATTAACTCACATTTCATTCCTCCAATTATTTTTTAATAACAATATTGAATTATATCTACATTATAATTTAATATTAACGGTAATCTCCAAAATCCAAGTTGTTACCTGGGGCTTCAGATGAGAGATTCCATTCTTCTTCCCTATTAAGGCTACTCTACCATTATTGCTTTAAAAACTCTAGACTGTAATTGTAGTTGATTGCGATATCAATAGAAGGAAAATTTCTGGAGTGGACATAGGCCATAGTTAGCCGAACCACTATAAATCTTCTGTTATTACTGTTTTCTTTCTAATTTTTACTGTTCTTCGTGTTTATACTCTCTACATACATTCTATTTGCGATTTGTGACTGTGATTTGGTGCTTTCATCTGGATTTGGGTGTTAGTGAACAATTTGGACGCTAAGAAGATATAATATATGTAATTATATAGTTTTCATTGAAACTAAGGAATGGAGATTTTAACATTCTCCCCCTTTTCGATGATGACAACTATACAATTGTTAGTTATAATGATAACTTTTGCTTAATTTTATCTCCTCTTATATATATGCATATTATCTCCCCCTATGTATACGTAGATATTTCTCCCCCTTTATCATTATCAAAACAAAAGAAAATTTTGCAGACATAAAATAGAGATATAATCATATATGTCAATAGAAATATTAGACCATAAAATAAAGTTATATGAAGTGACATAGAAAATGAAAATAGAAGTTTAAATAACATGGGTCATTAACAAAATATAAATGATTAAATAAACAAAGTCAGTTATACTAGTTAGAATAATACGAAAACCCGACAAAATTTTCATAATACTCCCAGTACGCCGAAGGATCTTTCTCGTATGCTTGTGGCCAATTAGTTTGACCGTTTTACTCCTCATTTTCTTGAATGGAAAGTCTTTGGAAAGCCATGTAAGGTCTACGTGGAAATTGATGAGGGTCGGATAAGGACATATCATCACTATCTTCTTCCTCCTCTTCACGTTGTTCTTGCTCAATAGTTTTCCCTTTGACTTGAGCAGTTCCTGCATGAGAAGTATGAGCATGGTAAATTGGTGTTTGAGTTCGAGGTGATGTTTTAGGGGATGGAGAAGATGATGATGATCGAGAGGATGATCTGCCGTGTACCTTGCTCATTACCTTTCCTAATGTAGAGATGACTTTTTCCAAAAAAAAATCCATCTTAGTCATTCGTGTTGAAAAAAATCATTCCAAGCCAGTCATTTTACTATGCAAAGCTCGCTAATTGGCTGTGATTAACTTTTGATTTTTAAATGTTAAATCACGGATTGATTTGTGTTGCATTGGTTCAATATAAGCTTCTTGAATATCCAAGTCGGAATAATACTCGGTAGCATGACTAGAAGAGGCAGGTTGCTATGAAGGACAAGGTGAGTGGGTTTGTTATTAAGGATCAGAGGTTGTTAAGGACCCGGTTTCATTTGATGTAGTTTTTGCAAGGTCCTTGGGCTAGCGAGATGATTAGAGGTGGTCGTTGGGGAAGGTGCATTAAAGATAAAAGTCTTATACTGCTCTCATTGATAGGGATTTCTTCAAATTGAGAGATATGAAAAGGTACCCCAAGGCCATTCAAGAGATGTATAATATATGGTGCATATATAATTCTACATCGGTAATGAGAACAAAAGCTTTTTATTTCATCATGAATAAACTTAGCCCAACTTACTTGTATTCCACCAAAAATAGCATAAAGGGCTTTGTGATTGTTTTCATAAATCTGTTCATGACTTCCTAAGCGCGAAATTGTTGTATTGGTTATCATTCAATTTAATAACCGAGCCTTTGTTGTAATTAAAAGGATTTCCACTATGGCATTCTATCTTCCTAAATTTGATGTGTGATTTCATCACGAAGCTAATTTCTCTAGTCAGGAATTTGTTCTAAATCGAGTCCGGACGAGGAGCAATCTAATATACGACTAATTGTACTTACGCTTATTTTCAAAATGCGACCATAAACACTTATTCATAACCAACTGTCATCATTTTTAGGGGTCCAAATATCATTGCTACATAATTTGGTGTAAAAAGCAAATATCGCAAGTTGATAGATTTGTGCCTCGTTTTCATCAAAATTGATCAAACCTCGTTAGCCGGAGAGGCGATGGTTAATTCTTGATTTCCATACTCGACAAACTTACTTAATCTGTAGAAAGGACTGAAATGAAGCTTCTTTTGCTTTTGCTCTTTAAATCTTTTATTAGAAATCATGCTATTTTGAAGCCACTCTTAGATGTGGGCATCAGTGGCTAAAGATGGTTGAGAAGATGAAGATTGACCTTTCTTAGATCTTTTGTTAACCGGAGTCTTGGGAGCCATTTTTTTTAGCAATTAGAGTTTTCAGAAAATAGGGTTTTAGTGTAGATTAGAAATAGCTTGGTGAGTAGTAGAAAGTGGGCAAAATTGAATATATAAGGCTACTGTAATTGGAATTCAAGACTAGTGACAGACGTCTGTGGGGGTGCCACAGACGTCTGTAATTTCAGGAAAAAATTTCCTAAGACCAGGCATAAGCATCTCTGAATTTTGACAAACGTATGTGGTTTTAGGAAATTATTTATTGAAATTTATGACATATGTCTGTAGGGAATCACATACGTCTATGGTTTCAGAAAGTTATTTTCCTGAAACCATTGACAAATGTCTGTGATATTGTCACAAACATCTAAGGTTTGTATTTTCATAATATATGTCTTTAAATGCATAAATATTAAACTTTTTATTAAAATTTTCAGGAGAACTTTTACAGACAACAATATATATGTAAAAAATTACAAAAGTATAAAAATATTTTAAATGAAAATCTATCATAATTTTAGTGTTTGTTAGAGGGGTCGGATTTTTCAATTTGTTATATGTCCCATGAATTCAGTTCAAACTTATATGTCATCGATTAACGGCTTTAGTGGAGACCAACATGGGCTGGCTGGAGTGTCATCCAGTCTTGGTTCGATGGTCCTGGCTTGCATAAATTTCTTGAAGTAATCTGATACGTTTTTACAGGAGTCTCTTATATATGAGGAGATTTTGATGTATGTAATTTTTTGTTGGTGAATGACCACAAATTCCTAGAATGCATTTTTTGAGAAAATTAAGATGATATCTTTGACATCGTTGTTCATTATACATTTCTTGCTGAACTCCCATCGTTTCTTTTTTATAGTGATATATTTCGTCAACTTTGTTATTGAGAGATGTCGATTGTTGATCAATTGACCATTTAGCTTTCGTTTCCATAGAAGAAAAACCATTGTGATACGTAGGTGTTGCAATGATGTTTAGAGAGTCTGATCAATTTCATGGAGGTGTGAATTTAGTTGGTAATATATATGTGTTATTTGATGAAGGTGAACTATAGTTGATGGTCGAATAAGTAGGGTCGTGGTCGGAAGACATTTTGAACAGAAGTGGTTTAATGTTCTGAATATAAGAATATATGTGCTTAGATCATAAAAGACTTTTTTAATATAAGAGTTGTTTACTATTTTTAGTATTTTATTTATTAGGGTGACAGAATTCTCACCATAGAATTTTAGCAGAAGTTGGTTATTAATTGTATGGATAAAAAGTAAACGTGTGTAAACACTTGTACAAAAAAAATTATGTATTTTATTTAAGTTATAATTTTTAATTTACTAATTAATTGTAAGAACAAATTCTGAGATCTCATCTTAGTTTTATAAAATTTGATTCGTTCAATGGTTCGATAAAAATATCCTCAATTTGATTTTCGGTATTCACAAATTCAGGTGATATGATTCCTTTTTCAACATTATATCTCAAGAAATGGTGGCGAATATCAACATGTTTTATCCGAGAGTGATTAATAGGATTTTTTGATAAATTTATAGCACACGTATTATCACAAAGGGTTTTTAGGCTCAAGGAAAAAGTAGGAAAAAATTTAGTCTTAGGGACAACAAGTTTGTGTTTTAGGCTGAAGGACACTTTCTAGTGCAAATCACAGAATGATAGTTGTAACTATCATTTTCTATGTACACTAAAAAGTGTCTTTCAAACTAAAACGCGAACTTGTTGTCCCTGAGATAAATATTTTAAAACTTCTTTCCTGTATCCATTATCCTGTTATCACAATATATATGAGAATTTGTTATAATTTTATTGAAATCTAGAAGAGTTTGTTGCATATAAATAACTTATGCACATGCTAAAGCCTATAAGATGTATTCGACTCACATGTCGAGAGCGAAACACGATTTTATTTTTTATTAAACCATGAAATTAAAGATTGACCAATAAAATGACATGTGCCACTTGTGCCTTTTCTATCTATTTTACAACCCCCGAAATCAACATCACTATATGACACGAGTTCGAACGAGCTACCTTTTGGGTAGAAAAGACTGTAATCTTTAGTGTTGGTTGAATATTTAAAAATCCTTTAACCGCTCGATGTTGTGATTCCTTTGGTCGCGCTTGAAACTGTGCACAAAAATATACACTCATCGTAATATCTGATCTACTGGCTGTTAAATATAATAGAGATCCGATCATACTTTGATATAATTTTTAATTAAAAAATTTTCCATTTTCATCTTTATCTAAATGTAGAGTAGTACTCATCGAAGTCAGTTTACTTGAGATATTTTCCATTCCAAATCGTTTTAATAAATCTCAATAGTATTTTTCTTGATATATAAAAGTTTCATTTTCTAGTTGTCTTATTTACAAACCCAAAAATAATTTAATTTACCCATATGTGACATTCCAAATTCGTTTTTCATAATGTCAGAAAATTCATTGCATAATTTTCCGTTAGTCGATCCAAAAATAACGTCATCAACATATATTATATGACTAATATGTCATTGTTTTCACTTTTTATGAATAAAGTAGAGTCTGTTTTACCAATTTGAAAACCAGAATTTTGTAAATGAGTTTTTAATCTTTCATATCAAGCACAAGGTGCTTGTTTTAACCCGTATAGAGCATTTCTAAGTTTAAATACATGATCGAGGTATTTTTCATTAACGAATAGTGGAGGGTGATCAACATAAACCTTTTCTTTTATAAAGCCATTTAGAAAATCACTTTTTACATTCATTGAAAAAGTTTAAAATTATGATGACATGCGAAAGCAAGTAATGTTCGTATTGCTTCGAGACGTGTTACCGGATCAAATGTCTCTTCATAATCAATTCCTTCATCTTAATTGTATCCTTGAGCTACTGATATTTCTTTATTTCGATCAAAATTTCCATTTTCATCTGCTTTATTTTTAAAAATCTATTTAGTTCCAATTACAGGTTGATCGTTTGGTCTTAGTATAAGTTCCCGTAAGTCATTTCGTTCAGTTGATTAAGTACTTGCATTGCAATAATCCAAATATCATCCTTTGATGCTTCTTTATAATTTTTAGGTTCAAAATTTGATATAAATGCAATATGACTCATTTGATTCAATTGTTTTCTTGTTGATACTTTTGTATTCAAATCACCAATAATATTATTAATTGGATGGTCCTTTAATATCATAGGTGGCGAAGTTATCACAATATCATTATTCTTATTGACATTATTATTTTTATATGTAGGTATATTAGTTTTATTTATAACTTCTTCATCATCATCATTTTTATTATTTGTAAAGTTTCATCAAATGATACGTGCATACTTTCTTCTATAATATTTGTTCGTTTATTATTTATAAAGTTTTCATCAAATGGCTCATTTAGCAAGTTTGTTGTTATTCTTGAAATTTATGTGACAAAAAAGTTTATGCCATAACGATGGATCATCATGATTTGCGGCTAAGCATAAAATAGTGCTGCTTTTTACACTCATGTTTAAAACATATATGTTACGATTTCTAAATCCTTTAAAAGTTAGATTTTTACTTTGGACAAAGATATTGCACTTGTCTTTCTAGAAATTAATTTTAAATCCTTTATCACATAATTGACTTATACTTAATAAGTTATGTTTCAAATTTTCTACCGATAAAACATTAGTAATAACAGAAGAATTAATAATACTGATATTGTTGACTTCTCTAGTGCCGATGACAAATCCTTTCGAATGATCTCTGAATGTCATAGTGCCACCATCGATATATATTATATTGCATAACATATGAGTATTTCTAGTCATGTTCTTGGAGCACACACTATCAAGTATCCATTTCTCTTTACTTTTTATTTTAATTTGGGTACCTACAAAATAAGAAAAAATAAATTGGTACCCACATTCTTTGTATAAGGTCCTACGTGTTAGTGGAAGAAGGTAGCCATATCCACGAGGATTTGGTTCCTTTAGAAATGTGATTATTTTTATGTACAACCTTCTTCAAAATTTCATCAATATACATTTGTCTAGTTAGTTTTTTCTAGGAATCCATATTTTGACCATACTTGCATAGGAATTATTAATCTTAGCTTCTAACTTTGGCTTTTTGAATTTGGTGTATAATGTGCTATACTTCTTTGACTTTTGTTTGCCCTTAAAACCCAATTCATTTATGATTCCACATGGTTTAGATATTTTAATCAAATTTTCCAAATTTTGTTTTCCTTTGTTGAATTTTATCACAATATTTGTTATTTTATGTAGCTTACTTTTAAGATCACAAATTTTAATATTTCTAGATTCTAAACTTACCTGTAATTTTACATTTTATATTCCAAAGTTAACCTTTTCTAAATCATTTAATAAATTGTTATTTTGAGATAACAATGTTGCAAATTTCTTTGAGTGATTTCTAATTCTTCTACTAAGATTGTTTTTTCACCTTCTAACAATCCAATTTCTGATTCTGCTCTAGTTAACATTCTTATATATTCGTTATTTATTTTTTTATTTTTTATACTTATCATCTAATTCAATGATAATTTCCATTATTTCATCATAAGTAAGTTCGGATCGTACCTCATCGGTGTTAGCCATAAAACACACATTTGCTTATTCAGAGTCGCTTTCATTATCACTGTCGGGTGAAGAAGATGAATCTGAATCATCCCATGGTACTTGAAAAGCTCTTTTCCTTTTCTTGAATTTCTCGAATTGCTTTTCTTTTAGCATTATTGAGTTGTGGACAATCCTTCTTCATGTGGCCAAAATTTTCACACTCATAGCATTTAATTGATGTTTGAGTTGAGGAGCCTGGTTTGCCATCATTTTGAAATCCGGTCATCTTCTTGAACTTCTTGATTTTTTTATAGTTTTTTGGCAACAAAAACAATTTCATCTTCATTTAAATCCAAATCTTCATTACTTGTTTGGAATGCTATGTTTTTTTTCATGATTTTGATCCTTTCTTGCTAGCAAGTTAGCTTCATATGACAACAGATTTTCCATTAGCTCTTCGACTTTGAGTTGAGAAAGATCATTAGCTTCTTCGATGGCTATAGCTTTTCTTTTCCATTCATTTGTCAAGGAGTTTAAAATTCGTGTGACTAAATCAAAATCTGTAAATTTGACTTCAAATGTCATAAGATCATGTTGAATAGTTTAAAATCTAGCATACATATCAATAATTGATTCATTTTCTTTCATTTTGAATGATGAAAATTGGTTCCTTAGAATCGAGATTTTAGTTTGCTTCAACTTTAGTTTTTCCTTCATTTGTGACTTGTAAAGTGCGCCATATATCATTTGCAGTTGGTACAAAGCATAACATGTGAAAACTCATTTTTTTCAAGTGAGCAAAATAATCCTTTCATAGCTTTGGCATTATCAGATGTCGTTGCTTTTTGTTCATCAGTTCAAGTGCGAATGTCAATGTCAGGTGCTTCATATCTGTTTTGAGTTGCTAGCCATATTTATAACATATTTGCTTCCATAAAAATTCTCATATGGGTTGACCGGTAAGCATAGTTAGAATCAGTAAATAGTAGAGGACGAGCAGTTGATTGACCTTCTTGGAAAGTGCTTGCCATATTAATGATTTTTCAACTATGTTTTACTGTAGACTGGAATGACCTTGCTCTGATACCAAATGAATCTCGCCATAGGATCTTTATATAATGCAACTATATATGTAAGTGTAAGAGTGTATGTGACAAATTACACTATGTAGAGAATAATAACCGAATATAAAGAAGGTAAATAATAAAAGCAATCACATCAGGTATTTTATACTGGTTCAGAACTCCCGTCCTACATCCAGTCCCGAAGCTTCCCTTCAGTATTTCATTAGACCAAATAACCTTCGCTTTGTCGAAGGAATAGGCTAATATAAAATGTATTTCTCTAACAACCTTGTGTTCCAAATAACACAGATTTTGATCATCAGTACAATTCTTCCTATTATCTCCTTTGAGTTTGTGAATTGAGTACTTTGAGTTGTAGGAAGTGTTTTAACCAAAATAATATTTTAATTATGATAGATTGAGAATATATAAGCAATGTATACGCAAATACATAAATAGAGAGTGATAATAAAATCAAGAGCATAGATTAGAATCATTAATTTAATTTTCAATCTTTGAAGTATACATAGGTTTGATTAGATGCGTATAAGGAGTTGTTACTGTTTAAAATAAAATCTGTTTGTTTCAATGGCTGCAACCATTGAAGAAGGGATGCTACTATTCAATATGATATTGAAGCATCTTCTTAGAATGAAGCAGTTGTTATATAATGGACGTCTGTGGAAAAACGTTAGACATCTGTGGCTTTAGGAATTAAATTTCCAAAAATATTCGCATATGTCTGTGGCTTTCCTACGGATGTCTGTAGATGGCCAAACTTGAATGTCATAGTTTTTTATGCCAATGTTGAATATATGAATTTGTGTATGCATATTTATACTCAAGGAGACCTAACAATATTTTTCTAAGGCTCTTAATACACTATTATAACCTTACTAATCATAGCATGGTCCACAAGTCTTTGTTTGTCCTTGAGTCTTGATATCTTTAAGCATGACGGTCTCTTGTAGTATATACTCGTAATCTTGATATATCTGATTGTATAGTTGTTGTCATTGAAACCGAGGAATGGAGGTTCTAACAGAAGCTCCATCACCAAAGGCCCCCAAATTTCATGTCGGTACCAACCATTTCGGCTCAGTACCATTATGAAATCTTTAACTAGTGCTTAGCCAAATTTTGGCAAAGTACTTCTCCCTCGATCTCTTCTCCATTGCCTACTAAGAGTCCCCTTGCTTCATGCCTTGGCCTTCAAGCCTTTAACACCAATTAGTCCCCTTGCTTCATGCCTTGGATCCTAGAACTCCTTTCGTGCTCCAACTCGAAGCTTTCCCCGAAGTTTTATAACCTAAGTCCCAAAGCATTGCCCTCTATCGACCCAAATTGGAAATGTAACAATCTGCATCTTAATGGGTCCAATTTTCGATTAAATTGAAACCTAAGTCCATTAGGTTACAGATCATTAGTGTCACTAACCTCAATTACACATAAGTATATTAGAGAGCTATCTACATAAACTCAAGGTGGAATACAAAAATATAATAGAACATATATATCGACTAAGGTTGCTACCTTAGAATCAATATTATTCCTTGGACATCTAGTTTCCTTATTAATACCAAGCATGAATAAGAAGACTTCTCCATCTATCGTTATCGTCTTGCACCAGTAGCATCTCCCTTTAAATCTATCATATAGATTGTAATGAGGAGATGGTCAGAACAACGTTCTGGTGACAGAAAAATTGCATACTTTACCCATAACACTAGTTTACGCCCACTGATTTCTACTTAAGTGTTATGTCTTTTATTCACGGCTTATCCGTTTAATTCCATATGCACATACGATATATCCAACCTTCATTGATGTATTACTATATGTGTGCCTATATGAATAAGGGTTGTACTATCCAAAAGGAAACCTCGGTCACTTAATACCTCAATCGTGAAGCGAGCCCTCCGTAACATAATCGTTAGTCAATCGACCCTAGCTACGAATGCCAATGACCCCTAGATACAGCTTATAATTTAATTTGCCATACTACTAATACATCTCAAAGACTTATATAAGGGTTAATTAGTCCACCTCTAACAAACATATAATTAATTAAACTTCGAGGTCTTTACATATCCTATACGGATTCTATACTAGCAGGAAGCGAAATCCATTAGGGCATAATACAAATCTTTGCCGACGACCGCTCAGGACCATTGGAGTCAAAGGCTTTATGTTAACCCTACTTCTAAATACCGGTCTATTAACAAAACTGACAGTGCCTACTGATCTCCCACAACTGAAATCCCTTTTAGACTTATCTAATATAAGTGAAGGAAAATGCTCACTCAAGTTACTTAATATCTCTAGTTAGAAATGAAGCAGACCCCATTTCGCATTTTGGCATTGTTATAGGTTACTTAAGACTTCTTAAATAAGAAGGAGATGGACCCCAACGATTATTTAATACCTTTGTTGGAACCGGGCCAGCCCGCAGCGAAAGAAATGGGTGAATTTCAAAAGATTTAGCCGTTTTGGATCTTTAATGGGCCTATAAAGTCTAAATATACTTACAACATTTCTAAGTTTCTTTTAGATAAAATCAATATTTTATTTTATTTTATAAATAAATTTTTGCTTGTATTTAATGTGCAAGTAAATTAGAGTATATAAAAAATACTCTTATGTACATATATGTGTGTAACAGTAACTTGTTAAATATATTTAGAGAAAGAAACTTTTCATTTCCTATCTCTTAAATTATTCAATTAATGATGGGGCTTAAATTTAGAAAGAATGAAACTTTTCATTTTCTTCCTCTTAACCTATTCAATCAATGAGGGAGCACATTATTTATATGGAGAGAGAAACCTTTCATTTCTCTCTCTTCAATTAAATCGATTGATCATGTCAATATCAATAATTAGCAACATGCATGTGGCATGAACGTAAGTAAACAAATAAATAGTGTATATTATATAAGTGCAACATGATATATGTTATCAAATTGATGGCAAGGTGTAGACATATAAACAAAATTGAATGGATAGCCAATCATATAAAGGAAAAAATGGAAAATAAATAAAGGGTAACAACGATGATATAATCAATTTTCCATTTCGTAGACGTAATTAATGCAGCATATAAAGGACAAATTATAGGCATCATAATATAAGGATATAAATAGTCAAAAATAAATGTACGTATATATTATTGCCTCATTTAAATTACTTCCTCCTTTTGGAAAAAATCTAATCATGCTTTGATAATATGAAATGCACGTAATAAATTTTATATATGCAAACATAGATATAAAATTAATCGTGCGTATATAAGATTAAATCAAATCTTTCTACTTAATAAAAATTAGAAATTTATAGCAAACAAATCAAAAGTAGATTTATTTTCAAAACATTAATTGTATGTATGTAATATTCAATAAAATATCTCTAATTAATACAGATTTGAGACTATAGTAATCAAATTAAAATTTAGATTTATTGTCAAAACATCTTCCTTTTTCAATTTCCAAAAGAATACAAACAAAAAAATACATACATGTAAACTCTAAAATCTAAAATTACATTTTGTTTTATATGATTTTAAACATGGATATTTAATAATACATTGTAACATTCATAAATTTTAGCTTAATTTATTAAAGGAAAATCCAATCAAAACAATATTAACATACAAAATTATAGACCTAAAGGATTATACTTTGAATTGAATGTTTACAATATAGATCTATAATAAAACACTGTAATCAAACATATATAAATTTAAATTTAAATTTAAAAAAAAAATCCAATTGATAAATTGAACATACAAAATTTCTTGTCTAAAAATTAGACTTTAAATTGAATGTTTAGAACATAGTTCCAAACAAAACATTAAATTTAAACATATACAAATATTAGTTATGATTTATTAAATATAACACCGATTGATTTATTCAACAAACAATTCAAGCTGCAATAATAATTCTCAACTTAAATGAGGTGGTGATATGTACATACAAATTATAATTATTAAATTTCCCTTTCAACAAACATTACGTCAAATATCATTATCTACTAAAAAACATACCTTATTACCCAAAGCCTTGAAGCACATCTTAAAAAAGGACCGCCCTTAGGATGTTGCATAGAAGTCACACTTGAATGATGATATCTCCTCGGATCTTCAAGATTCTCATCCTATCCCTACAAGAGATGAATGAACCGCTTTTGTTTTATTTATTTTTGATGTTTTCATATGGATTTGAAATTTTTTTGGAAATTTTATTTTTTTTGTTTTCTGCCATGAAAAGTTAGGAGGAGAGAAAGAATGAATTGTACGTACAAAATGAATTAGAGAATATTTTTTATTTGAAAGAATGAAACTTTTCTCATTCTTTAATTAAAAGTTCCTTAATTAATTCCCTTCATTGTCTCTTTTTCCAATCCTTTCTTCACACGTATGTCATCAAATGACATAAAATTTCTACAAATCATGTCATAAAATGACATAAAATTTCCATAAATCATTTCATGCAACGATCTTTAAATTACGTCGATATCGTATATCAATGCATGCAAATATAACTTCTATAAATGCATTAAAATAGTTATAAAAAATTTCAGACATCAAACAAATAATAATTAATTTTTCTCAAATATCAATTAGTTTAATCAATTTACAACATTTTATAAATTAATTAAATCGTGTGGTTTTTCAAAGAATTTACTGTTGTGCGACTCAAGGGTGTAAATTCATTCGGTGATTAAATATTGAAAAATTCGAATATTAACATTCACATGTCACTTAGTAGGTGGTATGACATTTTGGCTGAATTATCGCTTACACATCTTTTCGTAAAATCCAGTTTTACTTATTAATAGCGTTACCTAATAGTGACAATTGTTTACACCAATTTTCTTCGCTGAAACTATATCACTTTAGATTTATGAATTTTGTAATGGTCAAAATTCTAGTATCATCCACATTCAACTTTATAGTCCAAACACAGAGTCCATGGTTCAGTAATAACAATTATTATTAATGGAAACACTCTGGCCAGAGACTTTGACTTTGAGTTGACTTCAGTTGATTGTGGCACAACCATATATAGTTGAGGAGAAGAATCCTCTCTTGAATAGTGTTTCACTTCCAACGCTTCTATTCGACCCAACCGTAGCCGTTTGATAGACCCCGTGCCAAGATTTAACTATAATCAAAGCGGAGCTTTCACATTGAAGATCAACAGTATCCTCAAGGCGTGAGAACTGCATAAATTAGTCACATCCATATTCTCTGCTTGACCTTAATTAATTAACCAATAGAAAACTATCGAGTGAGTCATTGCATAGTTATCCAATAACTATTAGTACGTAACTCCTTGATGCCTCCAGTAATCATAGGTAATACACTGCCCAACATTTGGGGAGCGTTACGTGCTCTAGTTTTAAAGGATATATCGATATGCAGTCTTGATGTGTCTTGACTAGGATCATTAAAAATGGTATATTTCATTCATTGTGATAAATTACTAATGGTCAAAACACTTTGTAATTAATATCATAAAACACACCATTTATGGATTTTCTATTAAATATACTTTTAATTAAACTGATTAGTTAATATAACCACATTATATCAAGTATATAATAGAAAGGTAATACCTTTATTTTGAACAAAATTGGTCAAGGAGTTAGATATATGTAACAAGTTACATAATTTTCTCTAGCGCATACTCCTAACTATATCAACCTTCGACCCCCTTGACATCCCTAATGGTACTGAGCCATTTAATACTTTAAATCTGAGGCAAACCCTTGGTATATTTCCCCACACTTATATATGAATGTATACCCATTCCCTACAATCTATAGTTGGAGGTGTCCTACAATAGTAGTACGAATACATGGCTACTGTTAGCCTCTAGGTTAAGGAAAGACTTTCATTGTGTAACTCTACTGACTTTGCATCCCAACTCATACTAAACCAAACCATTTATATTTAGCCTATGTATTGAGTTAGACCTCTAATTTACGCTCATCCTAAATGTATTATTAATGTCCATATAATTTCCACTATGGAAATTATTATATTTCCATCTAAGTTTATTTATTAGTGTGTGTGTGTGTGCGCATTCATTTATTTAATTGTTGCGCACATATTCCTGTCTTATACACTTAATTCCTATATTCTTCATTTCCTTTTCATATGAATTATTTCTTTACCTCTAATTATTTGTTCTTAATAAATGGTCATTATTATTCAAATTGGACAACTACTAATGACAATTATTCATTTCTAATCTGACATATTATGCTTATCCCTTTCCTCTATAAATGTCGTGTTGAATTCTGCAATTAATCCCCTTAAACACATTTATATTACCAATTGATTTCTATAACTCCCCATTAACTGCGCATTTATTACCCAATATGTAACATTCCTAAATTTCAGCTAAAAATAATTGATAATTAATTTAATCTTTGGAATTAAATTATGAAATTATTGGTAATTAATTTTAAATTTTAGATTTAAAAGTTGAATCAATTGGAAAATTTCCAGAATAAATAATGTTATGTATTTTTAAATTGAATTTGGAATTTGAAAATTTTAAATATAATTGTATATTTTCAAATGTTAATATAATGAAATTTAATTGGACTTAAAGAAATTATATTTGAGACAAAAATATAATAAGTATGAATACTTAAGTTTGAGATGAAAATTTTAAAATAAGTATTTGTTAATAAGTTTAATATCTTAAGTTTAAAAATATAAATGTATTAAAAATTATATTAACTAACATATAAATATTTATTTGTAATGAATAACTTTTCAAATCATTTGTTATAAATAAGAATTTAATTTGAACATTTAAATTTGACTTAATACTTTTAAAAATGATATTTGAGATTTAAATTTTAACAACAAAGATAATTTCATATTTAATATATATAAACATATTTTAAATTTGAGTTTTAGATAAGATTTAAATTTAAAAGTTCAATTGTTTTAATATTCTTTCAATTTTAAAATTTTAACATAAGATAAGCTTGTTTTAAAATTTTATATCAAGAATTAAATTAAAATAGATTTCTCAAGCACATAAACATATGTTATACGTATTGGATCAAAGTATAAATTATTTATAAATAATTGTTAACACGAATTCACTTTTGAATATTTATCAAAAATCTAAAGTTTACTTATATAAAATAAATACATTACATACATATATATATTACGTACTTATTCTTGCATAGCCTAAATAAATTATAAAAAAGGAACACTTGTAAATATTTTAATCTATGTTAGGGACATTTGTAAATACATAACCTATGTGTAAGCTAATTAAAACATGAATAGGACAAGTGTCAATCCTCTTTGATAATTAAAATAAATAATAAAAAATGAAGAAGAATTTTACTTTCAGCTGAACCTTTCTTCATTTCAACAAAGTGAATACAAAACAAAGATTTAAAGAAGTAAAATACCGTAAAATTTGAAAACAAAAAAAAGAAGGAAACCTGAAAAGAAAATTCAAAAGCAAAGAACAAATTAAACAGCAAATTTAAACAAGAACTGATCATCATGATCAAAGAGCAAGTTCTTCAACCTGATACTGACCTGAGACATGCAAATGCATCTTAGTCAAGCATGTGAATGGTCAGATTCAACTGAGCTAAAGTTAGAGATGAAGATCAAGTTTCTAGTTTGAAACCAAAACCTGGTCTTTGTCTCCAAAAATGTGAGTAAACTAACCCAATTTAACTTAAAATTGTGATAGTTATGGATGATTTTACCTATGGTTGTTAAGAAAAAAGGTTGTATTGGATGAAAATATATCTGCATTCATATATACACATAAGGGTTGAAGGTGCATATCAGTATACAGGAACATATAATTCTCTGTTCACCATTTCCAGATTTTAAAAATCTGTTCTAAAAACAAAAATCTCTGTTTCCAATTAATTTTAGCTAGTAATGTTAAAACAAGAAGGGTATAAAACAACAAGACATTAATTTTAAAAATAGTTTTAAGCATTTCTATCAAGTGATCATTTCAGTAATATAAAATTTACTGTAAATTCATCTTTAAGTTAGGAAATCAATTAATTCAATTTCGTGATTTGATTCCATGTTGGGATTAGTGTTATCAAATAATGAATAGTAGTACAGATATCTCGATTTTTAATGATTGGATTGATGAAAAAAATTAAGTCGAATGGGATATACATTTGGATCGAATTCTGGCAACCCTGGTTTTTATGGTGGTCGGGGTTTGGGCTGGTGGTAGCTTGGAAGTCAGGTGTTCAGGGAAAAATAGATGGTAATTTTTTTTTGTGATCGAGTCGTCAGGGCCATGGCGAACTAGGGTTTTAGCCTGGTTCAAAGATATTGTTGAAAAGTTAGTTCGTGCGACGTCGTCGAGAAGATTCGGTCAATCGCGCCAATGGGAATCGAACCATGGGAGGTTAACGGAGCTTTGACCAAAATTTCGAGGTCGTTGGTGGTCGTGATCGTCTGGGCGAAGCAACAGTTGGTCATAGCATTTTGCTCTAATGGGATCGATTGTATCGAAATTTGATTTCATGATAGATTGAGGAAGCTGGGTGGTCACCAAGTTTGTATAGGTTATTGGCGATATGGTGGTGATCACGGCAATGGCTGGATCATCGCCGTCGCCTTGTACATTTGCACGCGATTTCGTGTATCTGGGAAAAATGATGTTGGTTTAGGACGAAGAGGTTGGACTCGAAGTTGAATTCGAGATTGATCGGGTTTGTCTCGAAGCAAGGGAAATATGTGGGTTAGCTCAAAGTAAGGCTCGGGTTTGGGTCGAGATTTTCTCGGGGTTTTGGTGATTTTACTCGGGTCTAGGAAGTCTGGCTTGAAACAGTTTACAAATTTCTAAAATATAAACAAGTTTTCAAGGTTCGGTTTTAAATTAAGTTAAAATACTTTCTTGATTAAATTTTCTTGATTAAGTTTTAAATAATTTTGAAATAATTATTTTTGAATTAGTTAAGTTCAAGTTTCCAAAAGCATCCTTAAGTTTATTTTTAAGGTATAAATGAGTAATTAAAAAATAAATGTTTATCTTAAATAATGTTTGATTTACTAAAGGGTTTTGAAATTTAACTATTTGTTAATGATAATTTATTGAAAGGATGTAGCTAAGGGATTTAGTAAGTATAGTTACTTTGTGAAATTAAATTTAAGCTAATTACCTTGGGTGATTACAATTAAGGATGACTAATTAATTAGGGTTAAATTATTAAGGAGAGTGACTTACTTAAAGAAAATTACTTAATGAAAAGTAATTGATTAATGATTAAAAAAATTGATTAATCAAGTGATTTAAAATTAATTTGGGATTATTTAATATAAGTGATTAGGGATAATCACCTATTATAATTAAGAATAATTAATTAAATTGTAATTGATTAGGGGTTGATCAATTTATTAATCAATTAATTAAGGGAAATTAATTAAAGGATAATTGAATAATTAAAGGTTAATTATTCAATAATTTAAGGTTGATAAATTTAAATTAATAAATAATTAAAGGACAAACAATCAAATGATTTGAAATTAATTAATGTTAATTAACCATGATTGATGACCCATCTGATCTAAATCAATCAGATAATTATTTGAGTTCACTTATAGATGTTTGAATTCTATTGATTGTCGAACTGTTTGATATTCTAAGATGCTATGCTTTGTGCTATGAGTTGTTTCAGTGTGATCTGTAATGAATGTAATTTATTTATTTATAATGCATTCATATTTTCTATCTGTGAATCTGTGTGTTTAGATAAGCGTTATTGGAATATACCGCTTATCGATATTGTTGTGATTGCAATCTGTGATAATTGAATAATGTTGCACTATTGTGTAAAACCCCTGGACCACACCTATACACGCATAATATGGATTTCATGAGGAAATCGGTTAAGTCACAGAATTTTTTTGAAATAGTTTTAAATTTGAATTTTTGAATTCAAATGGTTTTCGAATTGAATTGGTTGTTTTCAAAGATATAAGTTATTTTTGAATAACTTGATTAAGTTTTGAAATTCAAATAATTTAATTTGAATTCAAGATTTGAAATTGAATTCTGTGTTTGAAAATTTTGGTTTAAAAATGTTATTCAAGTTATAAACGTGTTTATATGGGTTTTGAACCCCTTTAAAAAGTATCGTTTTGGGAAATTTAAATCTAACCAAATTTTATAATTAAAGAGATATAACTCGTGCAATGAAATCAGATTTTTCCGAAACGAAAGCTATTTGTTTCCAAATAATAATAGCTTTCATATATAAGAAGAATTTCAAATTTGTGTTGAAAAGATTTCAAATTGAAATGAAATTGTTTTGAAAGCTATGAATGAATTTTTTTTGTGAACGATGGTTGAATCTTGTCTTGAAATTGAAAGAAGATTTTAATGGTATATCTTTTATATAAAAGATTTAAAATGAGAATTGTGAATAAATCTTTGGAATTGTGTTTTGAAAGCTATAAATTAAATCTTTAATTTAAAGATTTAAATTGAGTCAATCCAAACTGAAATGGAATTGTTTTGAAAGGTTGTAAATGAATCTTTGTCAAAGATTGGTGAACCTTGTTTAAAATTGTAAGGGGTCTTACAAGTGAATCTTTTGTTTTGAAAGATTTAAAATGTGGAAATTGTTTAAACCATTGAAAGGTTTCTGAAAGTAAATCTTTTTGTTTAAAAAGATTTGTAAATGGTAATTCGTTTAAACCATTTGAAAGAAAAGCTATGGGTTTTTAAAGTTGTGACTTAACTGAAATCCCATTATCCATATGTTTTTAAATATTGCGCTCATTATTCGGTTTAGCCGGGAGAGGACCTTTGTATCATATAACCCATTCCGAATAATGATACGACGATATGGATAGCATTTGAAGACCGGTGGTGAAGACCGGATACTTTCGAAAGCGAAAGGATGACCTGTCGAATGTCTCTGCACCGAATGGCCCCGGTATAGAGATTTGAGAACCCATTGTGATGGGGAGTCCGGACGTGATTAGAAATTATTCGGATTGCAAGGGCTTCTTTGGAAATGCCTTCGGTTCTGTTCGAGCCCGGAACAGACTTGTATGGATGTGTGTCTAACATTACACTTTGAGATGTAAAACCGGTTTCTATCAAATACATTTCTGTTTGGTGGTGGAGATTTAATCTCTTAGCTTAACACCCTTCTCTAAGACGTACGAGCTTAGAGGTTATGTAGTTGATTGTTACTAGTGATACATTCCCAATTTGGTAATGTGGCATACGAAGTGCTGCTGATCATTTGTTGATCAAAGCATGACTTTTGTGAAAAGCGTAGCTTTGTGGACGAGACTTCATCGAGCCTCACAAACCGGTAATGGTCGAAACAGGAAAGATGCGGCAAGGTTTCAGGGGTGGCGCCCCTAGGGTATGACCATTCCTTCTGGAAAAGGGTAGTATCATGGTATGGAGCCCAGATACTTACTCGTGTGGGCACTGTAGTATATTTATTACTATGTGATGTTGTTGGTATTAAGGATCCTCGGTTAAAGGTCCCAAAGGACGGGGGTGGCATATCCTAGGTTTATTCCCCGGGAAGGGGGTAGCCGGCCTTGTGTTAGCAGAGAACTGAGGGATGGTTCTCGGGATGTCCCTCCAGAGGCATACCCATGTGGCAATGGGAAGTTCCTTGGCCTGACCATTTGTTGGAAAATCCAAAGAAACAATACGCGCCCTTTACGGTTTTAGTTGTATAACCCGTCATCTATTTATGGTGGCGCGCCACTATTTGGATGGTAGCTATAGTAGGCATAGTACGAAATGTCTATGCTGGCTAAGATTAATATTATACTTTCGAAATGTTTTCCACTATGCACTTATAGTAATAATATCAAAGGATTTCGCGTATCAAGCATTTTTGACTGTCATAAGGAGAAATCTCCTCCAAGTCTGCGTTTGCATTGTGTGTGTGGTGGGAGGCCTTATGGCAGTTTCATATTCAAAAAGCATTGCGGACTTCAAATTCAAATTATTTTGTTTGTTTTGTTTCTAAAAGATAATATGTTTTGTTTGCTCATACCAGTCCCATAACTGACCCGGAGTTTATTGTTCCTTTCCTAAACTCTGGGTGCCCACTATTTTCCACACGGGCAGTCTAAAGTTGGGCTTTTCATATAGTAGATATAGATATCGATTTGGTAGCTTTCAGCTTTTTCTTTGGAATTCTCTGGAGATCTTGGATATTGGAGTCTTCAGATTCATGGACTGGACTTGCTCAGCTTGGTGAAACGTGATGGTGGTTCGAGCTATCTATGGAGATTTCTGATATTGGTGTTCTTCTGGAGTTTCAAGTTCTGTTTGTTTTTCGCTGCTATATTATATTGTTATTCCACTGTAGCATTGTTATCTTATATCTCTGGTATTGAATCATATTGTATCATTGTTGTATCGAATATTGTATATCAATGATATTCATATCTTTTTCTTCCGCTGTGTTGTTTACTTAATTGTGTTATAAGCTCCAGCACGACTTGAATTTCAACGTTGGGATATACGACATTTAAGTACAGTGGAGTACGTATGTCGATTTTCGAATACTAGAATTTGGATCGTGACACTATAACATTACAATCATTATTCATAAATGTTGGAGTTACTACCTTTTTTAATTGCAACCTCCTAATCTTACGAGTTACTATACTAATAATATTTAATCGTCCTAATTTAACTAGTATGAATACCGGTGTATATTTATTTATTACACTATATTATGTACCTCGCATGTGTATGCACGTGCCTATATATATATAATTAGTAGGTGTGGTTATACGTAATATACATTGTACACACACACACACATACATACATACATACATACATATATTCAACTCGTTAATTCCTACGATTATGAATTTCAAAATATACACTTACATGTACATTATTACCAAGAACATTCGTTTCCACATTTCAATATATTGGAGTTACGCTTCCCAAAAAATTATTACCGATAAAACTTTCCAAAAACCACCTAAAAGTGAGACTTTGCTCCATTTTAAATTACAAGGAATTATCTCTTTTCATTTCGGTTGAATAGACATCGCAAACTACGGAGAAGAACATTTGTACTTATACATCCTTTTCATTTTGGTATATTTCTCATTATTCCAAACAACGCACCTTATATATATAGTTTTGAAGTTAGATAGTCTATGAAAATTTAAACAGAAATAGATAAAACTAAATTATACCTATAATGCTCCTAATAACTTAAAACATAGAAATTTACATTCCAATTCAAATTAAGAAATACTAAATGATTAATAGACAAATTTGCAACCCTGTTAACATAAATCTGAAATAACCTTCAAAACCTTATTAACATCATATTTTAAAATATCAAGGAGACTAATTTCCAAAATTTTCATATTGTGGTGTATATACCATTTCGTCACAATTATATAACTTATAGAATGTTTAAGAGAGGTTTCCATTTAATATATTCATTTTAAGCCTATAATTCAATAGACCTTGCAAAGGCATAATAATCAAATAAAATTCAACGGAATAAATTTTAGTGTTAAATATAAATCATATAATTTCTCATTCACCTTTTTAACTTTTCAAATCTCCAAATCCGAATTCATCCTTTTAATTGACTCTTTTTTCCTTTTTAATCCAAATACACACACATACATTCATTAGAATTACATATCTGAGAGGAGATTTGAGTTAAGTGGAAATTAAAATTTATAGTTATAGAATTACCTTTTCTGCCGAATCAATTCACTCATTCTCTTCTTCTCTCTTATTTTCTGCCCTTCTCCAATATATGCATATATATGTATGTATGTATGTATGTATGTATGTATGTATGTATGTATGTATGTATGTATGTATTATATAGTATCTTTATAATTTCTAGAAATAGTGGAGAAGGGATAATGGAAGAGCTGTCATGCTCTGGTTGGAAAATATAAGAAGAAAACCGAGGGGCTAGGTCTTTATTTATAGGCGTCAGAATTAGTTCTATCTGTTAGTTTAATATTTATCAACTATTATTAAATCTGGGCCGTTCCGCCAAGGTTCAAGGAAACATCGGCCCTAGGTTGACCGATCGATTAGTGGTAGGCGATGGTCGACCGCAAGGAGTAACCGATCGCGCCCCTGTGTCAACCTATGGTGTCCGTGCATTAATTATTATTTATTTCCTTGCTTCTTTTTAATTATGTTTGATCCGAAAACTTCAAATACTAATCACTTCTCCGTTTGAACTTCGATCGTAAAACTTTATATATATAATTTGCTTAGAAAATTGCCACGAACACAATAGTGCAAGTTTCATAGTCAAATTATGACGTTGGCACAATTCCATTTTTGCCCTCTATTAAATTATTTATTAAGTCTCTTTAATTGATTATTGTTTATTTTACGGGATGTTACATTCTCTCTTCCTCCCTTAAAAGAATTTTGTCCCTGAAATTTCTCAAGTATTAAATTGCGTAATATAGCACACAATCATTCTAAACTATCCAACTAATTGGTGTAGAACCAATTTTGCAGCCAATCGTGTATAAATGCGCAGTGTTTCAAAACAAATATGGTATGAATATGGAATAATTCTAAGTCGTTGCCTCCTACATGAATGCATTTTTTTAAAATAATTTTGAAAATATGATGCAAACAATCTATATATACTGCCAGTTTTATATGTATGTAAATTTTCAAAATCACATACACAACAAATTTCACTTTCTTATAAATAGGTGTATGGCTCAATCAATTTTGCATCAAATCAATACTATCTAATACCTAAAAAAACCATTTCTAACATCCGAAATTTGAAAATCTAGTTCTTTTAAATCTATACGCTTATGTCAAAAAAGAATTTTGATGGAAAATTTCACATTTTCACCCTTCTTTTTGATACATATTCTGTTGTACCTTAGAACCTTCTCTTTTGTGTCCAAATCATTTCTAACTTTTCCAAGTACAATTTGCATAAGGAGGTTTCTTTTTGGATTTTAAAACAGAACTATTTTAAAAGCAAGTTTTATTTACTATCAATAAGGTATGAAAATTTTTGGTTAGAGTTTTTCACTGGCAATTTTTGGTTAGAGTTAATAATGGCTACTGGCGATTTTTGGTCTCTGCCGATTTTTGCATCCAGATCCTCGTCTTCGCTCGCCCCCATCTTCTGATTTTTCGCCTCCTTATTCTTTCATATGCCCTTCTCATCTCTATCCCCTCACTATAAAAAGTGGAGGCCCACTATAAAACCGGCTGGCCTTGCCAAAAAAAAAATAAGGTATGAAAATAGAAATTCCAAAAATAAAACATCTTTTTTCCTTGTTGTTCTCTACGTTTCATATACTATCACCCTTATTGAATAGTAAAATTTGTATTCACTAACACGTCGACCTCCCCCCCCCTCCCCCCGTTAAGCATTTGGGACATGGAAATTGGTAATTTTCTCATTTTCGTTAAAAATATTTTTCCCCTTTCAATTAAACTTGATAAATATTTTGAAAATTAAATTTTTCAAAAGCATTTAAATATAATTTTATGAAAGTATTTGCCTTTTCGTCTTTTAAAACAAATAAAGCCACATCTTAACGTAACCGGGGTTTAGTTAATTGCATACGATTCCTGTCATTGTGCAGTTAACCATATATTTTGAAAACCTTTTATTTTATTTTTAAATTAAATAATATACAAGCATATTTATAATTTTTATCTTTTGAGGCATACAGATAGTGACCTGTGGTTTCGCAATAACTTTTTCATGTCCGCTTATTAAAAATTATTTTTCAAAATTTTGAAGTTTTTGGTATTAAAACATTCTTTATTTCTAGTTGCTCATTTAATTTCCTGATTTATTTTTATAAACTTTAGCCCTAGTTACATTCATCGCTAATTAAGTGTCCTTATGATATTTCCTTAGTTACATTGTTTCCCAATAAATATATCCGTCAAAGCTCATCCAAAATATCAACACAGTAATAAAAAGGAACATATATCATATTATACGCTTTTTTAATATCTAAAAAGAGATAACTAGCGATTACAACCCAAATATCCTAAAAGAAACAACTGCTGGAAGATGCCCTTAACATCAACTGGTATTAATAATGTTATGGCCCTACCAGTTCTTACACAATTAAGATGGACATTTCTTGTATGTCCTTCTAGTACAACCCATATGTCTTAACTTACTACCTTGTCTTCTAATAAATAGGGTCCATCCATTACTTCAATTATCGCACTCGATTATGGGATAAATTATGCATTCCCACACTACAATAATAAGAAATATAAACTATGCACATTTAGAATTACCCATCAAATATTGGCTAGGTGGAATAACTTCATACCACCTATCTTGCTCCTTGAGTCAACCAACATTCTTTATGTGTGTTTGCCATCTCATTGCCCTCTTCTCTAATCATACGACTATCTTATTTCAATCAAGTATCTTGATAGTGTTTTTATTGGTATTACTTTCTTTGTCCTCGACCTTTCATGCGAGTATGCCCTAGGGCTCACAAAAGTGTACTTTGATACCATTTAACATTCCTTTATGTGTTCTTCTTATGGATTTCACACGTGTTAAATCTAACAATCCCAAGTTTATGCCAATATTTCTTATATTCTACGAGGATTCCTTGTTGCTACCCTATGAGCATTTGCAACTATTTTATTTATATCCTTAACCTTAACCCCATCTTATTAAGGCAGTCATCACTATCTAATTCATATCAAAAATTGGTTTGGTTTTCACCATTTTTCATAAAATTAAGACTTCTTAGTCATGAAGTGATTAATCCAAAAAAAAAAAATTAAAAGTGCTTAGTTTCCAAAAGGAGCCATGAAAATTTTATCATTCTAACCAACTTTCCCTTCTTTGGGACTCTCTACAACAGAAACCCGCTATTTACATGTAGGATTTTTAATTCAAATCATTTATTAACAATCAAAAACTCAATTGTCTTACCAAACCAATTTTTAAAAAATATTCTATAATTTTGAACAATGAAAACTGGAGTAGATAAGCAAAACTTCTATCATATTATTTTCCTACTACTCATGTTATTTCCATTTTCACCCTTAGCAAAGATTTCGATAGCATATGAGGAGGACTTTTAAAAGGTAAGCACACTAACTACACATATTTGTAGAAATTATCCATTTTTCCTTTTGCTTTTTATATTGTTTTTAGTTAGATTACTAACCTTATATAAATTCAGAACGTTGCTTCTATTCTAGATTTCCTAATACTGCTGCTATTTATATTTCTTCTACCTAAATGCCTTCTATTTATATAGCTCTTTTTCACTTTTATTGTTTTCCTCGTTGACTCATTGCAGTGCATTCGCTTATTGCTTTAGTTATTGGGCTTTTCTTCATTAACATGAAAAGAGATGGACATAAATCTATTTCAATTGTTTTTCTCTGTATTTTCCATATACGAAAATATTTTTCCTTTCTTTCGGAAATTCTTATCCTTCCATTCTCTTTACCTCATTTAAATCAAGTACCATTTCCATTTATCCACCGTTTAAAAAGAATTTAAAAGCAAACTTTTAAATTTACAAATATAGAGGAATCATCGGGCCAAACATACTGTGATGTCCCGGAATTTTGGGCAATACTTATTTGATAATTTCCATTAATAATTATTTTAAAATTTGCAATATTGATTTAATAATCTAATTTGACAGAATTTATCTTTTCAAAACTAATAATTATTTAATTTGACAAATGTTATCTTTCCAAAATTTATAATAATAATAATTTAATTTGGCAAATTTTATTCTTTTCAAAGTTAATATATATAATTGATAAAATTTATCTTTCTAAGCTAATAAAAATATATTCTTTTTATAATGTATATGCGTGTATACACTGTGAATAGGAATTTTGGTTTTAATTTAAATTTAATAAAAATATTTTCAAATTTATAATATATATGTATATTTTGTGAATTGGAAGATTTGATTGAATTTAATAAAAACTTTTCAAAAGCTTATTTAAAAATTTATCTTATACTTTCAAAACACTTAAAGTAAATATTTATTTTATTTAAAAATAGAATAGCTTAAACTATTATATTATCATAAAAGTTTAATTTGTTTTCCTTTAAAAATTGGTTCTTGAAATAAATTTAGTTTATATATATTTAAATAAAATACTTTTAGTTTTAAACTTTGAAATAAGATTTAATTTAATACCTTTTTTTTATTTTCTTTCTTTAAAATTTAGATTTGGAAAATATATTTATATAAATATATAAATAAAAAATAAAAGTATGTACTTAATAAAGATAATTTCTAAAAGCTAATTGAAATAAACATTAAAACATGTTAATATGAATAAGAAATTAATTTAAATGAATTTAAACATTTGTAAAAAAGAAGAAATTATTTTGATATTGATATAAAACATGTGTAAGGCTATTAAATCATGCAAATACACTTGGAAGCATTTTACAATCTAAGATAACATGTGGCAATGTCTTACTTTTTTTTGAAAACATTTATAAATAAATATTAAGAGAAACTTGGAAAAATTTATTTGAGTTCAAACATTTTTCTTTCTTCTCTTCAAAAAACTAAAAACCAGATATAAAAAATTCAAAACCTCAGTTCAAAAATTTTCAAATCTGTGATCATTTGAAGAATCAGCAACAAATCCAAACCAAAAGAAAACTTGAAGTAAACACTACTGTAAAGGCCTCTGGATCAAACAACAGATTCAACAAACAAGGATTTTAAATTCAAAGCAAATTCAACTTCAAGAATGAACACAAAACAACAGTAATCAAAACAGCAAGTCAACTCAACCAAACAGATTCAAAATAATGTCAGATCAAATACAAAAATTCAACAGGGTTGTTCTCTGTTTATTTACCTGGTGAGTAAACCATCCTTTAAAAACAGTTTTTAAGTATTGCATGTAATGATCTGATGTGAAAAAGTTGTGATATGGTTTGCATGAGTTATTTTATCTGGACATATGTATGAAATTACTTGTTTACATGTGTGTATATCTGTATATATTTATATTTGTGCTCTGTTATTAGTAACAGACCCAACATCATCACAACATAATTCCTATCTTCCTAAATAATCAATATTAGACTTTGATTTCTGAAAAGAAAATGTTAATAACAATGTGTTATTGTTTTTAAAAATAATTTTAAGTGACTGTATTTGGTTAATATTCTGTAAAAATTAAAATTACAGTGGATATCAGGAAATGGGTAAAATTCAAATACGTTAATTTAAATCTCTGATTATATAATTTGGAAAGTGAAGTCAAATTATGAATTTAGGTATAAAGATTGAGATTTTTAGATTGAGATTCGATGAGATAATCAGGGTTGATCGTTTTTGAGTGTTTTGGCTACCCACGGCAATCGAAGGTGAGTGGGAGCTTGGGGTTCGGCCTGAAGGTGGTCCGGGAATCGGGGGACTCTGGAAAAATGGCGAGAGGTTTTAATGTTGGCCGTGGTGGCCGGAGAAGAGAGAAGTAGGGTTTTCTGGTGAGTTTTGGTGGTCGGGTTTGACGAGGTGGGTACGACGACCATGGCGCATCGGGATGGATCGCTTGAAGGAGGATTGTTGCGTCATGGCTTGAAGCAACTCTAGGAGGAAGGGCTGGTTTTCTGGTGGCGTAGTTCGTCGACGGCGAGGGATTCAGTGGATTGGGTTTGGTTCCTATGCTGGTTCGATCGAGTCGAATTTGTTTTCGTGACCGATTTGGAAATCTGGGTGGTTGAGGAAGATGTCGAGCTCGATGTCGACTTGTTGAAGGCCTGAATGATGGTCGGAGGAGACTGGGTTCGCTATGCATGTGTACGGTGCACATTTGGATATCTGGCGAAGTTGAAGGTTAGGGGAGAAGGGGAGTGCTTGGGTGTGTCCTCGCGTTGACGCGGGTTTGTCTCGAAGCATGGTTCGTGTTGTCGCTAAGAAAGGATTGCATGAGTGTTGTCTTGAGTCTGTCTCGGGAAAATTGTTGTTTTGCTCGAGAATTGTTGTGTTGGCTCGGAAACGTTTTGTTTCCAGTTTTTAAACGAGTCCAGATTTTTTAAACCAAAATGATTTCAAATTTTAAAAGCAAAGCAAATTTTAAACAAAGCTTTAACCTATTTTAAAATGTAAAAAATGTTTAAGTTTAGAAAATGATGTTTTAAACAAATTCAAATTTTAAAGGTATGGATTTTAAAATTTTAAATTTTGTTTTAAAAATAGTTTTGATTTATATAATTATTACATTAGAATAATTTTGTAATTAGTTCATAAATGTTTTTAACTAAAATGTAATTATTGAAATTTAATTATGATTTAAGTAGAAGGTATTTAGCTTTAATCAAAGGATGATGATTTTAAATAAATCAAATTCAAACTTTTAAATTTAATTTAAATTAAAGTGGAAGGTAAGAGTTTAATATAGAAAATGATTTATCTTAATTTAATCATGTTTTATTAACAATAGTAATTAAAGTATAATTACTTAATTAACTAAGATAAGTAATTTAAATAATTAAATTAAGGTAAATTAATTTGTGTAATTATTTAAGTATAGTTGATTACTTAACTAAGGATTGATTAATCAAGGTTAATTAAGTAAAGAATAATTAAGTAATGAATGTAATTAGAGGTAAATTACTTAATGTTAAGAGGATTATTAAGTGTAATTACTTAATAAAGTAATTAATTACACAGTGTAATGAATTAAGTTAACGTGGTTAATTTTAGTTAATTAATTAAAGAGAATTCTTGATGATGGGTTAAGTATAATTACTTAATGTAATTAATGAAGTGTAATTACTTAATGAAATAATTAATGGGTAATTACTGGATGTAATTAATTAAAAGGAAATTACTTGATGAAAGTAATTAAAGAATAATTACTTAGTGGAAGTAATTAAGTGTTAATTACTCAGTGTAATTAATTAAAGGATTATTAATTAATTAAGAAGTTAACTAATTATTATGAGTAATTAAGGATAGTTAATTACTGAGTGGAATTAATCAAGGTTGATTATTAAATGTAATTAAGTTAAAGATTAATTATTAAATGCAATTAAAAGAATAATTGATTTATGGAAGTAATTAGAGGATCATTCATTAATGTAATTAATGAGGATAATTAAGGGTTTAAATTGATTAATGAATGTGATTAATTTAAGGATAATTAATCAATGAAGTGATTATAGTATAGTTAATTAATATAATTAATTGAGGATCAATGTAATTAATTATAGTTAATTAATTAATGGGAATAATTAAAAGTTAATTAATAAGTAATTAAAGAATAATTAATTCATGTAATTAGTTCAAAGGCTAATTACTTAATGAAACTAAGGAATAATTAATCAAGGGTGATTCATTAAAAGAATAATTAAAGGATAATTAATCTATAATTAAAGATTAATTAATTGGTTTATAAGTTGATTAAAGAGTGATTAATTAATTAAATGGTTTGTAATTAATTAATTAATGATTACTTAAGCAGGATTAGGTGATTAATTCTCAAGTTATTAATTTAATTTAAGTTGATTGAATAAATTATAACAGGGATTCATATTCCTGTTTATGGATGATTGTTTGAGTAGAATGTCTGGATTGAATGATGCTTATAGTTTGATGATCTGTGATGTGCTATGATATGATATTGATTATACCTATGATAAATGTGTGATATTTATCTGTGAATGATGCTGTGTGAATTCAATATTTTAAATTTGAATTAAACTGTTTAAACTTAAACCACTTAGACATTAAGATGGCGTTTTGGATTTCAGTGGGACTGGGATCGGATTTTCAAATTTGGAAATCCCGAAAACCACATCGATCCAAATTAAACGTTAGGTCGTGAATCTCAAGTGAAAAAGTGAAGACTCGAGGCGTAAGGACTATTCGTCGTTAAAACTCTGAGGATGATTCCAATACGAGTTTAACGGGGGTAGTACTTTCAGATTTGAGATGAAGATTCAGAGTGCAAGGGCTATTGTTGTTAACTCTGAGGGTGATTCTAAAATGAGTGTAGCGAGATAGTGCCTTCGGTTTCGTACGAACCCAGAACGAACTTGTATGGATTAAATGCTTTCAGAACATCATCGGGAGGATGATGAGCATTCTAAGATAGATGTGTTCTATAAAGGTAATTGTAGCGTCAAGCCTCATGAACCGGGAATGGATAAAACAGGGGAGGTGCAGCTAGGCTAATTGGGTAGCACCCAAGTAGGACAAGATTTACCCCTGTCTAGAGGTTCCTTTTATTCGGCTTAGTGGGCAGTTGGCGACGACCATCTGCGGTATTATCTTGTTCGGGACTATCCGTAAGGGATGGTTCCGGCCTTATGTTGCATGGGATTTAGGGTGAATCCTCGGTACGGTGATCTAGGCCACGTACTGTGATGGGCGGCACCCCAGTAGCCCTGCCATTGATGGAAACCATTTTTCCTACCGCCCTTTTATGGTTTTGATTGTATAACCCACTTTGCGGCTAGTAGCTGGAACTAAATGAATGTAACAATTTCGGCTATTTTATTTTTACTTGAAAACCCTAGACCCTATTATAATATAATAGAATTTCCTATCAAATGTTTTGGCTATCGTAAGGTAAAAACTTTTCCGTGTTTATGTGCGAGAAGTCTTATGAGATACCTTTTGTTTCCAAAGGTTTTCAAAGTTAAGCAACTTTAACCCGTTTACTCACTCCAGACCCAAGTCTGACCCTGAGTTTATTTTCTGTTTTATTAAACTCTTTGGTACTCAAATTTTTGCGAGTAGCCAAGGGATTCTGGTTAGCTCACTACAAGAACAATTGCTATCAATTACATTTATTGGCAGCGTCTATTGCTATATGCAACCGTTAACCATTTCATAATATGAAAATTAAGAAATAAACGCGGCCAATCCCACCAATAACTCACTAAAATTTTGCTAAAATTTTACATGTCGCTCATTTTCTTTGACCACTTGTCATTTTTTCTCTTCCTCTCAAAAGATGGATGAAAACCCCTAATTAAAGTAGTTTCGATCTGATTTGATGCATTTCCTTTCTCCTAATGTTTTATCAACCATCAATCAAATCCCTCATCTTCATCTTCTAAAATTTCCTATCTCTGGCATCATCCCAAATCGAGAAAAAATTATAATTTTGCACCTTCTCCATGGCGATAAGGCAATTTGGTGGATTCACAATGCAATTTGTTGGCAGTGATGGAGGTATACTATATATTAATTCGTGATTCGGGGGATTCGCGATGTCGTTTTCTAGCAGTGATAAGGCGGTTTGAGGAATTCAAGATGTAGTTTGCCGGTAATGATGAGGCGATTTGGAGGATTCGCGATGCACTTTATGGAGGTATAATATATACAGATTTCCTCTATATAGTGCTAAAATCAAACACCTTAATCTATAAAATTTGCATTTACTATACCGCTATATAATTATGACCTGTTAGCCCATGAGATGATGGTTTTGATGACAACAACCTTAGAATAGATTATAAAATATAAATACTAACATTATAAGTTTAGATATATATATATGTATATGCAGGATTTAACCATGCAGGTACCAAGAATGAAGACTGTACAGTATAGAGATTTAAGATATCAAGACTGAAGACTCATGAGTATCAAGATTATCAAGAGTTCAAGTAATTTATTCATTAATTAGAAAATTTTGTTAAAACTCCTAGAAAAGCACTGGCATCTTAAAATCCAATTTATTCGTGGAATGGAATCCACTTCGAGCCTGTTAAAGGGATGGAACCCTAAGTAGGATGGAACCTATGAAAAATCTAGTGGAACATTGTTTTGTATCCGCTAACCTTTTATTCAAAATGATTTTTTTTCAAAATTATATCTTGTTTTCAAAATGACTTCAAAACCTTCCTTTTAAAAGCATCAAAAACATATATCCTGATTGTAAATAATTTTAGCCTCAAAATCATCTTTAATTTCAAAGTCAAATTACTCCTGATTTTAAACTATCTTTTAATATAATATATTTAACTTTTAAAATATTTATACTTAGATTTAAATATAAAATTATAGTTAAATTCTATATATTATTCTCTATATTTATTTATGAATTTAACTATAGTCAAGTACATTTATAAAGTTTAAAATAGTTTTAATATAAGATAAAGGATATTTTCAAAGAAAATCAAATCATCAAAAAATGCTTTGGGATGTCGACATACTCATGGTGACCATGTCGATGTGGTGTCAGTTGAGTTCAAAATTTCAATTTTAAAAGAAGTGTCTATTCGCCATAACTCTCCACGAATGGACATGACTATTGTCCTACGATAAATAGGGGTCAATTTCAACGAATTTTACATCAGATTTTCTGGTTTTTCACTCCTCTTCTTCTTCCACTTTTCTTAATAAAAATTCTTATCATTACTCTGCCAAAATCTACATTGAATTGAACTTGATCATTCGTAGTTTGATTCTCTATCACTATCTCAACAAGATCCTCAGTGCTATTCAGAGTTATAGGGCTTTTGTAATCAACTTAGCAAGAAAAGGTGTGATTGTAGCCTTGAAAATCAATCAAGCGTGATAAGGTGTGATTGTAGCCTTGGGAAATCAATTAGGTGAACTTATTGCCCGTAAAATCAAGTGGGTGAGCTCGTAGCCCGGAAAATCAAGTATCTCTACCCAGAGGATTGTGAATCTGGAGGGTGTACCTCGTAGCCTTGAAATCGAGGGTGTAATTGTAAAGATTGCTTTTGAAAGGAAATTCATACTTGTGTTGCAGGACTGGATGTAGGGTAACTCCGAACCAGTATAAAATCCGGTATGTTCTTTCCTTTACTGCTTTTTATTTTATTTCTGCATCTGTGTTTGTTTCTATGATCATATCTGTGTCTGTAAATTGCATACATCTGTGTTTAAATTAACATAAACTCAAAAAGATTTAGTAATTCTTTATAAACACTATTCACCCCCCCCTCTAGTGTTAATCCCAGCCTTAAGATCCGTAATCCGCATTTCTCACAATTGGTATCAGAGCAAGGCTTTCAAAGTTTCATAATCTGATTTTTGGAAAAAATTCAAAATGGCTATGTTTGTTAATACCAGTTTAGAAATATTCAAATCATCATTGTTTCATGAGTCTTCATATAATCAATATTCAAATTCAAGTTATCTACCAAAATTATTTGATGTGCAGGAATCATGCTTTATGGCTGTTGAGGAATCAATCCACAATGGACAAATTGTGCAGATCAGAAAGAGCAAATGGATACTTGATAGTGGATGTTCTAGACAGATGACTGGAAATCCAGATATAATGAATGATATTATATACAAAGACGGGGGACTGATTAGTTTTGAAGACGATTCAAAACGATATGTGATTGGCATCGACAAAGTCGGTAATTCTAAAACTCCTACTATTACTAATGTTTTGCTAGTTAAGAATCTGAAACATAATCTGCTAAGTATAAGTCAACTATGAGATAAAGGATATAAAATTAAATTTGAAAAAGATAAATGTCACATTGAAGATAATAATTCAACCATAATATTTGAGGGAGTCGGGAAAAAGAATATTTATATTCTTAGTATGAAAGTTTCAAATGATAACCTGTGTCTGTTGGCAAATACAAGTGACCCTTGGATTTGGCATAAGAGATTTGGGCATTTGAATTTCAAACTCTTATCTAGATTGTCAAAGCATGATCTAGTAAGAGGGCTTCCTAAAATGAATTTTAAAGTAGATAGTCTATGTGATGCTTGTCAATTACGAAAACTTAGAAAAAGTTCTTTTAAATTAAAAGATATGATTTCAACTTCAAAACCTCTTGAATTACTTCATCTTGATTTATTTGGTCCATTTCAAATTCTGTCAATAAATCATAGTAAATATGTTTTTGTAATTGTAGATGATTATTCTAGATTTACATGGACAATATTTTTGAAACATAAAAGTGATACTTTTGAATGTTTTAAGACCTTTTCAAAAAGAATTCAAAATCAATTTTCTCTAAAAATTATAACTATTTGAAGTGATCACGGTGGTGAATTTGAAAATGAGAAGTTTAAGGAATTCTGCAATAAAAAGGGAATTACTCA
The DNA here is from genome assembly GCA_030765085.1 of Allium cepa. Lineage (NCBI taxonomy): Eukaryota > Viridiplantae > Streptophyta > Magnoliopsida > Asparagales > Amaryllidaceae > Allium > Allium cepa. The sequence continues at coordinate 961,661,900 of CM060932.1, read as the reverse complement.
CAATTTTTCATTTTCAAGAAATCCACAACAAAATGGAGTAGTAGAACGTAAAAATAGAACGATTCAAGAGTGTGCAAGAACTATGCTTTCAGATAGTAATTTACCAAAGAATTTTTGGGCAGAAGCAGTTGCTACCGCCTGTTATATTTTAAATAGAATTTTAGTTAGACCTTTAACTGATAAGAACTATTATGAACTTCTATATTCAAAGAAACCTAAGGTATCTTATTTCATAATTTTTGGAAGTAAATGCTTTATTTTAAATACAAAAAATAATTTAGATAAATTTGATCCTAAATCTGAAAAAGGAATCTTTATCGGTTACTCTAATAGAAGTAAAGCATACAGAGTGTTTAATTTAAAAACTAACACCATTGAAGAAACAATGCATGTTTCATTTGATGAAAATTTCAAAAAAAAATTGAAGATACAAATGATGAAGAGAATTTAATCACTCAAAATCACGAATCAATTGAAACTAATATTGAAATTAATCATCCTAATAAAAGGACTAAACTTTTAAAAGATCGTCCTATAGAAAATATACTGGGAGATATGCAATCTGTAGTTAAAACTAGAAATCAACTAAGTCAGATGAGTAATGTAGCTTTTATATCAACTATTGAATCCAAAAATCCAAAAGAAGCATCAACTGATGATTCATGGATTTTGGCTATGCAAGAAGAATTAAATCAATTTACTAAAAATGATGTTTGGGAACTTGTTCCTAGACCTGAAAATAAAACTATAATTGGAACTAAATGGGTTTATAAAAATAAAATGAATGAACAAGGAGAGTTAGTTAGAAATAAAGCTCGATTAGTCGCTCAAGGTTATTGTCAAGAAGAAGGAATAGATTTTGATGAAACCTTTGCTCCCATAGCAAGATTAGAAGCCATTAGGATTCTACTTGCTTTCGCAAATCATAATAATTTCAAATTATTTCAAATGGATGTTAAAAGTGCCTTTTTAAATGGATTTGTAAAAGAAGAAGTATATGTTGAACAACCACCACTTTTTGGAAATGATAAATTACCAAATCATGTTTACAAACTTAAGAAAGCTTTATATGGTCTAAAACAATCTCCTAGAGCCTGGTATGATAGACTAAGATCTTACTTATTACAATCAGATTTTGAAATTAGTAAAGTAGATAATACTCTTTTTATTAAAAGAAATAAAAATGATATTCAACTAGTACAAGTTTACGAAGATGATATCATTTTTGGATCAACTAATTTTGAAATGAATAAAGAATTTTCTAAAATAATGACAAAAGAGTTTGAGATGTGTCATATGGGTGAATTAAATTTCTTTTTAGGATTACAAATAAAAAATTAGATAATGGTATCTTTATTAGTCAATAAAAATATGCTAAAGACCTAATTAGTAAATTTGGTTTGACTACTGCAAGTGGAAAACCCACTCCCATGGCAACCAATGTGTACCTTAGTAAAGAAGATCTCTCGAAAGATGTAGATCAAAAATTATACAGAGGAATGATTTGATCACTACTCTATATTACTGCCAGTGGACATGATATCATGCATAGTGTTTGTCTCTGTGCCAGATATCAATCCCAACCTAAAGGGACCCACTTAAAAGCCGTAAAACAAATCATAAGATATGTTAAACACACATCCGATTATGGTTTATTTTACCCTAAAAATGATTATTTTGACTTAATATCTTACTGTGGTGTTGATTATGCAGGTTGTCAATCAGACCGAAAAAATACAAGTGGAACTTGTCACTTTTAGGGACATTCTCTGGTTTCCTGGTTTAGTAAAAAGCAAAACACAGTTTCTTTATCAACAACTGAAGCAGAGTATATTTCTGCTGCTTTGGCTTGTTCTCAAGTAATATATATGCAACAAACTTTGAAAGATTATGGTTTAAATATCTCGAAATCACCAATTTATTGTGATAATACTAGTGCAATAAATTTATCCAAAAATACTACTCAACATGCTCGAACTAAACATATTGATATAAGACATCATTTTCTCAGAGATAATATAAGTAAGGAAGTAGTTACTCTCGATTATATTAATTCTGAGAATCAAATTGCTGATATTTTAACAAAACCCTTAAATGAATCAATATTTACTAAATTAAGAAGAGAATTAGGTATTTGTTCAATAACTGAAATATAAAATATAAATATCCATTATAATAAATAATTAATACTAAAATAAATCAAATAGTAGAAATATAAAGGAGCATGCCGACATCCCTCATATACCCATGTCGGCATACAACGTTTTTATTTTATTTTTAAATTTCCCATCAAAATTCAAAAAATTGGTTATTTATTCTTCTTATTTTCGATTTTTTGATTATTCTCTCTGCTCTTTCTATTCTATCTTCTGAAACAAATAAAATCATGGCATCATCTTCCAAATTAAACATAAAATCAACATTTTCGTTCCCCTCTCCTACTTTCGGTCCATTTCAACGTACTACTCTCGCTCGTGTAAAAAAATGGAGGAGTCTCTGAAGGATGCACTTCAGATGATGACTGAAATTCAAGTGATTCAACTCCGTGTGGCAAAGGAACAAGAGAGACAAGGTAAGATTCTTAGGAATTTGCAAAAATTTATAATGGATAATCAATCCAACCCTATCTTGATTGATGAAGATTCTTCACTCAATCAAGAACAAGAGGCCAGCGAAGAAGAAGAAGAAGAACCCATGAAAGAAGCACTAGCCTAAGACGACGACAAAGTTGTGTGCGTTGGAGAAGTGTGTTTTGACAAAGATGGGAATCTTGTCGAACAATGTGGAAATTTCTGTTTCCATTATCCAAACTGTCTGATTCATAGATCTCCTATGTTCAAAAATACACATTAGTTTCTTCTCTTTCTTTACCTTTGTTGTTTATTCCTTCTTACGTTTACAACGAAAATGTAAATATAATTATATGATTAATAAATTGTGTTCTTATATGTATTCATCCCTATTAATAAATATAACTATATGTTTATAATATACTTAGAATAGTTAGTAGTTTAGGATTAGGATTATCTAAGTGTTGATTATTTATGATAACACTATCACTATAATCACATATCATAGGGTATTAGATTTAGAGGGAGTTATATAGTTTGGAGTTATAAAGTTTAGAGTTTTTTTTTGTTGATGACAAAGGGGGAGAAGTATAAAATAGGGTAGTTAGGCATAGAATAAGGGGAATTGTTAGTTTTAGGGGGAGTTATTAGGATAGAAGTAATATTTTATAAACAAAGGTTGTCATCATCAAAAATGGGGAGATTGTTAGTCCGTGAGATGATGGTTTTGATGACAACAACCTTAGAATAGATTATAAAATATAAATACTAACATTATAAGTTTAGATAGATATATATATATATATGTATATACAGGATTTAATCATGCAGGTACCAAGAATGAAGACTGTACAGTATAGAGATTCAAGATATCAAGACTGAAGACTCATGAGTATTAAGATTATCAAGAGTTCAAGAATTCAAGTAATTTATTCTTTAATTATAAAATTTTGTTAAAACTCCTAGAAAAGCACTGGCATCTTAAAATCCAATTTATTCGTGGAATGGAATCCACTTCGAGCCTGTTAAAGGGATGGAACCCTAAGTAGGATGGAACCTATGAAAAATCTAGTGGAACATTGTTTTGTATCCGCTAACCTTTTATTCAAAATAATTTTTTTTTCAAAATTATATCTTGTTTTCAAAATGATTTCAAAACCTTCCTTTTAAAAGCATCAAAAACATCTATCCTGATTTTAAATAATTTTAGCCTCAAAATCATCTTTAATTTCAAAGTCAAATTACTCCTGATTTTAAACTATCTTTTAATATAATATATTTAACTTTTAAAATATATATACTTAGATTTAAATATAAAATTATAGTTAAATTCTATATATATTATTCTCTATATTTATTTATGAATTTTAACTATAGTCAAGTATATTTATAAAGTTTAAAATAGTTTTAATATAAGATAAAGGATATTTTCAAAGAAAATCAAATCATCAAAAAATGCTTTGGGATGTCGACATACTCATGGTGACCATGTCGACATGGTGTCAGTTGAGTTCAATATTTCAATTTCAAAAGAAGTGTCTATTCTCCATAACTCTTCACGAATAGACATGACTGTTGTTCTGCGATAAATAGGGGTCAGTTTCAACGAATTTTACATCAGATTTTCTGGTTTTTCACTCCTCTTATTCTTTCACTTTTCTTAATAAAAATCATTACTCTGTCAAAATCTACATTGAATTGAACTCGATCATTCGTAGTTTGGTTCTCTATCACTATCTCAACAAGATCCTCAGTGCTATTCAGAGTTATAGGGCTTTTGTAATCAACTTAGCAAGAAAAGGTGTGATTGTAACCTTAAAAATCAATCAAGCGTGATAAGGTGTGATTGTAGCCTTGGGAAATCAATTGGGTGAACTTGTTGCCCGTAAAATCAAGTGGGTGAACCGCTAGCCCGAAAGTATCTCTACCCAGAGGATTGTGATTCTGGAGGGTGTACCTCGTAGCCTTGAAATCGAGGGTGCAATTGTAAAGATTGCTTTTGAAAGGAAATCCGTACTTGTGTTGCGGGACTAGATGTAGGATAACTCCGAACCAGTATAAAATCCGGCGTGTTCTTTCCTTTAATGCTTTTTATTTTATTTCTGCATCTGTGTTTGTTTCTATGATCATATATGTGTCTGTATATTGCACACATCTGTGTTTAAATTAACATAAACTCAAAAAGATTTAGTAATTCTTTATAAACACTATTCACCCCCTCTAGTGTTAATCCTAGCCTTAAGATCCGTAATCCGCATTACTCACATGACCAGCATATAGTGCAAAATCAAGCGCCCCTAGATGATTTTTTAATCCAATCCTAACTGCAATTTGCCTTTAGTGTTGAGGATATAGTCACGTACTATACTTGTATAATTACTAGTTGTGTTGGGAAACAATCTAACTTGGTATGATAATATATGTTGTTTGTTTGTACATATTAAAATTATGCGATTTACATGTGCAGTTTTGAATTTTTTGCCCAAAATCTTTGAACATACATAACTATGTTCATATTATTCCTTTATTCACCGGTATAACTTGGTTGTTATGTACAAAAATTCCTTCTGCAATACAAATGAATTACTAAATTTATATTGGATTATGTCTTTGTCTATGATTATGCATTTCGGCATTTATATTAGATTCAAACTATATATATTCTATGATGCTTACATCATTTTGCATCTCAAAGCTGGCTGATGTACTACTTGTTCACAAACATATACAACTTGTTCATATTGCCAATATGAGACTTCGTACTCCTAAATTATCTTCTATTATTGCCGCATAATGCATAAACGTTTTAAAGCAAGGCAATTTTTTTTAAAGCAAGTAAGCAAGGCAAATATTTTTGGCAAGCATTTTTCCTTTTGAATTTCTGCTTTGGCGATCTGAAAATAAAAACAAGATATATACAATTTTTTTAGTTTTTTATATATATGTTTATCAAAGAAGAAAACAAAACAATTAAAAAACAACACAATGGAAGTAAAACAAATGAAAACAAAGACAAGTGAACATGATACTGTTTGTTTTTTTATTTCTTTTTTTAAAAAAACAAATGGACAATGGAATTAAAATGATTCACCAAACCATCATGATAAAACAAAATAAAATCAAAATGATCTTTTTTTTTTCGTAGAAATGAATTTACAAAAAAAAACAAAAAAAAACTCCTCTTTTTTTTAGTATGGAGCTTAAAAGGGATTAAAACAAACCAAATTAAAATAACACAAAATCAAATCAACAACTCAATAAAAAAAATTCAAAAGCCCGACCTAATACTAAACCAAGACCACTAAACTTCACAAATCAAGCAAAATTAACAAAAATCTTTTTTTTATGTTCTAATAAAAAAATGAATTCCTCCTTCTTTCTTCTTCACTTAAAATCAAGCAAAATCAGGCAAACAGAGAGGTTCGTGGAGTGTAGAACTTGGGTAGCGCTTTGTTTGCGTAAACTGATTTGAGGTCGCGAGTTGAAGGTTGCAATTGAGGTCGATTGGGATAGTGGTGATGAACCGTAGTGGTTTGGGTTTTGGGTTGGTTGTTCGTGTTGGCAGTTCGATTAAGGTTGCAGCGGTAATTCTATGAAGGTAGTGATTGGGATGTTGGTTGCTATGCTTCGAGTTCGAGGCGATGGTTAGAAGGTGTTGTTGATTGTAGGAGGCAGGTTGTAGTGGTATTATGGTGATGCTCGAGTGCTGAGGTGGTTCGTAGCAGTCAGGTGGAGGAAGTGTAGTGAGTGGTAGAGGAGTGTAGTTTTGCAGGAAGGTTATAGGCAAGTGAGAAAGGATTGATCAAGTGTTGGACTGCACTATTGTATGAAGGCAGGGGGATTGCACTGATTGCGTCTCAGGGAGGATGACGTAGTCTAGGCAGTTGCAGTGCACAAATGGATTGTATCAAGTGGTTGCAGGTGTAGTATTTGTAACTGTGAAGGAACTATTGCACTGTTGTGATACGGGTTGCTGTGAATGGGATTTGAATGTTGAAGTGGGTATGTTGAATGTTGAATGTTGAAGTGGTCAGGGGACTGGTGGTCAGGATTGATTGCTGACAGTAGAGGAAGTGGGTCAGTATAGGCTTATGATATGGGGAGAACCGCAATAGCAATTGTATTAAGTTTGCACTGATGTGCACTGGAGGAGGAGCAGATGGTTTGAACTCAAGGTGCTGTGTTTTTTGTTAAAAGTTATCGGTGAATAGAGTGTAAATGGTGATGGTTATCTGTGTTATCAGTGTTGATGGTGGAACAGAGATAGGTTGATGAACTGTTGTATTATGTAATATGGATTTGAAGTGGAGCGATAATGTCAGTGGAATGGGAAAGGTTTCACTATCGGTCCTTAACATCAATTTGTATGTGCACAAACTTGAAAAACCTGAGCATGCTGCTGTGCAAAGCACAACCTTTTTTCCACGTATAAATTACAGTAATGAAAATTTATCATGTCGACAGTGTGAGTGACGATCCATACACAAATAGTAAAATAAATAGCTGCTTGGTGGCATATTGAAAAAAATTATAGCAACCATGATTGTACACTGAGCTCCAGAATGCAACATTCAAATTGATGTCATGCGATAAAGCATAGTTACATTAGTGTTCTATTGTTTTAATTGACTGTTATTGTCTGCATACTGCAAGGCTGTCGCATGTTTCGTACAAAAAGAAGATTACTTTTAGGAGAATAATGGTTGACACGTCATGCCAGGTTCTTATTGTATTATAACTTTATTTTTCTTCCGCCTTGATGGGTCTGCCTTGACGAACTTGGTTACACCAAGATATGCAATTTCAGTTCTAAATAAGTACTTATTATCCTTCACTTGCGTTTTCAGTTGTTTATTTCATTTTGTTTCTGGTATTTCAGTTGTATAAACTTCTCTACGTATGGATTTTATGTTAACTTTTGTCTTGAAACTATTGTATTTATGTACTAGTTGTGTGACTATGTACGGTTGTGTACTACTTCTGTATCAATGTATGGTAATGTGCTACTTGTGTTTATGGTAGTTCATTTGTTCATGTATTTTTTGTTTACTATTGAACTATATATTATTACTGTTTAATATAAATTATGAATAAAGTGAATTGGAGAGTGAACGAGCTAGCAGAATGTGAGAAATAGACAAAGAAAAGCAAAAATATTTAGTGGCGTTTATCAAACGCTACGGAGAAAATATAATGGCAGAAAAAAACGCAACGAAAAAAAATATTGTTGCGGCGAAATATATATTGTGGCATATAATAAACGCAGCTATAAGGTTTGAGTTTAAGTTGTAACCCAAACATCACTTTTGGTGGCGTTTCAACATGCTACAAAAAAGATTTGCGGTGGCGTTTTTTGCCACCGCAATAAGGGACATTATAACGGCGTTTACAAAAATGCAACCAAAAATATTAGTTTTTTAGTTGCATGTCGTATGACGGCGTTCTCTAAAACGCCACTATAAGTTTTGGTTATATTTTTTGTGCACCAGTAAAAGTACTTTTTGGTGTAGTGGCTTTGACGAGTTTTGGAGAAGATATGGAGCAAGAGGCTTCAGCGTTTGTAGATATGTAGTGGCTCCGCTGTGCTAGAGTTATATCTGTTTCTCTGTGATGTACTTGAGTTGTAATAACTAGACAGGTGGTTATAACGGTCTAATTTGTGTTGTATAAGCTGTATAACTCTGATGTGTATGATACTATGTAATATCTTATGTGATCTAATAAGGTTTATTCGTTCCGCTGTGAGATTCTGATGTTGTTTAGTTCTTTCTTTTCTTTCTTTTCTTTTTTCTATCCCTTTCTTTCTTCTTAATGATGCGTCTTTATATGGAATGAAAGGCGGGTCGTTACATTATGGTATCAGAGCGCTAGGTTGAGTGAATACCTAGGCTTTGGAGTGATTTCTTTCTTGAGAGAGCGTACTTGTGTGTATATATATATATACCTACCTATTTTGTTGGGTTACCTGTTCGGGTTTGCTAACATGAGTTTTAGAGGTAGGAGAGGTGGTGGTGTGTAAAGCACGACTACCACTAGTGGAAGAAGTTTGAGTAATTGAGGTTGGAAGAGTATCTGCCAGGGTAGTATTGGGCATCTTGAGTGAGCTTTGCAGCATAGTGTGAGGATTTCACCAATCTATGAAGGAAACCTTTTTAAGATTCGGAGTCCATCTTTGGAGTGTAAGCTTGGTTGCACTCGTGCGAGCAGATTTCCTAGAATTTGGATCAGTCGGAGTGCTGAAGCAAGTGATGGTATCTTGGAAACTGTAGGAAGGAGACTTGTCTGTATTGGAGTTTGGTACTCAGTTCAGCAAGATGTTAGTGTTGGTTTGAAGCCTGAGTTTCTCTAAAGATATATGCCCATCTTGAAGACTCTTTTGTGGAGTTGGTTGATATGGCTTTGTGATTCGGGGAGCTTTTGGATAAGGAAGTCTTTGGCAGTAGTAGCAGCTCGGAGGTGTTGAGGGTGCTATCACCCTGGGTGTTCCCATCCTTTTCCGAGCTCCTTCCATGAGTCGTAGTAATAATATCCGAGGGTATCTAGAAAGGTGATAAACATACCCTTATTGGGTGTTACCCACTTAGCCTTGCTACATCTTCTCTGCTTTTCAGTCATTCCCGATTGATGAGGGTAGAGGCTACGATTACCTTTTCAAGAAAATTTCATTTAGAATGCTCATTGTCCTCCAATGACAATGTACCGATAGCATTCATCCATAGAAGTCCGTTCCGGATCCGAAGGCACTATTCCTATTACATCCTTTTTGGAATCACCCTTAGGATTAGTAGCGATTATCCCTTGCACTTCACTGCTCCATCTTCGACTCCATGCTCTTGTTTTCACATCGAAAACTACTCGTTGGATCGAAGTGGTTTTCGAATAACTTGTCTGATCTCGGTCTCTTCGAAACAACATTCGATATTTCTGGTAAACTCAACCCTAGTTCTTTAGGAAATAATCAGACGCAATAAGATCGGAGATCACCTCCTAACCGTCAGTACATGGATTTCCTTATCATCAGCCTAGAAGAACGAAACGAGTTTATACGTACAGTATAGCACCTCGAACGGTAACTACACCATATAATCCTCGTATTTCTCCTAGATATTCCCAAAGTTATACTTTGGGTTCAGATTTGATAGTCGATTATTTATCTATCAAATAAATAATCGTTCAATCAAATATTCCATTTTCTACTGAAAATTCCAAGTCATGTTTAATTTAAATTTTAAATAAATTAAATCTCTTTATCCAAAAGTATGTTCTTATCTTATCGAATTCAATATATTCATAAATTATCCTTTTCAAAAATATTTTAAAACCCTTTTAAAATATTATGGAAAGTACCACTATGGTATTAAACCATGGATTCACCGCTCAATGGTTACGTCTCTATCCTAAAGAAATCCAAAACTTAACCGTAGTCACCCATTGCCTCCGATTACGCCATGCGAGTGTACCATTACTTCCTGAAACTTTATTTGAAAATTATCTAAAAATATTTCTTATAAGTTTAAAAATAAATTTTCAAGTTTAATCTAGGCAAATATAGTTAAATAAAAGTTATTTTACAAAGCGACACTTATATTTAATAATTTATCCTTTTAACCAAAAATGCTGACTAGTTCTTAAATAATAATAAATCTTTAATAATCATTATAAAGTAACTAATTAATAATTAAATATGCTTTAAACAATTTAAAATAATGAAATATGTGACGCCCCACCCCGAGACACACATTAACAAAGAGTATTACTGGGTAATACTGTCTGCAAATGCAGAGAACAGGGCTGGATAGGAGCGACCATCTATAGCATTGTCTTAAATATCTATTGAATACGTCGACAATTGCATTTTTTATGGATCGACATAACCAATAAATACTTAATACAAAGCCATAGGTGGCTATAGGATCAATCAGAACAAAATATAACAACTCAAATGCAAAACACATCATAGAACAACAGATAATCCTATATATATACACACATATACAGATACATCACAGAGTATACAAAACGATACATCACGTATGTGGTATAACGACCACAATACAAACACGAGTCAAAAGAATATACATATCAGAGTAGCAAACCAAAAGGACTACACAAAAAGCTATAACAAAAGAGCTAGTAGAATAGTCCTTACAGAAGCAGAATAGGCTAAATCCAAATGTACCTAACCTGAAACATCTTGGTTTAACCCGAGTATAAAATACACGGGTCAGTCTAGCTAAACGAATCAGCAAAAGGTGATAGCAGAATAATAAAGCATTGTGCTATTCTTCTTAAACGAGAAGAAACAATAAGAAATCTAACCATAGACATACGGAGGATACGCATAATGTATGGCATATATGATTACACTAGGTGATAGAACACTGTTGCTTCAATAAGCATAAAACACAAACGAGACGAAAAATCTCATGAATCACTAAAATGTAGCATGCCTTTTATCATCGACAATCATAAATCAAATAAGAATTGTTTAAAGAATAGTAAAATGTAAACTACTAAAAGAGTAATTCCCAAATCAGCCATATCAGCAACTCTAAGGAAAACATAAGCAAAAGTCATCTCGGCATAAGCCGTAAGGCAAATGTAAACAAGAGATAAAAATATCATACAACGCCAAAAGGAAAATCTCATAAATAGCACCAATAGGAAATCTCAATATATATATGCCAAAGGACAAATCTCAACACGCCAGTATGGGCAATGAAAATCTCAAAAGAACTCCTAAGAGTCCAAAAATCCCGAAGTAATCACCACCGAATGGTTCAAAGGATCGATTCCAAAATGACGACACACAAGGGTCAAAATCATCTCAAAAAGGTTTTGCATGTGATATTTTTGCCGAGTACTGTTTCACATAATAGGTACCTCGCCCAAAGGCAAACGTCGAAAGACTAGTACGCCACAATGGCAAATACGCCGCAATGGCAGACGTCCAAAGACAAATAAGCCGCAATGGCAAACGTCCAAAAACAAATACGCCGCAATGGCAAACATCCGAAGACAAATACGCTGCAATGGCAAATGACCCAAATGTTTAGTACTGGCATGCCAATAGGAAAATGTGTCACAAACTCTCGGAAAGAAACCTGAAAAGTGTTAATGTGTGTCCCATAGCACCCGTTTGCACTAAACGATTTACTAACCGCTAGTAAATTTCACGCTCAAAGCAGTAAAAGGTTCATCCCATCTCGTCGGTAAACTAGACCCGTAGGCCAAAACGATCAAACAGACAAGTTAGGAATTAACTGAAAGGATAAACGCACGTATCTCATACTACGCGTTTTACGCAATCGTTTAACTCTCCTTCTCATTCGCTCGACAGTGCAAAAACGTGTAATTTTATAAAAATAATTTACCTTGAAAATAAGCTTTGAAAACAGATTTCGAAAACCATTTGAAAACCATATTGGAAAATTTCCCTTATTATAAAGAATAAATAGGTTTTGTACTTGAAATTTTTTTAAAATATTACATAATAATTACTTTTAAATCTCCTAAATTTTAAAAATAATTTCAAAAAGATTTGGAGTAAACTGTGCTCGAAAACTACCAAAAACAAGCAAAATTCCACTCAAACCGAAATTCAAATTTAAATTCAAATAATTCAAAATTTGAATTCCAAATTCATCAAAACTGGGCTAACCTTTTGATGGGCATCATAGCCCTCAAAATATTTCAGAAATATCACAAAAACTGAGGTAAAAGTCAAAAATCGGACGGAAAATGAACATAAAAACACTTGAACAAAATAATACCCATGTCTGAAATCTTCTCTGGGTTCAACTTTCGGATATAAAATAGATGGACGAACGACCTTTGATTGAACTGAAAATTGGTACGCACAGATTAGAGAACTTCGGCTTTCAAATAAAAAAAGAATCGTCCGACTGGAAATGAAAAGGTTACAATATCTCAAACATGGACTCAGGCCATGTTTGCAACAGTTCAAAAACCAAATATGCACAGGCCTGAAAACCATCTTGGGTTCAATTTCCAGGCAAGAAACAGAGGACCAAATGACTTCATATTGAGTTGAAATTTGATATGTACATAGTAGAAAACTATATCTTTCAAAAAAACAGAATTGTGCAATTTGAATAAAGTATGAAAAAGTTATTATGCCTCAAAGTTAAACCCAGACAGTGTTTTCACTGTAAAAATCTATGCAAAAACATGCTCCGGATCAAAGTTCAGCAGCATAATTCTATAAGCTATATAGGTCAAAATAACCTAAAATTTGGTATGCTTGTAGTGCAAAATTTATCTTTCAAACAAAAAAATAATCACGCAGTTTCAGTCAGAAATGAAAAAGTTATACTATCCCAAACACGGACTAAGGCCATGTTTGCAGCAACTCAGAAAACACAATTTCTACAGGCAAAAAAGCTATGTTTTGTTCATTTTCCAGCAATGGTTTGAACACTCAAATGATAATATTTTTCGATCATATTTTGCAGAAACAAAGTTCAACAAATAAACTTAACTCAGGAAAATACCCGGCAGCATTTCGTTGTTGGAGATGAAAGTTACGGACAACCAAAGTTGACACTTGAGGCCAGAAACGAAAACAAGAACATCAATGAACAAAAACTTATAGAACCAACGAATTTAGCTACTGATTCAATATTTTTAGCCAGTGGATGTGAGATTTTAGTCTCAATTTGCTGATTTGTTGCAAAAGCTCGGATTTTTGCAGCAAGGAGGAAGCTTTTTGCAAGATTAGAGCTTCTAAGAACCTATAGAACAAAAGAAAAGGGCATGCAAGAGGAATTCAACGGTAAATCAGAAAATCATCACTCAAAAAAGAAATTATTGATGATATTATGGCGTTTGAGTTAGATTAGGTTTGTATTTTCACTCTTGACCGAAAAAGATTGTAATTTGATGAATTTAATTGAAGAAATTTGGTTGGATTTTAATTTGATGGAGTTGGGTTCTATTTTCTGTTTACAGGAGGAAGAAGGAGATGATAGATTGTAAAATGAACGTACAGACTTTGTTTTCTCATTTTCTCAACCAGGTTAAGTCTTAATGGGCCTTGGATCCATTAGTAGAAAGAAATAAAATGGTCTATTGGTTAAATAATCAACACTTAATTGAAATGTATATTATGTAAATAAACAAATGTCATTTTCTTTCAAATTTTCACACAACAAAGTAAATAAATTTACATACTTATGAAATCACATATTCTATACTATATAAAAAGGTTAATTTTAAATTTTTAAAACATTTTTATTATTAAAATCCTTTATTTTACAAAAATACACAATTTTCACAAATAAATGAATAAAACCTTATTTTTGACTTTTAAAACTCCACAAAAATATTTTTCTTACTTAGAAAAATATTATTAACCTTTCTAAACTCAAATTTATAATTAAAACTCATTTTAAAACCAATTTCCACCTTTTAATTTGATTAAACAACCTTTAAAAATCATATACTTCTTTTGGAAATTATTAAAAGAAGTAATTAGCAATAATTAATAAATTAATGCATTTTATCTCAGTGGAAATTATTTTCCATTCATTATTAACCCAAACAAACAAAATAAAGTTTTCAAACTTTAATTTCACATTTTATTTTCAAAATTCATTGTTTATTCAAAATAAACAATCTAAAATCTCCAGTTTTAATTTTAATCACAATATTAAATTATAATTATCATTATAATTCAATATTGACAGGTAATCTCCAAACCAGGATTGTTACAAAATAACTAGTTTCTAGAATATTTTAAACGCTTTTAAAGTTACCTAGTCAATAATTAAAAATCCTCTTTTTTAAAACAAGCCCAGTTTCTCGATTCTAATTTCATTTCGTAAATTTTAAAATCTTACAAGAGTTCCCATATAACCAATTTTATACTTATTCCCAATTTCACTTCTACCCTTCCAATATGTTAAAAAGATATAAATTTTAAAACCTTTCACATTTAAACACACTTAAGGATTTATTATTTAAAAATCCTTTTATATACTTCATTCCAAAATCCCCGTTCACAATATCCCGAAATAGTTAAATACAATTTTAAAACCTTTTATTTTACCCAATTAATTTATCCAAAACTCTGTATAAAATTTTACTTCAAAATCCCTATTTACGATTCTTTACCAATTCAAAACCATATCTTATTGATATTTAAAAATACCAAAATCTAGGCTAAAACTGTCATAGTATTCAATCAATTTAAATCACATAATAACCGTCACAGATTATACCAACAAAACATATATCACCATATATGAAATTAAATTCAACATTTTTTAGGAATCCAGTTGGATGCCTCCAACATGTTTTCCCACATCCACAGATGTTAATACAACATAAAAATGCCAATTCTGCTTCAAGGCGGAATATCGCGGTATACAGGGTCATCCGCTATTATACGGGGCGTATTGGTTTTCATCCGCTATATATATGCGGGAATATCAATCCAACTACTAACATATATACTACTATATACACTATAACATCCAACTGATAATAATAATTACCAAATCATCCAATTAATCAATAATTAATTTTAACTATTTAAAATTAACACCAATCATCCAAATGAGTGAGATTAATTCACCTTGATTTTTCAATTCGCCAAATGTTCCAATTTTAAATTAAATGAACACGTTCAATTTAACCTAAAATTTTAGCTAGCTCCAATCGACTCTATATCTATTCTAACATGTAGTGCTCATCGCCATGATTTCATCGCCGCTTGTTTCGTCCGATACCGACCTCGCATGAAATAGTTATGATATTTTAAAGATTTACGAATTTATATATATACACACACGCATTTTTTTTCTAAACCTACAGATCTGGCCGTCGATTTCTGCAAGCAAGATCAGAGCCGCAAATTCCATCTTCCTCCATATGTATGTTGTTCAACAAAACCCATAGCCACCGATCTTTGATCGAAATTTGCTCCTCCGTCGCACGCCTAGAGGACGATCAACTACCACCTTTGACTTCGCCTACCCACAACGCACCGCCAGCCTCGACGAGAACGAGGTCGGTCCCTACTAGATGCTCAGAGATCCCCATGAAAACACGACCTATTCATGGCCATAGCCGCCTATCCTCTTCGCTACACCAGATCTTAGCCGTTAGATGCGAAGAGCTTGACGTGCTCTTCGACCTTTCTGTTGGAAGTTTTGTCTAATAATGCGTGGATGAGGAGATAAACGAGGGAGAAGGAAGGAATGTTTTGGCTATTGAATTTATAACTGGTGGCACCATTAGAAAACTAGGGTTTCTACTGTTGAGTGTGTATATATATGCGTGCCTATATTATTTTATTATTATTATCAAAATTTACATGCTTTTCAGAAGATCTCCAAACAAGATGTGCCGCTAGGCATTTATAATTTGCTACCTCTATTTCGAACACAATGGAATATGTTTTGAGGACTAATTGGATAGTACGTGGAAGATAGCTTTTCGAATCGAATTAAAATACCAAATTTTCGATATTTATTTCCACGCGTTTCTATTCTATACTACCAAACGGTTACTCCAAACGCTACAAAATTTGAAATGTGATAATAATAAACTATTATGGATCCAATGGAACTAGTTTAGTCAAATTTTGAGACTGCGCCCCGAAAGGCTATTTTGACTCGTCGATTAAATCGAGCGATTTCCAAAATTGACAAAATTGCTTGAAATCTCAAATTTTAAAATTTTACTAGCTCAATTATAATTCAAATAGAATTTATATTCATATTAGAAGTCATTTCGATTTATATTAAATCAAAATTACATTATTTAAACTATTACTATATATTCAATTCCACAACTAAATTAATATATAAATTTCAAACTTTGAATTTATCGACTTTTATCCCCTTCAAAGTTTATTACCATCATTCTAATTAAAATAGAGTTTTAAATCAACTTAAAAATAATTCCTATTCACATCTAACTTCATATTCTCATATTTACCCAATTTCAAATATTAAATTACCATTTACCGGATCAAATTAATCATTATATTTGAAACTTTAGACCTTTTTACCAATTCAATAAAAATTCCCATATTCAAAACCAAACAATATTTCAAATTCTACATTTTAAAAATAAATTAAATGTTCAAAACTAAATGACCAAAATTTTGGGTCGTTACAAGAAACCATAAGTCTGATCCAATGGAAGTGCTTCCTGACTCTAATCCAATCCCCTCAAAAGTTATAGGGCTTACAAGAATTTCTGGGCCTGAAAGATTCAAAAAAAATCTAAAGGTGGAAAATGTCTCTTGTAGTCATTTTTCAAAGTTTTAAAATCATATGACCTCATTTGAATTAAATAATAATATTTTACGATCCTTTGGTACGTAAAATACGGGTTGTTACACTCTCCCCTTTAAGGAATTTCGCTCTCAAATTCCCTAAAGAAATCAAAGAATAGTCAACCATAGTTAATTTATGCATAGCATTCATTTGCAATCATCAAATACATCAAACAGACAACATGCAATCAACAGTATAGATGAACCTATCCGAGCTTCGGATATGCATCCCTCATGCTCTCCTCCGTTTCCCACGTGCAATTGCCTTCACTTTTGCCCCATTGAACCTTTACTAATTCCACTATCTTCCTCCTAAGTTGTTTCATATCGCAACCAATAATACAAATCAGCCTACGAGATTTCGAAGCTTCCGGTTCAATCTCAATATCATCAAGTTGATTCGTTGCGATTGTCATGCTTGAGTCGTGTGCAAACTTTCACAAATGAGAGACATGGAAGGCATTGTGCACGCCCGTCATCCTCTAGGTAAGTCGACCTTATATGGCAAGTTTCCAATTCTCTGTACTATTAGAAAAGGACCTATTGATCTCAGTACCAACTTCCCCTTACTATCGAATCAAATAGCATTCTTCAATGGAGAAATTTTACAAGCATCATAAAGGCGACATAGAACTTTAAATCTCTACGTCTCTTATCAGTGTATCACTTATTCCTATCTTAAGCAGCTTTCATATGTGGCTAAATGATCGCAATCTTCTTTGAGGTTTCTCGAATCATATTTGGCCTGAGTATCAGCTTCACCCCTGCTTCCAATTAATATGAAGGAGCATTGCACGGTCGACCACACAATGCATTGTACAATGCCATACCGATATCAGACCGATGGCCATTGTTATATACGAACTCCACCAAATGCAAGCGATCATCTTGAGTATTCAAGCTCACAACCGATCCTCTAATGTACGATTCACACTCTTGGTTTGGCCATCGATTTACAAGTGATAAGTTGTATTGAGATGCAGCTCTGTCCCCAACAGCTCTTGTAAGCTCTTCTAAAATACACTGGTGAATAAAAGGACTCGGTCACTCACAATGCTCTTCGGCATACCATGGAATCACACCACCTACTTAGCATACAACTCAGCCAACTTGGATACTGTCCTACTGAACTTAACGGGTATGAATCGAGCACTCTTCTTTAATTTATCGACTGTGAATCAAATTGTAATGACCCGATTTTTCGACGTTCGAAAATCGACATCAATAGGTCCACTGTATCAAATGCCGAACAATCGAATGCTGGAAAACCAAATCGTTGGGGTTAAGAAGAAGAAAGTAGAAGAAGAAATAGAAACAATATCAGAATCTCACAATCGCAGCGGAAAATATATAATAGATAAATGACTAATCGTTAAAACAAAGAACTATATTTGTTTATACATTACATCATCAGAGTACAACATCAACAAAACACAACACCGGGCAGTTATTATAACTTGTCCATTTGGAAACTGGATTTTGAACAAACCATAAGCCGTGGATAATACATCATATACGTAATACTTCTCGCCATCCAGCTTGTCTCTTGATCTCCATAGCATACTTTCCTGACTTAGCTCCAGAACTACTGATAACCTGACTCTAGGCTTCCCGTGTGGAAAATTAGGGACATCCAGAGTTTAGAAAAGGGAACAATAAACTCCAAGTCAGTCATGGGACTGGTGTGAGATCTAAAAACAATTATTTGTACAAAATGAAATAAAAATAAATCCGTTCATGCTTTTGGAAAATGAAACTACCATAAGGTCTCCCGGCTTACACACAATGCAATCGCACACTTGGAGAAGGTTTCTTCTTATAGTAGTCAAACATGCTTGATATGCGAAAATCCTTTCGATATTATTATTAGTGCATAGTATGGAAAACATTTCGAAAGTATTATGTAAATCATAGCTAGCATACATACCATTATAGAATGCCTACTATAGCTACCGTGTTAGATGGCGGGTTCTATAACTAAAACCGTACAGGGCTCGTATTGAGTGATTGGATTTCCAACAAATGGTCAAGGCTAAGGAACTTTATTTATCCGAAGGGTACGCCTCTGGAGGGACGCCCCAAGAACCTAACCGAATCTCTGCCAACACAAGGTTGTGTTACCTCTGTAACTAGGTAATTAACTGTCACGAGTATTCCATCCCCGATCATAACCGACCTTTACCGAAGTGCCTCAATTCCAACAACCACATAAGTAAATATCTGTGCTCCATACCAGAATACCACTTTTTTATCCACATATCTGGGCTCCATACCAGAATACCACTTTTTATCTAGAAGAAAATGCGCATACCCTAAGGGGTGCGTCCCTCATAACCTTGCTGCATTCTTTCATGTTTCGACCATTTTCGGGGTGTGAGGTTCGACGAAGTCTCGTCCAACAAAGCCTCGTCCAATAAAGCTACGCTTTTCGCAAAAGCCATGCTTCAGTCAACCAATGATCAACACTTAGCATGCCACATTACCAAATTGGGAATATATCACTAATAACCATCAACTACATAACCTATGAGCTCGTACGTCTCAGTGAAGGGTGGTAAGCTAAGAGATTAAATTCTCCGCCACCAAACATGAGCTTTATATCTCAAAGTGTAATGTCAGACATACATCCATACAAGTCCATCCTGGCTCTAAATGGAACCGAAGGCACTTTGTCCAATTAAGGAAAAATTCATTTCAAATCCGGATATCCACTAATCACGTCCAGACTCCCCATAACATAGGGAAATCTCTATACTGTAGCAACTCGGTGCAGTGATAATCAACAGGAAATCCTTTCGTTTTGAAAATACCCGGTCTTCAACCACCGTCTTCAAATGCAATCCCATTTCGTCGTATCATTATTCGGAATGGGTTTTATAACTTAATGTCCTCCCCCGGCTAATCCGAATAACGAGCGCTTATTTTAAAAAAAAAGTGGATACATTCATAGATAAGTCACAACAAATTTCCATTTTTAATCTTTTAAACAAAAGATCCACCTTTAAGATTCGATGTGGTTTTTGGATAACCATTTGGAATCCGACCCCCGGTCTCATCGAAAGTCAAATGTCGTCTTAAATGCCAATATTGAGAATCGGTTATTTAACTATCAATTAACATCCATAAAAAAGCATCAAATTTAAATAATTCTCAAAATTATTTATTTATTTATAAATATCTTCGCAAGATATACTTCCACACTTCAACCCTTTGAAAACAATTTTCAAACTACTTTTCTCTCGCGGAATAAGTTCCAAATATTGTTTATTTCCACTGAAAATTTGCCAAGTCCAAATACTTCAAAATAATTTAAATCACTATCCAAAAATATATACTTGGAAACAATTAAAATAAACACTATTTTAAATATTTTATTTAAAATATTAATTACGAAATTTTATATTAATATCTCATGTAAAACTTAAGCCCAAACTAATCTTTAAAATAAAATTATAAGATAGAGTATAATTATTTAAATAACCATCTTCTAAATCAAATACTAGTTAAATCTTTAAATTAATCACTTCTATAATTAACTTAATAAATATTTACTTTAAAATTTTAAAAACAATTTAAGAAAATAATTTCACCAAAAACATTCTTATTAAAACCAACTTTAGAACTTTTAATTTATATTTAAAAGCTACTTTGGAAACATACTCGGTTTTCCAGGGAAAATACACTTTCCATTCCAAAATAGTCCATTTTAATCAATTAATAAATCCTTCTCGATTTATCTCAATTTACATCCCAAATTCGTAAATTTTCTTTCCACGCTTTTAAAAATAAACCAATATTTATTTTTAGAACAAATTACCCATTCCATTATAAATTTCCATCGTGAATTTATATTTTCAAATATCCATTGATATAATATTTCTCTTTATAAAACCCATTTTATAGATTCCATAGTCTCATTCTCCTTTTAAAACATAGTTTCAAACATTCAACCAGTTTCAAATCGATTTCCCAAAACTAACTCAGTTTTTAAAATAAATTCCTTTATTTCTCCCAAACCATTTGAAATCCGAATTTTAAATAAATTCTTCAATTTTTAAACAATACTACTTAAGTTCTCAAAATCCATTTATTTCCATTTACTAAAATCTTTTTCCCATACTTGGAATTTATTCAATAGGATTTCAAAAATAAACTTTTATCCTTTTCCAAATTCCTTCTTTTAATTTATCCAATTCATTAAAATTATTTTACTTAAAATTCTCTACTTTAATTTCCTTTAAAAAATTCAAGTTTTATATTTCTGGTATTTTAAAATGCCAAAAATATATTTGGCCAAACGACAGCCTTCAATAAATTCAATCACCAATATAATCATTCACAGATTATCAAATAAATCATATCACAGCATATGAAATAAATTCGAACATTTGAGGACTCCAGTTGGATCCCTCCAACATGTTTCCCTGCATCCACAGATGTTAGTACAATATAAAATACCAATTCCACTTCGAGGTGGAATATCGCGGTATATAGGGTCATCCGCTATTATGCGGGGCGTAGGGGTCTCATCTGCTATATAATGCAGGAAATTAATCACTCAAATATATATATATATATATATATAATATCACCTAAAAAATAAATTATCAAATTCATCCAAGCACATCCAATAATTTAACTATTTAAATTAAACTAGGTAATTCAATTGAATGAGAAGATCTCTCCTTTGGTTTTGTTTTGCAATCCATTTCCCTCATGACTTGTTTTCTTCATAGTATTAGACCTTGTATAAACAATTTTATGATTTATTAATATTTGAAATAAATCGAACAATTAATCACTATGTATTTATTTAATTTAAAGGGGATTTTAGGCTCAAGCAAAAAGTTGTAGAAAAATTTAGTTCTAAGGACAAAAAGTTTGATTTTTAGGTTGAAGGACACTTTTTAGCGTAAACTACAGAATGACAGTTGTAACTATCATTTTCTATTTACACTAACAAATCTCCTTCAGACTAAAAAGAAAACTTGTTGTCCTTGAGACTAAATTTTTTCGCAACTTCTTTCCTGTGCCTATTTTTCTGTAATTTAAATTAATAATTTTATTTAAACAAATTTCCCTTAAATAATTTTGGTAACAGTTAATTAAATAAGTTAATCACTAGCATTATTCTAAAGTTAAATAGTAGGTTAAATATGTGTATATGTATCTTTAAGTTTCTGCTTCAACTGCATATACTAAAATAACCTGTATAAATCAAAATCTTTATATAAATTCCTATATATATTATTATTATTATTTTCAAAATCAAATCTTTTTATCTATATTTCTCTGTCTTTCTACATATACATATATTCATTAAATTCTAAAATAAAATCTTTTTCATATATATATATATATATATATATATATATATATATATATATATATATATATATATATATATATTAAAATAGAAATGGTTTTATCTCACTATAGTATATATATACATATATATATATATATATATATATATTCTTTTAAACTTTATATATGCTTAAAAGAATCCATATAGATTTCAAAAATCTAATTTTATATATATACTCTTCAACATTTTACAAATTTCTATACTTTCCCAAAGTCTCCTACATACATATATTAAACTCAAAACAAAATGGTTTTCATATATTACTGTAACCTAAATATATATATATATATATATATATATATATATATATATCTATGTATGTATGTATGTATGTATGTATGTATGTATGTATGTATGTATGTATATTTTTTCAGATATATTTGTATTCTCGTTTTCTTTTCTTTTCTTTTCACACGCATATCTATATATATTGAATTTATTTAGAATAAAATTATCAAATACCTCACTGCTCCTCCAAATATGCTCGCGTTCCAGGTCGATTCGAAGATCCCCTCTAGGCTATCGTCTCAAGAACCACCGTGACCGTTCCAGTCGTCGCCCACGCAAGCTCGAATCTTCCAACAATCCCAATTCGAAGCCTCCAGACGATCGCCGCCTTGCTTCGCTTCGAACTTTCCTCCTCCAGAACCATCCAGTGCTTACGTGAACCATCGCCGCGTGCGCGCACAAAGGCAACTCAAAAATCAAAGTTGTGGCGATCCTCGATCGCCTAGCCACTCGCGCACGAGATCCAATATGTCACCGTCGAATATTTCCTCATCGTGTGATTTGGGGCCTCGCGCCTTCGCTTGGGTTAAGATCGATTCGGTGAATGGTGATTAAATTCGTCTGCCATATATTTTACTGATCGAGATGTTTTGGTCGGCTATGGATTTAATTATTTTAAGGAGAAATCGATTTCTGCCATTTTTAATTTGAAGCCAATGTTTAATTTTTGAACGAAATATGGTGTTTGTTTTCTTTTCGATTTTATTTTGAACGTGATATTCCATTTTTTTCCAATGTGTGCCAAAAATTTGTCAAGTGTTGGAAGAGAGAATGCGTAATTTGCCTTGTGAAAATAGTATTATATTAAATAATGTATATTATTTTTTAATTCAAATTTCAATTAAATCGTTACAATTATGCAACTCACAATCTCGACCTTCTATCGAGACGTGCCGCCAGACGTTAACGTAATGGAAAAGGTTTCGAGTCCTAATTCGATCGTATGGAGAAGATAGCTTTTTGGACCAGTTATTATATCGAATTTTCGATATAAATTCAACGTGTTTATCTGTCGTATGGTCAAACGATCACTCCAAACATTACGAAAATTGAAATCCAACAATAATACACTATTACGGATCCAATGGAACTAGTTTCGTCGAATTTCGTGACTATGCCTCGAATGGTATTTCAAATATCGATTTAAACGATAGATTTTTAAAACTGAACAAAACACTGTTAAATTCAATTTTAGAAATTTTACTATCTCCAGTATTATCAATATAAATTTTACAAGATTTCAAATTATTTTTAATAAGCTCAAAACTCAAGATACAATATTTTATCCAATTTCATATTATTAAATTCAATAATTTAATTGCCAAATAAACAATGATATTTGAAATTCAAGTTAGAAATTAACTTTTAAAAATTTAAAATCAATTAAATATTCCAGTTTCAAATATCAAAAATTCCGAGTCGTCACATTCTTCCCCCTTAAAAGAATTTCGTCCCCGAAATTGCTAGTTAAGAAGAATGATTCCTAACCCGTTCACTATTTTCCCAATCCAAATAGGTTTTTAAAAACTTCCCAAAACCCAACAGTTTCAACTTTCCAAAACAATTTTTATTAGAGATACTATCATTCTTACTAACTTCCCAACCTTAACCATAAGTTCCAAACAATATTATTTTCTCACCAATTCAAATTTAAATTTAAATCCAAATTTTAAATTATCAAAATTTCTCAAAAGAAATTCTAACTCCCAAAATTTTTGAAAAATTTCACCAGCGTCTCCTTTGTACGACTAGCTCAGTACAACTACAAAATGCCACTACGGCCCCTCAGATTTTAAAAGAAAACAAAAGGCCAAGTGGCTAGACTAGAAAATCATCAAATTTCGTACTGAAATTTAAATACATACCTTTTGTTGAGTAATTCAAATTTATCTTTGAAATCAAAAATCTAATTTCCTTTTGCTTTTAAAACACCTGTATATCCTACTAGCAATAATGTCCGATCACAACATTCAAAATCATTTTATACATTTCTTTACAAAAGTTTCAATTTCTATTTTATTCAAGTCCGTACGATGTCCGTATCATCCGTACGCAACATCAAATCCGACCGCTCACTCGATCACACAATTTCACTTCAAAACTAGTATCGTCGACCATATTTCCTAATGCGGACTCAGATCTGGTTTCTTGATTAGAAACCATCATTCTCCTTGCATAGCCGTAAACCATGATAGAGAATTTCCAGAATCAGCCAAAAATCCATATCCAGGGTTCTTCGTCGAAAATCAAGTGAAAAATATCAACTCGGATCGGTATAATTACCTCAAAATTCTATGCTCGAATCTGGATCGAATTGCTATGCGAATAAAATAATATACGTACATCCTACGTATTTATTTTAATTCATTATTAGCTATATCAGTTCCCTTTTATTCACATTTATATTGATTTCTATCCAAAATTTTCATTTCCCACACTTTTACTTGCTCCATTTAAATACTTACTTAGTATGTTTTCCCGATTCCATATTTTACTTAAGAACTTCACCATTTATTTCTTAAGTTCAATATGAGTATTTTATACACTTCTTATATTTATTTTCTACTTCATCACTTTGGTTTTATTTCCATTTATATTCGCTTGCATTTCATTTTCATTTGAATCCAGTTTATCGTAAAATTCTGAATATTGAATTTTTTATCAACTATCTTTCATTCATATCTAGTCCATATCATTATTTTATTTGACTCAAATTTTCAACCCCATTCTGAATTCAATTTTTATCTTCCATTCTTAATTTATTTGCAAATCAAATTAAATATTGAATTCTATTCACCCTTTCTCAAACCCATTTCTTTAATTAGTTCCACTTACTAATTTATTTTTAAATCACAGTGGTAAACTTTAATTTATTTTTAGTCTACTTTGACTTAATTCCATAACTTCACTTTACTTACATAATTTCAAATTAAATATAAGCCCAATATTCATTTTCAATTTATTTGCTTGCCTATTGCAATTAATTTTTTTCCAAACCCTTATAAGTTTTTAAACTTATAAATATTCCGTAACCATTTTTAAATAAGATTCCAAAGTTTAAATAATCACTTAAGTATTTCAAAATCATTTTTTAAATCAATTATATCCAAAATCAAACTCAATTTCGTAAAAATTCCCATTTCAAAACATTCAAGTAGCAATTCCTCCCTTGGAAACTCGAAAATAAACACCGATGATGTCGCAATCATTATCAGAATTATTTTCCAACGACCGAAAAGAGTTTAGTGCTTTTATCCCTTCAAAAATATTTTTTCAAATATTTTTAAATTCCAAATCCCACCATATTTCATATCCAATTCAAAAATATTTCCCAAATAATATCACCATTATTTTTCCAAAACCCTTTGAAAACCATTTTCAAATTAAAGGAATTTAATCTTTTGAAATATCAATCCCAAATCTTTTTAAATCCCTATCAAAAATTACATTAGCATCTTATTTCAATTTTATAAATCACATTCATAATTCACATTTCAAATTACATTTTGTTATCTGAATTTATTTCCTTAACCTTTAGTTATGATATCAATTTCTATTTTAAAAATTTTAAACAACAATGATAATAATTTAATATTATTACTTCCTAACAACCAAGAAACCATATATAACTATAATAATTTACAGAAAATTATTTCTTTTATATACAAAAATAATTTGGGTAAAATTATTTCATTTACCCTATTTTAAAACAATATTGTGTCGGTTTAACTTGTTTAAGGGTTTAAAAACCCCTATTGATAAAATGGCATCCCACATATCGACTAGAATCTATAAATACTCAACTGATAAGTCGACAAAATATAAAAAACAATTTTTATATTCACTAACTAATACGCGTTCATATCTATTAATACACTTAAACTCATTCTAGAGTACTACTGACTCTATCTCTAATGAGTAATTCCCCCACCAAAGCCTAGGTATATCGTCAACCTAAGCTCTGATACCAAATTATAACGACCCAATTTTTCGACACCCGAAAATCGACATCAACACATCCACTGTATCAAATGCCGAATAATCGAATGCTGGAAAACCCAATTGTTAGGGTTAAGAAGAAGAAACTAGAAGAAGAAATACAGAATCTCACAATCGCAGCAGAACAATATATAATAGATAAATGACTAATCTTTAAAACAAAGAACTATATCTTTTTATACATTACATCATCAGAGTACAACATCAATAAACAAACATTGGTCAGTTATTATAACTTGTCCATATGGAAACTGAATTTGCAAAAAACCATACATAGCGGATAATACATCATATATGTGATACGTCTCGCCATCCAGCTTGTCTCTTGATCTCCATAGCATATTTTCCTAACTTAGCTCCAGAACTACTGATAACCTGACTATAGGATGCCCTTGTGGAAAATTAGGGGCACCCAGAGTTTAAAAAAGGAAAAAATAAACTCCGAGTCAGTCATGGGACTGGTGTGAGATCTAAAAATAGTTATTTGTACAAAAATAAATAAAAATAAATCCGTTCATGCTTTTAGAAAATGAAACTACCATAAGGTCTCCCGGCACTCACATAATCTAATGGCACACTTGGGGAAGGTTTCTCCTTATAGTAGTCAAACATGCTTGATACGCGAAAATCCTTTTAATATTATTATTAGTACATAGTGTGGAAAACATTTTGAAAGTATAATATGAATCTTAGCCAGCATATGTACCATTATAGTATGCCTACTATAGCTACCATGCTAGATGGCAGGTTCTACAACTAAAACCGTACATGGGTCGTATTGAGTGATTGGATTTCCAATAAATGGTCAAGGCTAAGGAACTTCCTTTATCCGAAGGGTATGCCTCGGAGGGACGCCCCGAGAACCTAATCGGATCTTTGCCAACACAAGGTCGGGTTACCTCTGTAACTAGGGAGCTAACTGTTACGAGTATGCCATCCCCCGGTTGTAACCGACCTTTAACGAGGCGCCTCAATTCCAACAACCACATAAGTAAATATCTAGGCTCCATACCAGAATACCACTTTTTTATCCATATAAGTTAAATATCTGGGCTCCATACTAGAATACCACTTTTTATCCAGAAGGAAATGCACATACCCTGAGGGGCGCGACCCCCATAACCTTGCTGTATCCTTTCCTGTTTCGACCATTTCCTAGGTGTGAGGTTCGAAGAAGTCTCGTCCCACAAAGCTATGCTTTTCGAAAAAGTCATGCTTCGATCAACCAATGATCAACACTTAGCATGCCACATTACCAAATTGGGAATATATCACTAATAATCATCAACTACATAATCTCTGAGCTCGTATGTCTTAGAGAAGGATGTTAAGCTAAGAGAATAAATTCTTCGCTACCAAACAGAAATGTATTTGATAGAAATCGGCTTTATATCTCAAAATGTAATGTCAGACATACATCCATACAAGTCCATCCAAGGTCTGAATGGAACCGAAGGCACTTCGTCCAATTAAGGAAAATGTCCTTGCAAATCTGGATATCCCCTAATCACGTCCAGACTCCCTATCACATAGGGTAATCTCTATTTCGAGCAACTCAGTGCAGAGACAATCAATAGGCAATCCTTTCGTTTTCGAAAATACCAGGTCTTCAACCTCCGTCTTCAAATGCAATCCCATTTCGTCGTATCATTATTTGGAATGGGTTTTACGAGTTAATTTCCTCCCTCGGCTAATCCGAATAATGAGCGCTTATTTTAAAAAAACAAGTGGATACATTTAGATCTTAGATAAGTCACAACAAATTTCCATTTTTAATCTTTTAAAAAAAAGATCCACCTTTAAGATTCGATGTGGTTTTCGAGTAACCATATGGAATCCGACCCCTGGTCTCATCGAAATTCAAATGCCGTCTTAAAGGCCAATATTGATAGTCGGTTATTTAACTATCAATTAACATCTATAAACAACCATCAGATTTAAATAATTTCCCCATATTATTTAATTGTTTATAAATATTTTCGCAAGATATATTTCCACACTTCAACCCTTTGAAAACAATTTTTAAACTACTTTTCTCTCGCGGAATAAGTTTTCAAATATTGTTTATTTCCATAGAAAATTTGCCGAGTCCGAATACTTTAAAATAATTTGAATCACTTATCCAAAAATATATACTTGGAAACACTTATAAAAAAATATTTTAAAATCTTTATTTAAAATATAAGTTATGAAATTTTATACTAATATATCATGTAAACTTAAGCCCAAACTAATATTTTAAATAAAATTATTAGATAGAGTATAATTATTTAAATAACCATCATCTTAATCGAATACTAATTAAATCTTTAAAATAATCACTTCTATAATTAACTTATTAAATATTTACTTTGAAAATTTAAAAACAATTTAAGAAAATAATTTCTCCAAAAACATTCTTTTTAAAACCAACTTTAGAACTTTTAATTAATATTTAAAAGCTACATTGAAAACATACTCGGCTTTCCAGAGAAAATACACTTTCCATTCCAAAATAGTCCATTTTAATCAATTAATAAATCCTTCTTGATTTATTTCAATTTACATCCCAAGTTCATAAATTTTCTTTTCACACTTTCAAAAATAAACTAATATTTTTTTTGGAACAACTTACCCATTCCATTATAAATTTCGATCGTGAATTTATATTTCCAAATATCCACTAATATAATATTTCTCTTTATAAAACCCAATTTATAGATTTCATAGTCTCATTCTCCTTTTAAAACATAGTTTCGAATATTCAATCAGTTTCAAATCGATTTCCTAAAAGTAACTCCATTTTTAAAATAAAATCCTTTATTTCTCCCAACCATTTCAAAATCCAAATTTTAAATAAATTCTTCAACTTTTAAATAATATAACTTAAGTTCTCAAAGTCCATTTATTTCCATTTATTAAAATCTTTTCCCCGTACTTGGAATTTATTCAATAGGATTTCAAAAATCAACTTTTATCCTTTTCCAAATTCCTTCTTTTAATTTATCCAATTCTTTGAAGTTATTTTACTTAAAATTCTCTACTTTAATTTCCTTTCAAAAATCCATATATTTCTGGTATTTTAAAATACCAAAAATATATTTGGCCAAACCATAGCCTTCAATAATTTAAATTACCATTATAATCATTCATACATTATCAATAAATCATATCATAGCATATGAAATAAATTCAAACATTTGAGAAATCCAGTTGGATCCCTCCAACCTGTTTCCCTGCATCCACCGATGTTGGCACAATATAAAATGCCAATTCCACTTTGAGGTGGAATATCGCGGTATATGGGGTCATCCGCTATTAAGTGGGGGGCATAGGGTCTCATCCGTTATATAATACGAGAAATAAATCACACCAATATATATATATATATATATATATAATCTGCTTACAAAGCGATAATGCGAAGGTTAGCTACGAAAGATAGGTTATCGAAATGGGGCTTAATAAATGACAATGTCTGTATCTTATGTAATCAAAGTATAGAAACGCATGAACACCTATTTTTCGAATGCTTTTATTCAAATTTGGTGTGGAATTCGTGCAACAATTTCCTAAATCTAACACCGCACTCAAATAAACTCGAAGAACAGATCAATTACCTGACTTTGAGGGATAACGGCAAAGACATTGAACCCAAACTGCACAAAATCGCCATTACTGTAGCTGTATGGAACATTTGGAAGGAGAGGAATCACAGAGTGTTTCAAAGCAAACAAAGAAATCACACTGAAATCAGCAAGATAGCGATTGGAGACATGTAACTAACGTTGAAAAGAATCAAGAACAATCATCTTACCAGGCTGGAACAAGTCGCAATTCGTATTGAAGAAGTGGATCGGAATCTTCCATTGTTAGGAACCCCAAGTATGAGTCACCAGAATCAGCCGCCATGAATTTCGAGCTGATGGATTAAAGATGAAGAATGCGTTGTCTTTTATGGAAAGGGTCCAGTTGTATTAACTTGTCTGTATTTTGTTCTGGTCCAAATTGGGCTAACACTTTGGGCTGAAATGCCTTAATAAAATCTTACCCATTTTCAATATATATATATATATATATATATATATATATATATATATAATATCACCCAACAGATAAATTATCAAATTCATCAAAGCACATCCAATAATTTAAATTTAGCTATTTAAATTAAACTTGGTAATTCAATTGAGTGAGAATATCTCACCTTTGCTTTTTTTTTTGCAATCCATTTCCCTCACGACTTGTTTTCTTCACAGTATTAGACCTTGTATAAATAATTTTATGATTTATTGACATTTGAAATAAATCGAACAACTAATTACTATTTATTTATTTAATTTAAATTAATAATTTTATTTAAACAAATTTCCCTTAAATAATTTTGGTAACACTTAATTAAATAAGTTAATCACTAGCATTATTCTAAAGTTAAATAGTAGGTTAAATATGTGTATATGTATCTTTAAATTTCTATTTGAACTGCATATACTAAAATAAATTGTATAAATCAAAATCTTTATATAAATTCCGATATATAATATTATTATTTTCAAAATCAAATCTTTGTACTATATTTCTCTGTCTTTCTGCATATACATTTATCCATTAAATTCTAAGATAAAATCACTTTCATATGTATATATATTAAAATAGAAATGGTTTTCTCTCACTGTAATATATATATATATATATATATATATATATATATTTCTTTTAAACTTTATATATACTTAAAAGAATCCACATAGATTTTAAAAATCTAATTTTATATATATATACTCTTCAACATTTTACAAATTTCTATACTTTTCCAAAGTCTCCTACATACATATATTAAATTCAAAACAAAATGGTATTCATATTTTACTGTAACCTATATATATATATATATATATATATATATATATATATATTTCAGATATATTTTTATTCTCATTTTCTTTTCTGTTTTTTTCACACACATATCTATATATATTAAATTTAATTAGAATAAAATTATCAAATACCTCACTGCTCCTCCAAACATGCTCGTGTTCCAGGTCGACTCGAAGATCCCCTCCAGGCTACTATCTCCAAAACCACCGCGACCTTCCCAATCGTCGCCCACGCGAGCTCGAATCTTCCAACAATCCCAATTCTAAGCCTCCAGCTTATCGCCGCCTTGCTTCGCTTCGAACTTGTCTCCTCCAGAGCTACTCAGTGCCTACGTAAACCATCGTCGCGTGTGCGCATAAAGGTGACTCAAAATCAATGTCGCGGCGATCCTCGATCGCCTAGCCACTCGCGCACGAGATCCATGATGTCGCCGTCGAATATTTCCTCATCGCGTGCTTTAGGGCCTCACGCCTTCGCTTAGGTTAAGATCGATTGGGTGAATGGTGATTAAATTCATCTGCCATATTTTTTACTGATCGAGATGTTTTGCATGGCCATGGATTTAATTATTTTAGGGAGAAATCGATTTCTGCCATTTTTAATTGGAAGCCACTGTTTAATTTTTGAACTAAATATGGTTTTTGTTTTATTTTTATTTATTTTTTGAACGAGATATTCCTTTTTTTTTTCCAGTGCGTGTCAATTTTTTTTCCAAGTGTTGGAAGAGAGAAGAAACGTGCAATTCGCCTTGTGAAAACACTATTATATTAAATACTCTATATATTATTTTTAAATTCAAATTTAAATTTAAATCGTTACAATTATGCAACTCACGATTTCGACCTCCTATCGAGGCATGCCGCCGGGCGTTTATAATGTTAAACCCCTATTTCGAACGTGTTGGAAAAGGTTTCGAGTCCTAATTCGATCGTATGGAGAAGATAGCTTTTTGGACCAGTTATTATATTGAATTTTCGATATAAATTCAACGTGTTTATCTATCTTATGGTCAAACGATCACTCCAAACATTACGAAAATTGAAATCCGATAATAATACACTATTATGGATCCAATGAAACTGGTTTCGTCGAATTCCGAGACTGTGCCTCGAAAGGCTATTTCTAAATATCGATTTAAACGGTATATTTTTAAAACTGAACAAAACAGTGTTATATTAAATTTTAGAAATTTTACTATCTCTAGTATTATCAATACAAATTTTACAAGACTTCAAATTATTTTTAATAAGCTCAAAACTGAAGATACAATATTTACCCAATTTCATATTATTAAATTCAATAATTTAATTGCCAAATAAGCAATGATATTTGAAATCCAAGTTAGAAATTAAACTTTAAACATTTAAAATTAATTAAATATTCCAATTTCAAAAATTATGGGTCGTCACACAAATGCTATTGCACCCGCCTCTGGTCCTAAACAATCCATTACTGAAATCCATTGTGGCTTGCACTCATTTACACTTGAGAACTCAAGTGGTTGCAATAATCCACTTGTCTTCTTCTACTCTGCCTTTTCTAATTGGCAGTTCATACACCTCAAGATGAATGTCCGACATCCTTTTTCATATCCTCCCAATAATAGGTCTATGTATAGTCAATATTGAATGATGACACTCTCATAGCACCTTATCTCGCAATCCATCAACATCGAGAACAAACAATCTCCCATCCTTACAGAGCCAACCATCTCGATTGCATCTGTACTGCTTCATCTCCTCGAAATCTATCCTTCTTCTATCTTCATCATGATCTTTGCTAGCCTAGCATCTCAATTCTAAATGGTATCGAACCGCTCAATCAAAGTAGCTACGGTCATCAAGCTCGCCAACATCTCTAGCTCTAACTCACAATAAGGTCTAAAGTCACAGCCATTAATATACTCCAACTGTTTCCTAGGAACATCGATCCTGAACTGAAATGTCTTCTACTCAATGTATCAATGACTGTATTTCCCTTATTGGGTGTAAAGAAATGTCAAAATCATAGGAGGCCATGAATTCCAACATGTTTCTGGTGAAGGTTGAGATCCTTCTAGGAGAAAAGGTACTTCAACCATTTATTGTCTGTGAACATCTCAAACCTTTCTCCTAATAGATAATGCCTCCAAATATTCAAAGCAAACATTATTGTTGCCAACACCAAATAATGAGTTGGATACTTCTTCTCGTATGGCTTCAGCTGTCAACTAGCATAGGTGACAACCTTACCTCCCTACATCAATACCGCACCTAATCTAATACCAAAAACATCGGTGTATACCATCATCTCCTTATTTCCACTCGGAATGGTCAACACTGGTGCACTTGTCAACCTCTCCTTCAGACTTACAAAGGCATGCTCACACTTCACGTCCCAAACAAAAGTCTGATTCTTCTTCATCCAATTGGTCAATGACGCTGTTACTTTGGAGGAGTCCTTGATAAAATGTCTATAATATCCATCCAATCCTAGGAAAATTCTTACATTAGCACCGTTCTTAGATTGTTTCCAATCCTGAACAATTTTTACTTTTGTAAGATCTACTCTAATGCCCAACTCAGAGATGACATAATCCAAGAATTTCTCTTCCATCCTCCGAAATTGACACTTCGAAAATTTAGCTCTCAACTTGTGATTACCTAATACTTCAAGCATAATCCTCACGTGCATCTTGTGTTCCACCCTGTCTTTTAATAGACCATAATATCATCCATGAACACAAGAATGAACTTGTTCAACTGATCCCTAAAAGCACGAATCATGAGATCAACAATGTATGATGGAGCATTGGTTAGTCGAATGGCATAACCAAAAACTCATAGAAACTAGACGATATATGAAATGTAGTGATCGGCATACTCTCCTTCGCTACTTTTAGCTAATGAAAACCTATCGCAAGTTACAACCGAAAGAACACCTTTGCACCATGTAGCCGATCGATCAAGTCATTAATGTGTGAGAATGAATACTTGTTCTTCCTTGTCACCTTATTCAGCTCGGGGTAATCTACACACAACCTCGTAGAGTCATCTACGTTAGTGGTGAATACTACAAGTGTACCCTACTTAGATATGCTCCTATAAATAAGCTCTCACTTCAATAACTCATTCATTTGCACCTCTAACTCCTCCTACTCTTTGGGTGTCGTATGCCTCTGTAACAACCCTAATTCTATTTAATATTAATTAAGATATTAATTGGATAATAAAATTAAATAATGTAAAATGTTAAGGAGATTAGGTTTGATAATTAATAGGGGTCCTGCCTTCATGGATAACTTAATAAGAATGGTTTAAAACTTAATAAGAAGGAGGAATATATGCCAAGGGGATAATGGGAATATATCTAAATTCCTAAACATAAACCCTTATTCTCTTATTTTCTCCCTTATTTCATTCATTTACAAACAAAACTAAATGACCTAGGTTGGCCATAGCAAGGCGATCCAAGGGAAGCAAAGCTAGGGAAACAAGATCAAAGCTTAGGGGAATCAAATCAAAATACTAATCTCAACCTTCTTTAACAAATCAAGGTGAATAATAGTTATGCATATCATGTTTTAATTACTATTTTCGGTTTTAAGTATAAATCTAATTATTTTGATGTTATTATGCCATGTTTTAAACGATTGGATGAATATATGTTATTTGATGAATTTATATGATTTATCATGAAATTTATTGATATGTCTGAGTTGAAAAACCTATCATATGATACCCAAATGACTAGAAATTTGGATGTGATGTTAGAAACATTATTTTAGTATTAGGCTTTGAATTTCATAATTTTCTGATAGTGTATGAATTTTTTATGATTTTCTCAAGGGAAGAAAATTAGTTATTTCAGGTTTTAATTATTAAAAATAACGAACTAAAGTTTTTGGCTTCAAAGCTTTTATATGTTGAATAATATGATTAATTCGATTTTATGTGATTTTTGAGGATATTTTCCATGAGTTTATGATTTTATATAAATTTATTAGACTGCAAAAGCTTAATATTTATAATAAAATATTAACATATATTAATGGTTTGCAAATTTATTTTGGAAATATAA
Organism: Allium cepa; assembly: GCA_030765085.1. NCBI lineage: Eukaryota > Viridiplantae > Streptophyta > Magnoliopsida > Asparagales > Amaryllidaceae > Allium > Allium cepa. Next base: position 961,626,451 of record CM060932.1, on the reverse strand, counting down.
ATTATGTCATATGATAGAATTTAGTAAGAAAACTATTATCCAATAGGATTTTGACAAATATAAGGAGTTGGTAGAAAAGTTTTACTTTTAAAGGCAAAATATCAGTTTTCATGTTAACTGCGATAGTGCCACGCCGAAGTCATCGTTGCCGCCTTCCATGTTTTCGTGTTTGTGGTCTTCGATGCCATCCAAAGAAGATACATGATATCAACTTCGGTTAATATGGAATGGATCGGTATGGTTGAGGTGCGAAGCATGACATCGAAGTCGATATCATGACTTCTATGTTGCCTTTGTCGCATGTTTAAGTTCTACATTTTATATAAAAGGGGTATAGCACTGCATGTTTTCAATGTCATCGACCCTACACTTTCATAGTAACCTATAACGACAATAATGTTGCCGCTTGTTTTCAAGAATGTCGCCGACCCTATAAGGAAACCATGCCGCGTTTTATCTTATTCGACTTTATTTTTTCCATATGTTTTCGAAGACGATTATTGTGTCGCTCCTATTAACTTTAGCTCTAATGAAGCCGCTTATTTTCCTTAAGGCAGTTATGCCGAGATTTATCTATGCTGACCATCTTCTTTTAAGGTTTTATAGTATGCTATATAAAGTGGTTGACTTCGACTATACACCCATACGTTTATAAATCAAAGACTTTAACATATTTTTATATTAAAGAAGGGCGATGACCCTAATGGCAATAATGACGTTGAGTTATATCAATATAAAGGTGTTATATTGTTTTGGTTCTTTTATCCTATGGTTTCGAAGTGAGATAACTTCCAAGTGATTTTGAGATTCATCAATATAATATATAAAAACATATATCAGGACATAAATATTTTAGGACAAAGTAAAGGGCTATAATTTCCTTATTTTAAAAGTATGATTTCAAGGGTTAAATCATTAGCAAAGGTTTTTTTTCAAGGAAATAGAAAATGGTATTTAGTCCAAGATTTTTACTAAAGAGATTATTGTTCTTATCACTTTTGGATAGATTGTGATAGGATAAATTTGACTTAGAGATTAGTAAACCAGATGGGATTGGTGTAAGGTAGAACCCTATACTTCAGCTATTCACCCTAGCTAATGGAAATCTAAAATTCCAATGTGTAGGGCTTTTTCAAGGGTAAGGCAAAAAGAAGGTTTACGCACCGAAAGAAATACATAAAGATAAGATAGGTTATAGGTTAGTTAGAAAAACCTTTAGGTTCATAGTAAGCCTAGCAAAACTATTAGACTGACAAATAGTCGGGTAAGTACTAGGATAAGTGTATTTGGACAGACCATCCAGTTTTCTTCTAACATCCAGTTAGTAAATTTGGTATATCTGGTAGGCCCGAGTCAGCCATGAAGGTTGGTAGTTACTCTATGAAAACTAAATAATGGGGCGGATAGTCCAATGATTTGAATAATATTTTTGATTACCTATGTAGCATGCATGCACATTATCGTTTATATTGTCTATTTTTAACTAGTTTGGTCGTAGGAATTAGATTTGCAAAAGATATATTTTAAAGGGATATTAGTGAGGAGAAAACCCACTTCGCTCAGTGATATGGAGGAAATGCTGGAGGAGCCAATCAAGAAGATTCGATTGCCAATAGCTATGTTGTTCTGAGTAGAGACTATGCAAGACTTGGAGGGATACCATTTATTGGAACGAAGGATGCTATTAAAATGGAGAAATATTTGCTTCGTTGTGAGAGGATTTTCGCTGTTCTTGATCTGAATGGTGAATAAAAGAGAAGAATGGCATCCGGCAACTACAAGGAGCTACATTGCACTGAATGAATAGCGCGACTATTTGAGCAGTAGTGAAAACTTTGACTTAAGCTAAATTCAGAAGGTGGTTTGAAGAGAGGTTTATTTTTGAGATTGCTAAGTCAACTCTGTTAAGGAAATTAGCTGAGTTGGTGCAAGGTGACATGATAGTGTTGAGTACATAACCGGATTTGAGGAGTTCTCAAGATATAGGTATGCTACCGTTGACACAGTTTATCAAAAGGAATGATAAGTTCATCTGTGGTCTGAAACTCGAGCTTGCTGGGGAAACTTTACCACATCTCAAGAGTCCATATGATGTAGTCATGGAGATGACTGAGAAATAAAGAGATGCTCGCTTTCTTCAGTAATAGCAAGCGAGCAGAAGAATGGGCAGAATCAGAAGAGAAAGTTTACCAGAAGAAGGAAGCTCGGAAGGGTGGAGCTGCTAAGAAAGGGAAGTCTAAGGTTGTGTGTTACAAGTGTGACAAGAAAGGGCATTTTGTAAATGAATGTCATTTCAGTATGGAAAGAAGGTGATTGGGAAGAAGAACATTAAGTGCTTTAACTGCGACTAAGTGAACATTACAAGAATAAATGTCCTAAGTGGCCAAGGCAAAAATAGGAATGATATTTGCTTCAGAACCGGCTACCTCGAGACCAACAGCCGATGAGAAAGGAAAAGTTGTGATGGGATTTACGCTTTTGATTCGTGGTAAAATTGTTATAGTACTATTTGAAATCGGTGCATCACATTCTTTTATGTCTCGTTATTTTGTATATAAGCTTAACCTAGAACCTTCATACCTAGTTACTTCATTAGATAGGAGGATATGCAACTCTAGGGATGAGATGTGACCCCTTAGAGTTTGCATTATTAAGTCACATATTTTCCTACAGTTTGCATGTGCTTGATTTCATAGGCTTTCGAGTTATTTTGGGTATGGACTAGTGAAGTAAATATGATGCTATGATATTTTGTAAAGATAGGAATATTTCACTAAGATACCCTAATAGTAGTGACCGAATTGTATACTTGGTATATAATCCAAGTTTTGATGTTTGTGCTTTGTTAGGTGTAATGGAGGAGGAAGATGAGTTGAATTGGGTTTTCGTATTTAGAGAATTTACAGATGTTTTTGATCATGTTACAGTACCGCTGAAATGAACTATTGAGTTTCGAATAGATCTTGTACCTAGAGTTGAACCCATAAGTAGAACACCTAGCATGGTGAAACCCACCAAGATGAAGGATTAAAGGTGCAACCAGTGGACTTAGAAGGAAAAAGTATTATTAGACCAAGCAGTTCGCCTTGGGGAGTGGCTGCAATGTTTATCGGATAAGTCGTTAAGGATGTACTTTGATTATCATAAGTTAAATGAAAAAGATGATAAAGAATTGATATCTTTTGCCAATAATAGATGACATATTTAATCAATTAAGTGGAGCCAAAGTATTTTCCCATTTGAATTTGGCGATGGGGTTCCATTAATTGGTTACGGCATTTAGACCAAGATATGGTTCATACGAGTGGTTAGTACTGCCTTTCGGATTAGCTAATGTGCCTACTTTTTTCGTAGATTTAATGAACCAAATCTTTCGAGAGCATTTAGATAGATTCGTGTTGGTATTCATAAACGACATTTTGATATATTCCAAGGATGAAAGAGATCATGAAGTTTATCTTAGATAGTGCTTGAGAAGCTGAGGCAGCATCAGTTAAAAGCAAAATTTTCGAAGTGTCATTTTTGAAAGAAATAAAGTTCCTTGGTTATGTATTCTTAGGAAAAGGGTTGTCAATAGATCCAACTAAGATAAAAACAGTTAATAATTTGAAGAGAATTGAGATAGTGACCGAGATAAAGAGTTTTCTTGGATTAGCTGGCTACTACTGGAGATTTATTAAGGATTTCTCTCATATAACAGCAGCGAGGGACTTAACTAACAGTGAAGGACGTGAAGTACATTTGGACCGATAAATATGAGGAGGCATTCCAGAAGATGAAACATTTGTTAACCAATGCACCTGTATTAGTTGTTCCAGATGAAAATTAAGATTTGATGGTGTATACTGATGCATGCAAAGTAGGATTAGGAGCTGCGTTAGTAAAGAAGGGTAAAGTGATTGTTTACACTTCTCGACAGCTCAAACCGCATGAAATTAGATATCTGACTCATGAATTAGAGTTAACTGCCGCAAAAATTTGCTTTGAAGGTGTGGAGACACTCTTTTGTGAGAACTTTCGAGATGTATACGGATTATAAGTCACCAAGACACTTATTCTCTCAGAAGGAGTTAAACATGAGACAGCAGAAGTGGTATTTTATAGTTGCTTATGATTTTGGTATTGAGTACACACCGAGGAAAGAAAACAAAATATGCGGTTAGTAGGAAACATCAGAATGCAATGTAATTATGATCGACTGCCAGTTCTAGTCAAAGTACCACAATGTTATCTTGTTTGGTAGTTTGGCCAGTATTGATCGATATAATTGCTTCTAAGCAAAGATATGATCCATTGCTAGCTGACAAAATTAGAAGACTAGAAGGTGAAGCTAAGATTGATGATTTGAAAGACTTTCATCTTGACCAAAATGGATTGTTATGAAAGAAAGGACGAATATGTGTTCTAGATATGGGAGATCTAAGAAATGAAGTCCCTAGGGAGTGTCATCGATTGAAGTTTACTATTCATTCTGAAGGGACTAAGATGTATCAGGACATGAAGAGAAGTTTCTTCTAGGAGGGTATGAAAAATGATGTAGGCGCATGGGTTAGTATCTGGATTGCTAGCAAGTGAAAGTCGGACATCAGAAGCTTAATGGATTGCTTTAGCCTTTAGATATACCAGTGTGAAAATGGAATTCGATATCTATGGATTTTATGGATGGGTTGCCAAGGTCGAATATGGGAAATGAAAGTATATGGGTCATGGTTGATAGACCGACTAAGAGTGCACACTTTATTCCCGTTAAGTCGATAAGAACAGGACCTACATTAGCTAAATTATTTATGAAGAATATAGTTAAACTGCATGGAGTTCCTATAGTATAGTTAGTGACAGAGATTCTTTATTTACTAGTGAATTCTAGAAGAGTCTACAAAAGGTCTTAAGTACCAAGCTCAAGATACCATCTGTAGATAAATGGGCAGACAGAGAGAGATAACAAAGTCTTAGAAGATTTGCTAAAAGCTTGTTGCTAAATTTTGGAGGTTCATGGGAAGACAATCTACAGTTAGTCGAGTTTTCATATAACAATAATTATTGAACTAGTATAGGGATGACACCGTTTGAAGCTTTGTATGAAAAGCCATGCAAATCACCCGTGTGTTAGTTAGAGACCGAAGATAGATTAGTTCTTGGTCTAGATATGGTAAGAGAAGCTGCATAAAAGATTAAGTTGATTAGAGCTAGAATGAAAGAAGCTCAATCTGGGTAGAAAAGTTATGCAGACAAGCGACGAAAAGATCTAGAATTCTCATTTGGAGATCACCTTTTTGTTAAAGCATCACTGATGAAGGGTGTAGTAAGATTTGGAAAGTCGGGAAAATTGACACTTAGGTTTGTTGGACCATTTCCTATTATACAAAGGATCGGGAAACACACTTATATGATAGAGTTACCGAATAGTTTGGCAGGAGTCCACAATGTTTTCCATCTTTCTCATCTAGAAAGTGTCCTTGAGATCTAGAGACTGCTATCACTCCAACCGCATTGGAAGATTTTGTAATAGAACCAGATATGACTGTAGTAAGACATCTAGTGCGTATGGTGGCTAAAGATGAGAAGAAGCTAAGGAACAAGACAGTCAAATCCGTAGAAGTCCGATGGAGTGATAAGAGAGGCTGTACACGGAAAATGGAGGGCAGGATTAGGGATACTTATCCTGACTCGTTTGATGGCATGTTTTACATCTATGTTTTTGTGTTTGATATGCATGTCTTATCGTAATTTCGAGGACGAAATCCTTTGAGGAGGGAAGTCTGCAACAACCATAATTCTAATTAACATTATTTATGATATCTAACTGGATAAATTAAATAAAATAATGTAAAAGGTTAAGGAGATTGAGATTTGATAATCAATAGGGGTCATGCCTTAATGGATGAGTTAATAAGAACGGTTTAAAACGTAATAAGAAGAAGGAATATATGCTAAGGGAAAAATGGGAATAGATGTAAATTCCTAAGCGTAAACCCTTATTCTTTTATTTCCTTTATCATTTCATTCATTAAACTAAAAGAGCAAGGTCAGCCATAGCGAGGTGATTCAAGGGAAGAAAACTAGGGAAACAAGATCAAAGCTTAGGGGAATCAAATCAAGATACAAATATCTACCTTCTTTAACTAATCAAGGTGAATAGTAGTTATGCATCTTATGTTTTAATTGATTTTTTAGTTTCAAGCATAAATCCGAACATTTTGATGATATTACGCCATGTTTTAAATGAATGGATGAAATATGCTATTTGATGAATTTATATGATTTATTATGATATTTATTGATATTTTTGAGTTGGAAAACCTATCATATGACATCCAAATGACTCAAAATTTAGATATGATATTAGAAACATTATTTTATTACTGGGTTTTAAATTTCATAATTTTCTAATAATATATGAACATTTTACGATTTTCTTAAGGAAAGAAAATTGGTTATTTTTTGTTTTAATTGTTAAAAATAATTATTAAATTTTTTGGCCTCAAAATTTTTATGTGTTGAAGAATATGATTAGTTTGATTTTGTGTGATTTTTGAGGATTTTTCCCATGAGTTTTTTTTTTAAATTCGTTAGGCTAGAAAAACTTAATATTTATACTAAAATATTACATATATTAATGATTTGCTAATATGTTTGGAAATATAAATTCTGGCATATGGCATATTTCAGGAAAGATTTTGGTAAAGAAAATTATTGTCCAATAGGATTTTGACAAATACAAGGAGTTACAGAAAGTTTTACTTTTAAAGGCAAAATGTCGGTTTTCATATTAATTATGATAGTGCCACTCCAACGTCAGCATTGCCACCTTCCACGTCTATGTGTTCGTGGTCTTCGTCGCCAATCAAAGGAGATACATATGATATTAGATTCAGTTGATATGGAATGCATCGGCATGTTTGTGGTGGGAAGCACGGCATCGGAGTTAATATCATGACTTCGACGTTGGCATTGCCACATGGTTCAAGTGTTGCATTTTATATAAAAAGGGGTATGGCACCGCATGTCTTCAACATCTCCAGCCACATACTTACAAAGTAACCTATAATGGATGCTGCTTGTTTTCAAGAATGTCACCAACCCTGTAAGGCAACTGTGGCGTGTTTTATCTACTTCGACTTTATTTTTGCCGTATGTTTTCAAAGACGGCTTCTCCTATTAACTTCAGCTCCAATGAAGCCACTTATTTTCCTTAAGTCAGTGATGCCAAGATTTATCTATGTCGACCTTATTTTTTTAATAGTTTATAGTATGCTACATGAAGTGGCTGACTTCAACTATATACCATTATGTTTATAAATCAAAGACTTTAACATATTTTTATACTGAAGAAGAGCGATGGCCCAATCATTAATGACACCGAGCTTTATTAATATATAAAGGTTTTATTATTTTGGCCTATGTTTTGAGGGGTGATGACCCTCGTCGATTTTATCATTGTCGCGTTATATCAATATAATGGTTTTATATTGTTTTGGCTCAGTAACCTATGGTTTCGAAGTGAGATAACCTCCAATGATTTCGAAATTCATCAATGTAATTTATAAAATCATATATCATGATATAAATATTTTAGGATAAAGTAACGGGCTATAATTTCCTTGTTTTAAAAGTATGATTTCAAGGGTTGAATCATTTGCAAAGGTTTTATTTTCAAACAAATAAAAAAGGTTATTTGGTCCAAATTTTTTACTAAAGAGATTATTGTTCTTTCACTTTTGGGTAGATTTTAATTGGATAAACTTGACTCAGATATTAAAAAACCATATGGGACTAGTGTAGGGTAGTGTCTTATACTTCAACCATTAGCCAATAGCTGATATAAGTCCAAAATCTAGTGTGTTGAACTTTGTCATGGGTAAGACAAATGTTTGCGCACAGAAAGGAGTACATAATGATAAGGTAGGTGATAGGTTGGCCTGAAAATACTTTAGGTTCACAACAAGCCTACCAAAACTATGTGATTGACAAATAGTCAGGTCAACAATAAGATAAGTGAATTTGGACAGACCGTCCGGTTTTCTTCTAACAGTCTGTTAGGGAATTTAGTATATCTGGTAGGCCTGAGTCGACCATGTAGGTTGGTAGTTACTTGGTAAAAACTAAACATTGGGACAATTGGTCCACTGATTTGACGGATAGTTTTGATTACCTATGTAGCATGCATGTACATTAATGTTTATGTTGCCTATTTTAACCTGTTTAATTGAAGGATTTTGATTTGCAAAAGATATGTTTTAAAAGGGATACTAGTGAGGGGAAAACCCGCTTTGGTCATAGGTGTGGTCTTACCGAATATCTATAAAACCAAGATGATATATTATTATTCATATCACGCTTTTTATCTGGCTCGAAGTTTCTGTTTTCCCCTTAAACTCTCGGCTGCTCAAAATTTGGTCTGAGTAGTTTGGGAGTAAGGGTGCTCAAAAGTGGAATAAATACGTAGGATGTACGTAGATCATTTTATTCGCATAAAGACGTTTGAGCCAGATTTGGGGGCATATGAATTGAGGTGAATTACACCAATCTGAACAAGGATTTTTCACTTCATTTTTGACGGTGAACGCTTGATATGGATTGTTGAGATGATCTTGAAGTTCTGTATCATAGTATATGGCTATGCAAAAAGAATGACGGTTTCTAATTAATGAACCAGATTGACGTCCGCACTAGAGGATTCGAGTGAGTGATACTAGTTCGGAAGTGAAATTTTGTGATCAAGCGAGCGATAAAATTTGATATTGCATACGGATGGTATATGCACATCGTAAAGACTTTAATGTGAATTATATGCTTGTAGGATCGATTTCACCCTAGAGGGGGGTGAATAGGGTGATACAATTAATTATAAAAATTTAATGCAGAAGTTTATAAAATATTTTCAACACAGATATATAATAGCAGCGCAGATAATAGAAGAATAATAAATGCAAAAATAGAACAATACGGAATTTACCCAGCTTCGGCAAAACCCTGCCTACGTGCTTCCCCCAAGGTTTCTACACGTAAACTCATGACACCCGCTATCGACTAACCTTAACTCTACGCTCAAAACCCTGCCACAACTGAGCCACTGAGTTGCGAATTCTCGAACTACACCACCGTAGTTCGTCCCCTAGTCACACGACTAGAATTTACAACGGTTTAAAAATTAAAATAAAAAGTAAAAACAATTTAAAAAAAATCAAAACCCTAATTAACTAATGCCCTTAATAACAAATCCGGCCCACAAATAAATAAGTGATAAAATTAAATCCATTTTTCTTTTGTATTATAGCTTCGGCCCAATATAGTTGCTTCACAATGACTGTTCGTTCTTGTTCCTCTTTGCTCTGAAATTAGGGTTTTCGAAAATTGAAGTCGCCGACTTTAGTATCTTGATCAAATGATAATTTACGTCCCTCGCTTTTTCGATCGATGCTTTCTTTGCATACGGCTCCTTCAATTTTGATCGAGTTCGAACTTGCTTCGGTATGTAATTTATTACTTTTGCTTTACTGTTTTGCTTAATTGAACACAATGGATTCGTAGCCAATAATGTTAAACACTTATATAGGATTCGAATTCCTATTTTCTCATTCGTTTGAATTTGTCATTTAATTTATCTCGACCACTGATCTTCGTTTGGATGCTTGAGATTATTACTGACTTGTTCAGTTCGTATATATTTTGATTTCTTGATAATCACGGCTTTAATTGACTCCATGGCCACCACGTCTCTGACATTGGTTTGAAACTGCTATTGACTTGCTTACCATATGCATGCTTCGAGCTCGGCCACTGCTGTGTTGATGTTGTACTAGATTTTGTCTTCTATCTTAGTTCGGCTATTGAACTTGTCTGGAGCATTTTTTAATCGAATCTGCTTTGATTTCACTTGAACGTGGTTCAATTGTGAGTTTGAGTTGTTTTGTTGAGCTCTTGTCCACTGTTCACTGCATATATATATCAATACATGTATGTTGTGTACTTCATGCTTTTGTTCTCGAGTCATCATGTATGCTTAGTTCTTGTGACACTGGCTTCATCATGATTTTGTAGTTTTTCTGCACTTTGACGTGCATGTGCTAGTTGTGGTCTTGTTTTGCATTATATTGTTGTCACATGTGGAAGCTGCTTGTTTTGTTGGCTGCCTGGTCTGGTATACATGTATATGCTATGTATATACTCTTTGATTTCTCCTGAAGTTTACATGTAAGCATTTGACTTGATTTCCTGCTTGACTTTGTTTCTGTCTGTACTTGTGCATTTGCATCATACATGTAGACATGCGTTAGCTTTGGGTTTCATGTATATTTTCAGTTCTATTTTTGCACACGGCTTCTCCGATTAACTTATGAATCATGGCATTATTACTGCAACATTTTACATTGAGGCTCCATGTTGTCTCTTGATTTGGTGCAAGTGTGTGCATTGAGTTGTTGCCTCAAATTTTACTGAACTTTGAAAGTCTTGACTCATGTGCATTCATGTGTACATTGGTTCAGTTGGATACTGAACTTGATCATTTCATGTTATACGTTGCAGACATGGGTCCTGTGGTCTTCATTGCACTGCCCACTGATATTTTATTTTCTATTGCGTCTTTGGATATTGGACTTGCACTTGGTTTTGTATATTTGTGATTGCACTTGGTCAAGACTTGGTCTTGCATTGCACTGACCACTGAGTTCATATGCATTTTCTTGTTGGTCTTTGGTGCACTTGCTCATCTAAGCTTGCACTGGATAAATACTGTGCACATTGATGGATATGCTTCCTTCTCTATTGACATGTGCATTGCCTTCATACTTTATATCATACAAGCGTGATGCCTGGATTTACTTGTGTACTTCATTTGCTCCTCTGGCCACTTGCTGCTTACTGGTCTATCTGGTTCATGCTAGTCGAGTCGGACCAGTTCATTGTATTCATGTGAACTTCATTGTTTTCATGTTTCATTATGTAGCCTTCACTTTTGAACTGATCTGGTGCATTCTTTCATATTGATGTTACTTCATTTTTGTTTTACTGGTGCATGTTGTATCTGCACTGGTTCATTACTGTTGTATTGACTTTGTACATATTGTACTTGAGTCTGGTTCCATCGGTCATAGTTAGACTTTATTTGTATTGCACTTGAGTTGAACCCGACTTTTAATTGGGTTTGACCTTGTGCTCACCTGTCTCTGTAGATTTATCCAGTGTATATCGTGTGCACGGCCTTGTAGAATATCCAGTGATACACTATGTATGTCACAAGCTGTTCATGTATGATGAATTTAAAATTAAATGACGACGAACTATCCAAACAATTGAGGCAAATAATATTTTCAAAAATACATTTTATTTTATGCTACAAAATATTTTCTTTTTAATTTTACCGCGTTAGTGTTTATTCTGCAGATTGCTCAGATGCTAGATTCAAGCTGGAATGAAGTTGAAGATCAATTTTGAGTGAACGAGTGATATGTAGTGAGGTGCATTTGTAAATGAAAAATTGTGATATGATTGTAACTGAGATTTGTATATATATAGTGAGGGGTCAAATTTGTACTATTCAAATTTGAATAAAATATCCGTTTGAATTTAAACTCTGTATTATAAATTTTATTCAGTAAATATTTATTTAATTCTGTGAAAAATAAAATAGTATAATAACAAATACATTTAAATGAATGTGTGTGTGTATATATACATATATATGTTTATTATCATCAAACAAAAATCATATACTAGCATATTCAACAATCTCCCCCTTTTGATGATAACAAACATATATTTAAGATTTTGAATTTATTAAATGTATTTGATTATTCAATTTGCTCCCCCTATTTTAATCCTCCCTCTCTATACAAAGCTCCGCCTTCATATATGCATGTAAAAATGAATAAATGAACCTAGATGCATATAGAAAATACAAAATAAAATATTATCAGCAAAAGAGTAATAGTGTTAGAAAAATAGAGATATAGTAATAGACATTAATACAATATTAATACCAAATTGGGTATGAATATTAAATTTCAATAAAAAATCAAACAAAAATCATAAATACTCTTTTAGGCCCATATTCCAAATGATAGGAATGATGTCATCATATAAAACCATATAGTTGTGTCTATTTGTGGTATATTTATATCCGAAATTTGAATATCTACTAACCATGCATAACCTTTAGGACTTTTAAATGAGATTGGTAGTATTCCAATTTTTTTTTAAAAATGAATTCAAGTATCTTCTAACCACGCATGACCGTGAGGACTTTTAAAAGGGATTAGAATCAGCTTGTCTATTTAATTAATCAATTTTAATATGTGTTCCATACATGCATAACCGTGAGGACTTTTAAATGAGCATGGAAGCACATAAAAAAATTCCAAGTAATTCACCCATGCGTAACCGTGAGGACTTTTAAATGAGAGTGAATACTTTGGATAATTTTATTGTAAAAAAAATAATAAAATGAAAAATAAATGATTCCTGTTTAAAGCACCACATATTGACATACTATATTAGATTTTGATGAGTGATGGTTGATAGAAATATGATAGAAATAGAAATGATCATGGAAATTTTACCAACAAAAAGTTTTTATAACTCTTGTTCAAATTTCTAAATAAATTTACTAAATATACCGTCTCAAGTTATAATATACGATTAATATCAACACTCATCACTTTTTCAATCACTATTTATCTTTTCGTCAATCAGTAGGGAGTTAGATTAGTTAATATAGTCATTTAAAATTATATTCAACAATAATTATCAAATTTTCTAAAAATGACTAATCCGAAACAAGGTCAAAAATATTTTCTAGAAGGGATTTTATAAGAAAAATTCTGCTATATGAAAATATTTGAAATGAAAAATAAGTAGATATTTTCTTTGAAAAAATAATGCAGCTACTGAAATGTCTCAACATAAATCACGTTTCACTAGTAATTTTCTACCAACTAGATTACCAGTGTAATCTGCATCTGAATTTTCCTTTCACTCAAAATTATCATTAGTTGAATTTGATAGACCAGACCGTGAAGTGTGCATCAAAATATCTTAAAATCAATTTTAATAGCTTTTAAATGAATTTCTCTTGAATTTGAATTTGAAGCTATGCCAATCAACAAATCAGTGAATATAGTGTCAGATCTAGAAGCCGTAGGATAAACAAATGTATTTACGTGCACCGAGAGTAATAATCAATAAATAAGATACCATCATTAGTCTAAACAAATTTATATAAAGTAGTTCAAAGACTCTAGAGGTGCATGTAGTGTTCTCGGTATGAAAAGTATAATTGGCCAATAATTTTGAAAAAGTCGGAATCAAAATCAGCATTCATTTCTTTATCAAATAAGTGGCTGAATTAAATTCAGATTATGGTGTAGATTATCACATTTAATAAATCATTCAAGATGAATATACCTTACCTGTTTTACCTTTACGATAATTTTTCGTTGTTGCCCACTGTGATTCTGCAACCTTTATATTAGGCTAAGGAACTTTGATTTGTCACTCGTTGTGTTTCTGGAACAGCCAGAACGTAGATAACACTGTTATTGTTCCTTAGCCTGCCACCACACCTACATGTTAAAAGGTTTTTGTGACCTATATGTTTTTATAGGTCCATGGATGTTAGTGGCAAATGATTTTAAAAAATAAGTTTGTGGAGACCCAAAACTATTTATATATGTTCCTTTTGGCACCCAGATTTATTTAACTTTAAAGGATTTAATATTTGTGCCTTTTGGAATACAAATTGGTATAGTTTTCACGTGTTTGGGTCTATACCAGTAATTGTTTTGATTGTGTCCAATTTTTCTACAAATTGTGTACTCGGATTTGACTCTATTAATTTTTCTTTTGACAAATTCAGATTGATTATATCCACGTCCTTGTTTAACTGTATTAACAGTTTGTTTCCCTAATAGCATATTCAACAATCTTTCACTTTTGGAAAAATTTTCTAAAGTCGTTGACAGTTGTTAGACTTGTATTTTGAGAGATTCATTTTCGTTCAATAATTGTGTGCACTTTTTAATGGGATTTTCTCTCCTCGTGTTTTCGCTTTCTTTTAAAATTAGAATTTCATTTTCAAGTGATTTTAATTTAATTTCTGATTTTTTACTCTCCTCTTCAAATGTTGGACACTTATCACACTTAGGGATCCTACTTTGATAGTTTTTAACTAATTGATCACGTTGTTTATTTAAATATATCAAAGTATCTTTTTGGATTCAAGTTTGGTGTATTTCTCCCTAAGTCGTTCAAAACAGCCTCGTGGAAATATATAAGTAATTCTTAGTGAGTGAATTTTAATACCTCGCTTATTCGTCATCGTCACTATCTGTTATATCACCTCGAAGACACATATCTGCTTTCTCACTCTCACTGCTAGTACTTTTATTATCTTCATCACTTGTATTCCACGTGGCTGCAAAATTTCTCCTTTTTGATTTCTTTTCTAGACCATGTCAATTCTGAGGGCAATTGGCCTTGATGTGTCCGGGTTTGTTGCACTTGGGACAGATGATCTCCCGTTCTTCTGGGTTGTTTAGTGCTTTGGCTATTCTGCTTTCAAATTTCTGGTTTAGAGCTGGATTTCCATATTTGTGATTCCACTTTTTGAATTTCTTCATTAATAGTGCCAGCTCAGCTGCTCCATCATCATCATCTTCCGTTGTTCCTTTAAGCGCTATTGATTTCTTTCGAGTATCACCTCCTTCTCATTCTTCCTTGAATTTCATTTCTAGCTCGTAAGTGGTGAGATTTCCGATGAGCTCTTCAACTTTGATTTGTTTCAAATAATTTGATTCTTGAATGGCTGTAACTTTTGCTTTAAAATTTCATGGAAGGACTCTAAGGATTTTTTGGACTATTTCCAAATCTGTGTATGATTTTACAAGAGCTGTTTATTTGTATATGAGATTGGAAAGTCAGGCATACATCTCTTTAACATTCTCATCCCTGGCTATTATGAAGTTCTCGTATTCGCTACTAAGCATTGCAGGGTGAGATTCCTTGATTTGAGATGTTCCTTCGTGAGTCGCTTCAAGTGTGTGCCAGATTTCCTACTCAGTTAGACAATGTGAGACACGATTATATTCAATATGATCCAATGAACAGATAATAGAATTCATGGCTTTAACATTAGCATTCTGTAACTTATTTTCTAGATTTGTCCATTGATCAATTGGTTTTTCAATTTCCTGATTATTTACCACTATAGTTAGCGCTCTATAACCCGTATCAACAATATTCCAAGCATCAATGGTTTTCAGAAAAAATTTCATTTTATTTTCCCAATAAGTATATTCACCATTGAACGTTGGTGGTCTAACTATGGACTGACCCTCAGCAAAAGCGTTATTAAAAGAACCCATTTTAAAAAATTCAAATTTTAAAACAAGATTTGATTTTTGAAAAAAAAATCAATTTTTTTAAAAAGATTGCTTTTATTCCTAGCTCTGATACCACTTGTAGGATCGATTTCACCCTAGAGGGGGGTAATAGGGTGTTACCATTAATTATAAAAATTTAATGAAGAATTTTATAAAATATTTTCAACACGGATATATAATAGCAGCACAGATAATAGCAAAATAATAAATGCAGAAATAGAACAACACAAAATTTACCCAACTTCGACAAAACCCTACCTACGTGCTACCCCCAAGGTTTCTACTAGAAATTAAGCAGTCAGACGTTTACACACGTAAACTAAGGACACCCGCTATCGACTAACCTTAACTCTACGCTTAAAACCCTGCCACGGCTCAGCCATTGAGTTATGAATTCTCGAACTACACCACTGTAGTCCGTCCCCTAGTCACACGACAAGAATTTACAACGGTTTAAAAATTAAAATACAAAGTAAAAACAATTTGAAAACTCAAAACCCTAATTAATTAAAGCCCTTAATAACAAGGCCGGCCCACAAATAAGTAAGTGATAAAATTAAATCCCTTTTTCTTCTGCATTACGGCTTCGGCCTGATATCATTGCTTCACAATGGCTGTTCGTTCTTGTTCCTCTTTGCTCTGAAATTAGGGCTTTAGAAAATTGAAGTCGCCGACTTTAGTATCTCGATCGAATGATGACTTATGTCCCTTGCTTTGTCGATCGATGCTTTCTTTGCACATGGCTCCTTCAATTTTGATCGAGTTCGAACTTGCTTCGGTATGTAATTTGTTACTTTTGCTTGACTATTTTTGCTTTCTCAAACTCGATGGATTCATAGCCGATGATGTCAAACACTTATATAGTATTCGAATTCCTATTTTCTCGTTCGTTTGAATTTGTCATTTAATTTATCTCGGCCACTGATCTTCGTTTGGATGCTTGAGATTATTACTGACTTGTTTAATTCGTATTTTCTTTTGATTTCTTGATAATCACGGCTTTGATTGACTCCTTGGCCACCATATTTTTGACTTTTGTTTGAAATTGCTGTTGACTTGTTTGACCATATGCATGCTTCGAGCTCAGTCACTGCTATGTTGATGTTGTACTAGATTTTGTCTTCTATCTTAGTTCGGCTATTGAACTTGTTTGGAGCATTTTGTAACCGAGTCTGCTTTGGTTTCACTTGAATCTGGTTCAATTGTGACATTGAGTTGTTTTGTTGGGCTCTTGTCCACTGTTCACTGCATATATATATATATATATATATATATATATATATATATATATATATATATATATATATATATCAATACATGTATGTTGTGTACTTCATGCTTTTGTTCTCGAGTCATCATGTATGCTTAGTTCTTGTGACACTGGCTTCATTATGATTTTGAAGTTTGTCTGCACTTTGATGTGCATGTGCTAGTTGTGGTCTTGTTTTGCATTGTATTGTTGTCACATGTGGAAGCTTCTTGTTTTGTTTGCTGCCTAGTCTGGTATACATGTATATGCTCTGTATATACTCTCTGATTTATCCTGAAGTTTACATGTGAGCATTTGACTTGATTTCGTGATTGACTTTGTTTCTGCCTGTACTTGTGCATTTGCATCATATATATAGACACGCGTTAGCTTTGGGTTTCATGTATATTTTCACTTCTATTTTTGCACACGGCTACTCCGAATAACTTGTGAATCATAACATTATTACTGTAGCATTTTACATTGAGGCCCCATGTTGTCTCTTGATTTGGTGTAAGTGTATGCATTGAGTTGTTGCCTCAGATTTTACTGAACTTTGAAGTTTTGACTTATGTGCATTCATGTGTACATTAGTTCGGTTGGATATTGAAGTTGATCATTTCATGTTATACATTGCAGACATGGGTCATGTGGTCTTCATTGCACTTCCACTGATATTTTATTTTATGTTGCGGCTTTAGATATTGGACTTGCACTTGGTTTTGTATATTTTTGATTGCATTTGGTTGAGACTTGGTCTTGCATTGCACTGATCACTGAGTTCATATGCATTTTACTGTTGGTCTTTTGTGCACTTGCTCATCTGAGCTTGCACTGGATAGATGCTGCGCACATTGCTATATATGCTTCCTTCTCTATTGACATGTGCATTGCCTTTATACTTTATGTCACATAAGCCTGATGCCTGGATTTACTTGTGTACTTCATTTTCTCCTCTGGCCACATGCTGTTTACTGGTCTATCTGGTTCATGCTAGTCGAGTTGGACCAGTTCATTGTATTAATGTGAACTTCATTGTTTTCATGTTTCATTATGTAGTCTTCACTTTTGAACTGATCTGGTGCATTCTTGCATATTAATGTTACTTCATTTTTGTTTTACTGGTGCATGTTGTATCTACACTGGTTCATTACTGTTGTATTGACTTTGTACATATTATACTTGAGTCTGGTTCCATCGGTCATTGTTAGACGTTATTTGTATTGCACTTGAGTTGAACCCGGCTTTTAATTGGGTTTGACCATGTGCTCACTTGTCCCTGTAGATTTATCAAGTGTATATCGGTGTGCACGGCCTTATGGCATATCCAGTGATACACCGTATACGTCACAAGCTTCGTGTATGATGAATTCAAAATTAAATGATGACGAACAACCCAAATACCTGAGGCAAATAATATTTTCAAAATTATATTTTATTTTATACTGCAAAATATTTTCTTTTCAATTTTACTGCGTTAGTGTTCATTCTGCAGATTGCTCAGATGTTGGATTCAAGCTGGAATGAAGTTGAAGATCAATTTTGAGTGAACGAGTGATATGCAGTGAGGTGCATTTGTAAATGAATTTTTTGATATGATTGTAATTGAGATTTGTATATATATAGTGAAACTCAAATTTGTACTATTCAAAATTGTAATAAATATTTGTTTGAATAAATTGTTGTTTGAATTTAAACTCTGTATTATTTATTTTATTCAGTAAATATTTATTTAATTCTATGAAAAATAAAATAGTACAATAACAAATGCATTTCATGAATATATATATATATATATATATAATCATCAAACAAAAATCATATACTAGCTTATTCAACAATGCTTTCGATATTTTAAAATGCAAGTAATATGGCTTGATATTATTTTTAAGCAAGATGCAGATTCATGAAAGCAAAGGCTAGTTGATGCTTTTAGTTACATGAGTAAAGTTTAATTTGCTCAATAAATAGGTACATGTTTATATTTTTGTTTGTTTGATAGTTTTATGCCCCAGATATAGGGGACCACTTGGTTTTGTTTTCTTGTGTTGGTTTGGACCCGTAATGGCGATTTGTAGTTTTTTTTCGACCAAGACGCACGAAGGAGATGTTGTCGAATTTTTTTTTGTAACTTTAAAGATTCAGAAATTTAATAATGCATTTCAACTAATTGATTTTGAAAAGTTAAAGCGTTAGTAGGCATTTTCTTACTCTAAGAATTTCGGGGACAAAATTCTTTTAAAGAGGAAGAATGTAACAACCCAGAATTTTGGTCATTGGACTTTGAATATTTAATTATTTTTAAATACTAAAATAATTTGATTTTAAAGTTTATAGCTTGAATTCAAACGCAAAGATTACTTGAAATGTTTGAATTTGGGAATTTTATATCTGAATAGTGATTTAAATATCCGGATTTTGAATTGCAAATAAATTAATTTGATCTAATGATCTTATAACTCCTTTTAATTAATAAATAATAACGATTAGTTCATTCATAAATTTATTTGTAGAAATAAACAGTTTCAATAAATAAAAAGAAATTTTATTTTTATATTTACGACTTGATTTTTATTGTATTTTTAATTTAATTTATTTGATTTTTTTCATAATTTTTAATTTGGAAATTATTTAAATTATCGTTTGAGATTTTTCGGCAAATGATAGCATTTTTGTGATTTTACAAAATGATAACCAGCGTATATTTCTTTTAAGGCCACGTCGTTGTTTTGAGCGTGAACCGTATTTTCGTTTTATCGTTTGGAGTTCATACCCGAATAGAGTATGTGCAGTGAGATGCCAAAAAATATATAAATAAGTGTAATTTAGCTCACAAATCGCACCATCCTCTTCCCAAGCTTGTATTTTTCCATTTCATTCCAGAATCAAAGAGGAAAATAAACCCTCTTCTTAGAAAAATCAAAAACAATTCACATAAAATCAAAAAAATTATAAAGATGTGAGCTTTGCAATTGAAATTTGGAGATCCACATTTTGGCACCAAAATTAGAGGGTGTGGCTTCCTTTGTTGAGGTTGACAGTCCTAGACGTGAGCCTGGGATTTGAATTATCTAGAGATTTAGGCAACAATTGTTGAAATGGAGGTTAGTTTGGGGTTTACGGAGAGAAAATACAACATGTAGCCGAGTTTCATGACGTGCAGCCAGTGTTAGGGAGTCGCAACCATTCTGAGGACGTCGAGTAGGCACAGTGTCACATTTTAATAAAGGAATTCAGGAGCAAGCCCATGTGGCCGGGGAGGTGGTCTTCGCGAAGAGAAGACCGATGGAGCCGACGAGAAACGATTTTGTAGTGAAACAAGAGAGGTTGGGTAGTGAGAAGAGATCGACTATGGTGGGTTAAGTTTTAAGTTTAAGTGGTAGATTTAAAATGGAGAAGAAGAATTTAAAAATCTAAGTTTGGTTAATTTTTAATTAAAGATTAATTAAATCATTTAAAATAAATATTTTATATATGTTATAACTCTCTTGTACGAGGTCTAAATCGAACGTGGTCAGTTCCGTTGAACTCGTGGGATCAATAACTATGCGATGAAATTGGTTTGGTTGAATTTGGAGCAAGTAAAAAATTTAGGCTAAAATTAGACGTCATTCGATTTTAGTTCAAATTGGAATGCCTAGATGTCTGTTGGAATTTCGGTGAGTTAAACTCACCTCTTTGGATAAATTAGCATGTTTTATAATAGATAAACTTTTACTGTTTATGTTCGGTTGAAATTATTGGCTAATTGGTTAAAATATCCACTTTGAAAAATAATTAGCATTTAATATAGATATGCAGATAATCTGTAGAGAAATTGGATTTCTCAAAATTGTGATTATTAATTTTCAGTTATATTCCTGTAATTTTATTTCATGTATATTTCTGTTAAATGGATTGTTAATGCTGAAATTTGACCGTGTGGTCATATTGGATGTGACACTGGCACTTGTGAAAAGTTAAACCATTTTAGTGAAAAGGGAAGTAATAGCGTTTCTTAAGTGTTATGGTAAATATTGGTCTCGATATAATATTTTAAAAATACTATAAAGTAATGTTTGATCTTGGAAATGGTTTCGATTTGGAAAATGATTTGAAATTGATCTTGGGGTTTATGTTATATTTTATTTTAAAAATAAGTTTTGGAACTTTTCTATTTTAATTCAACCTCTTTATTTACACTTTTTAATTCCTATATATATAATTAAAAGTTTAAATAATTATTTTAGAAGCATTTGTCATTATAGGAAATTATTTTAATAATAAGTGTAATTTTAAAAAGGGAAATTAAAGAGTTATCTTTTATTTTAAAAGAGAGATCTTATGTTTGAAGGAAGGTGGAGATAGTTTAGAAATGGATATTTGTAAAACCAGTTTATATAAAATGTTGGAAATAAAAGAACAGATTTATAAATGGAATGGTATAGATTTTAAAGGAGATTTATAAATAGTATCTTATAAATAAAAAAGGAAAATCGATATCATTGCGATAAATTGGAATAATAATTCCATTTGTGAACTTACAGAAGTATATGGAATGTATATGAGTTTTATAATCATATATTGGATTTGTGGTTATATTTAAAGTTTTTGTTTTATAAAAAGGGAGTTTGCGTTACATTAATAAATTTATAAAAGAAACTATAAATGAATTTGGAATTTGTAAAGAGTTGCAATAAGTTTGGAAATTTATAAAAGGAGGCTGTAATTATGTTATACATATAAAGGAATTTCTAAATGATATTTTTTGAAAGGAATTCTAAAATGAGGTTAGAACTTATATATACTTATAAAAGAACTTTATAAATTGTTTTAGAGACTAATAGGGGAATTTTATAACTTGTAAATAGATCTTGAAATTTGGAAAGAAGTTTTATAGATAATTTTGGATATTTATAAAATAAATTTTATGATGATTTTGGATATTTATAAAAGAGTTTTATAAATAAACTTGTAGATTTATTAAGAGTTTTATAATGGATTTGGAATTTTAGTAAAGGAGATGTTCATAAATGAAAGAGATTTATTAAAAAAAAATTATTGAAAATTTTTATAAAAGAAATTGAGATTGGATTTCTCTAAATTGAGCTTCTTAATTTTGGTAGTATGAACATTTGTTCCATGCTGAACACCGAAGGAATACTGTTTGGGTTTATCCTCATCTTCGTTTCTTTTTAAACAATATATATTTCAATCCTTTTAATATGATTTTGAAATAAGAAATCTTTCATAATGTTTTGTGAATATACTTATACCAGCGGGATAAGTATGTGAATATTTTAAATAAATATTTTGAAAAAGAGATTTAAAAAATGAGTATTTTGAGGCTGGTGGTTGCTATGGAAAAGTGTAGAGAAGGGTTTATCATATATATCTTTGTAAAAGTATTTTAATACAAGCATTTATAACGTAGTTTTAAATTAATGAAAAGATTAATTTAAGAGGCTCAGGGTTTCTTTTTGCTTAATGGTGTTATTTTCTCTATGGAATAAAATATCTGGTTGAATTATTTGATAACTGGTAATTAAATAATCGACTAACAAATCTTGGTTAATTTTTAAAACCATCGTTGTCAGTTCGGTGAGGCCAGGATAAAATATATTATCCCCACTACGAACCCGCATAAGCGTTTGAATTGGAGACATCTTGATGATGGTTTCGAATGCGGAGTTCTTTGATGTACAAGGACTACTTGCTACTAATTCCGAGGGTGATTCCAGAATAGATGCAATAGATGTAGTGTCTTCGGTTTCATTCAGATCTAGAATAAACTTGTATGGATGAATGTTGGCATTTCATTTCTTCTTAGAGGGCAATGTAAGCATTCCAAGTGGGAATTGCTAGGAGGAATCAGGTAATCGTTACCTCACGTGCCTCAAACCCGGTAAAATGATTAAAGCGGGAACGTGAAACATGGCTATGTGAGTCGCTTCCATTAGGATATGATCATTCCTTATCTAGAATCGATATCCAAGTCCGCTTTGTGGTCCATTATGGTTGTTGATCAACCAAAGGGTGATCATATTCGGCGCTATCCAGTAAGGGGTAGGGCCGGCCTTGAGTAGCAGACATGCAACGTGTTGTACCCTCCAGTACATTTTATCTAGAGGTGTACTGATTTGGTGGGCAGACTCTTACCCTTTCATGGAATCCATTTCCAATACGAGCCTTGGCGCTTGGTATATACAAATTATGCTGGAATTTAATTACGTAACAATTTTAGCTATATTCAATATTTATTTAAACCCTAGACACTACGATAAAATCATAAGATTTCCTATAGAAATACTTTGTTTATCATAAGGTAAAAACTCATCCGTGTTTATGTGTGGCGTGGTCTTACGAGATACCTTCATTTCTCAAAGGGTTTTATAAATATAGAAACCAATATGATTTGATAGGTTTTCTCATGCTGGTTTACCAGACAGATCCGGACATTATTTTCTTATAATGCCCGGGTCAGCCCGAGTACGTTTCAAATTCAGTTCTGGATGCTTTGGAGTTTCAGGAGACTAGTTGGATGCCCCAAAATGTAATCATGCATCGTTTTATTTTCGTTGCATTGCCTGGTTTTGTATTTATTAGCAATCGTAATGACATATTATTATAATTGTTCAAGCTAATGATAGATTAATACTCTTACTGATGTATTTACATATTACATTTTTTTCTGTAAAGATCATTGTATATATTGTAGTTTACTCTTTATGGTGTGAGATTCTATTCTATCTTTTCTTTCTTTCCCTCCAACAATCTTTCTTTTCGGCACTTGGATGCTCGACACATAAATACTGTAGATGTATTAGTGTCGACTCAAAGACGGGTCATTACACCTTTTCTATTGACTTTCATAGGCGACAAAAACACCTTTTCTTTACAATATTAAAGTAGAGACAATTCAATCTAACTTCAATATAAAATTTTGCAGTTTCGGTATAATGACCATATAGACCTTCAGTAGCAGTATATCTTTAAAATCATTGAGTAAATGATAAGGCTGTAGAGAGAATGATTGAGAATTCAAGTACAAACTCTTTGATATTTTGTAGTTTGCAAATCTCTAAAGAATATGAGTGTATGCGCGTGTATTTGCAGAGAAAGTGGAAGTGAATAAAACATAAAGGGACATGACTGTTAGTGAAGAGTTGACACCAATATCCCTTCATTTGAACTTAAAAAAACCCAAATAATTGACTTTATGTCGACATAGAGCAAGAGGGTATGTCTACACACCTAGTGCAATTTTGGTTTTCTTTTTCTAGAAGTCAAGTAGAGACTTCCATACATCAGAACTCAAAGTGTAAAGCTATATGAATATGTTTAGATATGAATTTGAGTTAAATGAAAGATTTTTTTTAGATATAACTAATGCAATTTTCATCCATTTTCAGTTAAATATATCTTTCGTTTGTTTGATTCTATTCTTCGTGTATATGTATGTGTGTATCATTTGCTTGATTTCATTCATTGAGTATCTTGTATGTTTTTGTAATTATCTCCATGATTTATCTAAAAATTATGCACAACTTGGAGAAAAGCAAGTAACAACATTTACATGGTTTTTGTCATCAAAATATACTTGAGAGATAATGGAATTACCAATTTACCCTTTTTGATGATGACAACCATGTAGGTATTTGAGAGATAATATAAAATATTTATACTTTTGACCTCCCTGTCCCTATGCTCCCGTTAACATTTTTCCCTGCATATTTATGCTTTTTTTCCACTTTGTCATCCAAAAATAGACAGAAAATTAAATGTCCAGCACAATCAAAATTTTTTTATATGTAAAGTTAAATAAATATATTGTATAATGAACATAAAGAGAATCGAAAACAAAACAAAACGCTAAATAAAACACACACCATTCTATTAATAATATTCGAAAATACATTGAACAACATAATGCACTGATAATGAAAACATAAAGAAATAAAATAAAATAACAAAATTTAATACAACTACAACATGTACACGTGTGCATGTGTGTGTATGTGTGTGTGTGTCTGTGTGTATATGTGTTTGTGTCTATGTGTGTGTGTGTGTGTGTGTGTGCGTGCGCGCATGTATGTATATATGTATGTATGTTGTATGTATCTATGTATTAAAAGAAACGTATAAACATAGATTTTTGTATTATTATTTAAGAGTTTCGACCCTTCCGTAATTAGGACCAAAAATCCGATCCATAGAGCATATTTTCCATTCGTCCATTTTTTATTTACCATATTTCCATTTCATCATCTTGTATTTCTTTGGATCGAGAAGATTCAGGAATATTCATTTCTAAGCTCTCATTAAGAGCACAAGAAATGAAATACCGAATTAACGCAAATTGCTTCTCTTATTCAGACACCATAAGTCTTTGATTGAATCTAAGATGTTTTCGGTGTTTTATGATAACATGTAATTATCTTTTCAATGATTGAAGTGGCTCTTTCGAACTATCCATTTCGATGAATAAAGTTGTTAAAAGTATAGAG
Source organism: Allium cepa (assembly GCA_030765085.1). NCBI lineage: Eukaryota > Viridiplantae > Streptophyta > Magnoliopsida > Asparagales > Amaryllidaceae > Allium > Allium cepa. The sequence goes on along the minus strand of CM060932.1, from coordinate 961,601,336 downwards.
AAGTGTGAATGATGAAGAAGAAATATGTTCTCTGTGGGGAAAATGAGTTTTTATAGAGATAAAGTCGAAAAAATAACTATTTCCATTTCTAGAAAAAATAACAAGTTGAAATTTGAAAATTAATAACCGAGTTCGACAGCATTTGCCGACGTATGCATGACATGTACGTCATCATATAATGCCTAGAAGGTGCATTATGTATTAGAAATTTTTAAAGAATATGTTTATATATAACAATAAAGTAAAAAGTACTAAAACACGATGAATTTATGATACAGAAAATTTCAATAATATCTGAATTCAAATGCATGGTGCATGGAAAAAAAACTTGCTAAAACGAAGTACAAATGCAAGTACAGGAATGAAATCATGATAATTTAGACTTGGCTAAAGCTAAAAGGGCCAACTGTGAAGTACGAAATGAACTATAGATCAAATCTAACCATTCCCTCAACTCAAAATTTTAGATCCACGCGCTAAATTCTCACCGTATATATTCTCGTGCTATTAGTCCGGTCGAAATAGCAAGTCCTGACTTGACTAATATTGCCCCTTTATAAAGTTGGTGTGAAGAAAGGGTGCGTCTATTGTCACCCCATTTATTGCTTTCCCCACCCCGGTAACTTTAGAAAACAATTCTCACCCCACTTTTTCATTTTCTCACCCCGTTCATTTCCAAATTACCCTTCCCATCGTTAACAACACTTTCATCTTTCCCCTTCAGTTTCGTTTCTTCTTCAACCAAAACCCTAGAAGAATACAACTGTGTCGCGGTAATGATGAAAGAGAAGCAGCAAGGAGGCAAACGTGCGAAAAGACAATCTAAGCAACAACATGGTAAGATTTCGAATTTAAGCAATCGGTAGACTGCGGTTGGAATTTAACGTGCGAAAATCATAAAACACGGAAGAGGGATAATACTCAGCAACCTACGCCACCTGAGGCGTTGGTCATTTTCAATCAACTCCAGTGCTTGGCGTTGATTGAAATCGACCAACGCCTCAGGCGACGTTGGTCGTTTTCAATCAACGCCAAGCACTGGCGTTGATTGAAAACGACCAACACCGCCTGAGGCGTTGGAACATATTCAAGCATGTTCACCTGTGCGTTGTTTGTTGGAACATATTCACCTGTGCGTTGTTTGTTGGAGCATATTCACATGTGCGTTGTTGGAACATATTGCACCTGTTTGTTGGAAAATATTCAAGCATTTGCTTGCAGCAAACAAATGATCATGTCAGTTTGTTAGAGCATATTCACCTGTGAGCTGTTGGAGCATATTGCACCTGTTTGTTGGAACATATTCAAGCATTTGCTTGCAGCAAACAAATGATCATGTCAGGTTGCTACAACATATTTTCATATACTATTACCAAATGCAAGTGCAATTGTAGTAACTGATACATTACATTAGCAAAGCAAAGCAAATGCTTGGACTTGTGTCTTACATGCCGTATTAACGGTATATTAATTATTTAAAATTTGTGTTTTTGTTAATTTTGAAAAGATGTAAATTGCATGATTTAAAGCCTAATTGATGCTAAACCAAACTAAAGCAAACAAGTTAACCAAATTGTAGAAGAACTGGTATTTATATAATTTAATTATGACATAGTTGATTATATTTTATATTATCATTTTATCTATAATATTCTTTTTATATAATTTAATTATAGATATATCTGAAGTTCCTGAAGCTACTACCCATGGTCGAACTCGTTTAACAGCGTCAGAAAGAAATAGACAAGTTAAAGCAAGAAAACAAAATCAGAATAAGCAATCAGAGGAGCAGAATGTTAACATAGACAATGAAGACCAGTCAATTATTGAAGAACAAAATGTAGAGCAAAATATTGAAGAGCACAATATTGAACAACAAACCTAGGATGTCATCGGTACTTCTTCAGCAAGACCCAATACACCACCAACTTACGGTGGTCCAAAACTTACCGACATCATTAGTAGTTATGACACCCATATTGCTTTGTCGATCTGGAGTGACAAGGTATGTTCTATTAAATTAAACATAATACATTATTTTTTTTAAATTTTAAATTAATTCAACATTTTTCTTAGGAACGTGAGCCTCTTATATGTGTAAATCATGGAACAAAGGTTTTAGATTAGGAAATTCCCGATAATGCAACAATTTTTAGGGAATATTTAAAATCTTCGAGATTGTATCCTATATTAGAAACTTGTTATAGCACAGTAAACAAGTAACTTATCTCTGCCTTTGTCGAGCGTTGGCATCCTGAATCAAATACTTTTCATTTACCATTTGGTGAGATAACAATTACATTAGATGATGTTGCTTCTTTGCTGCATATTCCAGTCGAAGGATTACCAATACAAACATTTGATCAACCAAAAAGTTATATGATAGATTTGGTCGTCAGTAACTTAGGAATTAGTGAGGAAGAAATCAAAGAAATAATGAAGGATAGTGTTGGATATAAAATAACCTCTACTAAGTTGCATGAAATTTTTGATGGTGTCTGTGATGAATGGGAAGCTGAAAAAATTAAACAAGCTGCTCGTGCATATCTGTAATATCTAGTTGGGAATACGCTATTTGTGGATAAAAGCAAGTCACATGTATCCGTACAATACTTAAAACAACTTGCTAATTTGGATCAAACACATAGTTATTCTTGTGGGTCAGCAACTTTGTGTTGGCTGTATAGACCACTTGGGTTAACGAGTAGAGTAGAGGTAAAACAGATAGCCGGATACTTAGGATTGTTGGAATCGTGGATCTATGAGCATTTTCCGAATTTGCATCCGTCAACTAAACTTTATAACGATAAATCACCGAGAGCAACTCGTTGGGATCCTGCAAATGACCATCGCTATTCAATACAGCCTTTAAGAAATTATCTCGATAATATCGAAGAACATGAGGTAATTTTTGAACAAAGAAACATAACATATTCTTTTGTAGATTATTACATTTCGACTATGATAAAATTGCTTGTTTGTTATTTAGGTAATCTTTGATCCGTACATGCATGCACGAGAATTTCATCCTTTTCCACGGATTGCTTGGTACTCTAGTTGTTTGTTATGCTTAAGTGTTGTTGAACTGTATCATCCTACTCGAATTTTGAGGCAATTTGGTAGAGTTCAAAATATTCCATGACCTATAATTCCATCGAAAAGTAAAAAGAGAGGTGCTACTTCAAAAACTTATAAAGTGCTTTATCATTTTGTGGAAAACTTATGGAATGAATGGCAAAATCATTGCGTGAGTAAGAAATATCGTTCTATACCACTTTCCGGGTCGGATGTTACAGTGACTGATGATTATTTTGATTGGTATTTTTCTCGTACCATATTAAAAGTTCAACCAGGCAATGAACAACCGCGTCAACGAGGAACTCTTCCATCCTATCATCATTTGTATACAGTCAGCATACAATTCAAATTTTATACTTGTTTGTCTAACATTTTTTTTGTAATATATTTTCTTTTTGTAAATCTAGAGCTATGAAGAACTTCATCACATGCTTGATGAGGGAATCACTTTGGCTTCGTCGCAACCGGAAAGTTCACGTTTGTCTCATCTTGATAGGATCCGCAAAACTCTGACTAAAGCAAGAAAAATATGCGGTCTATTTATTAAAAAAGATGCATAGTTGTTAGGGGATTATTGTGGTCAATTAAATATGGTATATTAGTGAATTTGTTGAAACTTTATGACAATTTGTAATTCTATTGCTGTTATGAATATTGTAATTTTTTTGCTGTTATGTATTTTGGTGAAGTAGTAATATGATGTTTAACAAAAGTTTGTTTAATTAAGTATGCTACTGTTTAACAATTTGGTGAATTGAGTATGCTACTGTTTAATTAAGTAGTAATATGATGTTGCTGTTTTTGTTTAATTAAGTATGCTGCTGTTATGTATTTTGGTGTTATGCATTTTGGTGAAGTTGCAGCATGTGATTTGTAGTGAAAGTTGATGAAGGATGTGTCAATTTGTTGTAGCGTATTGTAGATAGGGGAGATGTTGTTGACAGGGCAAATTCTGGTGGAGCAGGTGGTGATTGAATGATTGGCAGTGGCTTGCAGTTGTAGGTATGATGAAGTTGAAGATTTTGCAAAGGGGAAGTAGAGTTGTTGTCTGGTTTTGTATGCAGAGTGGTTTGTTGTGCAGTTTGTAAAAGAGAATTGATGTTGTTGAACTGAAGTTGATGAAGAATGGTGGTCAGTGGAGAAGTAAATCAGTGGGACTGTTGCAAAGGATGTGATGTGGTTTGGAGTGCTAGTGGGTGGCAGTTGAATGGTCTGGTAGTCGGGGAAGGGTGATAAAATGACTTCGGATAGATGGTTGAAGTTTCACGGTGATGGATGTGCACTGTTTTTTTGGGAACGTGCAGCTGTTTTGTGATGTCAAGTATGACCGTGGAAGAGGATGGAGTTGGAAATGGTAGTGGTACTAAAGTGTGAACTGTTGTATGCTGATGTCAGTAATGGGATGTCAGTAACGGGTTGTATATTGTTTGTGGGTGGTATGTTTGATAGTAGGCCAGTGGAGTGATGATTGGTAGAGTGGTTGGAAATGTGAATTGATGAAAATGGAAGAATGGTGATTGTGATCAGAAATGAAGTATGGTTTGCAGAGGTTGTTTGATGAAGATTGGTATGGGTTGTAAGGGTTGGTGGTCTGAATATGTATTTTGGTGAAGTAGTAGTATGCTGCTGCTGTTATGTATCTTGGCGTATTTTGGTGAAGTAGTAGTATGTTGCTGCTGTTATGTATTTTGGTGTTATGTATTTTGGTGAAGTAGCAGTATGTTGCTGCTGTTTAATTAAATTTGTTTAATTCAACACTCAAACAAAAGTTTGTGGTCAATTAAGTATGCTGCTGTTTAACAATTTGGTGAAGTAGTTGAAGAAAGCTCGGAATGAATTAGCTCCAAAGGCAAGCGAAACTACACCACGTAGATTTTTAAATTCTTTTTATGATAAACACGAGCTACTTTTAATAGGCTTGTTTCAAATGAAGCTTTTAGCTCGGTAAAAGATAGTTCAAGCAGTGAATGCATACTCTCCCATGCTCTTTCGAAGTTGCATTGACTTGTGGCTAAATGTTTTTTCAATTTAGCATGTGCGGCCTCGGCTCTATAAGAAAATAGATATTAAATTATTGTTATAAAAAATTCTAAAATAATTAAATAAATATAAAAGCAAGTGCCTTACCTATTTGATGTGTAGTTGCCGAAGTGCATAAAATTGTCAATCCAAGCATGTACAAATCGATCTTTCCATGTCTCAAGCCAATTTTCAGTAATGTATTTTATTAATTTTGGGTACTCACCATACTTGAAATGCAAATCTTGTAGATTATTATTATATTGCTCAATATTCCCAGACTCACATAAATTGGTCCAATCTTGAAAAAATTGTTTTTTTCCTTCTTTCTTCATACCCGTAACTCTTCTTTGAATAAAAGAAAGAATATTTTTTTCGATATGCCACTTGCATAGGATATGAGCTGCTTGGGGAAAAACAATGTTAATGGCATTAATCAATGTTATCTCTCTATCTGTGACAATGACACTTGGCATTTCTATATCACAATCAATCATTGCCAATTGAAGACGATTTAAGGCCCAAAGATAGTAATTTTCACGTTCAGATACGAGATATGCAATAGCAACGCAAAAGGTTTGATTAGTTGATGTGACACCGATAATCTCCAACAACGGCATTCTATATTTGTTTATTTTGTAAGTACAGTCCATAACAAGAAGATGTCGAAATGTTCTTAGCAAATCTATACTCATAGGATGAGTCCAAAATATATCAGTAATTACATCACTTCCATCTAAAGTATTACGATGCCATTCGAAGTAATTTTTATCCTTAAGCTTGTTTAAGAGATATTGTATTTGAGAACGACCCGCTCTATCCATTTTCTTGTGCCTAGAAAGAACGTTGTATACCGTTTTAATTGTTGTACTATTGGATGGATCGTTTTGTTTTATAGTGTGCAAAATGGCTTTTGGCTTCACCATATTTTTGTACATTTCAACGGCTAATTTTTTTTCATCCTCCGTTAGTCGACCAAGAAAAGAGTGGCCTTCCGAACTGTAAAGTGCAGAATAATTATGAACACCGCATATTACTTCTAATATGTAATTATCTGAACTATGAAGTTTAACACCTTTCAAACGAAATGGGCAATTGTGCTTTTTTGTACTTGTTAATCTAATACTGTTAGATTTCTTGCATTTGTACTCTTTATATGCTCCACTTCTCTCACATCCAAATATAATTCTTGGATTTCTATCGCTACTCTTAATATCCGATTTTAAGATTACGACTACCATGACATTCCTTCTAGCAGTTAAATCAATTCATTCTTTCATTTTATATCTATTTGGAAATACCTTCATACAATAAAAAAATTAAGAAAATTTCAATTTAGAAAATGAGCTAATTTACATAATAGTAAAATAAATTGCATACATCATATGTTGTGAACTCATTACTATAATCCATAACAATTTCTTCATCTTCTTCAGCCATCCATCCAATCTAGAAAATAAAAAACGGGCATAGAATGTAACAAACAATGATTTCATTACTTCCTAGTACACGGTAAACTAGGTTTTGAGCAATTCCTAGTGTATATGGCACTATGATTATATAAGTTCCTAGTATAGTTGCAGCCATGAAGGAAGCATACCTGATTTTGTTGTACGTAGTCATCAGCAGTGCTCGTATCCTCTATATCAATTTCAGCAAACGGAAGAAATGAAGATGAATAGACACAGTAAAAGTAAATTGAATAAGATATCTATTTAATTGTTAAATGATATAATTGGAAATAAAAAATTTAGGTTTTTATCGGGGGGTGAAGAGAAAATATTGGAGGGTTAATAGACGGACCCGTGAAGAAAATGATGACAGGCCGCTCAAACTTTCCCGGCTCGTTTGGATTTTGATTTAATAAAAAGAAAAAATAATTGCATTTTGGTCTTTTAAAACCCAAAAATGTGTTTGTTTTGTCAAAAAGGAAAAACGTAGCGGTGGAGTTAATTCCTCTTTGGCACTTCCCGCTCAAACAAATAGGGAACTAGGGTTTGCTTCGTGCAACTGCTTATCAACTGTTGCTCCAAAAATCAAGCTCGCTCGGAATGGAAAATATTTCCCTGTATCTCGAACAACCCATTAAAGACTCTGTCTCTAAAATCCGATTCGCACCTAATTCCAATAATATCCTCATCTCCTCTTGGGATTCTGTATTTCCTCACTCGAATCTTCCTTCTCCACCTTTGCCTCTAATAATTGCTAATTTTCTTTCAATTTCCGCAGACTCTTCGATTATATGATGTAGATGCTTCTGTTACGAGGTTTGAAGCTGAATTTGATGGACCGGTGCTTGATTGCTGTTTTCAAGATGAATGCAGTACGATTTCTGCTTGTTCCGATGGATCCGTGCAAAGGTAAGATTTTTGAAAATTCCTATGTCATTCGACTGTGAAAAATCGACACTGTAATTGTTGTGTTTTTCTTTTTCACATGCATCACTAGTGTTTAACCAAGTGTAGATAAGTTGTAGATGACAAGCCTTACTGATTTGTGTTGCTGTTTAGCTTTTTGGTGTTTACGACAATCCATGGTGAGAATAAATGTTGCTCCAATATTCATAGGTTTTAATTAGATTGGCGTGAGTTATCAGGATTGAGTAAATGCAATTGTCTTGATTTACGGCTATTTATTACTGGGTTAGTTCGCTATTTAGCTTTAAGTAATTATGTAATTGTTAACAAAGCAGTATGCACAATTAACTCTATAATTGAGTGCAACCAAGGGCACACTAAAATTTACCCTTACTAAAACTAATTCTAAGAAATAGCAGTTATCACATTAATAGTACTTCCTAGTAACACGCTACTAAACCTTGATTCAAAACAAAAAATTAACTGGTTCAACAATGTTTCTCAAAACAAAGTATTGTTTGTTGGACAATACATTATCCGAAAAAAGGAACCCAATGCACGAGGCTCCCGCACGATAATGGGCTCCGGCGAGAACGATACCATACACAGCCTTTCTCTTGCATTGCAAAGAGGATGTTTCCGGACTCGAACCTAGACTCTCAGATTACCATGAGGGTTAACCGTTGCGCCAAGGCTCCACTTTTGGACTATACATTATCAAACGAGTGTAAATGATTTCATTCAACATGGATTTACCAAAAATATCTTTCATCGCATAAATATAATTTGTGTAAAATTCAATGGTATTAGTATTATAAAATTTATCATTAGGAAGGAAAATAATCCTTGTCAAGGCACATAACTAAATACATGGTATAGTAAGTATTGATTTTTAGAGGAGAAGAGAGAATATGATGAATAATTAGTTTTATTGCTAATTTGTTTGATTCTACAAGCTCTGCACATGATTATATATAGCTTAATTCTACTACCCGTTGCTTATATCCTCAATTATAATTCTAGTAGCTGTAGCTTATTTCTCAAATTATAATTGTACTAGCCGTTGCTTATTTCCTCAATTATAATTCTACTAGCCGTTGCTTATTTCTCAAATTATAATTCTACTAGCCGTTGCTTATTTCCTAAATTGTAATTGCCTAATTACACTTAATTACAATTAAATACCAAGTATAGCTGACAGTTGTAGAATGAATGCTTTTTTTAGTCTATGATGAAATATTCTGAGACTGTCATACCTATTTTTCAACATTTCCTTCAAGTGGATTCAATAAATTTATAGTCCAACTTGTCGAGTATGTTCAGATGATTGGTCTTGTCGAGTGCTTTTGTGAAAATGTCTACCAGTTACTCTTTGCTTTTAACAAATGGAGTTTCTATTTTCTCTGATTGCACTTTTTCTCTAATAAAGTGACAATCTATCTTTATATGATTTGTCTTCTCATGGAAAACTGGATTGGATGCAATATGACGTGCAACTTGATTATCACAATACATTTGCATTGTTTTTACGTGCTCTATCTTCATGTTGCTGAGTAATTTCTTAATCCATATAAGCTCATTTGCGGTGGATGCCATGGTTCGATATTCTACTTCTGTACTTAATCTAGCCACAATATTCCGCTTCTTGTTTTTCCAAGTGACCAAGTTACCATCTACAAATATACAAACCCCTTTGTTGATTTTCTATCATAGCTTCCGGTCCAATCTGTATCAAAAAACTAACCACATTGTTAGAATTGTTTTCTTCATTCAAATTCTTTAACCTGAAGTGTCTTTAAGGTATCTCAATATCCCATCAATTGCACTTAAATGGCTGGTATGTGGGTATGCACAAATTGATTTATGACACTAAATGTAAAGACAATGTCAAGTCTGGTTACTGTGAGGTAAACTAATTTGCCTACCATCATCTCATATTGTCCTATGTCAGATGATGTCTTACCATTTTCAATTCCAAGGTTTATATCCGTCTTCATAGGAGTATTAGCTGGTTTGACTTCTAATTTACCGGTCTCTTTTAACAGACCAAGGACATATCTTCTTTGGGATATAAATAATTCTTTACTTGAGTGGGTTATTTCGATTTCAAGAAAATATGAAAGTTTTCTAAGGTCTTTGATGTCAATTTCTTTTTTTAAATATTGTTTAACTATTTTAATTTCATCGTTATTATTTGCAGTGATGATAATGTCATTTACATAAAACAGAATAATAGTAGTGATATTTTGTGAGTGTATGATGAACACGAGGAATCAGTGGTACTTTTTAAAAAGATTAATCTTTAAAAGAGAAAAGCTTAGCTTGGCATACCATGCTCTTGGTGATTGCTTTAGACCATAAATCCTCTTTTTTAATTTACACACCAGTGATGAGTTCGTCTTACTTTTGTGACTCGAAGGAAGTCATATAAACTTACTTGAAGGAATGCATTTTTTACATCCATTTGGAACAAATCTTATTTCAAGTTAGTGACTACTGACAACAAAATTCTAACCGTATTTATTTTTGCTACCGGTGCAAAAGTCTCTTTGTAGTCAATACTATAAGTTTAGGTAAATCCCTTGGCCACTAACTCAGTTTTGTACCTTTCAATAACACCATCACTACTGGATTTGATTTTGTATACTCATTTGCAACCTGCAGGTTTTTTGTTTTCTGGTAAATTAATAATATCCCATGTGTCTTTTTTTTCTAAGGCTTAAATTTCTTCGTTCGTAGCCTTACGTCAAATTGAGCTTTGATTGGCTTCACTAAAGTTGGTTGGTTCCATTTGATTAGTGATGATACTCATAGTAGGCTCGGTATGAAGGAGATAACATGTTATATGAAATAAAAATCTTGTATTAGATACATCACTTGTCGGGATACATAATTCCTTAATTTGACGGGAGGTCGAGTTTGTCTTCTAGATCTTTTTATCTTAAATTTCTTCGTTCGTAGCCTTACGTCAAATTGAGCTTTGATTGGCTTCACTAAAGTTGGTTGGTTCCATTTGGTTAGTGATGATACTCATAGTAGGCTCGGTATGAAGGAGATAACATGTTATATGAAATAAAATCTTGTATTAGATACATCACTTGTCGGGATACATAATTCCTTAATTTGACGGGAGGTCGAGTTTGTCTTCTAGATCTTTTTATGATATTTTTTTCTTGAGTTGGTTCTTCATGAGTTAGTTCTTCATTTGACTTATTTATCTCTTCTTCTCCCTCTGAAGGAATTGGACTTGTTTTTCCGACTTACCCTTCAGTTGTATTCCTAATCTTTTCTTGATTTGTTTCTTCAGGAAATATAAAATTATTTAAAGACAATATGATTGGTTTACCTTGTGTATTCTCTTGTTCACTTGTTTGATAATATGGTTCATTTTCGAAAGATGATACATCTCATGAGATATAAAGTTTATGATTTTTTGGATCATAACATTTACTCTTTTTTGAGATGAGTGTTTTAAAAATATGGCTTTAACAGCATTTTTATTTAGTTTGTCACGTCTTTTTATGTGTACGAAACATGTACGTCCAAAAACTCTTATTTGATCAAGATTTATATTTCTATTCTTTAAAATCTTTAAGATACTCATATTTTTAAGCATGACACTGGACAATCTATTTATGAGGTAAGTCATAGTTAGCACATTATCTGACCAATAACATTTTGAAACGTTAGTTTGAAAAAGAAGAGATCTTGTGACTTCAAGTAAATGTTGATTTTTTTCTTTTTGAAACTTCTTTTTGATCGGGTGTATTAATTCAAGTAGTTTGGTGTAAAATTCATTTTTGTTTTAAAATTCTATGAAATCTTTGTTGATGTATTCTGTCTCATTATCAGATCGAAATTATTTATTTTTTGCATTATATTGACTTTTTATAAAGCTGGAAAATTCTTGAAAACATCAAAAAACACTATTTTTTTCTTCTAAAAGGTAAATTCAAGTAGTGCGAGTAAAATCATCAATAAATGTGGCAAAATACTTATAATGATCATAAGAATTACCAGAGGTTGGACCCTAAACACCAAAATGAATTAAATCAAAGCATTTTTCTGACTGAACAGTAGATAAAGAAATTGTTAATCTAGTTTGTTTCGGAAGCTTACAAACATCATCATTTTTGAAATCTAATTTATAACAAAAAAGTTTATTTAAAATTTTATTAGATGATGATCAAATCTCCAATGTAACAATTTGTTACGATCTACTAAATTTAATGATACATGACATTTATTGGTGTTTTCATCAAGATAATAGAGGCCATCTTTCGGACGTCTTTCACCAATCTTCTTCCCTGATTCTCGGTCCTGAAAGATCATTTTATACGATGAGAATATGACATTGCAATTCAGTTCATGAGTTATTTTACTAATTGATAATAAATTTGAATTAAAATCTGGCAAATAAAAAATATTTTTTATTCCTTTTGTAAAAAACTTTGTTGTATCAAAACCGTGAATTTGAGCTTTATCTCCGTTAGAAAGAGTTACATGTAGAGGGTTTTTGTTTTGTTTAACATTGATTAATTTATTTTTGTCTCATGTCACGTGGTCAGTAGCACCCGTGTCAATTATCTATCTATTTGTGTTTTGACACATTTTTGGTATTTCAAAATTGTCGTTGACTTTGGACGAACTAAAAATAGCGTCAGAATATACAAAACCTGAATTTTGTTGCTGTAATAAAATGTTCAATTGAGTTAGCAGTTGATTCGGTTGCACCATTTGAGTTACGTAAGATACTGCTGAATCAGGTGTTATTTGGTTGAGTTTATTGAGCTGATTGAGATCCGTCCCCTTCTGTCTCCGCTTCTTTGCTAAAACCATCAATTTTTTTCTTTTTTGCGCCGCTCCCATTACCTTCTTTGTAGCCCTTCTCTTTGACCGGTCGGAGGTGGAGATGGAGGAACCAACAGTCGTCGTGGTTGTCCCCGTTTTCTTACAGTGGTCACACTGCTCGGTGCTCGAAGCTTCTTTTCTTTTGGTTGTGTCTCTGAAACTTTGGTTTGAGTGTTTTACCCAAAACACCCTATTCTCTTGATTTTTCAACCATCGTGGGTTCATGAGGGTCCATCGAGATTGCTCTTGCTCAAATATTGCCATTACCTCATCAAAACATGGCATCTCAGCTGATGCCAAGACTTGAGGCTTGATCGATTCATAACTTGGATCGAGATCTCCCAGGTAGGTGAAGATTAAGTCTTGTTCGGATCTTTTTTGGATTTCAATTGAATTTGTTGTTGGTGGGAGATAGACATTGAGCTCTTTCCATTTTGACATAATTTCGGTCATTAGTTTATTATTACTTTAGGTACTTTGTTTAATTTTGGTAAGCTTTTGTTTAAAGCTAAAGATATGGACATTTTTTTTGTTGAGCATGCCTTTTTTGGCTTTGTCCCAAACCTTTTGTGATGTGCTGAAGTACATGAGTACATGAGTACTTTTGAAATCTGGGGTTCCATTGTGTTGAGAATCCATGACATGATTAATTGATCGGTTGTCTTTAATTCATCTATTTTTGCTTTCTCTTCGGGAGTTGGCTCATTGGTTTTGCTGTTTTGGGTTTCTTCTTTTTTGCAGTGACAAAACTTAATTTTCCTTTGCCACTGAGACCAGTGGATACTGATTTGGACTAAAGAATATAATTTCTGTTGCCATTGAGTATGATTATTTGTGAGTTGTGTTGTTGGATTGAGATACGTTGAACTGGTTGCAGTTCTTTGATATCTGCAGCTATTGATGTTGCGGAACTTTTGAGTCAGAATATGATCTGCTTTGAAACTGTGTTAGAGAACCATATATTATCACAAAACCAATTGATAATGTAAAAGATGGTTTTTTAGTATTTATGTAGAATTGGAACAAGCGTGGCATTTAAAAACACACAAATTAAATCCGCTTTGATACCATATTGATTTTTAGAAGAGAAGAGAATATGATGAATAATCGATTTTGTTGCTAATTTTTCTGATTCTGCAAGCTCTTTGTACATGATTATATATTGCTTAATTCTACTAGGCACTGCTTATTTCCTCAATTTTAATTCTACTAGGCAGTGCTTATTTTCTCAATTATAATTCTACTAGTCGGTGCTTAAAACTAGTTACCAAGTACAGCTGACAGCTGTAAAATGGATGCTAGTCTTTTATTTTTATTTTTTTATGTCTTTACCCTATGATAAATATTCTGATGCTATCATTCATATTTCTCAACAATAAGGTACATGGACTGAATACCTTATATGTTATGGCAAGCATATACATGTCTTATACAATCTTTAGAACATACATACATAAATGTATATGTATACATACATATATACACATGCATACACACACATATACATATATGTGTGTGTGATTGTTTAAATTAGACATACCTTTCTTGTACTCAATTATAATCTTCACATATACTTTAAACTGTGTAGGAAACTGTATATGATTGCTTTATTCTTTCGAATCCTCTTGGAAAGTCTTGAATCTTGATCTATTATTATATTGCTATTCAATGGACCTTTTCATTTCTTCTTCATCTCTAATAAAAAAAACAAATGCAGCAGGGATTAAAATGTTAATTTTCACCTGAAAATGATAAAGCAAGACAAATGGTTAAGATGGCTGATTTGCAAATAAAGTACATGCAAATGCTGATAAAGTTATACATTCAAATTTCAAATATATATATATATATATATATATAATGGAAGATCAGAGCATTTATAATTTTTCTAGCCACACCTCTGATGAAAAATTTAAGAATGTCGTTTTTGAAATTTCTAAACACGCTTTAATAAATATGACCATTATATCACTCCTGTAGTCCTGTTAGTATGGGCTACTGGCCATGCACTATTTTGAGACTAGCATTTTCAATGAACACATACAAATTGTTTTGAATGCTTTGTGAATTTTCTTTTTCCTCCCAAGGTTAGAGTTTTAGTTTGATGTCATGTAAATAATCCAGTAGATAAATGTTTCTGATGAATTATTGATGATATATTGCAAGTTATTGTAAATTTCCCAGGTCCGATTTAAACACGAAAAGGCAAGCTATTGTTGGGAAGCATGGCGATTCAGTTATACATGTTGAATATTCTGACCAAACAGGTATATAATTAATCGAACCGTTATCATACAAATATTTATCATTGAAGTTCTTATTTTCATATTTAAATCATGCTAAATGTGTACTGTTAATAGCATCTCCTTGTTATATGGTTTTAACTAGTAACATACTTTATTCTTATCCTGTGTTGGGTTTAATATATGCTTTTAGAAACTTGTATTTTTGCCTTCTCAGACATTCGATAATGACATGCGGATTTTCCTCTTTCTATGTACGTACATTTTGAACTATTTTCTCAGAAGCATCAAGCATGTGACTTCATGATCTCTATTTAATAGTCGTATAAATTTGCTCCATGACCTTATCAACTATATGCACTGTTTCTGAAATGACAGCTCAAAAGTAGTATGTAATTAGTTTTAACTTCACAACCCATGTATCCATTACTTGTGAACTCTTCATACTAGATAAGTCATAAACTATATTTATATGATTTATGAATTTTATATATGGAGCTATGATCTTCGCTTACATAACTACGCGAGTCATGAAAGGTGTAAATGTAGTCATGCACATCTTTGAATTATACACAGAAAGTCGAATTAAAAGAGCATTTTCATCTACGTCATCTTTAAGGATTAAAATTAGTCAAAAGATAAAGAAAGTGTAAGTTGGAAGACAAAAAACAAATATAAAATGGGCAAAACTACTAATTAATTGATGATTTATGAATGCATTTGACATCTGTGATTACAAAAAAAAATTTCATGATTATTTCGGTTCTTTTTGCTCATGATCCGTACCTCATTTGAACCTTTCCATATTAATTAACAAGAAATTTTTATCCATTATTTAGGCAAATAATGATTTACAAGAAGAAACCTCTAAATTATTTTTATTACAACCAACGAGTTACATATCAGTTGCTGGAAATCTTGTTTAATAAGTTAGTTATGTATGCCTTTTACGTTTTGCATTTTGAAACTTAGTTTATCTTATACAAATTATTACAAACTGACTTTTCTTTTTCCAGGTCAAGTCATTGCTGCAGGATTGGACAGAAAGCTGATTCTTTGGGATATCAAAATGAAAGGTATTGGAGTCATTGAACCAACAGATTCAGAAATTTGGTCGCTTTCAGTAACCGGTCTTCATCTGTTGGCTGCTGTTGGATCTAAGATAATCTTCTATGACATGCGAAACTTGAGAAATCCTGTGCAATCAAAGGATTTTTCTCACAAATATCAGATAAGCTGTGTTAGTTCATTTCAGAGATGTCAGGGTAAGGTGTGCCTTTAAATTCAAACATTCTGATTTAATAAAATCTTAAACTTCTGTGGAAAAATAAAAATATTTGTCATTCATCACTGTTAAAGCAATTTTTTATGATGTTCTAACAATTGTTAGTCAGATGAATGCCGTCGTAATAAACCTTTAAATTATTTGACCTTTGATGTTTAGTATATCTGCACATTCTAACTGTAACTATCCGATCACTTTGTGTGTTTGTTAGGATATGCAGTTGGCTCACATGATGGATGCGTTGAATTGAAATATTCAGATTCTGACAAAGATTGTGAGATGGGGTGAGATTTTGATTGGTGTTTTACATCTCCTCATTTCTGCTGTCTTTAACAATTATTTGCTTCTTTGTATGGGATCTGGCACCATATCTGTACTAGGCTATGACTGAAAATACATGCAAATGGTTTAAATTTTCTAATAGCTCTGAACAATAATTAACACGTAGGTGGCTTGCTTGCTAACTTCCATGTAAGAAAGCATAATACAACTCGCTAAAACTAAAGAGATGCAACAATTTGCAGATAATTTATTTTCTTCATATTTCTGAAACAGATATGCCTTTTGGTGTAATCCCAAGTCAAAGTATCAGCCTGTGTCAGTGAATGATATCAAATTTCATCCTCTGTATGTTTTTCAGTATTCGCTCGCCTTAAATCGGCAATTGTATGGGTAAAACTAAAAGACAGAATCGCTTATGCAGCAATTCTTCCTTTGTTACTGGAGACAACGAAGGGTGCACTGTCATTTGGAATGCTGAAAGCAAGAAAAGAGTGACTGAGGTATATAACATCAGCCGAATATAAGTATTTATATTTCAGTTTCAGCCTTTTTTTTCTCAGAAGACGACTGTTGAATTTTCGTGTTATTATTCGTATGTCATATGTAGATGGTATGATGTACCTTATCTTTGTAAAACAAGTAGAAATTTTGTGAATTATTTTATTTCGTTTCTACACAAACTTTATATATTTCCAAAAAACTAGGATCCACTGATTTCAATTTTTATAGGCTTCTCCATGAATCTGATATTAGTTTTCAACTAGTGCCGTGGAATATATCATAACTTCTTTGTTATAGATACTTCCTATGAGTTCCATGAAACTTCATAAATATGCACAACGACGGTCCAAGTTTCTTAAGTTTTACCAATACATAGTGATATAAACATCTGAAACTATAGGATGAACTTGTGCAAACAAAAATTTCATAGGTAAAAGGCGAGTTACTGGAAAATGCAGATTTTTATCCATAGTTTATAAGGGAAGGAAAGTTGTGTTTTAACCAAGGTTTGAGATCTCGGTTTCGGTCTTTTGTAATTTTAGAAATTTTGACCTAATTCGTAAATTTTAGAAATTTCGATTCCGGTTTCGGTTTCGGATCTTGTTATTTATTTTTCATATAATTATACATATATTTGTTTAATTTATTGAAACAAAACGTATAATTTGAACTTAATTGAAAAATACGGTATACACAAACAATACCGTTAATTATAAATATTTAAAACACTAAAAAATGTTCATTCATTACTTCATTTTCATCGTTTTTAGTTACGTCACTTGTATATTTTGTGAATTTGTATGTTTTCTAAGTTAAAATTTCAGATTTTGAATGTTTCTATATTTGAAAATTCAAATTAATTCCATTTTTGAGTTTTTTCTGTATAATATAAAGTTCAATAAGTTTTTTTGTTGAACTGAAATTTCGGTTCGGTCCCTACTGAAACCTAAACGGAACGACCGGATTCTCGGTGTTTCGGTCGAAACCTCAAACCTTGGTTTTAACTATGCAATCAACATATTATAGTCTAACGCCAACAAAAGTAATCCAGAGAGCCATTTCACCGTTTACCAGGGGAAATGTAGTGATAGTATGTGGTCAAAAGTTTAAATAGTTCGCTACGGGTATGTAATCTCTCATTCTATTTCTCAAATTCTATCAAAGTATTTATCCATCTTTTTTTTACCTCTATCGCAGCTTGAGAGGTTCCCTAACAGTATCTCTTCATTGTCATATAACATGGACGGTCAATTGTTGGCCATAGCATGCAGTCGTACATATCAAGAGGCAGAAGAAATGTAAGTTCATTTTTTCATGCATACGTTACAATTCCTATGAAATTTACCATTACTGCCTGCAAATCGGAATATTATGTTTATTTGGCAAACCATGGCACTAAGTTTACCCTAGTATTGGAATATCTTTGGGCAGTAAACCAGCAGTCCAAATTTTGAAATATAGCTGTAGACATTGGATTACTTTCGATAAATCCATATCAATGCCAACTAAAATTTGGAATAGTGTCGAACAAGAATTGCAAAACAACTTTACATTTACATTTTTCAATATATGACTAGTAGTTACACTTAGGGTTGGCAATTAGAACAAAGACCGAAAACCCAAACCGAACCAATCCAAGAAAAACCAAACCCGACCAAACCTGATGGAGGTTTGGGTCTTGGTGATGAAAATACCGGAATGTTCAAACCTAAACCAACCAGAAAACATAAAAATATGTATATTTTAGAGTTAATCAAAGTGGAAGAATTTTTTTGAACCAAGGACACCGCCTCAAAAATTTATTTTGAAGCAACAATATTAGTAAAATGAATATAAAATTATCTGCGTAAATGCTAAATTATATTAGCACTATATTTACAGCAAAAATACTGTACACATAGCATTACTATACAACAAATGTTATACATATGTAGCATTATTTTATCCTTCAGCCTATATATGTTATGTGTAATTACCCAACCCAACCTGATTCGATGCGAATCGAATCTTGAGTCGGGTCTAGGTTTCAAAATGTATAATTGAAATCCGGTAAAAACCCAGCCCATCTAAGACCGAGATCTGTTTGGTCGGGACCAGATGAGTCTAATTGCCATCTATGGTTACACTTCACAAGCTGGAGCATTTATAAAAAAAGATAGAGCCTGGTTTTATATAAAAAATAACAAGGAAACAATCTTATCCAATCCTTTTAATCTAAAAGTTGGTAGATTGCAGATTGAAGGTTTAGAATTTTGAAAATAGATGCAAAAAATAAGGCTGTCTTTGGCCTAAATTTTGGGTATTGAATTTTATGTTTTCAACTAGTACTTCAAAAGGCATAGAAGGGGAGAAGGGGTGCAAAAGTTAATAGTCATTACAACAAAGGGTGCAAAAGATTCAAAGTTTAGAATTTTATGCTTGCTGTGTTTTTGATATTTTCAAAAGGTGGAAACAAGAAAAAGCCGTTTTCAATTTTATATGATAAAACCATTTTCCAAATTGGTTGTTTTTCAAAAGGTTTTCAAATTGCCCAGTCATTTATTACAAAAACACAAAACTGAAACTTGTAAACCAAACGAGACCTAAATTTCTTAACCTTAAATCGATTGCTGTAGGAAGGAAATGACATTATATTTACTTGCTGACAAGTCCTTGCACTTGACTTTAGTACTTCTTGGCTGTTAATTTCACATTTTTAAGCATGTAGAATTATGATAATTCTGTTGTGTTTGATCCGTACGCCGATCTCTATTAAGTTTATATACATGCAGAGAAGAGCCGGCTCAAATATTTCTATGCAAGTTGGAGGGTGTCAGCTAAATCAGTTTGCAAGTCAAGTTATTTTTGAAATTGACATTTATGCTGTGTATGATCTTATAGTTCATACAATAATATTAATCAGAATCGCATGATTATTTAACGACCGTCAAGTTAGGGCATTGGTAAGTAGTCGTAGGCATTTATTTACCTATGACGTACCGACCCATGTTGGCGACACATTACTGGCGTCGGCATAACGTTGGTAATACCAAGTAGGTATTTTGTCTATTTTCAGGTTTTTGTTGTATTTTTATGTAATTGATTTGTTCGTCGAAAACATGTTTTATTTCTTTGTTTAATTGCGTTTTACCTTCTATCCATAGAATTATTATTAATTAATTTGTAGTACTGTTTTTTTCTCCTATAAGGATAACTTGTCTTTTGTTAGTTTGGGTTATTATGCTTCTATTTTACTCAAATTTGAGTTGTGGTGCCTGCAGATCTTGAAGAGTTGTCTAATACAAACAGTTGGTTGTTCTTTCAAATTTTGCCTTGCTTGAAACAAACGTGTCTATAATGTACAAAAGCTACAAGTTTAAATCTTATTAGGATAAAATAAGTGATTGCTGTTGGTAAGGAGGCTTTTAATTATTAAAGTGAAGATAAGTTGGTTGATAAAATCATATCTTAGTTTGGGTGGTCAGTAAATTCTAAACTAACTAAGGCGAGCACATGCTATGTACGTAGATTTTAGCATTGCTTTATTTTTTTTAGTCGACTGAAAATTTATTTATTTCAAGAAAAGAGTCATAGGCTCTTGTTTTTGATATTGTTATAGACAAAGTTTCTGCAGAAATGAATATGTAAATTTGATTTTTATTTTTTTAAAAATAAAAAACGCAAGGTGTCTTGCACTTATCTGTTGCACTTTTTTGTTTCTGAAACCTTTTTCGGAATTTTGAAAAAGGCAAGTTATTTTGCACTTTCTATCAGGAAAGAGCAAGCTAGTTTGTGTCTTTTGATTTTGAATTTTTTTTTGAAAATTTTGAAAAGCGTAAGGTAACTTTCGCTAGTTTGCAAAGATCGAATCCTCGATTTTGCATCTGTGCGTTGCATGTTCCGACCAACTGCACTACTCCTGTAATAGTTATCAAAAGGGTAAAAATTTGAAAATTAAAATGAAAATTTAAGATAAAAATTATGCTAAATGATTGTATTATAGGGTACTATTAAGGACAACATTGCACGTAGGTGCATACATAAGGTTGTTATAGATAAACATTTTCTTGTTAATTTTTAAATTGGATGGAAGATTATATGTACTTATACTAAGACCATCTTAAAGTATTGTACTGAATATTACCATAATCTCAATACATAGTTTTAAAGATTAAACAGCAAGATTTATAAGATAACATAAAACTTTACATGTTCAGTAATAATATTGGATATCCGTAGTACAACTATAGAAATATACAGTTCAACTAATAAGCATATAAAAAGGATGTTGCCGCTCGTCAATTTTTCCTTTGTGGTATTCATCATAACCAAATTAATTAGTTACTTTACGGTAATAATAAAAATCTTATCAACTTAAAATTATAACAACAATGTCAAGTGACGATAACAAATATTATGTTACGTGATCGTTGAACTACACAACATCATTATAGCGATTAGTAATTTATTCCTCGTTTTATTTACAGAGAAAATAATAGTGAAATGGTGATGTAAGATTCTATCGTATTCCATGTAACGACCCGGAATTTCTGGTCGTTAGATTTTGAACATTTAATTCATTTTAAATGTTAAATGTGGATTTTGAATTGATTTTGGAAGTAAAAAGATTTTGGTTAAATTTTAGAATTAGTCAAATTTCAAATACGGTAATTAAATTGAATTTGAATAATAATAATTAAATATTTGGAATTGT
Organism: Allium cepa; assembly: GCA_030765085.1. Taxonomy (NCBI): domain Eukaryota; kingdom Viridiplantae; phylum Streptophyta; class Magnoliopsida; order Asparagales; family Amaryllidaceae; genus Allium; species Allium cepa. The sequence continues at coordinate 961,580,027 of CM060932.1, read as the reverse complement.
GATAATTGGTGAATCTGGATATAAATGGTTATGAATTGGTTTCTAAAATTTATTTTAAGTCTGTTTGGATTTGAATTATAATATTGGACTGTTGGATAGGAGTAAAAGTCGATAGGTCGAATTTGGGATTTTTTATTAATTTAATAATGGAATTTAATAATATAATAATGTGAATAATCAGATTTTGATTTAAACCGAATCAGAATGATTTCTAATGTAAATATAAAGTCTATATGATTTATAATAGAGTTAGTAAAGTTTTAAAAGTGAAATTTTTGATGATTTCGACAATTTTGAAAATCGTTCGAATTAATCGACGAGTTAAAATAGCCTTCCGGGGCACAGTCTCGGAATTCGATGAAACCAGTTCCATTGGATCCGTAATAGTTAGTTATTATTGAATTTCAATTTTCGTAGCGATCGAGGTTGTCGTTTGACCATGGCAGCTCAAAATGCATAGAAACTATTTTAATCGATTTAATTTAAAATTGATCGTTTACTTCCGTAACTCGCGCATGCGATCTAATTAGCCTTCGAAACACGTTCCACTGTGTTCGGAACATGGGTAAAACCTTAAAAACGCCTGTCGGCACACGTCGTTTGGAGATCGTATGAGAAAGTTGCTTTAAAGTGAATTAAATATTAATATAATTAGGTTATACGTATATATATACGTTTAAGGGGGAAAACCCTAGCCCATTTTTCTTCAGCCGCCGCTTATATTATTTCAATGGATGACATACTCCCAATTTCCTCTCGATTTTCATCCAAATCCATCGTTCTATTGCAAAATCTTCCAACTGCATTATTGTAGAGCACACCGAGGACTACCCATCCAAAGGTGGATCTAGGGTATAATCGTCGTTTGCAGCCATAATTTCACCGCGTTCTCTGGTCGCTCGAACCGGGTTTTCTCGAGATGAAGATTGCCGAGCTCGTTCTCTTTCTGGTCGTGGGTGGAGCTCACGTGGCCGCATCTCATGGAGGTTGCCGATCGTTCTCTTGTTGACCGGAGAGGGGCGCGTGTTCTTGGATAGCACGGCAGTGATGGGTTGTGCGCGATTCTGGAACAAGTGAGTTTGAAAGAGAACGTCTTCGGCCAGATTTCTTCAGGGTAGATCGTTCGGCTAATATTAGTTTGTAAAATAAATAAAAGTTAATTTATATAATTTAATTCCAAATGTTTAACAACTAATATCTCACCCATGCGTGGTCAGAATTCAACGAATTTGGTAGCGCTGGAATCGCAGCGACGTGGTCTACACTGCAGCGCAAATTTGAAAACGTTCGGAGCAAGTAAAAATTTAGGTTAAATCGAACGCCGTTCGATTTAATTTAAATTTGAACGCTCATCGAAAATTCAAGGTGAGTAATCTCACTCAAATCTGGATACCAGTTGATTTAAATAGGCAATATTTAAAATGTTTGATTGGTTGTTTGGTTGAATATGATAATTATTATCAGATTGAATCGATATTTATTGGCTGTGCTAATATTTGTGGATGCAGGGAAACAGGTTGGAGGGATCCAACTGGATTCCTCACAAATAGTAATTTTAGTTATATTCTGTGATATATCTCATTGATAAATTTATTTTATCTACGAGTCTGTGAATGAAGATAAGTGTTATGGTTAATATGATTGAATTTGTGATGGTTAATGTGTGCACTATTGTGTTAAACCCTGGACTACACTATACACACACGAATATGGATTTCACGTGGAAATCGGCTAAGTCACAGATATTTGAATTTAATTCAAAATAGTTTTAAAAGTTGAATTTTAAATCCAAACGGTTTTGGAAATGGAATTGGGTTAAAAATGAAAAGTTTGTGAAAAGGGATAAAAGTTATTTTGAATAACTTAATAAAGTTTTGAAATTTGAATAATTTGATTTAAATTGGAATTCAATATCTGAAATTGAATTCTATATTCGGTATTTATGATTTAAAACGGTATACAAGTTTATATGTGTTTTAAACCGTTTTAAAGTGTTGCTTTGGGAATTTAAATTAACCTAAAGATTTAACTTGTATAAATGAAATCAGATTTTTTCCAAAATAAAAACTATTTGTTTTCGAATGATATAAGCTGGCATATAAGAATTGAATTTCCGATTTGTATTTAAGGAAGTTCAAGTTGAATTTGAAATGGTTTTCCAAGTTAGGAATGGTTTGGAAATTATGGTCTAAAAAGATTATACACGTTATAAAGATGTTTATATAGGTTTTAACCATAAAAAAAGGGTATGGTTTTGGAGATTTAAATTTAAATCCAAGTTTATACTTGAATGGGTTAACTTATGTAATTTGTAATCGGTTTTTCCCAAAATTAAAACTATTTGTTTCAAATAATAATAGCTTTCATAAAAGAAAGGATTTCCAATTTGTGTCGAAAAATTTTAAGTTTGAAATGAAATGGTAAATAGTTTGGAAAACTATGAATTAACCTTGGTGAAGACAATTAAAATCCTGTTTGAAATCCGTGAATGGATCTTTGTGAAACTGGATGAACTTTGTGAAATAAATCTCTTTATTTAAAAAGATTTAAAATGGTAATTTGTTTAAACCATTTGAAGGAAAAGTTTTGGGTATTAAGTTGTGACTTAATTGAAATCTCATATCCATATGTTTTTAAATATTGCGCCCATTATTCAGTTTAGTCGGGAGAGGACCTTTGTGTCATATAACCCATTTCGAATAATGATACGTCGATATGGATAACATTTGAAGACCGGTGGTGAAGACCGGGTATTTTCGAGAACGATAGGATAACCTATCGATTGTCTCTGCACTGGGTAGCTACGGTATAGAGATTCCCTAAGTGATGAGAAGTCCGATCGGGATTGTGAATACCCAGATTGCAAGGACTTTTTCGGAAGTGCCTTCGGTTCTGTTCGAACCCAGAACAGACTTGTATGGATTGTATGTCTGACATTACAGTTTGAGATATAAAGCAGATCTCTTTCAAATACATTTCTGTTGGTGGCGGAGAATTTATTCTCTTAGCTTAACACCCTTCTCTAAGACGTACGAGCTCAGAGGTTATGTAGTTGAAGGTTATCAGTAATATATTCTCAACTTGGTAATGTGGCATGCTGAGTGCTGTTGATCAAAGCGTGGCTTTTATAAAAAAACGTAGCTTTGTGGACGAGACTTCGTTGAACCTCACTACCCGGTTATGGTTGAAACAAGAATCGTAGCAGCATTGTTATTTGAGGGTAGCGCCCTCTGAGGGTATGCCATTTCCTTCTGGATTATGAGTGGTATCATGGTATGGATCCCAAATACTTAACTTCGTGGTTGCTGCAAACTTATTGGTTTATGGTTGTTGGTTGAGAGGTACCTCGGATAAAGGTCGCAAACGACAGGGGGGTGGCATACTCGTGTCAATAGTTACCTATTACAGAGGTAACCCGGCCTTGTCTAGCAGAGATCCGGTTAGGATCCGGGGACGTCCCTCCAGAGGCGTTCCATTTTATTTGGGAAGTTCCTTTGCCCGACCATTTGTTGGAAATCCAAACAAAACAATATGAGCCATGTACGGTTTTAGTTGTATAACCTGCCATTTACTTATGGTGGCGCCCTACTGTTTAGATGGTAGCTATAGTAGGCATACGATACTGGTCGTATGTTGGCTAAGATTAATATTATACTTTCGAAAGGGTTTTTCTACACTGTGCACTTATAAAAATAATATAAAAGAAATCTTCTCGTATCAAGCATATTTGACTATCATAAGGAGAAATCTCCTCGAATTCTGCGTTTGCATTGTGTGTGTGGCGGGAGGCCTTGTGGTAGTTTCATTTTCCTAAAGCATTGCGGTTATCAATTTTAAATCTTTTGATTGTTTTTAAAAATCAATGTTTTTGTTTACTCACACCAGTCCCATGACTGACCCGGAGTTTATTGTTTCCTTTCTAAACTCTGGGTGCCCATAATTTTCCACACGGGCAGCCTAGAGTCAGGTTATCAGTTATTCGGGAGCGAAGTCATAAAGAGATGCTGTGGAGATCGAGAGCAAGCTGGACGGCGAAGCGTATCACTAGTATATGTTATATTTCTTTTCCGCTGTTGTTGTTGTAACACTCCGATAATGTAATGTGATAAAATGTAATAACTGATATGGTTCTTTGTTGTAAAGATATTCATTTATGTATTATATGTTGTCCGCTGCGATATGTGAGATTCTGTTATTGTTTCTGTTCTTCTATCTTCTACCTTTTCTTCTTTTACCCTAACGATTCGGTTTTCCGGCATTCGACTGTGCGGCATTCGATATAGTGGACGTATTGATGTCGATTGTCGAAAGTCGAAAACTCCAAAACGTTACATTTGGTATCAGAGCATTTGGTTTAGCAACAACCTTGGCTCTGTTGGGTGTTACTCATTAGTGATAGAGTCAGTAGTACTCTAGAATGAGTTTGAGTGTATTAATAGCTATGAGAGCGTACTTGTTAGTGAATATAAAATTGTTTTATATTGCGTTGACTTATCGGTTAAGTGTTTATAGATTCTGGTCGAAGCAGTCTAGCTAATTGTGTCGATAGGGGTTTCTAAACTCTTAAACAAGATAAACTGACATAATGTTGTTTTAAAGCGGGTAAATAAAATAATTTTACCCAAAATTATATTTTGATATAAAAGGAATAATTTTCTAAATATATTATATATCTTTGGATGTTTGGTTGTTAATATTATAATCAAATATAAGAATCTAAAATTTGAAATGGTTATAACCAAATAGAATTCAATAAGCATGACTTATCCAATGAAGTATAACTAAAATTTGAGTTAAGCCAGAATTTAAATCCCGGAAATTTTGAAAAGTGTTTTAAATGTAATGAAAACAAAGGTTTGGGGATTTAAAAATCTTGGGAATGTTTGAAATGTTTTCCAAAGTGTTTGAAGGCAATGATGGAGTATTATGTTGGGAAATATTTTTGAATGAGAATTGTTTTGAAATGAATTCGTGGAAGTGAGGAAGCACTGAACTCACTTCAGTCGCTGGAAAATAATCCTGATGATGATGTCCACATCATTAAAATTCATTTTCGAGTTTCTAAAGTGATGGATTGCTTCCATAGTAATTGGGTATGATATCTGTTTAGATTTGTTGATATACAAGGTGTTTTAGAAATTTCAAAGGGGAAATTCGTTTTGGTAAAACCTAGTGTTTTGGAATTCGGGGATTTGATTGATATACCAAATGGGCATGTGTTGATTATTACTTCAAAATGGTTTTGAAATAAAACCGAGAGATTGAATTCTGGAAACACTATTTAAATAATGTGAAAGTTAAGACAAATCAACAATTGAACCTATTAAGTGAAGTTGATATTAATAAGAAGAAAATGAGAATTTTAATCTTGGAATTAAAAATTTAACTTGAGTATATGGAAGTAAATTGAAAATTTTAGTTTAACTTGGGTTAAGTTAAATAAATTGGACTTAGAATAAAAAAATTGAATTAAATTGGATATAAAGTTGAAATGTAAAATGGCTTTGTAATTGTAGGTCATTGTGTAATGAATTTGTACCCATAAGCTATTAAGTGTTATACCTATAATCTGAAATTGTGAATTTAAAATTTGTGCAAAGAATTAAATTGAAAGGGAATTTGTATCCTTAAGAATTTAGTGATACATATGTATATAATTTGGAATTGTGATTATAAGATGTAAATGGATCAAAATGAGCAATATAAGCTTTTAAGTAAATAAGTTGATGAACTTATAAATAGAAAATGGAATTATAATCACAAATGGGAAATAGTTGAATGGTATGGTGAATTCAAACTTGATCCTAAAGGAAATGTAAAGTAAAATAAAGAGAAATTGAGTTAAAGTTGGATTGAATTGAAATCAAAATTCATTTGTGTTATAAATAATATTGAATGAAATTCAATTTTGTTTAAGTAGTAAATGAAGTGAAATGAATTTAAATTGGCTAAATAAAATTTAGTTGAACTTGAATTAAATGGAATTTAAATTAAGTAAGAATGATATTGAATGAATTGAATACTCACTCAACTAAATTTAAAAAGAATCGTTTGGAAATGAATTTAGCATAAGCTAAATTAAATAAGGGAAGTAATGGGATGAATAAGATTTTATAGCTTGTTAAGAAAATTGGAAAAGGGTAAAATGAAATCCCGATTCTGGTATAGAATAATCGGTAGGGTTATGTTATAAATAAATTCAGAAGTGAATTAAGAAGGTGAATAAATTTATAAAGGATTGGGTAAGTAAACAATTTGAGTTAAAGTTTGTGAATGAATTGGAATTTGATTTGGATGAGAATCAAATGAAAATAAAATAAAATTGATATAGATTGAAATGGAATTAATTTTAATGGTTATAAGCTTAAGTGGTGGTTATTTGCTTGAATGACATGAAAATCTGCATAGAAATTGATCATTTTGTTGTAAACGGAATTGAATTGGTTTAAAGAAGCAAATGCAATTGGGATGGATTGAAATTTTAATAAGTGAATTTGTATATAAATGCAAGTGAATCATAAAGAAATGCAAATGTATCAAATTTGAAATAAATATTTGATTGTAAATTAATTTGGAATTGAATTGAAGTAAATGTAAATTGCATGTAGTAAACTTGAATGAAAATCATTCGAGTGGAATTAAAATGGAGTTTGTATTTGAAAAGAGGATTAAAATGGTAATTGAAACCTTGTAATTGCTTATAAAATATGGTTTACATGTAGGATTATGGAAATGTGTGGATTGGGCTTTGTAATTGATATGTTTGGTTAAGATAAATGAATGGAATGTTGTTAAAATCTCATATTATTGTAAACTGACGTGTTTGTTAAGTAAGTACAGGTACAGGAAGCAATCGATAGAGTTGGAGCGCGTATATACATAATATATTCGTCGCTTGCTTTTAAAATGCAAATAAAAGGTACGCCTACGCAATAAAAATAAGAAATATGAATTATTTTTGGTTTTCCAACCGTGTGAGTCGATGTATATATATTTATATCTATTGTGATATTGCAAAATCTCCTCCGTACAAAGGAGATGTTGGCAAAAATTTTTCAAAATATTGGGAGTTAGATTTTTTTTGGAAATTTTGAAGTTTTTGGTTAACTAGTAAAGTTGTTTTTGAAAGGATAATGAGAACAAAGCTTTTAGGTTAAAATAAGCAAATGATTTTGGGATCGAGCTAAAAGTTTTGATGAAGTACATGTAAGTTTGGGTAAGTAAATGAGTTTAGTAGCATTTTCCTACCTTAGCAATTTTCGGGACGAAATTCTTTTAAGGGGGGAAAGATGTAACGACCCAGAATTTCTGGTCGTTAGATTTTGAACATTTAATTCATTTTAAATGTTAAATGTGGATTTTGAATTGATTTTGGAAGTAAAAAGATTTTGGTTAAATTTTAGAATTAGTTAAATTTCAAATACGGTAATTAAATTGAATTTGAATAATAATAATTAAATATTTGGAATTGTGATAATTGGTGAATCTGGATATAAATGGTTATGAATAGGTTTCTAAAATTTATTTTAAGTCTGTTTGGATTTGAATTATAATATTGGACTGGTGGATAGGATTAAAAGTCGATAGGTTGAATTTGGGATTTTTTATTAATTTAATAATGGAATTTAATAATATAATAATGTGAATAATCAGATTTTGATTTAAATTGAATCAGAATGATTTCTAATGTGAATATAAAGTCTATACGATTTATAACAGAGTTAGTAAAGTTTTAAAAGTGAAAATTTTGATGTTTCGACAATTTTGGAAATCGTTCGAATTAATCGATGAGTTAAAATAGCCTTTCGGGGCACAGTCTCGGAATTCGACGAAACCAGTTCCGTTGGATCCGTAATAGTTAGTTATTATCAGATTTCAATTTTCGTAGCGATCGGGGTTGTCGTTTGACCCTGGCAGCTCAAAACGCATATAAACTATTTTAATTGATTTAATTTAAAATTGATCGTTTATTTCCGTAACTCGTGCAAGCGATCGAATTAGCCATCGAAACACGTTCCATTGTTTCGGAACGTGGGTAAAATCTTCGAAACGCCTGTCGGCACGCGTCGTTTGGAGATCGTGTGAGAAAGTTGCTTTAAAGTGAATTAAATATTAATATAATTAGGTTATACGTATATATATATATATATATATATATATATATATATATATATACGTTTAAGGAAGAAAACCCTAGCCCATTTTTCTTCAGCCGCCGCTTATATTATTTCGATGGCCGACATACTCCCAATTTCCCCTCGATTTTCATCCAAATCCATCGTTCTATTGCAAAATCTTCCAACTGCATTATTGTAGAGCACGCCGAGGACTACCCATCCAACGGTGGATCTAGGGTATAATCGTCGTTTGCAGCCATAATTTCACCGCGTTCTCTGGTCGTTCGAACCGGGTTTTCTCGAGATGAAGATTGCCGAGCTCGTTCTCTTTCTGGTCGTGGGTGGAGCTCACGTGGCCGCATCTCATGGAGGTTGCCGATCGTTCTCTTGTTGACCGGAGAAGGGCGCGTGTTCTTGGATAGCACGGCAGTGATGGGTTGTGCGCGATTCTGGAACGAGTGAGTTTGGAAGAGAACGTCTTCGACCAGATTTCTTCAGGGTAGATCGTTCGGCTAATATTAGTTTGTAAAATAAATAAAAGTTCATTTATATAATTTAATTCCAAATGTTTAACAACTAATATCTCACCCATGCGTGGTCAGAATTCAACGAATTTGGTAGCGCTGGAATCGCAGCGACGCGATCTACACTGCAGCGCAAATTTGGACACGTTCGGAGCAAGTAAAAATTTAGGTTACGCTGTTCGATTTAATTTAAATTTGAACCCTCATCGAAAATTCAAGGTGAGTAATCTCACTCAAATCTGGATACCAGTTGATTTAAATAGCTAATATTTAAAATGTTTGATTGGTTGTTTGGTTGAACATGATAATTATTATCAGATTGAATCGATATTTATTGGTTGTGCTAATATCCGTGGATGCAGAGAAACAGGTTGGAGGGATCCTACTGGATTCCTCACAAATAGTAATTTTAGTTATATTCTGTGATATATCTCGTTAATAAATTTATTTTATCTATGAGTCTGTGAATGAAGATAAGCGTTATGGATTATACCGCTCATCGATGTTAATATGATTGAATCTGTGATGGTTAATGTGTGCACTATTGTGTTAAATCCTGGACTACACTATACACACACGAATATGGATTTCACGTGGAAATCGGCTAAGTCACGGATATTTGAATTTAATTCAAAATAGTTTTAAAAGTTGAATTTTAAATCCAAACGGTTTTGGAAATGGAATTGGGTTAAATATGAAAAGTTTGTGAAAAGGGATAAAAGTTATTTTGAATAACTTAATAAAGTTTTGAAATTTGAATAGTTTGATTTAAATTGGAATTCAATATCTGAAATTGAATTCTATATTCGGTATTTATGATTTAAAACGGTATACAAGTTTATATGAGTTTTAAACCGTTTTAAAGTGTTGCTTTGGGAATTTAAATTAACCCTAAGATTTAACTTGTATAAATGAAATCGGATTTTTTCCAAAATAAAAACTATTTCTTTTCGAACGATATAAGCTGCCATATAAGAAATGAATTTCTGATTTGTATTTAAGGAAGTTCAAGTTGAATTTGAAATGGTTTTCCAAGTTAGGAATGATTTGGAAATTATGGTCTAAAAAGATTATACAAGTTATAAAGATGTTTATATAGGTTTTAACCATAAAAAAAGGGCATGGTTTTGGAGATTTAAATTTAAATCCAAGTTTATACTTGAATGGGTTAACTTATGTAATTTGTAATCGGTTTTTCCCAAAACAAAAACTATTTGTTTCAAATAATAATAGCTTTCATAAAAGAAAGGATTTCCAATTTATGTCGAAAAATTTCAAGTTTGAAATGAAATGGTAAATATTTGGAAAACTATGAATTGACCTTTGTGAAGACGATTAAAATCCTGTTTGAAATCCGTGAATGGATCTTTGTGAAACTGGGTGAACTTTGTGAAATAAATCTCTTTATTTAAAAAGATTTGAAATGGTAATTTGTTTAAACCATTTGAAGGAAAAGTTTTGGGTATTAAGTTGTGACTTAATTGAAATCTCATATCCATATGTTTTTAAATATTGCGCTCATTATTCGGTTTAGCCGGGAGAGGACCTTTTTGTCATATAACCCATTCCGAATAATGATACGTCGATATTGATAGCATTTGAAGACCGGTGGTGAAGACCGGGTATTTTCGGGAACGATAGGATAACCTATCTATTGTCTCTGCACCGGGTAGCTACGGTATAGATTCCCGAAGTGATGGGAAGTCCGATCGGAATTGTGAACACCCGGATTGCAAGGACTTCTTCGAAAGTGCCTTCGGTTCTGCTCGAACCCAGAACAGACTTGTATGGATTGTATGTCTGACATTACAGTTTGAGATATAAAACAGATTTCTTTCAAATACATTTCTATTAGTGGCGGAGAATTTATTCTCTTAGCTTAACACCCTTTTCTGAGACGTACAAGCTCAGAGGTTATGTAGTTGAAGGTTCTCAGTAATATATTCCCAACTTGGTAATGTGGAATGCTGAGTGCTGCTGATCATTTGTTGATCAAAGCGTGGCTTTTGTAAAAAAGCGTAGCTTTGTGGACGAGACTTCGTCGAACCTCACAACCCGGTTATGGTCGAAACAGGAATCGTCGCAGCAAGGTTATTTGAGGGTAGCGCCCTCTGAGGGTATGTCATTTCCTTCTGGATTATGAGTGGTATCATGGTATGGAGCCCAAATACTTAACTTCGTGGTTGCTGCAAACTTATTGCTTTATGGTTGTTGGTTGAGAGATACCTCGGATAAAGGTCGCAAACGACCGGGGGGTGGCATACTCATGTCAGTAGTTACCTATTACAGAGGTAACCCGGCCTTGTCTAGCGGAGATCCGGTTAGGATCCGGGGACGTCCCTCCAGAGACGTTCCATTTTATTTGGGAAGTTCTTTTGCCCGACCATTTGTTGGAAATCCAAACAAAACAATACGAGCCCTGTACGGTTTTAGTTGTATAACCTGCCATTTACTTATGGTGGCGCCCCACTGTTTATATGGTAGCTATAGTAGGCATACGATACTCGTCATATGTTGGCTAAGATTAATATTATACTTTCGAAAGGGTTTTTCTACAATGTGCACTTATAAAAATAATATAAAAGAAATCTTCTCGTATCAAGCATATTTAACCATTATAAGGAGAAATCTCCTCCAATTCTGCATTTACATTGTGTATGTGGCGGGAGGCCTTATGCTAGTTTCGTTTTCCAAAAGCATTGCGTCAATTTTAAATCTTTTGTTTGTTTTTAAAGACCAAACGTTTTTGTTTGCTCACACCAGTCACATGACTGACCCGGAGTTTATTGTTTCCTTTCTAAACTCTGGGTGCCCATAATTTTTCACACGGGCAGCCTAGAGTCAGGTTATCAGTTATTCGGGAGCGAAGTCATAAAGAGATGCTGTGGAGATCGAGAGCAAGCTGGACGGCGAAGCGTATCACTAGTATATGTTATATTTCTTTTCCGCTGTTGTTGTTGTAACACTTCGATAATGTAATGTGATAAAATGTAATAACTGATATGGTTCTTTGTTGTAAAGATATTCATTTATGTATTATATATTGTCTGCTGCGATATGTGAGATTCTGTTATTGTTTCTGTTCTTCTATCTTCTACCTTTTCTTCTTTAACCCTATCGATTCGGTTTTTCTGCATTCGACTGTGCGGCATTCGATATAGTGGACGTACTGATGTCGATTTTCAGAAGTCGAAAATCCCGAAATGTTACATTCCATGTTCTTATTGTTGCAGGTGGAGAACCTAATTTTAAAGTGAAATTGAGGAGAGTGCATTGTAGACTTTCACATTTAAGTAGAATAATGTCTTCGTAGAAAATAATGATAACATAAATTTCCCGTGTTTAAAAGAAAATTACCAAACTTACAGTGTTTTCACATAAGTCAAGTGATATCACACTTGAAATACATATACATGCATAGGTACATACGTATGTATGTATATATCTATGTGTGCATATGTATAGAGGGACACACACAAAAATAAAGGCACCATGCTCCGTATTTATTCTTATTTATGGAAAGGTCATTAAGTTTTAAAAAATAAAGTTCTTTATAATGAGCTAAGTTATTTTCACTAGATATTTGATTGTTAATTTGTTATTCAATTTGATAAGATCCATATACAACTTAGATGCATATAGACTTATAAAAGAGTGAATCAAATCTATCAAACTAATTTGAATACAACCATATATATATATATATATATATATATATATATATGCATTGATTCTTATTTATGGAAATGTCATTAAGTATTAAAAAAGGCAAACTCTATTCAAGCATAGAAATTTACTTTGTAGCTCTCTTTTTTCCAAAAAAAGAGTTTATACCCAAGGTTGTACTTAGTAGCCTTTTGTTTTTTTTTAAATTTACCCTCACGAGCGAACAAAAATCTCATGCACACAAACATCTCACACGCACAAAATAACTCAAAACCTTAGCTTCCTTAATCAATCGGTCACAAAACCACGTTTTCTCCCTTTGCGATTATATTTATTTAAAATAAAATAATCATAGTAAAGATTTTACGAATTACCCTAGTATAGTGATTGTGTTAGCATTAAATTTTCCTCGTCAAAATCCATCAAGTTGAACGAAATATTTGAAATTTAGCTTGACCGTTTTAAAAACTAGGGTTAAAGGAAAAAGCTGATCGAAGCCGGTGAGAAAGAACATAAGAAACCTGTACTTTTTGAATAGAAGGACGATAAGTGTGTTTTGGTCTTTAAAATTTAAGTATTTTAAGGGGGGCAACTAAGTAAATTTCTGTGTTTGAATAGAATTTGCCAAAAAATAAATTCTTTGTAATAAGCTAAGCTATGGTCACCATATATTAGATTGTTAATTTGTCATTCAATTTGATAAGATCCACATACAACTTAAATGCATATAGAATTATAAAAGAGTAATTCAAATCTATCCAACTAATTTGAATACAACCATATATTTGTTTGTGTGACCAAGCAATCAGTCGAACCAAATCGACATCTATATTTGTATATACAACCATATATTTGTATGTATAACCATTTTTTTGAACACGGTTCATTTATCCCAACAAGTGTCAATCTCGAAAATCAAACCAGTAACCTTTAATCTCACAAACCAAACCGCCAACCAGCTGAGCCAACCCTTTTGGTTTGTATGGATAATCATATATTTATATGGAGTTCTCTTTATATGTATATTCCCACTGGTATATATAAAATTTAATTCCTCCATTTATTCAGATATATTTCAACCTTGTTGTTTCTTTTATAAATGGACTGCTTGAAATGATATTAATCTGTTTGCAACCATGTTATTATGTTAAAAATAAGACATGCTGCTATACAGTATAAAAAATTGATTTGGAAAGCAAAATTTTTTGATTTCATAATATAGTAATAAATACTATATATTTGGATACAGCTTTGAGCTATATCGAATGTGTGTAGTTTATCGATCACTATGATCGGAGGAGCAGTAATATGAAAAACCTAGAGACACGTCTGCTTATGAAAAAGGAAAATAGATACAATATTTTTCACATAAAATATTTATGCATTTAGTATCAACAAATTTATAAACATCCTGTGCAAATTTTAAACATGCGATTAAATGGAAATCGTCCTAATCATAAAGGAGGCACCCTCGGCTTGAAAACATTCACAAAAATGTATATGAACTTAAACTTTCAAAATGAATTTAGTATAAAAAATTTAAGAGAAAACACATGATCCTCTTTTGAGTAGAACACCCATGTACATTTAATATAGGAAATTTGATTTTGTTCGAATTGTTAGTTCATGATTTCATCAATAACATCTTAACCGGTCCAACTAAATGCTAAGTATTAAGAATATAAACAAAGAGAAAGTGAATGATGAATAATGTAAATTTGACGTTGAGCAATTACAGCTTGGTTCTAAACTTCTAAGTCATCATCAACATATTTTTTGTTTCATTTCATGTGTGATAACAATGTTGCAATTCCACGAGATATATACATTTCACGAAATGTTCAACACTTTTAATTCTAAATTAACACCATCATGTCCACGGGTGCGGCGCAGTGGAAAGGAGGCCTGGGTTCTGGTAAAAAGACCCAGGTTCGATTCCTACCATGCGCTTCCCTATCCTATATAAATTTACCCGGGGGTATGGGGGCTTGGATCAGCGGACGGCTTTACTATACCCTCCTCAGGAGTTTACCGGTCCGCCTGGTTCTCCTGGGTTTTCAAAAATAAATAAATAAATAAATAAAATAAATTAACACCATCATGCTTCTCAATATTTTATGAAGTGGCACATCCTTAATTTTCACCGAGAAAACATGTAATTTGCATTGTTATACAAATAATTAACATAAATAATTAACTATGAGTTCATACTATTAAATATAATTTCTTATTTCATAATAAAAACTTCCTAAATTTATTAAAATATTACAACCCGTATATTTATCTCGTAACATTTAAATAGAGTGGTTACCTTTGACACAATTGTAAAGGATTCCATATCGATCCTAACCTAATTGGCCCTTAGAAAATTTGTTTCGATTGTCAAATAAAACCCGATAGAGAACCATTTTATAAGTTAGGTAGAATATTTAACTAAAGTATTGTTAATTATTTATAACATTAATATGTCATTTAAAATGTATTTTTTCCATAGAATGATATAGGTGAAGAAAAATACAAATGTACGATACCTTCAAATTTTGGGTTCTATAATTTTCAGTTACATAAAGAATCTCTTAAGTTTAGCTTTAACCATCTTAAGAAGATTAAGATTTGGCAATTTTTCCATTAACCAAATGCGATAGAAAAATAGTAATTGAAATTGCAATAATCTTGACTAATATAAGTGTGTTAACTCTCATAACTAAAATAAAATAGTAAGTAATAACAAACTTACATAAACCGTCATCTAGTCTTAATTACCATCAATTCAAATACAAATTAGATCTTCTTTAATAGCAAAAGCATAAAATCGATTTATGCAATGATGATTAGTAAATGAGAGAGTTACCTCCTTTAGGTATATAGAAAATATATTAGAAACAAATCACATAAATTATCACCTAAACCATCATTCGATACAAATTTAAGAGCATGTAATTTGATAATAAAAATAATCACATGAAGATGATCAATAGTACCCTACTTTTGTGAAGACATCACAAAATACCGGATCTATGACTGCATTAGAAATTTACAGATTTAAAAAGTAAAAAATCCTCCTGAAATTCCACGTTTGGTAGGAAAATACTCTTAGTATACTGTAACAATATAGTAAATAATTTTTCAATCCATGCAAAAATATTATTATATTTCTAAACTTGTTATTCTTTATCAAATTAAACATATGACACAAAATTTCCATTATCATGGATTTCATCAAATCTACTGCAAATTGGTAGAAATGATATTTAATTTATGGTAAATACAAAAGTAAAATTTGAATTTTTATTTTATAGGAATAAAATGTAATCCAAAATCCATTATTTTACTTTTAGAGGATAAAGAGAAAGATTACCTATGTAGTATAAAATTGCAGCAATCAACTATGAAACAAAACTGGTTTAGTCAACAAAATATTATAGAACACAATATGAATTTGGCAATAAATGGTCATCATCAAGATGGAAAACCTTTTACCTTTAAAGTGTACAAAGCTTTTTTATGAATGAAGAACAAACAACTCCAAAGTGTCCAACAAAATTGTTTGTGACCTTTATAATTCATAAAAACAAAACTATAGTTGTTTATATATATAGACAAAAATCAATAGTTGACTTTCCTTGCATTTTCTACCGTGGTAGAAACGAAAATGAATAATAGTAGCATGATTAATAACCGATTTGTAACATTCACTATCATTAAAAAATTTAAGAAAAACAAAGATGAATTAAATTTGAATATCCAAGAAAAATAAAATCAGAATTTACTGAGGAAATATGATCCGTGCAAGATTCAAGAGAGTAGAATTAAATTTGTAGTTTAGAAAAGAAAGAAGATTAGGTGAATTAGGCAAGAATATCTATGGGGAGAGGAGATGATTTTATTTTCAAAATTAAATAGAGATGAGAAGACGTTTAAGGGAAATGGATTGAAAGAATTTCACATGACAAGTGGAGAAAATTCAAAAGACAAAGTTAAGAATGAAGAAGAGAAGAGGATTTAGGACTCAGTTTAATAATATAATATGGATATGAGGATGCTTATGTAATTACGAAGTGTTATTGCCAACATTTCTATAATAAAATAATAATATATTACATCGAATTTATGAAAAACGACAATATAACCCACACTAAATGGACCACATGATTAAAAGAAGATTCAAACCAAAAGTGTAGGAGTTTGTCCTACTTAAGCAAATAAACTTGTCGATTATTATAAGCATTGCTATTCGTGCAACCTATCATTCCACTAATATACTACCATTCCAAGATCAATCAAAACTATTATTGACTTCCAAAGCGATGCTAGGCATATCATACTTTAATTAATATATTGGATGAAACAAAGGTTGTTCTTGAAATTAGTAATAATAGTGACTTCATTGCTTTCTCTTGACTTTACCAAGTCTTCCAACCAAAACCCTTGAGAAAGAGTGATTGGTTGTGGAAAATCATCCGCAAACGAAAAAAGAAAGCTAATGTGGATTATTGCGCATATCTACACAAGAGAGAGAAGGAAAAAGAAGGTGCTATAGAAGGGGTTCGAGGAACGTCTTAAAATTCAAGCATGATATAACTAATAAATATGTTTCTCCTTATGCCAACATATTTTATTGTTTAAGAGGAATCATGCTTTTTTTTAGTATAAGCATCTACGAGTTTTGCCATGATTTTTTTACTATCATCCAACTATTACGAAGCTCTTTTCTTTTGTTCAATATATGATGACCAAAGCCAACTGTGGTTGGTTAATTCGATCAATTCCTCATCAATGATCAATAGTCGATTGACTTTAAGCAACCTTTGTCCATCAGCCTGAGAATTGTTTGGATCGGTCCTCAATTAATATATTAGAAACGTATATCGGACTGGATCCAGAAATTGGTATACTCTTTTGTCGAGATAACTTTTTTTTTCTAAGAGTAAGAGTTTGATTGAGTTAGCCTTGTATTCCAGGAACACACAGAGCAAAGCAAGCAAGCCAATAAAGTGAGCCTAGCTCCGCCCATCTATGAATTCAAATCACCCAACCAACTTGTAATTGAACCTTCATTCCAATTGATATACCGACCAATTAACATACTGGTGCTTGCTTTAGTCAAAAAGTCCCCTTCCACTCATTTTTTGACTATATTGATTAAGACCCAACTCCCGAACCATGTATTTGATCCATAATGGCTAAGGTGAGGAATAATGAGTTATTCAAAACTAGCTAGAAATGAAGCTTTCACTACAAAACAAACACTGTTTATCAACGTTAATATGGCGCCAACATGGCGTCGGTAAACACAATACCGACGCCGCGCTAACACCATACATAGCATCGGTAAAAACTACATCGATTTTTTTTAACGACACATCTACATCTTTCATGGGGTACTTACAGATGTCAGATTACCGCAATCTACGAATGTCAAATTTCTGATGCCGTATCTACGACATACCGAAACTAATTAAATATATATACTAATGCTCAGTGGACGTCATTTTGATGCTATGTTGACGCCTTACCGATGCCAAAATAAAATGCCAAACTGGATTTTCTAACCCCATGACTGAAACATTTTTACTACATTTCTGCTATTTTTCCCACCTCAGTCACAATTTCATATATTATCAATATTTAAACACTCAAATATAAACAAACAATATTCAACATATACATACTCAAACACTAGTATATAACAACACATATCCAACATACACAAATATCTAACAAAAGTCCATCAGATACAAAAAAAACATCCATCATATACATATACGTCAAATACAAATAATTTCCTACATATATAAATGTATCCAACAATACAAATAATTTCCAAACATCAAATACAAAAAAATACTAACTAATCCCTTACATACGCATCTGTTGCATCATCGTCAGAATATGAAATGTTTACATGTGGATATTGTTGCACAAATGCATTTGTGAGTTTGTAGAGTTCCTTCTCAAGCTTACCAATGTGTAACTTCAAACGTCAGTTTTCTTCTACTACATCACTGAATTGGCACCACTTTTTAGTGATAATCTCTACATATTAAACAAATATGTTTGTTAAAAATAAGGAAAATTTTATTTTAACTATTTTATTTGTGAACTAAAACTATCATAGAGAAATGAAATCCATACAAAACAAATGCAAAATCCTTTAATCATTCTATATTTTAACTCAAATAAATTTTTTAATTTATTAAAGCAAACGGTATAATTTAACTTATATACTTATTTAATTTAATGAGCGATATAACATATACAATAATTTAACTAAATGCACTTGCTAAAAAGGCCCTTGTGGCTAATTTCCACTTTGTTTAATTTATTGAGTGATCTAACTTATATATATTGTCTAATTTATTGAGTCTCCCTTCTATATGTTACTAATGTTATGGGCCGCACAATAAGACTGAAAGAAGGGTTCTTTGAAGGGAGTGTCTAGAGTTTAGATCTCTTACCATCGGTTCATGAGTGGTTGGGGAAATGTTAACGTGATTAGGTTTTAGGAAAGTGCTCACTTAGAGAAGGCGACATTTCTTCTATAGAGAAGTTTGACCATTTTATCATTCATGGTAATTTGATTAAATTGCTATTGGTTAATATGCGCTTCACTTTGTCGAACTCAAGAGATGTACCTTTGATGGCGCTCCTCGATCATTACTTCAACAAGTGAAAAAATGAAAGCTAGATTTCCGCTTTTGCATATTACAGGGCTTCTAATCGTGTACTTGGATCACTGTCCCATTCTTCTCTTTTGTGAGAAACTAACACGTTATTCATAGATCTTTTATATTTGAAAATATGCGGCAATTAGAAAGTAATTTTGCCTGCCTAGTTTCTAATAAATGGCTCTTTATGAGTGACAACAACATTAAATATTTGGAAATTACAGCAAAGTTATTCATCGGTAAGATTAGGCACCATAGATCCTTATGGAATGCAACAAAAATGTTTTTGGAAATGCTAAAACTAAAAAGGAAAAAATACTTTCAGAAATTCTAAAATTAAACAAATCAGAAGAAACTAAAATCTTATAACTTTTAAAGTGAAACGTTCTTTTAAACCTTAAAAATGAACTAGATAAAGTCATTATTCAAGAGCAAATAATGTGAAAACAAAGGTCACACGTTCAATGGATGGATGAGGGGGACAAAAATACCAAGTTTTTCCATATAATAGCTAATAGATGCAAGCGTAGAAACTCAACAAACTCCTTACTTATTCACAATGTGAATTTTTTTGATTAAAGTGAGCACAATAGTGCCTTCACTAACTACTGCAAATATATGTTTAGATCTAATAGAGGTCATAGAATTAAAACTCGGTGGAATGACTTATATCATGATAATTCAAGTATTTCTGTAGAAGATTTGGATACTCCATTCTCAGAAGATGATATCGTCAGGGTTATTAATGATACGCCAAGTGATAAATTGCCTAAACAGGATGGATTTATAAGAAATTTTGGTATGTTTTAAAGTGTGACATAATTAAGATATTTAATGCATTTTGTAATGGTAATTTACAACTAGGAAGATTTAAACTTTGCCACAGTAATTCTTCTTCAGAAGACAGTAGACACGAAAGAGTTAAAGGACTTTATCCCTATATCATTAATAACTTGTTCTATTAAAATAATTTCGAAGGTTTTAGCAAATATGTAAAGTAATAATTTAATCAATGTTATGCAATCTGCTTTTATTAAAGTTAGAAATATCACGGATGAGGTCACTGTTATCCAAGAATTTATAAACTACTATTGTAAAAATAATACAACTTGCGTCCTATTATAATCAAAATTTCTGTAGTCTTCGAACAAATTTTAATGAGAAATAGATGAAAAAACGATGAAGAAATGACCCAAGGACTTTAGAAATATCATAAAAAGGCAAGAAAAAGGAAATATAAAAAATTACTTGAAAAAAGTTGAAAAAATGGAAAGTCGCATTTTTGGATAGGGTCCTCAGGTCGATACCGTCTAAGGATTTTGTGAAGAAAAGCAAACAAATGCAAGCAGTATTAGAGCTCCTCAGGAATAATCGAACCTCAAGGGAAAAGTGTTCGAAAGACATGGGATCGGAGGTAGAAGTCCAATGGAAAAAACGATAAGGGATTCCCCACGGAAAACCTGATCGGTACCAATCAAGACCACTTGATACCGATTGGTTTTATTAGTAATTAGGTCAGGTTACTTACTCCCGCATACTCGGATCTAGATTCAGACTTGATATTTCCTAGGCCTCTAGTTTTGGTAGGCGGTTTCCCTATAAATACAACACCTATGGATTAAGGAAAAGGACATTTTGGCACTTGATTTCTCTTCTGTCTTCTTCTTCTCCAAACTCTAAACACTCCCAAATCAAAGATCTAGTAGACTGTGGTCGGATTTGAGTTATAATCATTGTATTCTAGAGCGAATCCATTAATAACAAAGGTTAAAGTGAATGTAGGCTGGAGTATTTGCTAAACCACTACAAAAATTATGTCGTTTCTACTACTTTATGTTTTTTCATTATATTTATACATGTTTGGTGCTTTCAATTGCTTCTTGGGTATTTGTGCCATTTTTGGTGCAAACATCTTGATAGAGTTGAGCGTATGTCCTAGAGGCAATTATGTAATTTGTTACATATATCTTACTCATTGACCGATCTTGTTTGAAATAAAGGTATTTTCTTTCTGTTGGTAATATTAATTAATCAATTTAATTAAGTATATTTAATAGAAAATCCATAGATGGTAAGTTTTGTGATGGTAGTTATAAAGTGTTGTAACCGCGAGTAATTTATCACAATGAAACAGATGTACCATTTTAAATATTCCTAGTCAAGATGCATTAAGACTAGATATCTTTATATCCGTTGAGAGTAGAGTACACAACGCACTTCAAATGTTGAGCAGTGTATTACTCACGACTGCTAGGGGCACAAAGGGGTTACACGCTGATAGTTATTAGAAAACTATGGAATAACTCACTCGATAGTTTCGGTTGGTTAATATAACTAAGGTCAAGCAGAGAATATCATTGTGACTAATTTACACAGTTCTCTTGACTTGAGAATATCGTTGATCTTCAATGTGGAAGTTCTGCTTTGATTATAGGTTAAATCATGGCATGACATTCATAAAAAGACTATAGTTGGGTTGAATGGAAGCATTAAAAGTGAAATACTATTCGAAAGAGGATTTGTCTCCTTAGTTATATGACGTTAGCATCACAATCAACTGAAGTCAACTCAAAGTCAAAGTTTTTGACCAGAGCATTTCGGTTAATAATAATTGTTATTATTGAATCAAGGACTTTGTGTTTGAACTATAAATTTGAATATGGACGATAGTGGAATTTTGACCGTTATCAAATTCCATAAGTCCTAACGTGATACAGTTTTGATGAAGAGAATTTGTATAAATAATTGTCACCATCGGTACCGCTTAAGTAAAATTGGATTTTACCGAAATGTGTAAACAATAAATTCGGCCAAAATGTCATATCACCTGCTAAGTGACATGCAAACGTTAGTATTCGAATAGTTTGATATTAATCGCTGATTGAATTTACAGCTTAACTTGCACAAGCGTAATGATGAATTCGTCAAAAAAACACATGATTTAATTAATTTATAAAATATTGTAAGTTGATTAAAGTAACCGATATTTGAGAAATATTAATTATTATTTATTTTATGTTTGAAAGTTTTTTGGTAATTATTTTAATGCATTTATAAAATTTATATTTGCATGCATTGGTATACGACATCAATGTAATTTAAAGATAATTGGATGGAATGATTTATGGAAATTTATGTCATTTGATGACATGATTTATACAAATTTTGTGTAATGTGTAAAGAAAGGATCGGAGAGAGAGAGAGAAAGTCAAAGGAATTAATCAGGGAAGTTATATTTAAAGAATGAGAAAAGTTTCATTCTTTCAAATAAAATATATTCTCTAATTCTGTTTCTTTCTCTCCTTATAACTTTTCATGGCAGACAACAAAAAAAAAAACTTCAAAAATCTTTCAAATCCATATAAAAACATCAAACAAAACAAAACAAAAGTGTTTCATCCATCTCTTGTAAGGAAAGGATGGTGATCTTGAAGATCTAAGGAGATATCATCATTCAAGGTGTGACTTCTAGGCAACATCCTAAGGAAAGTCCATTTTCAAGATGTGCTTCAAGCTTCTAGGTAGTAAGGTATGTTTTTCTTTAGTAGATAATGATATTTGATGAGATGTTTGTCGAAAGTGAAATTTAATCATCATAATTTGTATGTACATGTCATTGCCTTATTTAATTTTAAAATTTCTTGTGTAGCTTGAATTGTTCATTGAATGAATCAACTGGTGTTTTATTTTAATAAATAAAAACTAATATTTGTATATGTTTAAATAGAATGTTTTTTTTGAAATTATGTTCTAAACATTCAACTTAAAGTCTAATTTTTAGATCAGAAATTTTGTTTGTTCAATTTATCAATTGGTTCTTATTTTGTTAAATAAAAATAAAAATTTGTGTATGTTTGAATACAGTGTTTTATTATAAATCTATATTATAAACATTCAATTCAAAGTATAATCTTTTAGATCTAAAATTCTGTACGTTCATATTGTTTTGATCGGATTTTACTTTAACAAATTAAGCTAAAATTTGTGTACAAACATTATAATGTTTTATTGAAGATTCATATTTTGACTCATATAAATCAGAAATGCAATTTTAGATTTGAAAGTTTACATGTTTGTACTTTGTGTTTGTATTATTTTAGAAATTAAAAAAAGGTAAGATGTTTTTGCAATAAATCTAAATTTTAAGTTGGTTACTATGAATCTCTAATTTGTATTGACTAGACATGTTTTATTGAATCTTACATACACATAATTAATGTTTTGGCAATAAATCTACTTTTGAATGATTGTTATAAATATCTAGTTTAATCTTATACACATAATTAATTTTATATGTATGTTCGTATATATAAATTTATTACATGTACTTCATATTTTCAAAATATGATTAGATTTCTTTCCGAAAGGAGGAAATAATTTAAATAAGGCAATAATACATACATGCATTTATATTTGACTGTTTATATCCTTTGCGTATTAATTGTCATTTTTATGCTGCATTAGTTAAGTTTACAAAATGGAAAATTGAATCAATCATTCTTGTTACCCTTTATTTATTTTTCATTTTTTCTTTATGTGATTAGCTATCCATTTAAATTTTTTTTATGTCTACACCTTGTCATTAATTGATAGTACCAATCAAATGTTGCACTTACAAAATTTACACTATAATATATTTGTTTATACTTACATTCATGCCATATACATATTGCTAATTAATGACATTCATATGTTCAATCAATTTAATAAAGAGAGAGAGAGAGATAAAAGGTTTCTCTCTCTATCTGAATAAATTTATACCCCATCATTAAGTGAATAAGTTAAGTAGAATGAAATGAAAATTTTCATTCTCTAAATAAATTCATGCTCCGTCATTAATTGAATAAGTTAAGAGACATGAAATGAAAATTTTCCTTCTCATTTCTCTAAATAAATTTATGCCCCGTTATTAATTGAATAAGTTAGGAGAAAAGAAATGAAGAGTTTCATTCTCTAAATAAATTTAATATGCAATCTTCACACACACATATATATAAGAGTATATTTGATATTCTCTATTTTATATTTACATTAAATTAAGCTTTATTAATGAAATAAAATAAAATATTGATTTATTTAAAATAAACTTAGAAAAGTTCTAAGTATATTTAGACTTCATAGGTCCATTAAAGATCCAAAATGACTAAACTTTTGAAATTCACCTATTTCTTCCGCTGCGGGCTGACCTAGTTCCAACATTCCTTTTGTGCTTTCACTGGGAAAGAGTTATATTTAAAACCTTAAGCTTGGACCTAAAATTTGGAAGAGATTAATAGGCCTTCTACCAGAGCAGTCACATGACCAAGTCAGCCTAAGCATGGGGGTATCCAAGACGTGTCCTTAAGTTCAAATCCATCCATCTACTTGACCAGAGAAGAGATGGAGAAGATGATGAAAGAAATGAAAGATGAATAATAACTTGATGGTAGGAGATGCTAGATGGAATTTCAAAAGGATGGAACAAAAAAGAATAAGCAGCTATCATTCAAAACAAATACTAAAGCCTAATGACGAGCATCTGGAGTTAGAGTGGAGCATACTACAACCGAGCCTCTACGACCAGAATAGGTCGGCCTCAAGATGAATTTACTCGGAGGCACGATCAATTTGGATTTAGGATAAGCTCTGATGCTTGGAACGGGCAATCCTGAAGTCAGAAAGGTAGATTAGAATGAAAATGCATAACAGTAGGAGCTGGAATCAGAAGCTTAGTGTAGGAGCAAGGGGCATGATGAAGCTTTAGATCAGAGATTACCATTGGATGATAACCCCACCATTGAGATGGATTAGAGTTAGGTTCGATTCCCTTACCTCGCCTTTTGTTTTAAATAAATGATGCAATATTACTACTAGACCGCTTACATGTATATGAGATCCTGATCGGTCCCTAGGATCGCTCTGAGTTAGAAGTCTAAAGATGATCCTTGATAGATTAGATGTTTTGATGTTTGTTAGATGCTCTTTGTCTTCGTGAGTGATTGCTGACTCCGATTAGGAAATACCAATAGAGATGATGACATCATGAAATAGATTAGGATTTTATAAGCCACTTGAATGTGATCGCTGATACTGATTTAACATCGTAGTCTTATCCGGAGAGATGGGACAATGACCATAAGGCTTAAGTCTCCTTGCTGATGAGCGAGTCGATTGTACTTGTAAAAAAGTAAGTCCCCTCGTCAAAGAGTGAGTAGATGGACTTGCTTGGATGTAATGTCCCCTCGTCAAAGAGCAAGTGGATTAGACTCAGCAAGGATCTGGAGAGCTCAAATCCTACATTGGATGTTAAACGATTCAGAGAGATTGAACCCTAGATTGGATATTAAACGATCCAGAGAGATCAGACATTAGAATGGACGTTGACTTAACCTTAGAATTTTAATGCCTTGTGATTAGACAAGAAAAGATAAATCCTAGATGAAGACAGGACTATTTTGGTATAGGATACGATAATTCCGTATGAAAGTGGTCTGATTATGATTTATGACTAACATTTAAGTAAGGGACTAGAGTCCTTAGCTATGACAGTCTGAAATGACCATGGATTTACGCGAGAATCCGAAGGAATCGGATGATGCACCACAACTTGAATCGATGGTTTGCTGGAAATCTTGATTGCCAGAAGTCGACTATTGTATAATTTTTTTCTTAAGCAAAGAACACTTACATTCATAAGGCATACTGTAAGGGGCAAGTTTTATAATCAAATTTTCCCTGGTCTTTGAATGGACTTAAACGAGCGAATCAGATGAACAAACGACGAAGAAATGACCCAAGGACTTTGGAAATATCATAAAAAGGAAAAAAAGAGAATATAAAAAAATAGTCAAAAAAGTTGAAAAAATGGAAAGTCACATTTTTGGTCAGGATCCTCCTGTCGGTACCGAGTTGAACTCAGGTTGTATACACAAATGTCTTGGGTTAGACTCCAAGCGATCAATACTAAGTAGAACTTGGGTCGGACACACAAAAGCCTCAAGTCAAACTCTATGCGATTGGTATCGAGTAGTACTCGGGTCAAACACACAAAACTCCCGATTAAGACTTGAAGCACTTCAACCTTTGGATAACACCAAGCAAGTCTCGAAGCAAACACATAAACCACTCGTTACAGACACTAAATCAGGTCAACCCCAACCTAAAACTCATGATATTCACTGAGATGATTTAAAACTATCTAGAATGATGATATGAAGCAACTCAAGAAATTGAAAATTGATTAGAGCAAAGAAACCAGTTGGTACCCAACACTTCCTCTCAGTATCCAACACTTTTTTCTCTATGCGGGCCCTCCAAAACCCTTGTATATGAAGCATTAGCCCGAATGATCGTCATGGAGTGATTTTCTCAAAGGATAGAAGAATAACTCTGAAGATTTTCTACAGAAAAGGAGACAAACACAAGCGACATCAGAACCTTTTAGAAATAACTCAATCTCAAGGAAAAAGTGTTCGAAACACAACAGATCAGAGATATAGGGCCATTGGAAAAAAGGAGTGGATGTTTCCCCCAAGAAAACCCGGTTGGTATCGATAAAAAACACTCGGTACCGAGTGGTTTTTATCAATAATTGAGCTCGGTTAATTACACCGCATATTCGGATCTGGATCTGAACTTGATATTTCATCGGTACCGAGTGGTTTTTATCAATAATTGAGCTCGGTTAATTACACCGCATATTCGGATCTGGATCTGAACTTGATATTTCATCGGCACTCAGTTCTGCTAAGCAGTTTCCCTATAATTACAGCACCTATAGCTTCAAGAAAAGGACATTTTGCACTTGATTTCTCTTCTGTCTTCTTCTTCCTCAAATAATCTAAACACTCCCAAGTTCGAGAGCTATTAGATTATGGTCAAATTTGAGTTATAATCGTTATATTCCAAAGAGAATCCATCAATAACAAAGATTAAAGTGGACATAGGTCGGAGTATTTGCCGAACCACTACAAAAATTGTGTTTTTTCTACGGCTTTTACGTTTATGTCGGTAGATCTATATATTTTTGGTGCTTTTAATTGCTTCTAGGGTGCTTGTGCCAGTTTTGGTGCAAATATGCCCTTCTAAAACTTGATTTTGCTAAGGATTTTGATTCCATTGATTGGATTTTTCTAGAAGATTTAATTCCGATTAGAGGTTTTAGTTCCAAATGAGTAAGGTGGATTATGGCCTTGCTCAAAATCGAAAACCCATGTATAATTATAATGGTGTTTCAGAAAATAAAATTCTGTCTAAATGTGGTCTGAGACAGGAAAACCCTCTATGAGCTTGTCGCTTAACTTGGCAATGGATGTTTTAACTAGGACCATTGGGTTAGTTGTTACATATAGTGCTCTTGCCGGTGTTTGTAAGGATATCACCAACAATGATTTATCGATTCTTCTAGTTGTCGATGACACCAAGCTTTTAACTTCCCATTTACCTTGACATATTATGGAAATTAAACTTATATTATATAATTTTGAAATACTTTTAGAGCTTAAGGTTAATTTTAACAAGAGTTCGGTACTAGTCTTAAATGATGTTGATGACAATGTCGAACATAAATTATAAAATCATGAAATTTCCTATTTATTACTTAGGTTTTGTGATTAGACCAACTATGCTAAAAGGTTGGAAATAATAATTGATAAAAATAGAAAACTATCTATTTGGAGCAAAAGATTTTTGTCTAGAGTGAGCGCAATCATTCTAATAAACTCTATTTTATCAGTTCTTTCAATTTACTGAATGTCTTTTTGTCTCTTTCCAAAATATGTAATTGCTAAATAGATAACAATAGAAGAAATTTTCTTTGGGGTGAAGATAGTTCCTGTAGTAGTGTTTAGTTAATTAGAAAATGGTTTATAAATCCAAAGAAGAGAGGGCTTAGGAATTATAAATTTACCAAACCTGAATGTGGTACCCACTGCTCGTTCCATAGCCACGCTTAAGCTCATGTTGTACTATTTGGAACTTACGTCTGGCCTTAAAATAAACTTTGTTAAAAGCTCTATTACCTTGAGCGACCCTGATCCTGAAGTTGCTTCCTTCGTAGCTCGTACCTTAAACTACTCAATTGGTCTTTTCTATCTATCTTACCTAGGCCTCACCATCAGACCTGGAAATCCGAAGCGAGCGGACTAGAGCGTGTTGTTGGATAAGTTTAGTCGTAGACTAGCTGGTTGGAAGGGTTCTCCTCTGTCTCGATTGGGTAGACTCACCTTGGTAAACTCTGCTCTTTCCTCCCTTCCTACCTTTTGGTTTTCTTTCTACAAAGCTTCAAACTGGGTGATTGGAAGAATTGACTCCATTAAGAGAATTTTTCTTTGGAAAGGTTTGGATTGAATCTTGCCTGTTAAATGCCTAGTAGCTCGGAAGAAGGTATGCAATCCAAAGCATGAAGGTGGCCTTGGGGTTATAAACTTGTCACAATTCAAAAAAAATCTCTATTGAGTAAATGAAGGGAGTTGACTCACAAGTACTCCAAGCCTTGGGCAATATGGGTAAATAACTTGTATTATGTCGGTAACTTCACCTTATCAGACTTTAAATTTCAACCCCTGGTTTTGTCATCCAATTTCTAGAATGGAATTCTTCTTTACTGTCAAGAGCTTCATATTAGCACTAAGATCGAAATTGGAAATGGCAAAAGGATCTCCTTTTGGAAGGATTTATGGCTGAATGGAATTGCTCTTTGCTCACTATTCCTAAAACTATATGCTCCAGCCCTAAATCCTTATATATCAGTCTTTCATGCTTTCCAGTTTGTTGGCTACAATATATATTTCTTTTTGGTTGTCACTGGAGATAATCTTGCAGATTTATGCTCACTCTTGCTGTCAACTTCTAATGTCCGCCTGTCATCTGATAAGGACGAATTCCTATGGGGGTAGTAGTTGTCACGGTTCATTCTCAGTGTAGAGTTTCTATCAGTTCTACAATTTTACTGGTATGTATCTAAACTTTAAATTGCTTTGGCACCTTAGGGCTCCACTGAAGTATAAAGTGCACACATGGTTGATTATGATGAACAAACTAAGCACAACTGCTCTTCTAGCTAAGAGGTCACTTTTTCCCCCACTGTCTGCTTTTCTATGTTCGGACTTTATTGAATCAACTTCTAATATATTTTTCGACCGTGATTATAACTATCAGGTCTGGGATCTTTGCTCCTTTAACATAAGCATTGAATGTGATATTACTATGCATGACTTAATCAGCTCTAGGCCTTGTGTTTTCCTAAATTGCCAATGGCGCTTCTAGCCCTAGCGTTCTGCTGGGCAATTTGGATAGAACAAAATGATAGATGTTTTAATGCAAGTGCACGCTTATGTCTCTATGGCTAACAAGGTTCATATAATTTTATTTCTTGGACATGAGCTTAGCATGAGGCGCCTCAGTTTCTCATTCATGATGCAGCTCCTTTGGAATTCATAGGTAGTAACAGCAGTGTCAACAATGTTCACCTATGTTACCCTTGTGCTCGACTGTGTTGTATGCTATTGATACAGTGATGTATATTATTATCTACATGTATATGGACTCATAATGTGTATGATGCTTTTTGGCTCTTCTTGAGCTTGTATATTACTTATGACTACCGATTAGGTCTATTAGTCAGATGTACTTTATTTTTATGTTATGCATGTATGTAGCTGTATGACCCTGGGTCATATATCATTTTTATCAAAAAATTCAATAATAATAAAGAAAACCTTATTTGGAAAGAAATTGCTTCAAATTTATTTTTTAGTGATTCCTTCGATGTCTACCATATCACTTCTAATCCCAATAGTATGTCTCAGTTTTGGAAATCCATCCTTAAAAACTTAAGATTTTTAACTACGAGATTAATAACATTGTTCACCCAGGTAATAACTTGTCATTTGGTATGATTGCCGGATTTTCGGTATAACACTTAGAGTCGAGTTCAAAGAGCTTTGTGATATTTGTATTTTTTAAAATGCATTAATTTCAGTGGTTTATAGTTTTCATAATGAATATCCATGGAACTTTAAATTGAACCATGCTTTTGAAGGTATTACCTTAATACAGTTTTTATTACTTTATACTAAGTCAGAATATTATAGCTAAGACGATAGGAGCGACATAAAAATTTGGTCTTGGGATAATAGCAAAGCATACTCCTCAAACATAGTTTACACATTTTTTTAAATTTCTCTGGGATTAAACAATATATTTTCAACTGTGTTTGAAAAATCATGGCCCACCTAAAACTAAGCTGCATATGTGATTAATTTTACATAAGAAATTAAATACACTTGAATTTTTAAAGAAAAGGTATTTTCTTATAGATAAAAAATGTATCTGTTGCAACTTAAACCTGGAAAATGTAACTCATGTATACTATAGGTGTCCCTTAACTAATTATATCCTTGTAAACACTCTCAATATATTTGACTTCAATAAGACAAAGTTTAATCTTGACTGTGAATATTACTGTAACCATTTTAGAACTCAATATGCTAAAATGATATAGTTTTACTCGATACTATCTTCCCCATTAATTGTTGGTACATATGTTTTGAAAGGAACCAACGTACGTTTAATAATATTAACGTTCCATTTGATAAATAATTTACACTATTGCACTCTTCAGTTGTAATTGGGTCTCAAATCCTACCTATAAATTAGCTAAAAGTATATCCTTTAAGGATTTAGAATTAAAAAGACAAAACGATATCTTAAAACTAAATAGTACTCTTAATAATCGAACACACAATATTACCTTAAGCGGCAACCCAATAAACACTTCTAATGATGGTAACTATTCAAATGATTTACCATTGATTGATAACTAATTCATTAGTGCTTTGGCCTCTTGTTGTTTTTCTCGCAAATATATGTATGCAAACATGTATTTATATATACATACATACATATATATATATATATATATATATATATATATATATATATGAGCATGTCTCACTCATTCGTTGAGTTTTTCAGTTATAATAGGCATCTAGGACCGGGCTGCATATGATGATGGAGTGTAGGCCCTGGATTGGTGTGATTGATGGCCATTTATAGGTTTCTCATGCTTTTGGCCTTTCTTATAGCCTTGTGCGTTTTGAAGGCAATGTACCTATAGGATATTATTGTCTTTGGTTAGATGTTATAGTTTTGATTGATATCTCTAGAAGCTTGTTTGGTACTTTCATTACATTTTTATTTTCTTTCTACTCTTAGGAATATGGACGATCTTTTTATTTTTATTCATTATGGATTTTGCTACCTGCTAGGCTTGTTGGAAGGTTCTTTGTTAAGTGTGGAATAAAATTATATTAATGCTCTCCTCCGTTGGAGGATCATTCATTTTTCTCACAAAAAGTTTATTGAATGATTTAACAAAAATGTATAATTTAATCCATATATTTGTTACATTAACAGTACCAAAATAAAGTCGTTTATTTATTAAACTTCAATAAGTAAATATTTGAAAATTTAAAATTTTAGATAAACAACATTCTTAAAAAATCATTTTCATACTTCAAAACATTGAAATATTTAAATTATAAAGAATTTAATTTTATGAATCCAGTTGTAAAATTCATAATTTCATATTTTAAAATATTTAAATTTTAAAATTCGAATATGAAAAACATAGATATTTAGAACAAAAAATTATGATCTATTCAATATGGGGTGAAAGTATGGATTACCATATGGTAATTAGGGATAATAACCTAATAAACTACGTGATAGAGTTAGGAGTATGCCACATGGGTAATTGTATAATTTGTTACATATATCTAACTCGATAACTAATCTTATTCGAAATAAAAAGTAATTTCTTTCAATTATTACTTGATATATAATGTGTTATATTAATAAATTAATTTAATTAAAAGCATATTTAATAGAAAATCCATCAACGGTATGTTTTATGGTAATAGTTATAAATTGTTGTAACCGTATGTAATTTATCGCAATAAAAATAAATATACCATTTTAAATATTCCTAGTCAAGATGTATCGAGACTAGATATCGATACATACACTGAGACTAGAATACGCTACACTCTCCAAATATTGAGCAGTGTACTACTCGTGGCTGCCAGAGGCACCAAGGGATTACGTACTGATAGTTATTATATAATTATAGAACGACTCACTCGATAGTTTTCTGTTGGTTAATATAACTAAGGTCAAACAGAAAATATCGATGTAATAAATTTACACAATTCTCTTGACTTGAGAATGCGGTTGGTCTTCAATGTGGAAGCTCTGTTTTGATTATAGTTAAATCATGGTATGTTGTCCATCGAACTACTATAGTTGGATCAAGTGGAAGCATTAGAAGCAAAACGCTATCTAAGAGAGGATTTGTCTCCTCAGTTATATAAAGTTAGTATCAAGGTCGACCGAAGTCAACTCAAATTCAAAGTCTCCAACCAAAACATTTTGTTTAATAATAATTGTTATTATTGAACCAAGGACTTTGTGTTTGGGCTACAAAGTTGAATATGGACAATATTGGAATTTTGACCATTACCAATTTCTATAAGTCCAAAATTATATAGTTTTGACGAAGGGAATTGGTGTAAACATTAGTCACAACCAGGTAACACTTAATAAAATAAAATTGGATTTTACCGAAACCAATTAAGCGATGAATTTGGCCAAAATATCACACCACCCGATAAGTGATTTGTGAATGTTAATATTCGAATAGTTTGACATTAATCGCTAATCAAAATTATACCTAAAAGAGTCGCACGACCGAATCATTGAATACTCTTTGACTACATGATTTAATTAGTTTGTACTTGTTATAAATTAACTAATATCTAAAATATTAGTTATAAAATTTCATTTTGATTTGATGAACAAATACTATTAATATATTTATAATAATTGTAAATATACTAATTGATATACGATATCGATACACGTTTAAATTAGATTTAAATGAAATATTTTGCTTGGGCTTTATATGGGTTTGAAGCCCATATAGGGGGGTGGTTGGTTCGACTATAATGGAGCATATGGGCGGCCATATGATGGTTAAAGGGGCCAGGGTTGAATGGATAAGAGGAAAGAAAGAGCAAGAGAGAAACGTGGATCTCGATCCTAACCTCTCTCTACATTTCTTCCTCTTTAAAAGTATCTCTACCCACTTTCTTTTCTACCTATTTTGAGCCTCCTATCCCTCTAAAATCTCACCGAATTCTTCTTCACACCTCCTCTATTGTCCAGGCACAAATCAAATAAAATTAAACATTATTCGATAGCCGATGGTCTGCGATTTGGGAGATAACACCTTCATAATTGGAATTTGATTCATGAGTTTATTTCAACGCTTCAAGTTGTGGTACTTTGCTATTAGTGAAAGGTAATTATCTGATCTATAATTATATTCTAATATTTAGAAAATTTATATATCGTATATTGCTTTATTAATTCAATGACAATTCAAATATATTAGTATATTGTCACATTCAAGATGGTTGTTTGTTTATACGCTTATATATATATGTGTGTGTGCATGTGAAATAAAATTTCCTGACATATATATATGTACCACGATACTCACGACTTATGGTAAAAAAAAAATTGGTTTTTATTATTTAATATACATTATTTAAATAACATAAACTCTATAATTCAAATGCTAAACTTTATACCTTACAAAATATATTTTAAAATTACATACAAATATTTTATACCCGATATAATTTTTGGCATAAAATAATTTTTTAATATATATATAAATTTTAATTAAATATTTTTTAATTCCAATGACTTAAATAAATCTTCAAATAAATAATTGCATCATATAAAATATAATTTAAATTTTTTAAAATTATTTTTATACCTGATAAACTCACGAGTGCAAAAAAATAATAATCACGTATATATATTATATTAATATAAATGCCGAAAGTTAAAATTTAATTTTAAATTTGCTTTTAAATTACAAAATATATTTTGAAATATTCAAATGCTAAAATATCATCTCGATTTTTTTTAAAATATTAAAAACATAATTATAATTTCAAAACATAATTGTATATATAATATTACTATTTTATTTCAAATTAAAATTTTAAAATAAATTAATAAAATTTAATTTTTCAATAAGAATTATCAGGTAAGTATACAAACACACAAATATATATATATATATATATATATATATATATATATATTATAAGTTTCATTCATATATTTTGATATATCAATATATATATATATATATTTATTATTAAACTATTTATAAGAATATATATATTATAGAAAAATAATTTTTTCTCGTTTTACAACAAATTAAAGAATTAAATTTTATAATATACTTCAAATGTTTTACATACATAATTATACACACACGTATATTTTGTAAATTCCATATACATATGCATATACATATTTATAATCATTCAAAATAAAGTGTGTGTGTGTCTATATTTTATATTATATATATATATATATATATATATATATTAAAGTATATAAACATACATTTAAATGATATATTTGTATACTAGATAAGCTAACATGTCTGTTGCAGTGTAAATCCCAAAGAGCATGTTG
This sequence comes from Allium cepa, assembly GCA_030765085.1. NCBI lineage: Eukaryota > Viridiplantae > Streptophyta > Magnoliopsida > Asparagales > Amaryllidaceae > Allium > Allium cepa. Next base: position 961,545,512 of record CM060932.1, on the reverse strand, counting down.
CATATGCACACACATATATATGTGTATATGATACACATACATATATAATATATATTATAACATAAAATAAATTATTTATAAATTCAAATAAAATAGTGACTTTATTTAAAAGAAATTTAGAAATATTCTAAATGAATTAGACTTGGTTGGCCCAACAAAGATCCAAAATGGTAATTTTTTTAGAATTCACCCATTTCTTCTCCTACAGGCCCGCCTGGTTCTAACAATGATGTCTGAGCGGGGTTGGTTGGGGCATTCGCCTGGTGCATTTTTATGTCCCAGGTTCGATCCCTGCAATTAGTATGATAGAGGGTTCTCACATTATGATCTGTGATGAAGCATTGCCTCTTACCTTTACATGTCTTGTGATGGTTGTGCTAATCGAAAGGCTACATGTAAAAATCGCTCATGGGGCACTTGTTATGTCACCTTAAAGGAGTTTGGGCTGAAGCAATAATGGTATTAGAGCCCAGTAGCCTGTGCGGTCTAAATTAGTAATGTTAGGATTAACTAATCAAGCTCACAACCCAATTAGTAAGGTGTCTAAGAAATGTATTTTTGAAGGATTTAGTTTGGGCAATCAATCTCTGCCATATCTAGCTACGGTGTAGCCTGAACAAATATGCGAGCTCAAAATGTTACCCTTAATATAAAAGGCCCAATGTAAATTGGGTCTTGGTCTAATTTTCAAAACTTTTGAAAATTAAATATATATAAAAAGATAAAATTAAAATAAGATAAATATATATATATTTAAAATTTATAATATAATAAAAAATTTCAAAATGTTTGAATAATAATATAAATTAATGTTGAAAATAAGATTAATAAAATAAATTAATTAAATGATCAAAATAATGAAAAAAATATGTACATGTATTATATATGTTTGATTTATGTTATGATATTTTAAAATGTTTAAGAATCATATTCATATATGTATATATATAATATGAAGTTTTAAAACTAATATAGTTCAATTAATTTTTTAATTAAATAATATAATTAAAGGTTAATTTATAAATAAATCAACAAAAGGTTAATTTATTAATTAAATTAATTAAAGGTTAATTTATTTAATAATAATACACATATATGTTATATATGTGTTATACTATGAAGGTTGTAGTATATGATAAATGTTGGATATAAAGTTCTATTATGATAGTTTAAAATTAATTAGAATGTTAATAGATTAAAATTAATTAATTAATTAAGATTTAATTAATATAATATTATGCACAAGACTATTATATAAGTTATATGAAATATAAAATTTATATAATAATAAATGGGGTTTTTAGGCTAAAGGAAAAATTTAGAAAAAAATTTAGTTTCAAGGACAAGAAGTTTGTTTTTTAGGCTGAAGGACACTTTTTAGTGTAAATCACAGAATGATAGTTGTAACTATCATTTTCAGTTTTCACTAAAAAATGTCCTTCAGGCTAAAAAGCAAACTTGTTGTCCCTTAGACTAAATTTTTTTGCAACTTCTTCCTTGTGCCTGTTTACCTGATAATAAATCTTATATAATGAATTTTATAAATTAAAGGTGGTACATTAAAAAACCCTAAACAGACATAAAGAATAAATATAAACGTAAATGTACGTATACCATGATTGTGTAAGCCACTTGAACGTGAGGGTATTTCATAAGAAATACATCATTCTATAAATCAATACCACTTAATGTAATATATTGAAGATTATGAATCTTCAATATACTGTTGTCCTCTACCACACACTTACACACATATATTAATAAATTACTTGCATACTCCTTAGTTGTTGAGAAAACTCAAGCTAGAGATGTTAGGTGTAGTATTATTAATATATTGAATATACGTGGTAAGATAACTATATGTGTTTGCCGAGAAAACTCAAAGTACATATACTATACTTAGGCCCTTAGGATATGATATATACGAGTGAATAATTTCATTTTGATTTGTTGAGCAAACTCAAGGTCGAAGTAAGATTAGGACATGTACCAAGGTTAGGGATGGTATATGATACAACCGATAAAGAGTTATCCATCATTTATGTGGCTATGACTTATCGAGCAAACTCAAGGTCAGAATCTCAAGATAAACGAGTCCTAACATCCACTATTGAAGTTGAAACACTTCTGTATTTCGTCTTACGGTTGGGAGAAACATAAAAGACTAGTGGAAGCCTTATTATAAAAATGAAATGATTACATTTAAACTTTCTAATATTGTAAGAACATATGCTATATAATGTTATAATAATATGCATTGATAAATTTATGCATTTTGTATAATTGATAAAATGTTTATCAATTAAGATGTACAATTAAACTGACTTGAAGATTGACAGATAAAAATATAACACATATTTACTATTAAATACCTCTTTCATGTTATGTTTTTACACCCACGCAAGCGCCTAAGTTTACAACTACTTAATACGTTCTTAATTTGATCGCTTAAGTGTTTGTTTTGTTGACACCGCGTATTGCATTATATCAGTTCCGAACTCAAAAGCAATACAAGATTATAGATATTTGATCCATATAAAATCGCATATAATGTTATATAGTGAACGGTCATAGTCTGTAATGTATAATATTTAGATGAAATTTGTTCATCTGAAATAAGCAAATAAACCATGGTGCGAGATCGTTGAAATGTCGGTATGATCAATTTACGTAAGGTGCATCATATTTGATGTCCTTAAATATTAAGGATGATCAAATGCATTTTTGTAAACAGCTCATTATGGTATTGTGGCAAGGGATTTCTTTTGAATGGTTTGACCATTTAAAAAGAAAAACAAATGTATAAAAGTAGATGTGATTTAAGGTGTAGTTGGGATGAAGAGATAGAATGATTACTTTTGGTTCATAAAGAAACATAAAAAACGTGAATTGTAATAATAGTAATTGATACTTAACATTGGAATGAAAAATACGATTTCTATTGCAAAATGCACTTTCGTACAGAAAATTGTTTCATGAGATTTATTTCTTTGAGTTCAAGATATTTGATCAAAGAAGTCTCCATTGAAAATACTTACAATATATGAAATAAAATAACTTATATTAAGTCGATGACGGACTTCATATTTGGTATGCTATAATAGTAATAACGAAAATAGTGGGAATGTGCTATATAACACTTATTAATTTCATCAAATCACATAAATTGTTTTTGTAAAACATACTAAACATTATTTATGAAATAATGACTATTTTTCAATGTCGACTGAAAAATAGACATACTTATATTTCGATCCTTTTTTGATGAAATAGTGGTCCTCGTATGAGGAGAGCACTCGTAATTTCACTAAAACTAAAACAGCATGCATACAAAATGTCTATAGGGTATAATTAATTACTAATGATCAAGATCATCACTTTGACGATCCACAATATGTGAAAGAGAAAAAACGAACAAAGCAAAAATATGTACAATCATTTATGATGTAAAAGTATGAAAAGTAATTAAAATGAAATGGCTGCAAGAGGATAAAAACTATACACAAGAATGGAATGCTACTGGGTTAAAATGATAGACGCACTGCCTAACAACTATATACCCATTGTCTATCGATAATGATTTTGTAAAGCATTTGCACTCGAGTTTTGTTCTCTTCCACTTTGAACTTGATGTTGCAAGCTAAAAGAGCAGCTACATGTAGAGCGCAACTAGTTAAGAGGTTGACTGGTCATGAGGATCCAATAGAGCATGAGGTATGAGAATTAAAGACATGGGCAGCATGTGAGGAATAATAGATGTGTGGGTAGGTTTACCTATAGGTGAAATATGCAACGAAGATGATGTGCTCTAGTAAACTATTGCGATAGGTGTGCTGGTGCTTGAATTTCGTAGTTAAGGAGGCTGCGTTGAGAATATCTGTATAGGAAATTATCTAGGTGATGCAACGAGAAGCGGAGATGAAATCTGTGAGTTAAAATATGGATAGGAATGCTTGATCATAGCCAAATTGCGAGATGATGATCTGGAGTAAATAAGTGGCCTGACAAAAGTTTCAGGTGTAAACTAAAATTTAGTGAATGACTAGCTTGCAAGATCTGAAGCATTGAACTGATGCTAAATGGGTGGCGCTGGGGTATTATGGAAATGCCATAGAATTGTTTTGTCATGGAATAAAGCCATGCTATTCTGTAATAAGAGTTCAATGTGAATATTATTAATATTTGTTATTAAATAAAAGTATAATGTGGCATTTGTTTTCACAACAAAAGTGGTGCATGGGAAAATACTAAAGTTTCTAAAATTATTTACAATTATTTTTGGAATACAGGCTAAGCCGTAGTTTTGAGAAATACATTTTTATTATATGATTATGAATCATATGATACTAGTTAATTATATCTCAAACAATTAAGGGCTATGCACCAATTTATTGGGAGCATCAGCAAGGTTGATGAACTCTTTGAATTGATATATATATATATATATATATATATATATATATATATATATATATATATATATATATGTGTGTGTGTGTGTGTGTGTGTGTGTGTACGTATGTGTGTGTGTATGTATGTATGCATGCAATCATATGTCTATTAATACTAAAATGGTTCCATATACTTCGTCATATTCACCAATGAGTTATCACAAACATGGATTTATTTGTTTGATACACATGTACAAGTCTATAAGCTGAAAGAATATAAAATGGAAGTAAATAAAATAATATACGATGAAAATGATTCGACTTGTTCGAATGGATGAGTATATTGGAAAGAGTTATGTATGTACCAAATTTTACTAATAATAATAAAAATTCATTCCACTATTTTCAACAGCGTCTTTTGAAAATTCCAAAAATACCCTTTAGCTGCTCTCATACCCTTCCGCGTTTCATTCCTCTCACATTTCACCTCTCCAATCTTCAATTGCTGCATAGAAAAGCCTAACCACCCAAACATTAACGTTATCATCGTTGACAATCCACTGTCCATGCCAATCATCCGCGGTCTCCTGATCACCGATGCTATCAACTCCTAGAAATTTCAACTATTACACCGCATTGCAGTTTCCAAAGGAACGAGTGGTGTTTGCGATCGACCAAATTTGTAGACTAGGGTTAACTAACTGTGCTCTGATTCCTCCACTTAACTGATTTATTTTACTTCGATTCCTCAATAACAACTCCTTAAATACCGGGATTCGATCACTTTTAGGTATTTTTAATCTTCTGCAATTTTTCTGCAATTTATATTCCATTGTAGGCTGATTATTTAAACCTTTCGAAATGAGCCATATTGATATGCATGCTTTGCTATTTTCACTCAATGGGCTGTTTTTGATCATCTCATGGAATGTGCGATACCAACATTACTTTGGTGCTTGCTGCTGAACCTTTTCCACAATTTCAAGTTTGATGCTTGATGTGTTTGCTTTGGATTTGTTACTTAGTTTAATTAAAAAAATCTTTATGCCGATGTGATTTTATTATATATATTTTTCCAATTTTTCATAATCAACAAAAGTAAACTAGCTCATATTTTCTCAACCTCGGTTTAGAAAGAGATTTGGAAATGTTGTCTAATTGGATACTATCATCTATTAATTTATGATCGTGTTCTGTGATATTTTGTTTGAGACGATTCCTTTTCTTCTACTCTATCCGTTTTGAGGATGATTCTATCTTCTCACTATAATTTTCGACTGTAGGTAATGTTTCTATCCTTTGAAAATTATTGTTATTATTTTATTTAGCATAACGAGTTGTTTGAATTAATAAATGATCGGGAGATTCGTCATTAAAAATGGTTTTGATGTTTTGTGATCACTGCATTTACGATTTACATCGGTATATTTTACCAAGAGCGATGATATATCAGTTAAATTTAATGTTCGTAACAGATAGCTTGGAAATGGTCTGGTATCAGTTAATTAATAGTGGCCATAACACCCTTTCTAATGTAGCTTAGATGTTCAATTTTGGCTCTCTTTACCTATTAATTTCTACTCTTTCTTCTAATCTTTTCTACCATAGGCCGTTTCTTTTTCATATCGTTCATTGAGTTGTTGTTTTTGATCATTTGTGTATCACATATCATATGTTACCAAGTATTATTGGAGGTATTATACTTTAATAAACCACTGGTTAATGTATAATTATATCATTGCAGTTAAAAAGAGCCAAGGTGCTTTTTTAGAAGTTACGATTAAAACAAGTACAAAAAGAAACATGTGACCATGAATCATCTTTCTGCACCTTTTCCTCCCTATATATTATTCTCTTACCACTTTTTTCATGTCAGAATAAAATAATAGCAACCATCGGATGTTTATCCTTTCAAAATTCAAAGCATGTTACCCTACCAAAATAATTCATGCAACTGCAGGCCTCTTACTTTATCAAAAGTAAAGAACTTTCACTTTCAAAAAAAGTAAAGAACTTTTCCCAAACCAACTGCTCTTTGAGTGGAAGAAAACCTGAATCATTGACATAAAACGTATTAAAATCAGTCCAAATTATCTTAAATTTTTTCTGAGTGCATTGCAAATTCGAATCCTTGAATTCCACAAGTCGTTTAATGTATATTTGTGCAAGATAATAATATGCTCCCGCATACACACATATTTACACATACATATTAATGTTACCATTTTAGTGTACTAGGCATCCTTTTGTAATCAGGAGGTTATAGAAGATTCATTGACAAAGTTTTATGTTCAGTTTGTTGGAAAAGTCTAACATATATATATATATGTGTGTGTGTGTGTGTGTGTGTGTGTGTGTGTGTGTGTGTGTGTGTTTTGCCAAACTTTTGTGCAAACATTAAATAATGAGTCAAATAGCTTATACCAAATGGATAGAGCTACACATGTAACCGATCTAGCATAAATGTTATTTTATCAGCTAGCATGCTCAGTGGATAACACTTTTCATGTTCCTAGGAAGCGATAAGTGCCATTGTATAAGAACAATCTCAAGGTCTTAGAGGAAGCTTAAAGAAAATTTCTCTTGACCAAAATTTGCCTTTCATATCCTTACTATCGTTTTCCAAGTCTTCTACCTTAATGAATTATTAAGTCATTCTTACAAAAACTTTGCAAGTGAAGTGCACATAAAAATATGCCAAAGAATTTTTCATAAGCTCGTTGTTAATAGCCCAATATTCTATTCATTTTGTCATTTTATCAAGCATTATCATCTATTACTTATGATACATTTTTGAACTACTTGAAACCTCAACAATACGCATATAAACATACAAAGGCCTATTGGATTGTCAAGCTACGAAGTTTAAGATGGACTTTTATAAAATTGACGGGTCAATGCAGTCCCTATGGTGCTTTTCCTCATTTGGATTCAGATAGTGCAAAGAGAATGTTAAATTAGCTCTTCTTAGAGGTATTTTTGTATTTTTTGCTCTATATATTTCTTAGAGATATGTATCAGTAAATTTTAGGTTTAAATTATGATAGAATTTGGATTGTACAATTTGTTTGAGCTACGGTAAGTAAAGCTTCTTTTGTGCTATTATTTTCCTCCAAAAGCTGTCTATTTCGGCTATAAGAGGGAATTATGAACATTGATTCCCTTCCATGTCGTTTCTTTGCATGTACAGTATTGCTTACTCTTTCCATCGCCTCACAGTGAAACTTAAGTGATATTGTTAGAGAACCATATATTATCACAAAATCAATTGGTAATGTGAAGGGAAGTCTCTTAGTATTCATGTAGAATTCATATTGTAAATTGCCCGATGTGGGACTAATCTGAACACGCCACCGCACGTGTGGCGTATCATCGGCCAAACACGTGGACATTCATTGATGGTAATGTATGACACAATTAAAACCTGCTCTGATACCATGTTAGAGAACCATATATTATCACAAAACCAATTGGTAATGCGAAGGGAGGTCTCTTAGTATTCATGTAGAATTCATATTGTATATTGCCCGATGTGGGACTAATCTCAACAGATATAGACGATGTTTAATAGTTTTTTGTCTTTATTTTAAATAATTAAATAAAAGACTTAAAAAATATAAAGTTTGTCCCATTTATATTATTATCTAAGTTTACATGCATTTAATATTCATAGATTTTTATTTTTTATTTAAAAAAATGAGTGAACGAATTTGTGTTGTAAGTGCAAAGGTTTTGGTAGCCATAACATTTTTATTTCAAGTTGTTTTGTTGGTGGTATCGGTAACAAATTAGTAGTAAAATTCTGTTGATGGGTAGTTGGAAGGGGATGGTGGTGAAGGTTGTAAATCGATGGTGAGATTCCATTGATGGACTGGACATTTTTGAAATTTCAAAAGGACACCATGAAAATCATGTTTATTGAATTCTCTTTATTATTAGTAAAGATGTGTGCAAGATAGAGCATACGGATAGACCTGGTATGCATTCTGCTGTTCTCATGTTAGCAAGCGATAATTATACATTTGCAATAGTAAAATGCACCACTGTTTACTATAGAGAAGAGTCATGTTTAATCTCTATTGTTCTATGATAGAGATGAAGGCTGATCTATTAATCATGTAACTATCATAGAGTTTCAAGAAAGATAATTTTTATATATGCAAAGAGTAGCTTAGTAATTAGGCCAATGATAAAATATATATACATATGCAAAATAAAAAAAATGAAGGATCAATGCTCATTTAATTGTTTATAAAATTTCTCAGTGCAGTTTCTTATATTTATTTATTATTTGTTGTCTTCTTATAATTAAAAATAAAATGTCTTACTTTTGAAATATTTTTCGATTCATGTAGTAGGTACAAATAAATAAGTTTATACAAGTTTTTCTTATATCGATAATAGTTAAATGAAATTTTCACATCTTTTACCTTTGTACACATTGTAAAGGTGCATAGCAACAAGTTTACTAATTGATGTATTTTATTAAATTTTCCGCATTTTAGTATTACATGGTTTTTAGGATGATAAGGGACATCATGTGAAACGTATAAAAGAGCTGATAACCTTTCATGTAGATACTTCATAAACTAAGCGTATATTGTTGAAAACTAAGTATATATAGTTAGTTTACTATGGATTTGTAATCAAACTGAAAAGCTTAGGAAATCATTTTAACTAACCTAAGAGTTTCACATCAAATACCTATAGAATATTTTACAATCTTTTAGTGGTTCAGAGATTAAAAATATGAAATATTATTAACCAAGATATGATCTTCAAGTCAAGGACACGTAAGCTTTCACTCTACATTGTATAGTTACTGTAATTGTTCTTCATTTAAAATTAATGATAGCTTGGCTTAGGGTGATTAACATTTTTGGAAATTGGGAGAAAAGGGACATAAAGCTGAATTTTGGCAATTGGGAGAAAAGGGATATGAAGCTGGATCTATTACTCAACAATAGCTGGATGTTTTCACAACTACTAGTTATAGTCATAGAAATCGGCTAGCTGAATAACATGACAATCAAGCATGTGAATGGTTAAGAAGGGACGTAGATGAATAATCATATCCAATTATGCAATTTAATCAATTAGAGGAACTTCATGAGAGGGGATTTTAGGGTTTCGTCTGTTTGTTTATTTTTTCCTATTTTTAGTTGGGAAACTCATTTTTTATATCATTATGATTATGTATGTTGATTTTGACGTGGTATGTATGTTTGTCGCTGAATTAATTTTGTTGTTGAATTTATGGTTTGAATATGGCTTGGAATGAGCTATTTTGATCTAATGTACTTTAATTTTATGATGTACTTTTGAATACCATTCGGCAACAATTGAATGATATCCCTTTTAATATCACTCTCCAATAACCAAATGATGTGATTATCATCTTTGGAAAGAGATATAATCAATTTTGTTGTTGTGTTAGTGTTAGCTTTTCATGCTATTGTTAATTTAAATATCATATGTCAAATTTAAATCATTCCAAGTCTCTTTTTATTCATGATAAATTTTGTATTTGGGTTAAACTATAACAATATAATAGGAAGTTGGCTAATTGCATGTTTATGGAACCTTTTTGTTTCGACGCACGTAGATAATAGCTTCCTTATCCTGAGTGATTAGCCGACCCACATGTTTATGTATTGAACGCAGTTCTTTCCACTATAAATGTGGTTTCTTTTATCCATATGTGTAGTTTGTGTTAAGAGGTTTGTGTTAAGGGCATTTGATACAAAGTATTTTTCTCTCTCTTTGTATTATTTCTACATGCTTAAGAATTTCATATTCCTATAAATATTTACTTCCATAATGAGTTAATCCTTTCAATGGTACCGTTTAGGCATGTAATTAAAATGTATAATAAGTTATGAAAAATCGCGACGTAGTGTAGTCAAACTGATCACCTATTCATGGAAGAAGAATGAAAAATGAGCATGAAGAGTACACTGATTCTTTTCAAACATTAATTGAATAAGTATAGAAGCAAGAAACCAACACATGAATTTATGTAAATTGTCCATGTATAGTTCTACACATTCTTAGTGGAAGATGTGAACTATAGGGATTGAGAAAGAACTCTCATCCATCTCAAAAAGAATAGAACTAAGTAAGCATTGAAAGATTAACTGAAATAATGACATATTGAGGCATGAAAGAATTTTTTTTAACATTTGGGTTAATATCAATAAATATAATAGTTTGTTACGAAAGGAAAAAAACATGTTGGTTGAAAAAGATTATACAAATATCATGACATACAAAGTCCAAGCAACCGGCCCAACTGGATTTAGTCTCAAAGATCACTCCTCCCTATAATACATAATGATGTATCAATAATGAGTAATCAAACTTTGTTGGACAAAGCACGATTAATGATGAGTGAAGTTGAGTTAAACTCTTTTTATAAAGTGTGTACTTGAAAGTAGTACACAAGGTTAAAATTAATATCATCCAAAGAATAGTTTACAAAACCATACAAGATAATGGTTTATAAGAAATCCCTACATACTGTAGGCCAAGTAGTTGGTAGTTGTGCGAGTTGAAAGACTACACATAATAATTGTATGTATGGGATCTTGTATGAATCGTTCTAAGAGAATTTTGGAAATGATAGTCACTACATGACCGATTTATGTTATGAACATAAACATATCGTGAACTAGAGCAAAAGCAATTTTATATAAGGCAATTCATAAAATATTTATGAATGCCCGTTCCATTGCACTGAGAAACAATTATTGTTTCGAGAAATACCAACTTCACAGCGAAGGAATTTTTTTAAGATACTGTTGCTATAAAATGAATTTAGATCGATCCAATGATAAAACCAATTACAAGGGATGAAATGAAATTGACTGAACCTAAATGAACACAAATACATTAGAAATTCTAATTAGTATTATTGTATATCAAATAGGAACTGTGAGTTTCTTATCAATGTCAATAATAAACAATCCTCGGTTGTTTAATTAAACCATCAATATGATCCATTGGCCGCAAATGTGTCTTTATGAAAAAGACAAAGCTAGTTGTAATATTGTGAGCCACATTAATAAGAATATTACCATGAATTTTAATTTTTAAAATTAACGTAACATATTCACCATTTGATATGCTCAAGTTGATTCGGATTTTACTCACAAAATTATCGATTGGAATGACTTTATGTTCTGGTATATATGTGTTGAAACAGAAAGCTCTGAATATAGTTTTAGACTAGTCTGTTTGCACAAAACCACCAAGTTTCTCATAGTCAGTGGAAGCGATATTGAGTTTGTGTTTTTCGAATACGATCCGAGAACGGATACGTAAGTATCATTTTTAAAAGCATCAAAATTAAACAAGTGTTTTGATAGATATATCAAAAGGTTTGATTATCAATCAAAACGCAGAGGAAGCATGTGTTCATGAGAAAGAACTTTAAAATATACATAGAATTTTCTAGGTCATAAGCAAACAACATACTATTAATTATTAACGGTGTACTTGTGTTAAATTCAGTTTTTGTTGTTTTAAGACTCGACATTGGATTGTGAATGATGTCTTTTATAGTAAGCATAAAAGATACTAGAAATGTCCCAAACGATGTGCAAGAACACCAGAGCATGTATGATGGACACCTTATGCATTAGCAATATGAATAATCATACAAGTCATGTTGTCTACGACATCATAATTTGTTTATGTATTTGATACATGAAGCAAATATCAAATCCAAATTGATATCACTAAATGGTTGTTTGAGATATTCTCCTATATTTATGTAATACTAGAGAATTGTTTACATAAACAACAAACTTCTTATATAAGAGTGTTCATTCTCGAACATTCGTAAGTGATATTGAGTATAATATGTCAATAATAAATCCAAGTTAAGAATCTTTAAGTTGGAAATGTTCCAAATGAGAAAATATGGCTGATCAATGAAAAAGGCTAAGTACGTTGTCTTGAATAGCGTTGCAATAAAAGCAATGTATATAAATATAAATGCCCAAATTTATAACTGACCCGAGGGTGGTTCCAAATGTTGAGAATCTCATAATATTATTATTATACGATACCAATGTCACGATACAGTTCATAACAAAAGTTAGAGCTCGGCAGATGTAAAGAGACATACTCTGATTTGTTCAACGTGATAAAGGTAGTTTATCAGTGTCAGAGAGATTGATAGAGTTGATAGTTAAAACATAATAACATATCCACTCATTGAGAGACTGACCCAATTGGTTTTGAAGAAATATATTGGAATAGTTGGGATACGATTCCATTATTGACCCCAAGTGCAAGTGGAAGATTAATAGTGTTAGGGGTATACCCTTCAGACAATTATGTAATTTGTTACATATATCTAATTCGATAACCAATCCGATTTGAAATAAAAGTTGTTTTTTTATTATATACCATATATAATGTGTTATGTTAATTAATCAATTTAATTAAAAGTATATTAATAGGAAATTCATAAATGGTATATGTTATGATAGTAGTTACAAAGTGTTGTGATCATGAGTAATTTATCACAATAAAAGTACATATATCATTTTAAATATTCCTAGTTAAGATGTATCGAGACTGGATTTCGATACATTCTTGAGACTAAAGTATGTAAAGCTCTTTATATGTTAGGAAGTGTATTACTCATGGCTGCTGGGGACACGAAGGAATTACACACCGATAGTTATTAGATAACTATGGAATGACCCACTCAATAGTTTTTCATTGGTTAATTAACTAAGGTCAAACTGAAAATATCGATGTGACAAATTTACACAGTTCTCTTGACTTGAGAATACTGTTGATCTTAAATATGAAAGCTCCACTTTGATTATAGTTATTATGGTACGGCGTCTATCGACCGACTATAGCCGGGTCAAGTGGAAGCAATGGAAGTGAAGCATTATTCAAGAGAGGATTTGTATTCGCAGTTATATGAGGTTAGTATCAAGGTCAATTGAAGTCGACTCAAATTCAAAATCTCTCACCAGAGCAGGTTGGTAATTGATGATTTTTATTATTAAACTAATGGATTCGTATTTGGACTACAAAATTAAATATGGATAATATTGGAATTTTGATCACTATCAAATTCCATAAGTCCAAAGTGATATACTTTTGACGAAGAGAATCAGTGTAAATATTAGTCACAATCGGGTAACGCTTAACAAAGTAAAATTGGAATTTACTGAAACCAAGTAAGCAATAATTTAGCCAAAATGTCACACCGCCTGCTAAGTGACATATGAACGTTAATATTCGAATAGTTCGATATTAATCTTTGACCAAATTTACACCTAAAAAGTCGCACAATGAACCATTGAATACTCCTTGACCACATGATTTAATTAGTTTATAATTGTTATAAATTATTGAATTAATTAATATTTATGAAATATTTGTTAGAACCTCTTTTGTTGCATTTTGATGACAACAACTATACAATTATGCCAAATAATCTTTAAGCTAACTTGCAAGTACATACATGGAAATACAAGAAGAGATATACATGAAGAAGATAAGGAAAAGGAATACAAACAACGAGCTATGACAACCACATCAAAATCGGGCTAAAAATGAAGAAAACAAATAGAGTTTGTATATTAATTTCTGTCAATCTAAATTATATGTACAATCTCCACTTTAATGATTATACACGCACAAATATATTTTGAAAAATATTTTTACAATATGACCACTTTATACTATATTTATTCAAAATAAAATAGTCAAAATATTATTTAATAAACAAAATATAACATTTAAAAGGAAGAAGAATATTTTAGTTCAAAATCAGAAGTCTAAATTTCATCATAGATGTCTAAGGAACATTTTGGTTCAACATCAGATGGCTGATACTTCATCATAGACGTCTGAGGAACAAAGTAGCTCAACTTCAAACGTATGACATTTTTGTCCTAGACGTCCGTGTACATTTTGAATAAAAGATGAACTATTTAGTTCAAATCTAGACGTTTGGATTTTTATAATAAACGTCTACATGGAATCTAGACGTCTAGTTCAAAAACTCCAAACGTCTGGATGACTGTAACAGGATTTTTTATTTGAATTCCTAAACGGACATGTCCCCTCTTCTTTAACAGTTGCATCTCTTACTTTGAATAATTCTCTCCAATGGTTACTACTATTCTTATTCAAAGTCATGTTGGAGTTATTCGGCATCTTAGGCGATTTGCAGTAAAGAAGTCCCGCTCGACAGCTCAGACGGTTTGTAAAACCTGTTCCTTCACGTTAAGTGAAGGTATAGTTGTAAATACAGAAGTAGTCTTGGACTGGATGTAGAACGAAACTTTCGAACCAATATAAAAATCTTTGATACACTTTACTTCTTGCAATTTTTATACTGCCATTTTGATGTAAATTTTTATTTAGTAAATATATTCATATTACTCGATCCGCATCAACTTTCATTATATTTATATATTATTACTGTCGTGATTACTACGGTTCAATTTTATGTATGTATATTTGACCATCATTGATCTAGTGCATAGTGACTATTAATCGACGCTAGCGACTTTCATTTGGTATCAAAGCTTGGCTTTCCAATAATCGTAACAACATCCTAGAACAATGGCCAGAAAGAGAAGATCTAGTCAAAGCTCAAAAACAGTTGAGAAAAAGCAAATTTCTGAAAACAAGCAACTTGAAAATGAATCTCAGTACATGTGCAATGTGGCTACACTTAGATCAAAATTGGTACATAATGATTATATTTATAATGATCTTTTAGCATCAGATGGTAGTTTATTTAAAAAAATTAAATTATTACAAAAAATCAATAATGTTGCTTTACAAAAATAAAAGTATTGTGAACTTAAATATGAAAATTAGAGGAAGAAAATAATTTCTTAATAAAACAAACTAGAATTTTTGAAACTACCATTGAAGAACTTGTTTCACAAAATAATAGTCTTTTAAAAGAAAATGAGCTTTTGATTAATAATAATGCTAATCATTTAAAGGAAAATGAATCTTTTCAAAATAAAATTATATATATAGAAAATTCTTTAAATGAATCTAATTCAAAAAATTTGGTTCTTGAAAAAGAGAACAGTGCTTTGAATGTTAGAAATTTAGATTTAATTAAAGAATGCAAGCTTTTAAAAGGAAATAATGTTATTTTGCAAAAGAAATTTTGTAACTCTAAAGCAAATTTTGAAAAACTAAATGAGAAAGTTACAAAATTCAATAAAGAAAAAGATGATTTATCTTCCTTAATGATAAATACTAAAGTTCACAATAATAAAAATAGTTTAGGCTATAAGTGCAATAAACATAATTATAGTACTAGATATGCATTCATGTATACACGTTTTAATACTAGTACTAAAAATAGATATAGTTCTAAAACCACTTCATGTCATGATAGTATTTTACTTAGAAATAGAGAACTTTCTTTGAGTACTAAATCAATTTTGATATATGGGTTCCTGCTAATCTAACCAATCATTATAGACAATTATACATTAGCAATTATTATGACACTATGATTAATAATGAAAATTATATTTTTAAGGGATCAGCCACATCCAACTGGATATGATTTCCTAAGTCGTAAACCCTATATTTATTTTGTAAAATGAGTATCATTGTGCTTACAATTGACATATCCATTAGATACTCATAAATTGCTTTAATGTTAAATTATTTTATTCACTTAGCTATGATACTTATCTCTTTTATATATGAAAAAAGGGGCTCTCATAAAAAAAGTACATAGACTTATTTCTTAAGAGAAATATATATTTAATGGGAGTTATTAAAGTATAATATGCTTATGCACTTATTCCTTTCTAACAACGACAAAGGGGGAGAAATTCAGCTAGGGGAGATATTATACTTAGAGGGAGCTTTAATCATATGTAATATCATTTTATATTGAATAAATATTTTCAAAAAATTGTATGGTTGTAATCATCAAAAAGAGGGAGAATGTTAGAACCTCTCTTATTGGATTTTAACAACAACAACTATACAATAATGCCAAAGAACCTCTATGCTAACTTGCAAGTATATGCCAAAATATATACATGGAAATACAAGAAGGGATATACACAACGAAGATAAGACAAATAATATATACAAGGAGAAATGATGTTCGACATCAAAATCGAGATAAAACTAAAGAAAACAAATAGAGTTTGTATATTATTTTTATTGGTCTAGGTTATATGTAAAATTTCCAATTTGATTTTCATACACATACACAAGTATATTTTAAATGCTATTATTACAATATGACTATTTTATAATATATATATTCAAATGAAAATAGTCAAATATTATTTTATAAACAAAATATAACATTAAAAATAAGAACATTTTAGTTCAAATCTAGAAGTCTAACTTTCATCATAGATGTCCGAGGAACATTTTTGTTCAATATCAGATGTATAATATTTCATCATAAACGTCTGAGGAACAAAATAGTTCAACTTCATCCATCTGGCATTTTTGTCCTCGATGTCCGTGTACATTTAAATAAAGAAGAACTTTTTAGTTCAAATCCAGACGTCTGGATTTTTTCATAATAGACGTCTATATGGAACGTAGACGTATGGTACAAAAAATCAAAACGTCTGGATGCCTATAACCGGGATTCTTATTTAAATTTCTGAAAAGACATGTCCCCTCTTCTTCAACAGTTGCATCTCCTGCTTTGAGTAGTTCTCTCCAATGGTTACTGCTATTCAATTAGAACTTTCAAATCCATAGATAGATTTGAGAATTCACTTTTTATAAAACAATCAAGAATTAATTCTTTCTTTCTTTCTGATCTATACTTACTTGTTATTTACAAATATTCTCAACTATTTACTTCCTACAATTACACGTTCAAATCATCATTTCAAGGATATTACAAAAATGGTGTATTTAATAGACTTATTCGTGTTATCTAGAATACAATCATTCAAGAAACTTACTACGATTCGTAGTCGAAGTCATGTTGGAGTTTTTTAGGCACGAAGTCCTGTTCGGCAACTTAAGTGGTTTGTAATATAGAAGTCCTATTCGGCAGCTCAAGTGGTTTGTAAAACCTATTCCTTTGGGTTAAGTGTGGCTACAGTCGTAAATCTAGAAGGAGTCTGGGAGTGGACGTAGAGCTGGAAGTTCGAACCAGCATAAAAATCTCCGGTGCACTTTACTTATTGCAATTTTTATACTGCTAGTTTGATATAAGTTTTCATTTTGTAAATATAATCATATTACTCGATCCGCATTAACTTTCATTATATATATATATTACTGCTACTGCAATTACCGTGCTTCAATTATTTATATATTTGGCCATCATCGATCTAGTGCATAGTGACTATTAATCGATGCTAGCAACTTTATATATTAGTTATAAAAATTTATTTTGATTTTATGAACAAATATTATTGAATGTATTTGTAACAGCTTTTAATATATTAATCGATATACGATATCAATGCACATTTAAATTAGATCTAAATGAAAAATATTTTGTTCGGGCTAAATGAGTTTGAAGCCCTAATAGGATGCTGGTTGGTTTGGCTATAATGGAGCATGTGGGAAGCCATATGATGGTTAAAGGGGCCAGGTTGCATGTATAAAAGAAAAGGAAGCGAAAGAAAGAAATATGGATCTTCATCCATCCTCTCTCTACATTTCTTCCTCTGTAAAAGCATCTCTACCCACTTTTTTATCCAACTTTTTTGAGCCTCCTATACCCTTGAGATATGGTTGAATTCTTCATCAATCCTCCTTTATTGTCCAAGCACAAACCAAATAAAATTAATCACTATTCAATACCAGTGTTCTGTAATTCGAAAGATGGCACCTTCATAATTGGAATTTGATTCAAGAGTTTGTTTCAACGCTTCAAGGTGCGCTACTTTGGTATTGGTGAAAGATAATCATTTGATCTATGAATAAATTTTAATATTTAGATAATTTGTATATCATATATTGCTTTATTAGTTAGGTGATGATTTTAGTATATTGGTATATTTTCACATTCAAGACGGTTGTTTGTTTATATGCTTATATATGTACTTAAAAAAATTCTTGACATATATATACCATGATGCTCACAAATTAAGATAATTTTTTTTGACTTTTTTTTATTCAAATGAATTTAATATACATTATTTAAATAACATAAACTCTATAATTTAAATACTAAACTTCATACTATACAAAGTATGTTTTAAAATTACACACAAATAGTTTTATACCTGATATAATATTTGGCAAAAAAAATAATTTTTTAACACATACAGATATATATATATATATATATATATATTAATTAAATATTATTTAACTAAAATCACTTGAGTAAATCTTTAAATAAATAATTATATCATATAAAATATAATTTAAATTTTATAAAATTGTTTTTACACATGATAAACCCACGAATGCAAATTTATTATTATTATACATATATATATATATATATTAATTAAATATTAATATAAATGTTGAAAGTCAAAATTTGATTTTATATTTAATTTTAAATTACAGAATATATTTTGAAATATTCAAATGCTAAAATATCATCTAGATTTTTCTATAAAATATTAAAAATATAAATATAATTTCAAAATATAATTCTGTACATAATATTTTTTTCAGATCAGAAATTTTAAATTAAATTAAAATTAATAATAACAACAACAATAAATTAATTTTGCCATGAGAATTATTAGGTAAGTACACACACATATATTTTAATATATATGTATATTATATATTTCATTCATATATACATATTATTAAATTATTTATAACAATATATATATATATACACACACACAATACATGCAAAAAAAATCTATTTTCAGCTTTACAACAAAATAAATAAGTAAGTTTTATAATGTAATTTAAATCTTTTATATACATAATTATATATATGTATATGTATATGTATGCATATATTTTATAAAGTCCACACACACACACACATATACATTTATAATCACTCAAAATAAAGTGTGTATGTGTGTATTTGTAATATTATATATATATATATATATATATTAAATATATAAACATGCATTTGGACGATATATTTATAGACCAAATGAGCTAACATGTCCGTTGCAGTATAAATCCCAACACTTATACATGGACATGTTATACCTTGTATGATTTGCTATGTTATACATGCACATACACATATACGTGTGTATACATACATACATACATATATATAATATAATATTGCAATAAAATTATTTATAAATTTAAATTTAAATAAAATAATGATTTTATCTAAAAGAAATTTTAAAATGTTCTAAATGAATTAGACTTCATAGGCCTGATATAGTCTAAAATGATAAATATTTTGGATTTCACATATTCCTTCCCCTACAAGACGGCTCAGTTCCAACACTACGTGGGTATATGACTACTGATACATATTAATCATTATATGAAATATTAATCTAAAGCGATCTCAATCATCTGTTTGATATAACAGTTAGCTAAAGTTGTACCACATAGTATTATATTAATTCTGGATACATAGACGTTGTTACAAGGACAAATTGCAAACTAGTGATAATAACCTAATTTGATCATATTGCAAATGAATATTACCCGACAAAGGAGGAGGAGTTGCTGGTAGAGATGGATTGTGCGGCGGTGTCGATGGACCGCATGACATTGATGGGTTCCTATCGATGACTCAAGGCTTGCAGCTGTTGAGGGTGGCGGCATCGAGGGAGGGTTGCCCGAAGTCGAGGCTAGCGACGGTTGAGGGGGGTGTAACATCCCTCATTCTGAAATCCAAAGGTGGAACTCCTATGTATTACAGTTACCTGGAAATTATCTTTCGGTGACAAAGATCGGATCTGTTATATCAAACGGTCTTAAGTAAACAGAGTAGATATAACTAATATGTAACACATCACTGTAGATTAAGTTTAACAAATTTAGTTCCCAAAGTCATGGCCATGTAGGGGTCAAAAATATAATACAACATATGTATTAGTGTTGTGCTCCACATACGAAGATGTTGACATGAACCCTTTATACAACAGAATTAAAACAACATAAATATAACACCCAAGCCTCCCGCTTCGTTTTCGGCTTGAATATTCGTCCGTCCAAAAAAACATGTCTAAGCCTATAAACTCATTCTACTCAAACGAGTACACGTGAGTTTATAAGAAGAAAAAAAATAAGAATCAAACATAAAGTCTGGTATGAATAATACATTATCATAAACAAGAAGATAGAAAGATCATTCCGCTAATATGCGAGACAGTTTTTCCCCTTTACTATACCAAAGTAATAAATTATCCGATTTACAACCAGACTTAGGTCATAGGTTCGTTCCACAAAAATATTACAGTTCTACTTTGTACCCGAAATACCTTAATCTCGGCTGTCGCTATGGCCATGTCTCCTGCTAAAGATATACGGTTAAAATCTTACCATTCGGCTTCCATCGAGTCCTTATGCCTTTCGTGTGAGCAAAGTGTTGTAAGTTAACCTTCGGTTGCCACTTCGAACTTATACCGTTATACTACACTAAAATTTAGTTTTAGCTTTTAGCTACCACCAAAACCTTATGCCTCTTTACTCTCAGTTGCGACATTAGGCCTTGCACACATGCTTTCGTATTTCAGTTGCCACATTAGACCTTATACCTACTTAGTTTTCGGTTTCTAGACTGTCATCCTCGGACTTACCTCTTCTACCATTCTTTTGATTTTCACTCTAAGCCTTACACTAGTTACTTCCATGCTCTGGATGGTTGCCACTTTAGATCTTACTTCAATGCTTTCGATTTCGGATGCCACACTATGCCTTGCGCTTATGCTTTCGATGTCTATGCGACCACCTTAGGTCTTATGTCGTCTACCAATCATTCCACCTAGCCATTCACTATTAGGCTTTTCACTTAGGTGTTTATTAAGCTAACATTTCAACTAACTGCCTTTCGGTTATTAATATTACTTATTATATTATCACCAACGTATTAGGTTCTAATCACGGTCATCTTGAGCCTCATAATACAATGTTGTCTTTGAAAGTTACTGGTTTCGGTTTACACACCCCATCGAGAGTTACAATACCCCCGATAATCACTACCCTTGGTCTTGTATAGAAAACACGTCTTTTTTTAGTTTTGGTGATTTATGAGATTAAATTTTTAATTTACCGAAATCACCTCATCTAACCATAGTTCACCCTTAACCGTCGTCCGCTTTCGGCCCTCGGTTAATACCTTCAGTTTACTAATCTTAGCCTCATAATAAGTTTTTCTTAAGATTCCCACTTGATTTCAGCATCCATAATAAGTAAATAAACGCCACATTAATATTTACTCCATTTCATTATTTTAAATTCTTTACTCTCATAATTAATTCCTTAATTAACTATTTACTAATTTGTGAGACGTTAAAGGAGCTGTGTTGAGGGAGGGTTGTGTAGTTGTGAAAATGTGCAACGTTGAAGGTAGCGAGGTTCTTTTATTTTTGTAGTAAAATGAAAATAATGAAACGAGGGGATGTGGGTGCGTTTTGGGTGGGAGGGGGTGGTGGTTATTTTTGGAAGGGTGCCACATCATTACCGACATCATGCCGATACAACATGATTGGCGTCGACAATGATTCGTAAGTATAATTTATCTACCATCCATCGATGTCACACCGACGTCTTGTTTTACGCGTCGACACGTTGTTGGTATTTCCAAGTAGATTTATTGTCTCATTTATAGTAGTGTTTAGTCATTTCCATCCATAAAGTATCAACTCTTCTTACACCATACCTTTCTAGTCTTGTAAAGGCGTACGGTGACATATATTTCATGCAATGCTATAATTCCCTGGCTCTTTGACCATACTCTTACACCATACTCTTCACAAAAACAAATCTTTCTCCATCCACCTTTCAAAACAAAGATGTGTATGCGTCTCCCCTTCTCTTCGACCAAATGTTTATTGTAATAAGTACACGTATGGAATTTTTTCAATCCAAAAGGTATTCATTTCATTAAATTATAAAATGAAAAAGTCGGTGTTTATTGGTTGTGTGGGCATCCACTTTTGAAAACAAAGATGTATATGCTTCTCCCCTTCTCTTCGATCTTCTAAATGTTTATTAAATAAGAACCCATGAAATTTTTTAATCCAAAAAAGCACTCATTTCATTAAGTTATAAAACGAAAATGTCAGTGCTTATTGATTGTGCGTGTATGCATACGCACTCTTCACAAAGACAAATCCTTTCTTCATCCACCTTTCAAAACAAAGATGCATATGCTTCTCCCCTTCTCTTCAATCTTCTAAATGTTTATTGAAATAACATATGAAATTTTTTAATCCAAAAAGTACTCATTTTTCTTCTAATTATTATTTTAAATATATACATTTCAGAGTGTGTTTTGACACGACAATAGATCTATCAGGTTACAAGGAAAAATTATAAGGATCATTAGATGCAAGTTCAAATTGTGCATGCTATTATTACAGCTCGCCTACTGATAAAATTGGAGTTCGTTCAACATACAATTCCTATTGTACATAACACTACAATAGAAGATTGGTCTTGTTCACAGTCGGGAACGTCCATGCCTTGCATTAGGCCTGCACATATCATTGTATCATGCCATCAATATTTCACCAATCCAAACAGCTTGATGAAGAACACTGTACATGTATAGTACAAGTAAAAATTTAAATTAATTCTTACATGAGCTCAAGGACGATAGCAGAAGCTCCTCCACCACCATTGCAAATTGACGCAACTCCATGCTTCCCATTTCTATGCCTAAGTGCCTATGCTCCACATAAAGTAAATCAAAAATCAAATCTAATTGCTCACATGGGACAGTTCCAATTTTTTACTACTACTTATCTTTATAAACTGTTGCTTTTACAGATGAGATAAATAAAAGAGGATACATCATGACTTTTTATAGTACTTGCAGCGTTAAATGAGCTCCAAAGCTTTAAAATATGGTTGGTATTGACATCAGTTCATGTATCACTTTATCATCCATGTGATTTGTGACTGTATATAGGTAGAGCTTTTAAATTTTCCAATGTATATCCAGGTCCAGCCCTGACAGTATGGAAACCCTAGGTGAATTTAACTTGAGGCAACCGAAATTGGGAGGAAAATATTTATATAGGGAAAGCAATGCTCAACATCAGGTTCAAACCTTACTCCCTTCCCTGGTGTTTCAAGCAACCTTACCATCATATCATATGTAATTATGACATATAAACACAACACATATGTTCAGCTAAATATACAATCTATAAATGAAATATGAAACACCTAAAACTTGGAGACCCCAGGACACTGCCATAGTGGCCTTGCACATGGCCCAGGTCCAAGTCAGTAGTGCGGTTATTAGAAATAGTAGTCGGTACTAAAACTAACCTACCCTACGAAGAGCTGAAATCAAGATGGATGTGGCAAACAACTGTTTATTTTAAGCATAAATCTGAAAATGATTATATAATGAACCATAACAATGTATAGCAATTTACCCCCAATAAAGTGACAATTATACGAGCTCCACTGCAACCAAGAGGATGGCCCAAAGAAACAGCACCACCATGAACATTGAGCTTTTCCTGCACGTGAATTGCAACAAAGTTCAGTAAAAAACACTGGATAAAGAAAAACTTAAATAGGCATTAGTTCGTTAATTACAGAAGGAATTCCGAGTAACTTCTGATTAGCTAGTGCCACAACCTGCAAAAATAAGAATTAATGTTAATTTATTTGCTATTTTGAAAATAATTTTCATCTCATGGGAAGAGTAAGTGCACACATACAGAGAAAGCTTCATTAATTTCATACAAGTCAATTTGAGAAGATGTCAAGCTTGCATTTGATATAGCTTTCGGTATTGCAAGAGCAGGGGCTGTGGTAAATAACTCAGGTGCCTGCATGTGTATTCACCAGCAGGATACAGTTTTTCTATTTGGTACTAAAAATAAGATGTAAGTTTTTCTATTCGGTATTAGATAAAATTCTGAGATGGACACCTGTGCTGCATCTGCATATCCTGTTATTTTTGCAAGTACTTGCAATCTTAATTTTCGAGCCTTGGCTCCACTAACTAACACTAGAGCAGCAGCTCCATCACTGTCAGCAAAATGAAACCATAATGTCCAGGAAATTAAAATGATTTTGTCTAAAATAAAAAGCAATGAAACTTACAAATCACCTAGTTCTATTGAAACACGTCCTGGAGATACACACACGTATATGATAATAAATCCTCTTACAGCAGTGAGATAACAACATTAACTCAACTATGTTATGGAGCTTATACCTACGATAATCTTTAATATGTTTATTTACCTTTCAACGGATTCCACAATACAATCTGATTTGATAGTATTATGTTTCATAAATTCTACGACAGTTAAAATTGAAACCAAGTACCTTATACTAGAAGCATTTCCAGCAGTAACGGTACCTCCATTTTCTTTAAAACTGGGGCGGAGCTTCTTCAGCTTTGCTGGATCGAACTACATACCAGAAAAAAAGACCAAAGTATATATCAGAAACTGTGTTGCAAAAAGATCTACTAAAGATATAATTCATAAATGATAGTGTTCAAAGAACACGAGCACAAATATCACTGTCGAAACCGGTGTACAAGTTCGGCTGGCGATTGACTAATACAGTGTTTTTTATTATATTCACTTCAAAAATTATACCATCTTTTAAATATCAATATATTATATATGACTAATAATATATTTAAATAAGATATTTTGTTTTTGCATCATTCGCAGAAATGCACATCACTTAATTTTTTTTTTTTTAATCTCTGTGTGAAGTTTTTTGTGTTTGTAAACTTTGTTCATAATTGCGCACTGTAAAGAAAAAAATTAACAAATGAAAATAAAACTAAGTTGTAGGATTTGCTCATTGCAAATAATTCTGGTTTCATCATTGGACATATTGATAATTATCTTCTTGAGAAAAAGAATATGTTTATGATTGCAACACTACCTACTATACCAGTTCATATCAAACAATTAACCATCTTTAAGGTCCCGGACAAATCTGGTTAGAGGTCAGAGTCAGAGGTTGAAAGCGTTTATGCACGCATTTAATTAGACATTGGAGTTTAAATGTTGATTGGAAGTAACTTTTTTGTGTTATTTTGTTATTGGGATTATTACTAAATAATATTTAATATCTAATATTTAATATCTAATTAACATATAATATTTAAAAATTAACTATTAAAAATTAGTATGTAATGTTAAACAGTTAATAATCAATAATAATTATTTATTGTTTAATAATTAATACTTAATAATTATTGATTATCGAAAACACATAATATAATGCATAATCACTACATTATTCCATAATAACTACAACCATTTTCAGTACGCGAATGAAAATAGAACATCAAAATCATAAGTCATGCTCACTACGATAATTACTAACAAGAAAGTGGATAGTATTTGTAACTACAACCAGTATCGCCTCCATTCGGCCAGAATCCCTTAACATCAAACTCATAAGTGTGTTCCTCTGAGGGAATTCCCATATGTCCCTGATCCACAAATAACGTGTGGTATCAAAGAAGTAGGAGCAGGAATAGCTGTAACTGGACCCTTTGTTTTTGCTTTTTCGATTGGAACGACTGCACATGACGGAAGCGGCTGGAGGAAGCATCTTGGGAGTGGGATAGAGCTGGATGTCATAGATTCGGCTAAAATCTATCTCGTCCAGTCCCACAGAGGCTCTTCTGTGCTCTCCACTCTATCTTCATTCGTTTCTTGGTTGGGGTTTCCAACCTATTGTTTGCTCATAGGACACAAAAAGTGGGAGTTGGACATGGATCTAGTTGTCGAATGAGAAAGTCACACTGGTCAGGTGTCATTGGACGCAGTAATCCATTGCCTTCCACAAGATCAGAGGTTCATTTCTCAGGCATTGCCGCCCGTCAAACTTACTTGCCTCGCTCCAAAGGTGTCGTTGGAGGCAGCAATCCATTGCCTTCCACAAGATCGGAGGTTCATTTCTCAGATATTGCCAACCATCCAACTTACTTGCCTCACTCCAAAAGGTGTTGTTACCAGTGATGTTCTTCCAATCTGGATACTATGCTTCCCTTGGTATTTCCATCAAGGCCTGGAATGATTCGCATAACTGCACCTGGTTATCCCATTTGCGTTTAGGTTTGGGATTGCCAATTGCTTCGATCAATTTTTTTTTTAAAATCAATTTAGATCGTCAAGATCCAAGTTTGATTTTTTTTGTCTTTCTGCCTTTATTTGGTGTGGGGAAAAAAACAGTTTCCATAAACATCCGCGTATTACTGCACTCCATTGACAATTGGTTTTCTAGAAAAGGAGAAAAACGAGGAAGATGCTATTGAAAAGTTTTGATTTGTGATTTAGGCTGAATAAGTAATATCTCAGGTGTAAAGGGTTAACCTTCGACTTAAATATTTACGTCTAATTTCTCACTTGGGAAATGGAGAAGCTGATTACTTTTAATTAAATGTCGATTTAAATATTTACATTTGACGCAAACCTTTTACATGACTATGAAATGCCACTGTTTAAGCGTTTTCTCAGTCTTGATATGGGACCTCATAGGTTAACAATTATTAATTTGCAGCTAAGGTATTACCTTTGTATAATGGTAGGGCTTTAAATGTTTTAAATTTTGAAAATTACTGTGAGAGGGGGATGGAACATAAGTAATTCATTCAATACATATTTGCCAGTAATAATTGCTAATCAAGATGCATTTTTTATTTGTTTACAGAAAAATATGTCTTGAACATGGGTCGACCATATTTGCAGAAAACACAATTTATGTCTAAACATGTCTTCAGAGCAACATGTTTGATTTGTGCCTCAGTGGCACAATAAACATCCATTAAAATTTTACCCAACTTTATAGTTCTTACGGTATCAGGTATGTTATGTGGGTATTAGAGACCTAGCATGTATTTGAGTTGGACTAAAGCAGAAGTATGCAAACACAGTCCAAACATAAAGACCTTCCCATTATCATAGATAAATATAAGTAATTTGTTGAAGAAATGATGAACCTTATCCAAACTTTCATCTTGACTAACAAGCAACGGAGGCTTTCCTCTACCAGCAAAAACTTCAATCTGTGATTACAAGTATTGAAAGTTCAGCCTTTTACAGTATCATCGTTTTCATTCATGTATTTTATTCTTTGAAATATACCGGAGCTATTTCCCAATCAAAAGCACCCTTGTCTCTAGCAGCTATACCACGTTCATTGCTTCTAATGGCATAAGCATCCTGCAATAATGAACTATTAACACACATACATTTTTTAGAGCACTTTCTTATGCATTAATGTTTCATAAGGGTTATAAAAAAATATGCACATGAGTTATCTTTTCTGTGCTCAGTTCAGTAGGAAATTAAGAACACTTGCACATAGAATGTCAGAATATCAGAACTTATAGCAAGCTTATATTAAGCAATGGAATACTGCAGTTTTTCTCTCACTTGTACTAAACACTTCTGCATGTTATATTGACATATATCATTACAGTAATGCTAGGTTGACTTGGACTGTGAGAACATGATCGAGGAAGTAGCTTTACAAACAAATACGAAATAAATGAAGCATTGGTATATTATATGCTTCTGAGTAGACATCATTTTCAAATGAAACTATTTTTGTGAATATAAAACTTAAGATGTTAATAAATAAAGTGAGCCCATCAACCAAATCAACACAAAATTTTACACAAATCAATTATAGTTATATCAAGGTAAATTTCAAGGTCGAAATAAATTTCAAAGTCGAAATAAATATTGACTTTAAACACCTTATTTTAATTCTTAGCTGGTTACATGTAACCTGAACTATACAAGTTATTTGATCCAACCACTATCAAATTTGTGTAGAATATTAAGTCAAGGTTTTGGTGATCTGCTTTCAATTATAAAACCATATCTTCACTACGTAATGATTAATATCAGAAATAGTGCCATGCATTGAGTTGGTAGGTAAGGTACCTGGTCTTCTCTTGAAATAGAATGGTTATCCGAACATAATTCGCCACACATTCCCATGCCAAAATCGTTATACACATCCCACAAGCCATCTTTAAGCATTCCATCAACAATGGTATCATGTCCAAATCGCGACCCTTTCCTATATGCATAAGTATTTTAACCAGCCCATACACAGGGTAAAAACTTATATATTATATGCAACTATCAAGTTACACACTTAATTATATGCAACTATCTTCCTAATAAGAAAAATCATAAACAAAACACTGAAAAGAACATAATACCTCGCATCTACTAAATATTTTGGTGCATTTGACATGCTTTCCATACCACCAGCCACCACAATATCATTAATACCAAGTTGAATACTTTGTGCAGCAAACATAGTGGCTAAATACAATGATAACATAATCTTTTAAAAAAATTAACAATCTCACGCTGATCAATATTACATGTGTATAGTAACTAAATCATACCCTTCATTCCTGCTGCACAAACTTTATTTATTGTCGTACAAATAACAGAATTAGGAACACCAGCGCCTAATGCTGCCTGTCTAGCAGGAGCCTGACCCAAATTGGCACTCAATACATTCCCAAAAAATACTTCTTGTACACTTGCTGGATCAATATTTGCTCTTCTAAGAGCACCTAAATAATATGAATAGCAAGTCAATGAGCACACATGATTGAGTTAACAGTTAACATGAGAAACCACATAATCTCACATTGAATTGCAATTGATCCAAGTTTGGTAGCAGATAGAGATGACAATGCACCAAGAAAGGCACCAATAGGTGTTCGAGCAACACCAACAATGCATACATCTACAAATGGAGATTTGGTTACTTAACTAATTAGACTTCAATATCACGGAGATAACTCGCCTAAATTATTGAAAAAAGTACGCAACGCTGTTTATGCTTGAAATAGCATGTTAGTACCTCTGGGCTTCAAATCTTCATGTGCCATTGAGGTAACCTATGAAATAAAAACACGAAGGGAAATAATATAATCAGTTTAACAAACAGCACATTGCATCAAACGGTATACATATGAAACAATCACTTACTTTCTTAGTTAAGTGGTTGTAGCTTGAAAATGATCTAACTAAGTTACAGTTTGAATTCGGTATTATTTTCGTTGAAGAAAAAAGAAGAAAAAGGAATAAGCACGCTGAATTAAAAATCTATGACTTGGATCAAAACAGAAAATTGAAATGAAAATTATAGGATTCAAAGAAGAGAAGACCGGACACAGACGAAGCGTTTAATTTCATTGAACACAGAGGTTTTTGATCAATTATAACCATTAACTAATAACGATTAAGCATTTGCACTTCGGATGAATAGAATACAATAGAAAAATATCTAAGTTACGAAAGATCCACGATTCAAATTGCTTATAATTTGATACATATAAAAAAGACGAGTAACATTGATTGATTAAAGAAAAAACACATATTGAAAATGGTAAATTTTACCAGTAACTTGCGATGGCGGCCAAAAGAGTACGGCGCGGCAGATTGAGAGCAACAAATCGAGGATGTTGATGGAAGAGAAGATCTTGCACGTAATCGTGAACATTTTTATATCCCTGTTGGCTAGATATGGGGCTTGGGCAATTGCGTAGGGATGCGGAATGGGAATGCCATGTGTAATGTTTTTTGGAAATGTTGTCATGAAGAATAGGCGTGGTCAGTCTCAAATAGCATCTTTAATAATATTGGCTTTTAAAACTTTTGATCTAACCGCGTAAGTCCCAAAATATCGTTAGATATAACTTTTTTAAATATTAAATTGTTATTTCATATGATCTCTTCAATACATAGAAGATAAAATCTATCTCCAGTTATTTTAAACGTATTCAAACGTAGATGTTAACTCCAATTATTCAGAATAGAAATACTCAAATGTAATTATAATTAGACTTTAGAGAGCGAGTCAAATATACATGACTGCATTAGAATAGATAATGTAAGATCTTTTTAGATAGATCAAGCAATCTATAAATCTTTATTGATCTTTATTAATAGTTGAAAACTAAAATCGCGATATTTTAATCCGATTGTGAAATTTAAAAAGTGTCATTCTATGCAAACAAAAGATCGTGAATTTGAATCTCACCATGAAAAAAATATTAACATCTATCTTCAAATGGAAATTTTAAAACATAAACAAAGTAACAAGTTCAAACCATATACCAGCAACAAAATTACATTTTTTCTTTATATTTTTTAGCTTATTTTTATCAAACTACATAAAACTTTTAAATTTAATAATTCAATAAAGAGCTTATATGCATGTGCGTTACACGTGCCAAAATATCTCGTGATAATCTTTATTGGCTTAGAAGCGCAAATGTTAACGCTAAAATTGAACGCTAACACCTCCGGTGTAAGTAAAGAAAAAGTGAAAGCACCACCCGTCAATACGGGAATTAGAAACAAGCAGGAATTACAGAAAAAACAGTAAAGAGACAACAGTTTTATAGTGGTTCGGCTTCAAGTTAAGGCTACGTCCACTTTAATCTTCTTTATTGCTGAATCAATTACAACTTTTCAACAATCTTCGATTACAACACTACTAAGACAAATAGCTAGAACTCCGATGTAGAAGAACTCTTTGAATCCATGTCGAATGTGTTAATTTCTCCTTGAAGTTTGTTGAAGTGTCTTTCGTGTTTGAAGTGTCGGGTGAGTCGAGAAATCAGCAGAGTATAGGCGTTCCAAAAATGAGCCAAAAGGTCCCCTCTTCGGTGGTGTAGGCATGGTATTTATAGAAAATTTCTGGACTAAGTCGTAGGTCGCGAACGACCTAAGGGTAGGTCGTAGGTCGCGAGCGACCTAAGGGATGCAAGCTACGACTCATCTTGGTTGCACTTGGTCTTCTCTGAGCGGGTTAGTAGGTCGTGGGCGACCTAGGGAGCATGGGTTACGGTCTAACAGGGTTGGACTTGATCTCTTGAACAAACTAGTAGGTCATAGCGACCTAGGAGAGAAGCGGCATAAGAAGTTACGGCTTATGGAGTTACCTCGGTCTATTTAGGTCGCGAGCGACCTAATGAAGAGGTAGCATGCACGCGGCCTCACACTGTCTTAACCCGTAAGGTCGTTAGGTCGTTGGGTTATTAGGTCGTTCGGGGTCTTCAGGTCGCTAACTCGTTAGGTCGAGCATATCGCTAAGTTGTTGCCACACTAACTCGCTGTTGGTCTTGCATCCATGTTAGCTCGCGTGGCGATGCATCTTCCTCTCTCTCCCCTATATAAGCCGTTAGCTCGCTTCTTCTCCTCCATTTAATTGCTTACTTCTACCGCCATTGCCATTCTGAAGTTCGAGAATCTTCAAAGCGAAACCACTTATTGCTTCGATCATCATTCCAACAACAATCCTAGGTAAATCAATCACCTATCCATTATATCTGCCATCGATTTCTCCACAATTCTTCCACACGGTTTTTATTATCTCGCTGTAAAATTTCCTCCTGATTTGCCCTCCGATCGCCATTGACCTGTTTGCAATTGCTTTAAAAATGATTTGGCCTATGATTGAATGCGTTTACTGGAACCACGGATGAGATGATGGAGTTTTTTTAAGCGTTTGGGGAAGACGAGGAGATTGTGATACTAACGGGTTAGTGGATAGCGGGTTATGCTATGATACTTCTGGTGATGCAATGGTTGTAGATATGTGGCGAAGCATGATTGGAGAATAGGGCTTAGGGTTTCTGATGGGAGATAGCTCTATGTTGCCGAGTTGCTTCGGAAGCGACCTAGTAGATTGAACGACCTAAGAAACCTTACGGCTTAAGGAAAGCTAAACGACCTTCAGATCTGCGACTTAACTAACTGAACAACTTAAGATTACTTGCGACCTATGAGATGCCGAACAACCATCAGATTTGCGACCTTACTAATCGAACGACCTAACTTCTTGCGATATAACTCTTAGGTCGTGTATACACTCAAGCGACCTAGGACTTAGCCAGTTTTGCACTGCCTTGAACTCCTTGGCTCGAGCAATGCGACTTAAGAGAGTTTGACTTATGTTAGGTCGTTGGATTTGATCTGGACGACCTAAATAATCCCCGAGCTAGCTTGAGTCGTTCCTGCGACTTAAGGACTTGAACAGAACTTTAACAATTGCAAAAATTTGATAGGACTTGATTGAATTTCCAACTTGAACAGCTAGAATGAACTGCTTGAACTCGTTGTACTCCTTTACAGATTATATTAACTTTAATGCTAATAACCTGTTAAACACGACATTTGCAGAAAAATGGAACGAATATACTGCCACTGATCGCCCACATCAAATGACATATTAGTCGATAAAGGATAATCAACTTAAAGAAATTACATGAAATGTTGTGAATCAACAAATTCAAGTGAAGTATTAAAGCAAAGCAATATTAATCAATTAAAGCTGATTTGCTTGCATCAACACTGCACTTGTATTTGGACTTAAAACAACAAACCCTGAAACTTTATAATTGACAAATGCCTGTTAGTTTAATTTCAGTTATGTTTGCCTGTCGTTTTATTAGTTTTGCATAACACTTCACACATTTAGGAAACGTGCACCTTCATATTTGAATATCCAGTTCCTTGTGTAGAATGACTTCTCGACAAGAAGAAGTAGTAGGGTAAGCTGAAGAGGCCTTCCCGATAGCCAATCCACTAGACGATCCCCCGGAAAGGACTTCAACCACCCTGAATCAACGGGTGTTCAACCAACTGCGCATTCAGTTTGGTATTGCTGAAGCAGATGCATTACTTCCTGCTCCAAACGATATTGCAGACAGGCCAACTCTCGGTTTTATCGCTGTCAATTGTCAGATGTGCTTGAGTGGAGCTATTCCTCCTTTTAATGATTTTATTCAACAGCTCCTTCTCCGATTAACTATCTCTCCCTTCCAGTTGCATCCCAATGGCTACGCCATCCTAATGGGACTGCGTGTGCTGTTCAGGAGGACACTTGATCGTCCTCTGAGCTTTGAAGAAATCTGCTACTTGTGCACAGTTGCCAAGAATAAAGATCATCCTTCTATTATTCTCGTGAGAAGCGCCAGAAACTGTAAACTTATCACCGATCTTTCTGAAAGTGCTCACGGTTTTTTGAATCAATTCTTCTTCATTCGCTGCCCCCCAGGATTTTATGCCATCTGGAGAGTAGGAAGTAAGATTGCTTATCCCCGTTCTTTCCATTTGAGCTTTTCAAAGTCCGAGTTGCTAAGTGCTAACTTCATTCTTTACTTTTACAGCAGTTCCTCCTCCCTCTAAAGATCTCAGCCACAAGCCGACTTTTGAAAGACTAAATGCTGTGGCGGCTGAGGAGAGAAGCATTAAATTTTTGCTGAAAGATGAGTTTCTGCACCAATTCGGACTTCTGCACTCTTCCCGTTCTACTCAGCCTCATGAAGTCCCTGATTCTCCAGCAGAGACACCAGATGCCCCAGTGTCCGCCGAAGAACTTATACCGAAAGAACCTACCACTGAGGCTTCACTGGTGAAATGTTCTGCTTCTATTGACGTTGCGGGGTCATCCGGCAAATTTGCACTTGCCCCGATCATTGAGGAAGAGGAACCCCCTCACCAATCCGGGAAGACTGCTGATGAAGGAGCTGAGGGGAAGGGTCCCGCTGGGCACGATGGTGACGACATTTTTGATGGATTGAGCGACTTGATGATTACTTCACAAGAGCTCTTTAAAGACGATACCATTACTACCAAAGTTATTTCTCCAGTAGTTGAAGCGACATCTGTCTTGCAACAAACTCCATCAGCCTAAGAGTTGACACTTGCTGTAAAATCCGTCATCACCCCCCAACCGAGGAGTGGTTCGTAGTTTGACGCGCGTAGTTTGCATGTTACACACACTTAGGATTTTTGGCACTTATATGCATTTTGCTTCTTTACTTCACAGATTCTTAAGTTTTGTCTCTTCTTCACTTTCAGGTTCTCCAATGAGGCGAAGTGGCTCATATTACGGTGACTTCCAACGCTACGGAAGACGTGGCTCCTATGACCCTAAGAGATATCTTCTTGCCTCCTGGGAGACCGACGAAGAAAGAGCCGCAAGAAAAGCTCGTGAGAGGCGTGCTTATGAAGAACGCTACGGGAGAAGGGATGAACGACATGATTCTTCTCAAAGAGAGGATGATTCTCACAAACGAAAATCTCGTGATGACAAAGGGAAAAGTCATGTCGCTGAAGATCCGAGTAAATGGGCCAAACTTGGCGAAAAGCCGGCATCTGAAATTTCTAAAAAGCCCGCTGCTCCCATCTCTTTGGAAATCCCTTCCAGCTCTCCTGCCCTTCAAAGAGCTGATATTCAAACAATAATCAGTAGGCCTCCGTATCAAGTTGGACAGGGTTCGGCTACTCTTCAAAGCCGGTTTCCGCACTGGTGCTTAAAAGTAGTGCGTTTTGATCTTGATTTGGTCCCAATCGACAAGCAAGCTATGTTGCGAAATCTTGATGCCGTCAAACTCGATATCGAGAGAATGTCTGGTTGGCAAAAACTTGTTGACGGGCTTCAAAGAGTAAACCGCGCAAATCTCGAAGCCATGATGACTATGGAAAATGATAAATCCGAGTGGCAGAAAACTCTCGATCAGCATGATGCAGAGATGAAGAGCATCGCCGCTTACAATGAGAAGCTTGAAGCGGAAGTTGAAAAACTTAAAGAAGAGCTTGACACTTCTTCCATTTCCTATTCTCAAAGAGAAGAAGTGCTTCAAAAACAGGTGAGAGATGCTCATGCCGGACAAAGAGACGCTGAAGCTAAATTTGAAGCACAGCAGAGAGCTGTAGAAAGCTACCGAACTGACGTTGCTCAGTTGCGAGAAAAAACCAGCTCCCAGGACATGGAAATTGCTATGTTAAAAGCTCGACTTTCTAAAGTTGAAAAAGAGCGTGATGAAGCTATCGCCGGCAAAGCAGCAGCTGAAGAATCTGATAAGGCAACTAAAGCCAATATCAGCTCTACTTTATTCGAGTTTTATATACACTGTGTCTTGGGGCGCGGTAGCCTTTCGTTTTTTGGTTCGAAGTACGAAATCATTTTGGGCGAAGTGTGGGAAGCCGCACTTGATTTGCTTGGAGGTGCTGGATATGCTGAAGCAGATCTAGAGGCGCACTATTTAGATGACGATGCACGTGCTGCTCTTGCCAGGGGAAAGGAGCAACTTGCTAAAAAAAGAGCCGGAATGGCAGAAGGAGAACATTTAGGGAAGGCAACCTCAACCGACCCAGTTCAACCTTTGGTTTCGGCCGACATCGATATTGTTGGCTCCAGTTCCCATTCTCCACCTCTTGCTAAAGCTGTCATTGAAAGTGCAACCGCTCGCACTGGAGATGAGACTCAAGAAAGCACTGAAGCATAGGACTTTGAAGTTGACGTAGTAAAGCCTACTTCTCTAGGTAACCTCAATGCTGATCTTGCTCAAGTGGGCTGCTTGTTTACTTCACATGAGCTTGATGAACTTTTGATTATTACTTAAATTTTGTCGCGTCACTTTCTCCTCTCTTTATGAGAGATATTGATTTTAACTTCTCTTCTGCTGTAGTGAAAGCGCCAAGTGTTGTTCAGACTTCCCCTCTTCCAGCTGTTCCCCTCCGTCTCTTCAGGTTACCCCTCCTTCTGTTTCTCAACCGGGATCGCAAGAGGAGCAGATATAAGCTCTTCAAGGCTTGGATGACCCGATCGCTTCACAAGAACAGAAGGCTGAGGAACCTGAAGAAGGCGAAAGAACCTCGGAGCAAACTATTTCTGATGAGATAAAGTTGTCTGCACTTTTCACTCCGGGTAGTGAGTCTTCTTCAAGGAAGAAGGGGAAGCGTGTAATCTCGAAGAAAAAGAGGGAAGTTTCTGCCAGCGAAGGAAAAGCAGAAGAAGGTCCAATTGCACCCCTTTCTCCTTCTTCCCCTACTCTTACAAGCCGACCCAAAAGGTTAACCATCCGGTCAGGTGAGGGCTCCAAAGGTGGCAGGAAGAAGAAGTGATGGATTTGGTCCTATGCTTTTCATCTCGCTTTTTGCTTTTTTGCTTGTATGTATAAAGGCTTGTGTTGACCGGAGATTGTGCGGGTACCGGTCCCCGCCTTCTTTTTATTTTGAAACCTGCACATGTATAAAATTTTCATAGTATGGAATAAAATGATTCTTTTACTTGTACAAACTTCTGTCTGTATTTGAGAATATATTTATTCTTCTTTTTCATACAAGTTTCTTTATTTTCTTTGTGTGATGTTCCGCTAAGCCTGTGGTATGTTGCTTGAGCATTGCTTTTATGAATGTAACTATATTATATTGCCCCCATAACACGGTATATTGCAATCTCGTTCACATTGGCAAGATTTTGAAGAACAACTCTTCTGTTTCGAGAAGACTTGTACTCTTTCTTTGGAGAACAACTTTTCCATTTTTGAAAAGGCTCGTATTCATACTTTAGAGAATAATTTTTCCACTCTAAGGAAATATTTCTCTGATTTAGTAAAATGCACCTTGTATTGGAGAAGACTTCTTTTTTTTTTTGCAGTTCAACTTTTGGAGATGACCACTACTTTCTCTTTTTTTTTTATTTGAAAGAAAAATAGTGAATTCTCCTATACGGTGAAGTGGGCTTCGAAAGAAGGCTTTGATTTGACACTTCAACTTTCGGAGAAGAATATTCTCATTATGGGGAAATTAATCTTCCCTTGAGAGTAGAAGTGTGCCTCCGAAGAGGGCCTTTCTTGCTTTTCATATTTGTTGTGCCTCGTTGGAGGGCTTTCTGTTTTGTTTGCTTGAAAGTACTTTCTCACAGTTAAATGGATTCACGGGGCGGACGCAAGTTACTTAATTGGATGTTTGTTTGCACAAACAATCGCAGTCAGTTAACAAGGGCCCTGTGCCTTCATCTTGTGAAGGTGCCCCTCCGTGATTCCACCAACCTTGTTGGTTGAGAAAAGCATTTCTTCTTGGGTCATGCCTCCGAAGAGGGCTTGTGCCTCCGGAGAGGGCTTGCGGTGCCTCGGGAGAGGGCTTTTGCCTCCGAAGAGGGCAGGTGTGCCTTTGGAGAAGGCTTGTGCCTCCGAAGAGGGTTTGTAGTGCCTCGGGAGAGGGCTTTTGTCATTTTAGCTCTGGTGAAATGGGCCTCCAAAGAGGGCTTTCAGCATTTCAACTCTTGTGAAGTGTGTCTCCGAAGAGAGTTGTTTGCACTTCAAATCCTGGTGAAATGTGTGCCTCCGAAGAGGACTTTATTTGGTTGCCTGAAAGTTACTTTCTCACAGTCAAATGAACCCATGGGGTGGACGCAAGCTACTTTATTGGATGTTCGTTTGCACAAACGATCGCAACTAGTTAGCAAGGGCCCTGAGCCTTCCACTTGGGAAGGTGCCCCTCCGGTGGTTCCACCAACCTTATTGGTTGAGAAAAGCACTTCCATTTTTGGGTGTGCCTCCGTAGTGGGCTTTATCCTCCGAAGAGTTGTGCCTCCGAAGAGGGCTTTTGGTTTGCCTGAAAGTTACTTCTCACAGTTAAATGGACCCAGGGGGCGGACGCAAGCTACCGAATTGGATGTTCGTTTGCACGAACGATCACAATCAGTCAGCATGGGCCCTGTGCCTTCACTTTGGGAAGGTGCCCCTCCGGTGGTTCCATCAACCTTGTTGGTTAAGATGGACACTTCCATTTTTTGGCATGCCTCCGAAGAGGGCTTTACTGTCTGCTTGCCCATATCTTTTCACCATTTTCCCTTCAGCGATTCCCGGTTATCATTTGCAAGCACATGCTCTTTTCTTTGCCAGTCATTTGTTTCTTTTCCAGAGAAGTGCACTTCATTGTTAAGCGAATCCACGGGGAAGACGCAAGCTATTTGACCGGATGTCCGTTTTCACAAACAATCGCAATCAGTTAGCAAGGGCCTGGAACCTTCACGTTGAGAAGGTGCCCCTCCGGTGGAATCACCAACTATTTACGAGAAGCACTTTTGATGCAGGAATTGAATGTGGAATTTTCTTGACTCGACATTTGTTTGTTGAGTGATTTGCAGGAATCGCTAAGCCTTGTGATGTGTCGAATAGGTAAGTTTTCTTTGATAGCCTGCAATATTAAATCGATATTTTAGCAATATATTTAAAATGTCTGCATATCGAAATGAAACAGGCATTTTATAGTTAATAAAAGAACACAAGATTTGTAGTTCTTATTTGCATTGATTTTACAATGGCTTTTTATACAAGAATTACACATCCATCATCATTTTACAAATTTGAAGCAAAGTCTTTAAGTAAAATGTGGACACAAGTGATTGCTGCCCCGTGTTCTCGGAATTGGATCTCCGGTGTAAGGAGACCTCTATTTCTTCTGGAGTCATTGCTTCTGATCCGTATGTTAATAAGAACGGAGTCCTGGAATTCTTCGCTTTCGGGTGGGGTTTCATGGTCTGTGATTATCTTTTCGAAGCACACCGTCGGCATTTGTTACGCTTTGGGACTAGATGGCAGCCACTTTTCAGAACAGAAATATTTTCTCGCACCGGGGCTTATCTCAAAGCGCGAGCATATCTTTTCATATCGCCCCAACTTCTACCTGCTGGGTGAGGGCCCCCTGTGATAACATTAATGATAGGCCTCTCGGATTCCTGCGCTATAGTTCTTTCATCTGAGCCGTACTGATGAGCAGCAACCAGTTGCCCTTGAGTAGATGATGATGGGTCATTTCTGTTTCTTTTGACATATTGTTGCAGTTTATTCTGTCTCAGTGGTTCTTCAATCAAACTCTTTAAATGGCGACATTCGTTAGTATCATGGCCAGGTTGATTATGGAACCGACAGAATCTCCCATTTTGAACCGCATTTTTCCCAGGCTTTATCACAGGTGGTTTAGGATATTCGATGACATCTTTGGTGGCGAAAAAGATATTCTCTGGAGTATCAGTTAAGGGAGTGAAATCCGAAGGTTTAAAGTAGCGGTTTTTCTTCG
Organism: Allium cepa; assembly: GCA_030765085.1. Taxonomy (NCBI): domain Eukaryota; kingdom Viridiplantae; phylum Streptophyta; class Magnoliopsida; order Asparagales; family Amaryllidaceae; genus Allium; species Allium cepa. The sequence continues at coordinate 961,506,142 of CM060932.1, read as the reverse complement.
AATCTTTCTGCTTTCTCCCATCATTGTTCTCCCTCTTCTGTCCTTTAGATTCCTTTTATTAGAAGCAACGTTGTTATTCTTAACTTCAGCCACGACTGGCTTTGCTGGCACAGGAAGGCTTTCCAGGCGCATAAATTCGTCAGCCTTTCTATAAAACTTCTCAAGTGAATTTGGCTCTTTCATTTTTAACCACTTGCCAAATTCACTAGATTTGTCAATGGCTCGCACCAAGTAAGTCAGAATCATTCTAGGCTCAACATTATCCACTTCAGCCAAGGCTATGTTGAAACGGTTTAAGAAAGATCTAAGAGGCTCTCCGGGATTTTGTTCAAGGTTGGAGAGTGACATTATATCCTTGGCCTTCAAAGCATATAGCCTGAACTGGTCTTTGAATTTTCGAGTGAGGTCAGAGAATCGATCCACCGAACGAACTGGCGCTCCGTGAACCAAAGCAGAGCCACTCCTTCCAAATACACCGAAAAATACCTGCACTTGATCTCATCGAAGCCATGGCACCAGTCATATGCCAGTCGTATTTGTATAAAAATTGGTTAGGGTCGCTTGTTCCTCGATAAGCCGGAATAGTGGGAGGAACAAACTTCTTTGGAAATTCAGCCTTTAGGATTCTTTCGGTAAATGGAGTTTTGCTTGGAGCGAACCCCTATTCTTTTTCGTCTTCTTCCCTTTGCATACTTTCTTTCATAATTTGTCGAACCATTCCAGAGAAGTATTCCTCATCATTTAGAGGCTCTGCGGGACAGACATCAGCCATTTTCTCGGAAGTTTGTCTTGACAAGCGTTTGCGGAGGGTTGACTGTGGCCCTGATCCTCCAGCTTGGGGAGGTGTCCCTTCAACGGGGCTAGCTGCCCTTTGAGGAATATTTCTTGCTTCAACATTATGAACATAATCGGCAAGGTTTTGTTCATTATTCACCGGTTGATGGTTAGCTCCGAGCAAAGCATTCAACCTTTCCAACATTAAAGTGTTTTGGGCTTCCATTTGCTGATATAGCCCAGAAACTGCAGCATCTAACTCCGCTCGTGTAATTCCAACACTTGGAGCTGTTTGACTTAACGGAGGAGAAGTGGCAGTATTCTCATGAACATCGCCGGATCTAACAGATCTGCGCTTTCTGCCAGGAGCCATAATCTCTGATAGACTTCTGGTTTTGAGAGAGATTCTTTCAACAAACTTTTGCGAAGCAATGATGAAAGTAGCCTGAGTTGGGTTCTCAGTGAAAGCACCAAAAATGTTAACGCTAAAATTGAACGCTAACATCCCGGTGTAAGTAGAGAAAAAGTGAAAGCACCACCCGTCAATACGGGAATTAGAAACAAGCAGGAATTATAGAAAAAACAGTAAAGAGATAACAGTTTTATAGTGGTTCGGCTTCAAGTTCGGCCTACGTCCACTTTAATCTTCTTTATTGCTAATCGATTACAACTTTACAACAATCTTCGATTACAACACTACTAAGACAAATAGCTAGAACTCTGATATAGAAGAACTCTTTGAATCCATGTCGAATGTGTTAGATTTCTCCTTGAAGTTTGTTGAAGTGTCTTTCGTGTTTGAAGTGTCGGGTGAGTCGAGAAATCAGCATAGTATAGGCGTTCCAAAAATGAGCCAAAAGGTCCCCTCTTCGGTGGTGTAGGCATGGTATTTATAGAAAATTTCTGTACTAAGTCGTAGGTCGCGAACGACTTAAGGGTAGGTCGAAGGTCGCGAGCGACCTAAGGGATGCGAGCTACGGCTCATCTTGGTTGCACTTGGTCTTCTCTAAGCGGGTTAGTAGGTCGTGGGCGACCTAAGGAGCATGGGTTACGGTCTAACAGGGTTGGACTTGATCTCTTGAACAAACTGGTAGGTCATAGCGACCTAGGAGAGAAGCGGCGTAAGAAGTTACGGCTTATGGAGTTATCTCGGTCTATTTAGGTCGCGAGCGACCTAATGAAGAGGTAGCATGCACGCGGCCTCACACTGTCTTAACCCTTTAGGTCATTAGGTGTTGGGTTATTAGGTCGTTCGGGGTCTTCAAGTCGCTAACTCGTTAGGTTGAGCATATCGCTAAGTTGTTGCCACACTAACTCGTTGTTGGTCTTGCATCCATGTTAGCTCGCTTATTCTTCAGATTGTTAGGTCGCTGGACTTTCTAACCCGTTAGGTCACTGAGTTGCTTTATTCCTTAGGTCGTTAGGTCGTGATAACTTTAGGTTGTTAGGTCGTTGCCTTCATGGAGTCACTAGGTCGTGAACTCGCAGATCTTTAACCCATAGAATCTCTAGAGTCTTTAGATCATTAAGTCGTTAGGTCGCTATATGCTTAGGTCGCTAGATTACTTATCTCGTTAGTTCGCTATATCAAGCTAGGTCGCTAGTTCCCTTCGAGTGTTTGAGTCGCTATCCAGAATGATATTAACAGCAAACTTTTGGTCCGACCGCAAACTTTTGAAAATATCCTTTACTTATATATGATTCAACACTCATCTTTATGTTACTAAATCCATTTAAAATTGAATCTAACAAATAAAATCAATTTACAACTTCAACACGTGTCCTTACAAATATTAATAAACATTAATATTACTTGAAAATAAGACCCGATAAATAGTTTTTTACAAATTCAAAACGCTCAAATATAATTAAATCTTAATATCACTTTAAAATAGGATATAACAAATGAAATTACTTTGCAAATTCTTTCTTTATTAACTAATAACATAAATATAAATTCAAACTGCCAAAAAAATAAATGCTGAAACTTAAAAAAAATCTTAATAGTTACCTTGAAATGTTAGTCCTTGAGATGATGATTTTGATGAAACAGCCTTAGGACTTGTTATAAAATGTAAATACTAACATTATGGTTTAGATATATATGTATATGCAGGATATAAACATGCAGGTACCAAGAATGAAGACTATACAGTATAAAGATTCAAGACTGATGATATCAAGATTGAAGACTCATGAGTATCAAGATATCAAGAGTTCAAGATTTCAATAGTACAAGATAAGTATCGAGTCTAGAATTATGTTAAAACTTCTTGAAAGCACTTACATCTTTATTTAAAATTTATTCGCGAAGTGGAATCCACTTCGAGCCTGTTAAAGGGATGAAACCCTAGTGGGATGGAACCCACGGCAATATCTAGTGGAACATATAGTTGTCCTATTTTGATATCCACTAATTTAATAAAAATGCTTTTCAAAAATATATCTCTTGTTTTTAAAAAATGTTTTCTAAACTTTCTTTTCAAAAAGACATCTCTCTTGGTTTTAAATATTTTAGCCTCAAAACTATTTTTATCATTTTAATATTTTGATTTCAAAATTGTCCTTGTTTTTAAACCATCTCTTGATTTAAATATTTAGCTTTAAAATATTTTTATACTCAGATTTTAAATCACTTCATAAATTAAGATTATATATAATAAAAATTATTTTTTAAATTCTTTTAAAACTATATTCAAATATATTTACATAGTTTAGAAATTGTTTTGACAAAATTATAGAACCCAATTTTAATAAGAAAATCAAAACATCAATTTTGCCTTGAGCATGTCGACATACCCCTACCCCCCATGTCGACATGGTGTCCGTTATTTTCAAATTTCAATTTCCAAAAGAAGTGTCTATTTGTCCTATCCTTTCACGAATGATATGGCTATCGATCTACTATAAATACCAGTAGTTCTAAACGAATTTTACATCAGATTTCATTTATTTTCTCTCCTCTTCATCTTCCACATTTATTCTAAAGAATCCTAAACTATATTCTGTCGAAATACCAAGTGAATCAAACTTGATTATATCTTGTTTGATTCTCTGTCACTCTCTAAATAAGATCTCAGTGCTATTCAGAGTTATAGGATCTTTTGTAAATCAAACTGTTGAGTAAAAGGTGTGGTTGAGCCTTGAAATCAATTGGGTGTGATTGTGGCCCCAAAAATCAATTAGGTGATCTTGTAGCCTGGTTAAATCAAGAGTGTTGCCCTGAACTCGAATACAGGAGGGTGTACCTTGTAGTCTTGAAACCGAGGGTGTAATCTGGAAGATTATTTTAATAAGAAATCGTACGATTGTACGGGATTGGATGTAGGGTAACTCCGAACCAGTATGAAATCCTGGTGTGTTCTTTCCTTTACTGCTTTTATTTAGTATTTGCATCTGTGTCTGATTCTATGATTATATCCGTGTCTGTGAATTGCATTTGTTGGTGATTAAATCACATAAGTTTCAAAAAGATTTAGAAAATCCACAAAACACTATTCACCCCCCTCTAGTGTTATTCCAGCCTTAAGAACCGTAATCTGCATTTCTCACATTTGGTATCAAAGCATTAGTTTTCAAAGTTTTCATAATCTGAATTTTAAAAAGTCTTAAAAATGGCTACCAACATTGGTTCTGTTAACGCTATCACTAGTTCATTTGTAGAGAGTCAATCTACTGCCAGACCACTATTTTTTAATGGCAGTAATTATGTATGTGGAATAAAAATATATTTACAGTCAATAGGATTAGAAACTTGGAATATCACACAAACTGAATACTCTGAACCCACAACTAGTTTTGCACAGTGGACTGCTGAGCAAAAGAATATTGCATAAAATAATTTCAAAGCCATGAATATTTTATTTTATTCACTTGATAGGAACGAATTCAATAGAGTATCTGTTTGTAAGTCTGCATATGATATCTGGAAAACTTTGCAAGTTACTCATTAAGGAATAAGCAAAGTCCAATAGACCAAAATATCAATACTCAGAAATCAGTTTCAATTATTGAAAATGAATCCTAATGAGTCCATTTTTGATATGTAAAGTAAATTTCAGGATATTGTGCATTCTCTAATATTATTGGGAAAAAGTTTTTCCAAAGAAGATCAAGTTAAGAAAATTCAAAATTTTCTTACTCCAAAATGGGATCAGAAAAATCTTACAATCGAAGAAGCAAATATATCAGTAAATTGATTGGAAATCTAATGTCGTTCAAAGTACAAATGCAAGGGAGAAGAGATAGCAAGGCATTCGAAAAGAAGTTAATTGCATTTAATGCATTAACAGATGGATTAGACTCGGAAAATGATGATGATGAAGAAATAACTTTCATGACAAAGAATTTTCGGAAGTTTCTGAAATACAGAAAGATGAACAACTTCAAAAAGAATGACCACAGGAATTCTAGAAATCATAACGAAGTACCAAGCCACGTCAAATGTTTCAATTGTGCCAAACCAGGCCATCTCAAAAGAGATTGTCCGCATCCTGATAAGCAAAAGTTTCCCGCAAGCAATGATTATACAAAGAAAAGGAAAAGAGCGTATACCACCACACTAGACGACTCAAACTCAGACTCATCCTCAAGCGATGATGATCAGAAGATGGAAAATTCAAATATGTGTTTTACAGCTATTCATGATTCCGATGATCTCGGAGATACGAATCTAGAAAAAGGTACACATTTACGATATATTGGTTGAAATTGTTTGCTTAAAATTATTTGATTGTTTTTGAAATTATGTGCTGTTTGAATTTTAATTTTTTTATTATTTTTATTTTTATTTTTAATATTGTAATATTTTTTATTAAAAGAGTATTACTATATTTAATATTACTCTAGAAAATATATAGGGATTAAAAATAATATATACTTATATTTTGAAGTATATAGGAAAAGATAAGTCACATAAATTCTCTGACCCATATCGACATGACCCTTCCCATGATGTCGACTTCCCCGTCAGAAATTTGAAATTTAAATTTGAATCCAAATCTTTGAACTTCCCTCCACCTTTTCACTAAATCCAATGTTCTGGAAAGATACCTTTTGACCAAAAAACATGTCTATTGAATATTTATTTATTTCCATTAAGCTGCCGGATGAAGGGAGAATAGGGGTATTAAGAAAAGGGATTTCCCAAGGATCTTACCATATCTTTTCACTTTCATTTTAAAATTCAAACTCTCTTTCACTCTTTCAAACTTTCTACTCTCTTCAAAAATGACTTCCTCTTATCAAACTCTAAGTGATAATCTTGAAGAAACTCTCAATTCATTCGAGAATATACTTACTTTTATTCTCCGCAATCAAAGGCACTTAGAACTAAGTCAAATGCAAATGATAAAAGAACAAGAGAAGCATTTCGATGCCCTCCATTGGATGATTTCTGCCCTAAACAAAGATGATCTTGATGCAAATCCTATAGGAATTTTGATTCAAGATAATGAAGATTGGGAAGATATTAAAAAGGATCCTATCTTTGGAGAAGAAGGATGGGTTGAAGTTCCTAGAAATATTTAATCTCCTTATGGTTTGAATTGCTTGATTTTGAATTTGATTTGATTTGATTAGAATTGATTTGGTTTGAATGGATTGTATAACATTATATGAAACATAGTATATTGGTTTAAACTTTCATATTTGTCATGCCTTTATTATTAACTCATGTTATGATAGATTGTACGAGACTTGATGTATGGTAATTCCAAACCAGTATAAAATCCTGGTATGTTCTTTCCTTTACTGCTTTTATTTACTATTTACATCTATGTCTGATTCTGTGATTATATCTATGCCTGTGAATTGTATTTGTTGGTGATTAAATCACATAAGTTTCAAAAAGATTTAGAAAATCCACAAAACACTATTCACCCCCTCTAGTGTTATTCCAGCCTTAAGATCCGTAATCCGCATTTCTTACATGAAAGTGCAATCTTTTGATCCGACCGCGAAGTTCTATAATTTCCCTTTATATGTATTTCTTCAGTAATAGTTGTAATATATTTGCTGTTGTCACACTCTTTTGGCGTCAGTATGAAATAACAAAAATGCCTCTGTATATATATTATTAAAATTTAACATCACTTAAAAATGGGATCTCACAATTAAGCTTTATTTACAAATTCAAAATTTCCTCTACAAATATTTATCAGGTCTTAATATCACTTAGAATTTAACAAATAAACTATTTATAAATTTGGGTTTTATTAATTAACAATATAAATAAAAATTTAAACTAATAAAAAATTAGATATTGCAACTTAGGAATAAAAATTCAAATTAACTACGTTTGATTCAACACAAAAGTAGAACAAAATATTAGTGAAAATCATTTTCTTTTAAATGTATTAAAAAAATACAATTTGTACAAAAACAATTCAGATGCCTTTATCGCACGCGAAGCGCGTGCCGTAATGCTTGTTACAATATAAGTCACTTCTAGTCATATTGTCTGGCTGAACAAAACACGGAAGGCAAAATTTGAAATTTCATCTGCTGGCGATTTTTCAAAATTCGCCGATTTTTCAAAATCTGCCTTCATTTAAAAACAACTAAAAAGACCGAACTGGATTGTATTGTCTGTATATTAAACTTGATTGTATTATTTGTGTATTGAACTTGATTGTATTCTCCATGTAATGATCTTTACTATGAACTCTACTTGATTGTATTCTCCATGTAATGATCTTTACTATGAACTCTACTTGCTTGACGAAGATATGTTTATATTTTAGGAATATGTAACAACAGAGGTTCTGCTATGTACAAGTTTAAAAAAGAAGCGAATTATGGAAGTTCGCCAATTGAAGATTTTTGAAATTTTGCTAATAGGCGAATTTTTAAAATTCGTCTATAAACTTATTGCTGCACAAAATACAGCGACCTTGCCACAACTATCAAGTTTACAACCGGATCACTTATATATAAACACATATATCAGTGTGCAACATCAACAAGCAATTCAATTCAATATAACCAAATGATTCAATTTAACGTCATCAAATAATTCCATTCAACATTATCAAGCAATTCCATTCGTAATTCAACAAGACAATACCCTAAATTTATATTAACGAACATATTTTTTAAGCAATGGAACAACAAGTTAACTTCTTAACCGACGAACTTCTAGCGACATTCTTTTTCGGATGGTGAGGATGTTGTTTCGATAAATCACGCATCGCTTCTTGCTCGAACTCAGAAGGGTGTTCAAGTGTAGATGGTGGTTGTAATGGTCGTGACTATATTCTTCATGTGATGACGTATCTTCGCCACCTCTATGACGACGTCTATATGTAAGCACAACTAGAGAAGCTACTACAGGTGGAGATGGAGGTCTTGGTCTTATTATTTAATTCTTTCCTAAGACTGCTCTCGGGATACTCTTGATGTTCAAGCACATCTCTTTAGACTCATCATCGACTTGACATTCCTGAAGCTTATCTACCGTTTCCATCGTCTTGTAAATACCATCAGTTTGTAAATTTCAATGTAGTTTAGCAACACACAATGCTATTGGATTTAATCCATATTATTAGTATACATCAAACTTACAACATTTCTCTCAAGCAGTGCTCGAGGGTTGTACGATTGTTAGCAATTGCCTCTGCGCCTCAAGAACATATCGGTGCGTAATGTTCCAATACCACCTATTGTATTCTTCAAGGGAAATGATGGGCTCGCTCTCGACTTGAGTAAATACACGTCGTTGATTCCATAGATAAATGGCAAGGATGTAGTTATATGCTCTTTATTCCCCGCTATAACTTGGTGTATTTTTGGATATATGCTCCACCATACCAAACTACCACAAAACCTAATCAGGCAAGAGATATGCGGTCTCGCTCAAACGGATGATGGGAACCCTAGCAGTACATAAGTATCTACCAACCATGCAAATAGCTGGAAGTTGTGCAAGCACATTATGTGTGTATGGTGCCCATGTCACCAAGTCATACTCCATCACATTTAACTGATTGTTATAGAGCCTAACACTCCATCTTGGAGTCTGTGAAACTTTTTCGGGTCCAATCCACCTGTCATTAAAAATATTCAAAAAAATATAAAGTACATATGTAAATTATAGTGATTAATTTATTTTAGTGGCTAAATCGTTATGCCGAGAGCCAAGCGGCAACAAATGATCAATAGCAATGTTATTCACTTTTATTTTACCAATAGGAAGATAAGTCCATGACCAAAGCTGCATTTATATGAAACTATTATAATAGAAATTGAGAAATACCATATGGAAGAATGAACTATGGAAATTGGTTGCAAATTTGTAATAACATCAAACAACCATCAATAGTTTTTAGCCATTAAAAGAGAGTCTGGAAAGCTTCATATAAGTGTAACATTACACTACACTGCCCTAAGAAAATTTTCCACACTCCCTTAAATGTATGGAAGCCATTTGAGATTCACTCGGCTCTTAGAATGATTACACATCAAGCGTGAAGTAATAATATGCAAAATAATTTCTCTTGCACGCTACTGAATCTGAGCATTTGTAGCATCAAATGTTATATCATGCGATAATGCTTCTTGAAACCATCTAACCTCCACCAGCTTGTTGCCCCTCGTTTTCTCAGAGGGAGGAACAATACCCAGTAAATCCTCATATAACCTCATATAATCATATTTCCCATCAATGGATTACCTTCAATAGGCAAAACTACCAGCACAATCACATCTCTTAATGTAATGGTCATCTATCCTATAGTGAAATGAAAAGTAGAAGTTTCCGGTCTCTATCTATCTACTAAAGCAGTAATGCGATGGTGGTCTAGCTAAGTGTAACCTAACTTTATCATATGCAAAATCTAGCTCTCTCAATCTTTTCCAAGACTCTAGGTGTAATATCCTAGAATTTCATATGAAAACTTAATTAATAATAATAAATAATATATAAATTTTGAATATAATTGTTGGGTAATTTGGTAAATTTTAATATAAGGACAAAATAGTAATTTTTACGAATGGTTGAATTAGCTAATGAGAGTTATATCGTTGCATAGCTCTTATTTTTTAGGTCACGATAGAGTATCCACTTGTCTGAGTTAATGTAACGACCCGCCATTTCATACCATTCAAATCGACAATAATCCACACATGTTAGACTTGAATGATGCAAAATAAAAGATTGTAAATAAATTTGGAGCAAATGAAATCAAATACACAGAATCACAGAAACAGAACAATCAGAATAACTCGCAGCGGAATATAAAAATAACATAGTAGTTCATGAAGCTACTATAACAGAGTCTCAACCCAAATATATAATAACAGTCTGAAACAACATAATAGAAATCTCAAATATATAGAAGTTCACTAATACATGAGATAAACTAGAACAGCTGAAACAGAAATAGATATATAAATAGATAGGCAGAATCTCCAGCAAAGACCAGCTCCAGAGAGAGAATCCAAAGCTGTGAATACTCAGGCTGACCCGAGCATAAAGCAGAACACAAAACACTCGAGTCAGGACAATATATACTTATATAATGTAAACCAACTCAAGTGAACTGTAATAAGGTACAAGCAACTTAAAGGATGCCTGAGACCGCCCATCCTCTAAGGATCCGTCAAACTATTTACTATATAGTAATATTTCGCTATTATAATAATGTCTACAGTAAAATAAACTTACTTTTAAATAGCGCTCCGGGATACCCATATCACCCTTCACACATAATAGTCCCAGTAGTCCATCTAGCATCAGCGTATCTCCAGATCGGGAGACTACCCTAAATACTCCATGGGCTACAGGAGAAAAACAAACTCGTAGTAAAGGCTCGATATGTTAGGTGACACGGCACACATGGCAATGCCAGGGTAGATATACCAATTATGCACACGGGCTGTTGGTAATGTAGTAGCCGCATACGCCCACCTCGGAACACACTCCCATATCAAAATCGGAGGATGGCCATCTAATCAATCACAAGTAAAAGTACATCATCGAAGGAATGTGTCGTACCAGAGGAGCTACCCCTTTTGGCCCGAGATCGCTCCTGTTTTAGCCACCTTAAGCCAACTCACGGGAGTCGGGTCCACGTAATATACCTCAAGAACGTCGCCACCATCCTACTTCATTCTGGAAACTCTACCGCGTACACAGTTGTTAAAGTGGTTTTCGATATCGCCAGAGAGTATGTCCATATCCGATCCCGGTCTCTTTAACAACCAATCGTTATTATAACCCGTAGTCATAATTTAAAAAAATAATCATAATTTATACTTTAACATAAAGTATCATTTCAAATTCAAATCTTTATCAAAATAAAGATCTAATCATTTCCAAAATATTTCAATATATCAAAATATCATATCTTTCAAAATTCATTTCAAATAATTATTTGAATTCAAATCCAAATATACACATTTAAATACCTGTTTAATTCAAAGATATCATTCATTTATTATCATTTCAAATCACCTTTTAAATAGTTTATATTTAAATCAAAACAATTCATTTAAACCATCTAAAAGTGAAGTCATTATATTTACAATCAAATCCTAAAATTTTAGACAAATTCTGAGCTCATTTATTAAATCAAAACCTCAAACATTCATTTCAGCCTACCAAAATACTTATCAAGTGCTACTGTAGCCCTTTATTTAGTTTCAGATTTTAATTATCTTTTTGCTATCGCAGCCTTACCATGTGCTATAATACCACTTAGTTATAATTTATACATTGTTCATTTGTATCAACCACAACACTTACAAAGCGTTGTAATATCATTTACGTTAGAAATAATAGCATTTTAAAATACTGTTAATTACATTTCCAATATTCAATATAATTTCGTAAACAATCAATCTTTTTTTTCATTTTAAACTAATAAATCATATAATTTCACTTTTAAAATAATCATCTAAATATCCTTATATTCATGATTTTATAAGGTTAAATTTCCATTCAAAAATCAATATTTAATAATAATTCACATAATAAATTCACACATTCAATTTCAATTCTTTGTAATTAAATTTTAACTTAACATTTAAGTTTACGTTTTCAAATATAACTCAATTCATTTTATTTACTTAACTTAAAATTTTCACTTTTAAACAAAATTCACAAATTTCTAATTTAAGTTACATTTCAAATTCAACTCAATATTCATTCATTTAACATTTTAACTTTATTCAAAAATCATGAATATATTATAAAATCATTTTAAATTCATTTTAATTCAAAATATCATAAATTTATCATATTTCCATATTTAATTTAAATTTCATTTATCACCAAATTATAATTTCCAAAATAACTTACATTTCAAATTTGCTAACTTTACCATTAATTTATTTCACTTATAAATTCTTAGAAAATCAATAATACTCTACAAAATCATTTTTAATTAGATTTTAAATCAAAATATTATAATATTTACATTTCAAACATATTTTACAATTTTTAGAAAAATATATTTTAATCACGGGTCTGTATATAATTTTCTAGCCTAAGTAAAGTGATAAAGGTAATATATCATTTCAACCTATAATTTACAAAGAAAACCCGGGTTTTATCATTTCAAACCCGCAGTCCCAAGTAAATGAAAATAATTGAAAATCATTCAGGTCTATCATTTCAGCCCATAACGATTCTCCCCTATTCTAAAGTCTGTTTGGGTTTGTATCATTTCAACCCATAGTGATTCTAATCTAAAGGGAACTTGCAGTGTGATAAACTGATATAAATAACAGAATAGCATAATATAACAGTAACAGATGATATAACAGATGTTTAAGCATGGTTGAACATCATATGATCATAACATAGCAAATATAATATGGTGATGCATTTTACCGATTCAAATGTGATTGATATACTAGTTATATAAGTATAAACTGTCTGGTGAGAATAACTCACTGGTATAAGCTGGAGATGACCACTGAAACACACAAACTGAGATCTACAAAAGCACTATATCACGACAATGATTCGAGTGTGAGAGAGCCAAAGATTAATTTTCTTGAATACAATTCAAACAAACAATATAACCAACATAAGTTTCAACCCAAATTCAATTAAACAAAGCTAGAAATGAATGCACAAAACATCACCAAAAGTGTTTGCACTTGCTTTCAACCACTAATTCTTAATCATAGGTCAGGTTTGCATGGGCAAAGTGTGTGTTAGGGTCTAGTTTGGGTTCATTTGATCGGCCAAACATGTATGGTGATGGGGCAAAAGTGATGCAAAGAGATATATGCATGGACTACAACTACAAGGTAATATAACATGAATTCAATGCAACTAAGGTCACGGCCTAAGGAAGGACAGGCATGGCCAGGTCAGTAGTGGGGTTGGGGATGACATGGCAGTGGGTTTCAGGTCGTCTATGGGTGATGGAGGTGGAGTAGGTGGCGCCAAGGGAAGGTTGAAGGTGATGGAAGATCATAGTGATTGGCTATGGCAATTCAAGTGGAGTTTGTGCAAATAAGTGATGGGTCTGGTCACATGGATGCACGACCAGGCTTTGGGGCTGGACTAGACTGCAGGAGGTTGTGGTTGATTCAGGTGGTGGTGGAGGCAGCCATGGTGATGGAGGAGCAAGGGTTGAGCAAAATAGGTGAAGGCAAGTGCACAAAATCATAAGAAACAAGAAGAAAAAGAGAAAAAGAATTGAAAATTTACCAAAGCCTTTTGCTTCAGGAATGGAGGCCGAATATTTTGGAGATGAGAAACTTTTTGATGCGTGAGAAATGAGCAAAGATACGGCTGAAGCAATGAGAAAAAGTCGGCCTCCATTGAATGCATGTTGGTTGAAATTGAAAAGGCTAGAAGATACCAAAAGTCAAGGCATACAAAAGGTTTCAAGAACTATTCAAATTTCCAATATTTCTTTTGCAATTTTAATTACATGAAAAATACTGATAAATAAAGATAAAAACTCAGAAATAAAAATGAATGCATAACATAAATATATAAATTTTAATTAAATATAATTAAATTAAGAAAATAGAAACTAGGCTTTAAAATTTGAAAATAAATTCAATAAACTTTGAAAAAATTCAAACATCACTTTAAAAATATTTAAAAGACAAAAATATATATAACATAACATATATATACAAATTAAAATAAGATATGACAAATAAAATATTATTTATATAGATTAAAATAAACAATATTGTTAAATAAAAAGTTTACACCCAATATTGTAAAAAGCATAACTTTCACAATATAAATCCAATTTCAACGAAATGAAAAGCATTATTCTTAAAATTTAATCTATTTTCATAATAAAAGATAAAATTCAAAAATTTAAATATTTAAATTTAAAATTTAAAAGTCAAAGTTTGACCATGTTGACCAAAGATTCAATTTCTAGAAAATATTCAATTTATTCAAGTTTGGAAATATAATTCACGTAATAATCAAAATTTATATTTAAATAACAAAATTTATTCATTTTAATAAATAATTAAAGTTTAAAATCAGGAAATTCAATTTAACAGAAATAAAATATACAATAAAATTGTCACAAAATACAGGGTTGTTACAGTTAAACTTCGAATGAGTGAGATAACATAGTTTTATTATAGAAGGCTAGATTGTGCGCAGAAAGAGGTTGGGTTGAGTTGGACCAGGCCCACGGTTTGAATTCAAATTGAAAAACATTTTAGTTTTCCCTTCTAAAGCATGTTAAAAAGATAATAACAACTCTGTTTCTCATTTTTCCCATTTCTGAAATCAGAGAATATCATCTTCCTCCTACCTTCAATTTATCATCAAATTCACAAATCTTAACGAAAATAAATGAAACAAGTTATGTTGGAATTTTAGGAAGTCTTTCCATCATTTGGAATAAGAACCAAAGCAAATTCGTGGATTGAGATTCTAGAAATTCCAGACAGCATTGAAATCAAAGGATTTGAGGCAAATCGATGTGAGTGAATCCCATTTATTTGATGTATAATGCCATGCCATTATTTTAATTATAATTAGGGTCTAATTAGGGATTAAATATTGGACTATTATTGGTTTGAGAATAATTTATATAGAAACCGATGATAAGTTTAAGTTGTGAAAATTTGAAATAGAATGGAAGTGATAAAATGATTAACTCGTTTGATTTCTTAAATAACTTAGTTGAATTGTTCTAAGGCATATTAAGGACATATAAATCATTATATTAACCCATTTAATCAAGTCAAATAACCAAAAATCAAATTCAGAAAGAAGGGAGTATAAAATGAAAAAAATGGAAATGGTTCCCAATTTGGTCACCGGTCTATTAGTGATCGTGAACCTAGGTGGATCCATTCTACTAAACTATGGATCGGGTTTCGGGCCACCGTTCATTCGATGTCTTCCTTTAAGCTTTGGTTTTCTTCTCCCGGCGATGGGTAGCGACTTTGTGGCTACTTGTTTGACTTCTATAGCGACCATTGGAGTCTCTTTAACTTAAGAGGAACTAAAGATAATAGCGTGGCGTTGTGCAAATAATGAAATATATAGATATATACACTAAGTATGTGTGTTTTGGGGATTGAATTGAATAATATGAATTATATAATAAGAATATATACTAAGTGTATATGTGTGACATAAGTGAATTTGACAATTAAAGATATGGCTATGTATGTTACTTGTGTGAATGTGACTAAGAATGTAATGTAAATACTAAGTGTATATCTATGTTATAAACAAAGTTACTAATATTGAAATACATATACACTAGGAGTGTATATGTATTGTATACGGATATGTTCCAAAATAAATAATAACTTACTTCGACATGAATATTTGATTATAAAATGGATGTAGAGCTTGAGAATACCGTGTGCACTAGGTGGGTATACGTGCTATATTTGGTCAAGGTTGATCAGTGGATAATAACTTTGAAATTAGAAGTTTGGGATTGAATGAATACTTCATTTGAATATATTAATAATGAAATGGGATGTATTGAATTAAAGACATGAGCAAAATAAAGGATTGGATATAGTTTAGGTAGTTTAGTAAAATCGGTATGTAGTATAACGGGAAGATTTGAGTTGAGGTGCGCATTAGACACTAGTCATGTTATAATGCTGACATTGTAGTATACACATAGACTAAATGGATTTCACTTACTCAGATTTATTCTTACCCCCTCTCATTTCTTTTTATCTATAATATTCAGATTAATGAAGCTCGTCAAAGTGGCGGATCTGAAGATGGGAACATGTAAATATTGTCTATATTATATTATGTAAAAGTGAAGAAATATAATAATGAAGTATGGTGCTATTTTGATTATATATATAAGTAACTATCTGACTAACATCTGTTTATAAATGAAAGTGTGTTTATTTTAAATGGTATCAATATTTTATTCCTTCCATTGTGATCTCTGAAAGTATTAGATAGTTTATTTTCGATTATGTAATTTCTCTCTAAAATCAACATGTATTACATAGTACTCTTCATTTTCGGACTTCGTTGTATGATTTCAGGTTCGAATATGACGGGTTGTTACAATAGTGTGAAATAACTTTCTTCAACGAAGTAGAGTGATCGATAGTAATATCCGGATCTTTGCGTTATTCAAAAGAAAGAAAAAACAATGCATAATAAAATTAAATAAAGATTGAGGCAACATACTTAAATTTACTTTAATTACCATCATCAAATTTTCGTTAGAAGTACGATGTGCCCCTTGAAGGTATAATACACTACCATCTACTGGATCTGGCTCCAACTCAACATACTCTATGACAAATAATATTAAATGGTTAATTATTCCAAATCACTCAAACATAATTTTTAGTCCTCTCATAAAATCAACCAATGTATAAGTTAACCATTCATGACCAAGAAATAATAAACTTCGAAACCCTAATTTTTGAAAAGCAACAATTTTGAGATTAAAATTATACCTAGAGCCTTTTCAATATCGGATATGCTAGCCATGGTCTAAATAGACGTTGAATTGACAAAAAAAGTGGAGAATTTGATAATATTGGAGTTTAGGGAATGTTTTTTCTTTTTGGTTTCGAAATAGTTAGAGCGGGAATGAGAGGAGGTGGGGGTTGTTCTATCTATTTGTAGTAGGTATAGAACACTGGCGAACTTTCAAAAGTCGCCTTAAGACGCATTCTCAAAAGTCACCTTATGGCCCATTCCCAAAAGTAGGCTTGTGGCGCATTTTCAAAAATCGCCTTCTCTTATGCTTTTTTAGAAACACAACACTAATAACCATCACAACTTTTACACAAACATTCCACCAAATAACACTAGTCAACTAATACAAAATCAAGCAATTAATAAATTCAAACAACAAACGATGGATCATGTTAAATAATAATTCAACTGCCACCAGTTAACACATAAATTGAAAACAAATCAAGAAGTGCAAATACAATACGACAAACAACACAAAATAACCTTTACATGAAAATATGATCTTCAAAAGTTTACTTTTTATCCGATAATATACTTGGCCCATACGATGCAAAGTTGGGACCAAATGCTTGTACATACCAACTATATTCTCGTAGTTTACGATTCAATTTTTTCAAATGACTAACTTCGACTTGCATCTCGAGGGCATATTCAACTCCCCTATGATACATTGGATGATCTATCCATTGAAAATAATTACAACAATCAACATGATTAGCCGAAATCTTATGTTATTTATATAACGCACATCTATAAAATCGACATCCTTCATTATTTGTATTCCTACAAACAATGGATATGAAGGTTTCTCAAAACATGGTAACTCCATTTTTTCATTGGCATAACATGATTTGCATGTTCACGATCAACCACCTCCTTATCAAAGCAACGGGTCTTTGTTTCAACACATCTTCGCATCCATAAGTCTCTATCCTCGATGTTCCATAATCCAAGTCCTAAGGCATTTTATCGAATTATGTCTCCGAAACAAAATCAACTTCAACACCCATTTGTCTCTCCACCACACTATCACTTTGACATTCAAATTCTTCGTAAAATTTCATCAATGTTTCATCATCAATCTCATAATTATCCATATCTAACTACAAAATATATAAAAAAACAAAAACAAAAACAGTCTCTAATATTATACAGAGATTACGTTCACAATTAGGGTTAGCTCAATTACCTTGCAAGGATGAAGACCACTTCGAATTGATATTACTTTAGCTTAATTTTGATGAAATTAACTTGATTTTGCGTGGGATGAAAGAGAGAAAATGTTTTTGAGTTTTCTAATTCGTTTTTGTTGTAATTTGGTAAAGTGTACAGTGAGAAAGGAGGAAAAATGCTGACTGTTTTAAAGTAGAAAATTTACAAAGACGCATTTTCAAATTCGCCAACAAACGATAGTTGAAATTACGCCCACTGGTTACAAAGAAAAACTAAACAAAAGTGAATTTTGAAAAATCACCAACAGATGAAATTTCAAAATGTGCATTTTCCGCTTTGTCAGGCTAGGTGCTGATGTGGTTAAATGTGACGTATACTTGTAATATTCTTTGAGACTAGCCTAAATATGAATTTTATCTAAATGGCCTAATTTGACAAAATTTCCATATTTTTTTGTTGTGCGTCCATCAACTATTATGCGAATGCTATGGTGATTGTCAACCACTCTCCACTAATCACAGAGCAAGTAAAAACACACTCTTCCTGAACTAGTATACAACCATGAGATAATGACCATTTAGTTATACATGGTGCATACAAAGAAGTAGTTGGAAAGCGGATAGCGGAATACGTCGGACTTATCAGGATTTCGCCCAACATATCAACATCGGCAGTTCAATGGAAAACATTTACATTTTCAAAATTCCAGCAATTATAGAGAGCTTAACTTTTATGTTTGACATAAGCTTGATATAACTCCAGATATATAATTATGTCGACAGCTGCAGCTGAAACCATATAAAAAATACAATTCATTTTTTCTCTCCTTTGCAACCAAATAAGAAGAAAATGGCTTCATCATATTTTGCTTATCGAATACAAAGCCAATTCTAGAATGGTCCGAAGTGGAAAAAGCAAGATTCATGGATGCATAATTTTTACTGCATGCATTTTTTCGACTTGAAAATAAGACAGATTTCATGTCCGATGTTCGAACATACCTGCTTAATAATTATGTCCCAGAGTACAATGTTCTAGTTCTGATTTGCAAATGGGATACACTACAACAAAATGTCATCAACAGCGGCCCAAAACCATTATAAATGATTGACAAGTTATTAAAAACAATGGCTTATTTATAGTACAAAAACTGTTATTAAAAATCTTCTTTTAAGCGCCTTTTTTCTGCTATTTAAGTTTTTTTTATAGCGGTTAAATAAACGTTGTATATCGACATGTTATAATAGATACTGTAACACAAAAGAAGCGCTATAGTTTTTTTTATACTTGATAACGCTTTTCTTTTAAGCTTTCTATAAAAAATTAAGTGTTATGGTTTATTTTTTTTGCATTTTTAAAATCTGCTACTTCTCTATAACTCACTATAGTCAATAGAAATCAAAACGCTGCATTAACAATATTTCTAAAATATAAATACATCTAGATAATGAGAAATCACAGAAAATATTAAATATAATGCTAACACATTGTATTAAACATAACTAAGTATTCATACATATAAGATCCCACAGTTTTAACTGCACAATATTTTTTTGTATATATATACCAAAAACAAGTAGCTAGTTGTTTGCATTAAAGATAAGAAATATCCAAAATATTCCATTCTCTTACCAACAATTGAAATGAATATCTCCATTAGGAATGAATATGAAAAAATTGAAAAATGAAGTATCTACCTTATAATTTTTTTTTTGCTTAATATTTCTTATCAAAAATATTCTAAGTGTCTAAATTTTTGAAAATTTTGACAAAATCTCATTTACTCGGCTAGCATCGGGAAAAATCCTAAACACAAAAAATAGATATATGCGATCGAAACATGATCGAATCACAATATATCAATTACAAACATCTGGACTGGTAATCTATGCAAATATTTACTTATATATACCTTATAAAGTGTGTATGTCACATAGTGTACAAGCTAGTTAAGTAGAAAACGTACCTTTTAGCAATATTAGCGAGTTCGCTAATATTTCCCAAAAAACATGAGCATGAAATGAACCAGAAGCAAGTCAAGAGCCATCAAATACCTACATTTAACTTAAACAAGCATATATATATATATATATATATATATACATATATATATACACATATATACATATACATATATATATATATGAATTTATACAACTAAGCACGTAGAAATAAAACTATGACTTTTAAACTAACTCTAATTTTGTAGGTAAAGAAAAAAAATCCTAAATAAGAGCTAGTTTCCAAATAAAATCAATAAATCAGAATGGTTATATGCATTATTATCTACCCGAACAAGAATTAAGGTATTATTATTTCTATTATTAACTTAGTTTGTTTATTATTGTAATTATCATCGTCGACGTTGTTAGTATTATTTTTATTATAAACTTAATTAATTTTTATAAACGTAGTTAATTATTATTATTATCATAAAATTAATTAATTTTCATAAAATTAATTAACTTTTATAACCTAAGTTAATTATTATTATATAAACTTAGTTATTTAAAAAAAATTCGTCGATCTTCGTTTACAAACTTGGTTATTTTTATAAAATTCACCGATCTTCGTCTATAAACTTAGTTATCATTTTATAAAATTTAGAAAATTATAAAATGAATTCGATACAAGGATATGGAACATTTTATAATTTATTATTGTTGTTGTTATCATTATAAACTTTGTTAATTTTCTTAAGCTTAGTTAATTTATTATTACTATAAACTTTGTTAATTTTATAAACTTAGTTAATTTTATAATTTTTTTAATTATTATTAAACTTACTTAATGAATTTTGTTTTTATAAAATTTGTTAATTTATTATTATTATTATTATGCAAATTTAGTTAAATTTTATAAACTTAGTTAAATTGGTTAATACTTTATCATTTACCATTATTATTGTTATTGTCGTTATTATTCTAAACTTAGTTATTTTTTATGAAACTTAGTTAATTTTATAATTTACTAGTCTTGGTATTATATTATTATTATTATTATTATTATAAACTTAGTTAATTGTTATGAAACTTAGTTAATATTTATAAACTTAGTTTGTTAGTTGTTAATATTGCAATTATGATTTCTGTTGTTATTGCTATCAGTGGTATTATTATTTTGAACTTAGTTAATTTTCATAAAACTTAGTTACGTTGGTTAATATTTTATAATTTATTATTGTTGTTGTTGTTATAAATTAAATTAATTTTTGTAAAACATATAGTTTTATTATTATTATTATATGAACTTGGTAAATCTTGTTCACTGTTTATCATTCGATCCAAACAAATACTAGTAAAATAAATAAATTTTGATATGTAATGAACACCTAGACTAGTTAATTTGTTATTATTATATTATATAAATTTAGTTAATTTTTGTGAAACCTAGTTTGGTTAATATTTTATAATCTATTATTATTAGTATTATTATTATAAATTTAGTTAATTTTTGTAAAACTTACAGTTAATTTTTTTTAATATTATTATTGTTATAAACATCGTTAATTTTGATTATTATT
The DNA here is from genome assembly GCA_030765085.1 of Allium cepa. NCBI lineage: Eukaryota > Viridiplantae > Streptophyta > Magnoliopsida > Asparagales > Amaryllidaceae > Allium > Allium cepa. The sequence goes on along the minus strand of CM060932.1, from coordinate 961,484,753 downwards.
ATTATTATTATATGAACTTGGTAATCTTGTCCACTATTGTATTGTTGTTGTTATAAACATAATCAATTTATTATTATTGTTATTATTATAAACATAGTTAATTTTGATTATTATTGCTGTTGTTATTACTACTACTCTAAACTTAGTTAACTTAGCTAACTTCGTTTATACTTTATAAACTTCTTGTTATTGTTGTTATTATTGTTATTATTATAAATTTAATTAATTTTTATAAATAATTATATAAACATGGTTATTTTTAATGAAACTTAGTTAACTTGGTTAATATTTAATAATTCATCACTTTATTATTATTATTACAAACTTAGTTAATTTTCATAAACTTACTTAACTAACTATTATAAACTTGGTTAATTTTTATAAAACTTAGTTAACGAAGTTAATTTTGATGAATTTAGTTAAATTTATTTTGATTATTATATATATATATATTTAGTTACTTTTTATTAAGGTTTCTTTCACAATTGTTGTTGTTGGTGGTGGTATTATTATTATAAATTTAGTTAAATTTCATACAGATCAGTTAACTTTTATTATACTTAGTTACCTTTCTTAATATTTTATAATTATTTATTATTATTTATTATTATTATTATAAGTACGACTATATAAATATAGTTAATTTTTATAAACTCAATCAATTTATTATTATTATATAAATTTAGTTAGTTTTTATAATACTTAGCTAGATTGCTTAATATTTAATATTTTATTACAGTTTATTTTTGGAAATTATACAGATGTAACTTACATTTTATAAGCTTTATGACGTCATTTATGAATTAATTTAAGTTATACACACTAAGTATTTGGACAAAAGAATAAATTAGGGGGGTTTCACCTTAGCAGCTCCATCGAAGAAGAAAGAAGCAACAAAAAGATTCTTCTACCCATTACCACCACCACTATGATGCCTCATCTCTATACCCACACTAGCCAAGAACACTACGGAGTAATGCCGTCAATTAGCGCGGAGAATAAGGCTGTTAAGGAGCAACCATCCGTGTAATTGCTTTGTGCGAGTACCGATGTGCCAGATTAAAAATATACCGAAGCAAACTCAAAGCTACTACACAGTGGCTATACGTAATCTTCGAAAACAAATATAGAAATAAGCATAGTACAAATCAGTCACAGAAGTTCATATCTCAAAGGCGGAAACAAATATGAATATTACACACAAAAGTGTACATCAGAGTAGTGGTCTAACAAGATCCACAATATCACAAAGGAATAGCTACAAATGCTACACAAAAGAATAAGTATACATCATGGAGTCTATATCTCAAATGTATACAACAAAATAAACTACTAATCTAAGTAGTTAGCCAAAAGTCAGAACAATAGAGGAGTCAAGCAGAAGCACCTGTAACATCTCGGTCTGACCCGTGTATTATTTAATAAGAAAATAATAAACGGATTAGTCTAACTATAAATATCAAATAAAATGATATAGAATAAGAGATATGACAAAAACGTATGATAACCATAAAGCCATACTGTGATAAACATGTAATTGAAAATCAACTAGAGATTAATCAATATCACAAGAATCTTCTCAAAGATAAAAAAAGAATGTCATACTCTTTATTTTTATTCACCAAACCATAAATATTGACAATTATATCAATGATAATCACAAAAGTTAATGACACACAAATTCACCAATGCACAAATATTGATAAAACTTATCAATGTAAATCACGAAAATTGGTGAAACCACAAATTCTAGAAATCATCAATGGAAATCTGGAAATCACATAAAGGGGGAGGCCTATCACAAAACGGGAGTATGAAAACTCACCAACACGTGTATCACAAAACGGAACGCTATTCCATGGTTGCTAACCATTAATTTTGAGCCGAAGCTCCACAAAACGGTCCGAAGACCATGGGTCACTACCCCACCAATTTGAGCCGAAGCTCCACAGAAACGGGGTTAGTCTCCCTTGCAGACAAAGCGACATCGCACATTGCTAGTCTAAATCACAAAAATGATCATTATCGATCATCAAGAAGTGTCAATTACACTAAGCTAGTAAATATATGAGCTTAGCTTCATGTCTCATAACCACTAGCTTAACTTAAATATTTGCGAACAAATTGTAGATCTCCACTCGAAAATTGTCACAAGAGGTTCAATCGAACAAGTCCAAGAATTACCCGATGAAGTAAACGCAAGCGTTTCATACCACTTGTTTTACTAAGCCGTTTAATTAGACTTCTCATACGAGTGAGGTAAAGGTTTGTATATACTAATAGATTGGAAAACGGTTTTAAAAACAAGTTTGATATTGAAAATATAGTTGAAATCATCTTGATGAGAAATTTTTGATATTTACTACTAGTATAGAAACCTTTGCGTTTTAAAGTGACAAAGCACAGAAATGATTGTAGAAACAATCAACCACCAAAATATCACGTTCAAAGACGTGAATTAAATCCAAAGAAATCGATTCTAAATCCATCAAAGTGGATATACCCAAAAATTCCAAAAATAGAAGTCATCAAGGTCGATAATAAATGATAACAACAAATCGAAAAAAACCACGAATCGATATAAATTGGAAATCAACACAAAATAGGCTAAATAGACAAATAGAAGCAGGTCAGTCGACTAACTGCAATTGGCCAGTCGACTGATCCAAAAACCTGGAAATTCCATTTCCTACAGTTAGTCGACTGACTACAGAGGGTCAGTCGATTGACTACAGAAAACAGAGACTCTCTATTTCTGCAGACAGTCCCGGAAGTGCCAATTTTCTATAGCCAGTCGACTGACTGCAAAGGGTCAGTCGACTGATTGGCACTGGGGCTATTTTTCAGCCTATTCAAATTAAGAGCAAACTCTTCCAAAATGCAATCGAATGAGCAACGACGCTAGGGGTTTACGCCAATCAGCAACCCGGCCCTATAGGCTCTTCAATGCATCACCAAAAACGTGTTTAAACATCAAAGTTAGGATTTTTGAAGATTTGACTTCAAAACACCAAAAATTGGAATATTCACCAATTCAATCCAAACCAAAAGCCAATGCACGTGAATAAGTGTTAGGAATTCATACCCAACATCAAAGATAGATATAGACATAGATGTGAGATAAAAATCTCACCTTTAAACCCAAAACAAATGAAGAAGAAGCTATAGAGCAATGGCAAGAACAATCACACTTCAATTCCAACCCAACAAGCTTAAATCTAAGCTTAAAAGAGAAACATTTCCTAAGTTAGGTTTAGGAATTTCTGAAATTGAAAGGAGAATAAGTTGGAGAAGAAGAAGAGTGGGCTTACCAAAGCTTCTTCTATGAATTTGGAGTTAAAGCTTCGATTTTGCAAAGATAATTAGGGCTTGGAGTTTTAATTTCCCATTCCCCTCTCCATTGTTGCTAAAGCTTGAGTATTAGGAAAATTATGAAGGAATGAAGAGAAGAGGGGGTGAAGCTTGGGCCTAATGGGCTGAAACCAAACCAAAGCCCTAAATGAAAAAGTAGCAAAATTCCTCTAACTCCAAACATATCGAAGTTTATACTCAAAAAGGTCGCAAACGTCATTTTGAACTCAATGGGGTGGTCTCGAGTCCTAATTCGACCGTTTGCAAAAAGTAGCTTTTCAAACAATAATCCGACTAACGATGAATTATTTCAAATAAAATATTTAAATATTCAATCGTAAAATATGCGGATTGTTACAGACTCCCCTCCTTAGAGAAATTGCGTCCTCGCAATATTTAAGAAATAAATGAACATAAAGTAACAACCATAAAAGCATATCAACTTAAAAGAACAAACTTGGAATAAGAAGTTCACCTCAAAGAGCACGAGAAAGTAAGTCCAGGTGTGTTCGCTCGATGAATTCTCTAGATTTCGAAGAGCAATCCTTAGGATTTGAGGACCATTGAACTTTCATAAGAGGAACATCTTTATTTCGAAGGTGTTTTACCTCCGAAGCAATAATACGAATAAGATGTTGCTCATAAGTCAAATTAGGAGAAACTTCAATTTTTTCCACAACACCGGGCTCAAGAATAGAATCGGAGTCTCGAAGGCATTTCCATAATTGAGAAACGTGTAACACGTCATGAATAGCAAAAAACTGAGCCGGTAATAAAAGACGATAAGCCATGAAACCAATACGTTCGGTGATGGGAAATGGACCAATATATCGAGGTGCTAACTTTTACGATCGACTGAAACGCTCAACACCCTTCATAGGTGAAACACGAACAAACACAAAATCTCCCACAGAAAATTCTAATTTCCTTCTTCGGTTATCGTCATAGGAATTTTGCCTACTTTGAGCTTCTTTCATCCTATGGCGAATAAGGTCAATCTTTTCTATGTAATCACAAATAAAATCTGGACCTAAAAACAGCTTCTCACCGGCCTCAAGCCAACAAGAAGGAGATCGTCATGGCCTTCCATAGAGTGCCTCAGAAGGTGCCGTACCAATACTAGATTGGAAGCTATTATTATAGGAAAACTGAACAAGAGATATATGATCTTCCCAACTTCCACCAAAATCAAGTACATATGCACGAAGAAGATCTTCAAGAGTTTGATTCACACGCATGGTTTGTCCATCGGACTGGGGGTGATAAGCGGCGCTAAAATTAAGCTTAATTCCCAAAGCTTTTTGAAGACTCTTCTAAAATCCACTAGTAAACAATGGACCACGATCACTAACAATAGAAGTAGAAACTCCGTGCAATTTAATAATTTCTTTAATAAAGAGCTTGGCCAAAAGAGGAATGGTCCGATTGGACCGAACAGGAATAAAATGGACGGATTTAGTAAGTCATCAACTATCACCCATAGGCTATCATGACCCGAACGAGAACGGGGAAGGCCGTCAATAAAGTCTATGGAAATTTGATCCCACTTCCAAATTGGAATTTCTAAAGGTTGTAATAACCCACCGGGCCTTTGATGCTCGACCTTAACAAGTTGGCAAGTGATGCAACGCTTAACAAAGTTAGCAATATCCGATTTCATTCCAGCCCAATAATAAAGTCGCTTCATATCCGCATACATTTTACTATTACCGGGATGAATGGTAAATTTAGAACGATGAGAATCTTCTAAAATATCTTTACGAAGATCACTAATATTTGGCACGATAAGTCTACCAAATTTTCGGATACCGCCACGAGAATCAATATCAAAGTCTTTCAAACTTTCAATACCAATTTTATCCCTACAACTTTGGCTAAGAAGAGCCAATTCAGGGTCTAGCTTTTGAGCTTCAAGAATGCGGCCTAAGAGAGAAGGATGAGCCTCAAGGCTACATAAAGCCAAAGATGAACATAAATCAGATTCACGATCTCGAATCTCACAAGTGGATAAAATTCCGAGATCACTCCATTCGGATATCATCATGGAAACAACCGCCTGTAGCTTTCGGCTAAGGGCATCGGCAACACGATTTCCATGAGTATAAAGAATGTCAAGATCATAAGATGCAAGGAACTCGAGCCAACGTTATTGACGCAAATTAAGTTCTTTTCGAGAAAATAAATACTCCAAAGATTTATGATCGTGTAGAGAACAAATTTCTCTCCCAAAACATAATGACGCCAAATTTTAAGAGCGAAAACAATAGACGCGAGCTCTAAATCATGATTGGCATATCTAATCTCGGCTGGCTTCAATTTCCTAGAAGCATAAGCAATAACACGTTCTCTTTGAATGAGAACGGCTCCCAAACCAACACGACTAGCATCGGTATAAACAATAAAATCTTGATTCCCCTCGGGAATGACAAGAATAGGAGCATCGAAAAGGAGTTCTTTTAATTTTTGGAAAGAAGTTTCACATTTGTCTGACCAAATGTATTTAACTCCCTTCTTTGTCAAACTAGTAAGAGGCACAGAAATTTTGGAAAAGTCTTTTATGAAACGGCGGTAATAACCTACCAATCCAAGAAAACTACGGATATCCGTCACACTCTCCGGTCTCTTTCAATTTTGAACCGCTTCAATCTTTGAAGGATCTACAAAAATTCCGGATTCGGAAATGATATGACCGAGAAACTTCACCCTAGATTGCCAAAAGTGGCATTTAAATTTTTTTGCTTTCAATTGATTGCTCCTAAGAGTTTCCAACACAATCTGAAGATGCTTTTCATGATCCTCCTCGGTTTTAGAATACACAAGAATATCATCAATAAAGATGAGAACAAATCAATCGAGGAAGTCTTTGAAAACTCTATTCATAAGGTCAACGAAATAAGCCAGGGCATTCGTTAAACCAAATGGCATAACAAGCCATTCATAATATCCATAACGAGTACGGAACGATGTCAAAGGAATGCTAACCTCTGCAATACGAAGCTGATGAAAACCGGATGCTAAGTCTAATTGTGAAAAGACTCTAGCACCACTAAGTTGATCAAATAAATCATCAATCCGGGGTAAGGGATATTTATCTTGATAGCAAGATCATTAAGCTTGTGCTAGTCAATGCAAAGCCTAAGTGTACCATTGGATTTCTTCACAAAAATAGCCGAAGCTCCCCAAGGAGAGGGACTGGAGCGAATAAATTGCTTTGTCTCCAATTCAGATAATTGTTTGCGCATCTCCTTATTTTCTTTATTGGACATACGATAAGGAGGACGAGTAATAGGTAAAGCTCCAGGAATTAGATTAATTCTGAATTCAATTGCTCGCTTAGGTGGTAATACTAAAACGGGCTCAAATATGTCGAAAAATTCATCAACAACATGAATAAGAGAAATGACATCTTCCTCATCATCATTATCGTCATCATGAGGATTTAAAGAATACAAAGATGCAACCAAGTTGGAATCTGAATCTTTAAGATCAATAGAAATCTGCTTAACAAATTGAGGATGTCGAAGATGAATAGTCCGCTCAGGACATAGGATTTGAGCTTCATAACGGTTAAGCCAATCCATTCCCAAAATCATTCCAAAGCCTAGGTAGCGCATGACATGCAAATCGTCTCGAAAATAAAAATCATACAAAATAATCTCGACATCTTTACAAAGCAAACTAACTGTTGCGGATCCACCAACCGGATTAACAATTCTTAAAGAAGTCATTAAAGAAACAACACTTAAAGAAAAAGTATCAACAAGATCCTTTGATATAAAAGAATGGGACACACCCGTATCAAAAAGAACTCGAATAGGATGATCATGAAACACAATAATGCCATCAAGGATAGAATGAGAAATACCTTGACCACGAGAAGTGTTACTAGGAGTTTGCACCACATTAAACTTTCCCTCCTTCCTGCCTTGATGTTTGGGACATGCGGATATATAATGGCCCGAACTTTTGCAATAGCGACAAGCAAGGGGCTTTGAACACTTATTAGCATAATGGTATTTAGAACCACAATTGTAGCATTGCCCACTACTAGAGGCAGAAGTCTTTGCCACCGGAGTTGCTAGCTTCCCTTTCTTATTGGAATAAGGACCTTTGAACTTAGTAGGCCTTTTCTTGTTGTTGAAGTTTGGTTTGGCACCCATAACTTCAACGTCACTCTCCTTATCTGCCTTTTCAAGACGAAGAGAGATATCAATGAGTTGATCAAAAGAAACTTCTAATTTTAGAAGTAATGGCTTCTTGAGATTTTTATTCAAGCCATAGACAAATCTTTGGTTCTTCTTCAATGGGGTGTTTATGTATTCGACCCTGTATTTAAAAAGTGACTCAAATGATGCGACATAGTCTGCCATAGAGGATTCACCTTGAATAAGGTCTATGAAACGACGAGCCAATGTCACCTTCTCAGCTTCTGGCACAAACTTCAATTCGAATCGTTCCCGGAATTTCTCCCAAGTAAGATCCGCTTCATTCATTTTAGAAATCAGAAGCTCATACCAGTCTAATGCTCTTTCTTGGAGCATACTAGAGGCCACCTGAACACGGTGAAGATCAATAAGATTCATGCGAGAAAAGATTCGACCGCGTGTTCTTAGCCAAGCTTGGACTTCAATAATAGTTTTAGAACCTCTGAATGGCTTCCCACCCAAGTTGATATAATCGCTGCACAAACGTGCAAATCCAGACTTAGGGTGAGTAGGCTCTGGATTGGGTCCGGCAGCTTGAGCATTCTTCACGAGATCTAAAAGCTCATGGGCAAACATAAATACTCCATCCTGGGGAGTAGCACTAGATTGACCGGCACTGGGACAGCCATGTCTAACCATTTCTCTTCTTTAAGAAAAGAAAGAAAGAAGAAGAAAAAGGTTATTCACAAAATGAATATCAAACAATAATGATTGATAAAACAAGGAATCACAAAAGAAATTAGGATAAGATGGTACGAAGACTCGAATTAAATCCTAAGGCATGACTCCTAGGATGGACTTAGGACAATGATCCTTGTTAAATTATTCTACATTGTTCCGAAGTTCGGCTCTGATACCAAGCTATGACGCCCCACCTCTATACCCACACTAGCCATGAACACTACGGAGTAATGCCGTCAACTAGCGTAGAGAATAAAGCTGTTGAGGAGCGACCATCCGTGTAATTGCTTTGTGCGAGTACCGATGTGCCAGATTAAAAATATAATTTTTCATCTCGAGAGGGAATCCGACATATCGACGCAAACTCAAAGCTACTACATAGTGGTTATATGTAATCTTTGGAAACAAATATAGAAATAAGCATAACACAAATCAGTCACAGAAGTTAATATCTCAAAGGCAGAAACAGATATGAATATTACACATAAAAGTTTACATCAGAGTAGTGGTCTAACAAGATCCACAATATCACAAAGAAATAGCTACAAATGCTACACAAAAGAATAAGTATACATCATGGAGTCTATATCTCAAATGTATACAACAAAATAAACTACTAATCTAAGTAGTTAGCCAAAAGTCAGAATAATAATCCCAGAGGAAGAGTCAAGCAGAAGCACCTGTAACATCTCGGTCTGATCCGAGTATTATTTAATAAGAAAATAATAAACGGATCAGTCTAACTATAAATATCAAATAAAATGATATAGAATAAGAGATATGGCAAAAACGTATGATAACCATAAAGCCATACTGTGATAAGTATGTAATTGAAAATCAACTAGAGATTAATCAATATCACAAGAATCTCCTCAAAGATCAAAAAGAATGTTATACTCTTTATTTTTATTCACCAAACCATAAATATTGACAATTATATCAACGCCAATCATAAAAGTTAATGACACACAAATTCACCAATGCATAAATATTGATAAAATTTATCAATGTAAATCACGAAAATTGGTGAAAACACAAATTCTAGAAATCATCAATGGAAATCCAGAAATCACGAGAAGGGGCAGGCCAATTACAAAATAGGAGTATGAAAACTCACCAACACGTGTATCACAAAACGAAACGCTATTCCATGGTTGCTAACCATTAATTTTGAGCCGAAGCTTCACAAAACGGTCCGAAGACCATGGGTCGCTACCCCATCAATTTGAGCCGAAGCTCCACAGAAACGGGGTTTAGCCTCCCTCGCAGACAAAGAGACATCGCACATTGCTAGTCTAAATCACAAAAATGATCATTATCGATTATCAAGAAGTGTCAATTACACTAAGCTAGTAAATATATGAGCTTAGCTTCATGTCCCATAATCACTAGCTTAACTTAAATATTTACGAACAAATTGTAGATCTTCACTCGAAAATTGTCACAAGAGATTCAATCGAACAAGTCCAAGAATTAACCGATGAAGTAAACGCAAGCGTTACATACCACTTGTTTTGCTAAGCCGTTTAATTAGATTTCTCATACGAGTGAGGTAAAGGTTTGTATATACTAATAGATTGGAAAACGGTATTAAAAACAAGTTTGATATTGAAAATATAGTCGAAATCATCTTGATGAGAAAGTTTTGATTTTTACTACTAGTATAGAAACCTTTGCGTTTTAAAGTGACAAAGCACAGAAATGATTGTAGAAACAATCAACCATGAAAATCTCACGTTCAAAGACGTGAATTAAATCCAAAGAAATCGATTCTAAATCCATCAAAGTGGATATACCCAAAAATTCCAAAAATAGAAGTCATCAAGGTCGATAATAAATGATAACAACAAATCGAAAAAAAACCACGAATCGATATAAATTGGAAATCAACACAAAATAGGCTAAATAGGCAAATAGAAGCAGGTCGGTCGACTGACTGCAATTGGCCAGTCGACTGATCCAGAAACCTGGAAATTCCATTTCCTACAGTCAGTCGACTGACTACTGAGAGTCAGTCGACTGACTGCAGAAAACAGAGACTCTCTGTTTCTGCAGACAGTTCCGGAAGTACCAATTTTCTACAGCCAATCGACTGACTGCAGAGGGTCAGTCGACTGACTGGCACTTGGGCTGTTTTTCAGCCTATTCAAATGAAGAGCAAACTCTTCCAAAATGCAATCGAATGAGCAACGACGCTAGGGGTTTACGCCAATCAGCAACCCGACCCTATAGGCTCTTCAATGCATCACCAAAAACATGTTTAAACATCAAAGTTAGGATTTTTGAAGATTTGACTTCAAAACACCAAAAATTGGAATATTCACCAATTCAATCCGAACCAAAAGCCAATGACATGAATAAGTGTTAGGAATTCATACCCAAAAATTAAAGATAGATATAGGCATAGATGTAAGATAAAAATCTCACCTTTAAACCCAAAACAAATGAAGAAGAAGCTATAGAGCAATGACAAGAACAATCACACTTCAATTCCAACCCAACAAGCTTGAATCTAAGCTTAAAAGAGAAACATTTCCTAAGTTAGGTTTAGGAATTTCTGAAATTGAAAGGAGAATGAGTTGGAGAAGAAGAAGAGAGGGCTTACCAAAGCTTCTTCTACGAATTTGGGTTAAAGCTTGGATTTTGCAAAGATAATTAGGGCTTGGAGTTTTAATTTCCCATTCTCCTCTCCATTGTTTTTAAAGCTTAAGTATTAGGAAAATTATGAAGGAATAAAAAGAAGAGGGGGTGAAGCCTAGGTCTAATGGGCTGAAACCAAACCAAAGCCCTAAGTGAAAAAGTAGCAAAATTCCTCTAACTCCAAACATATCGAAGTTTATACTCAAAAAGGTCGCAAACGTCATTTTGAACTCAATGGGGGTAGTCTCGAGTCCATATTCGACCGTTTGCAAAAAGTAGCTTTTCGGACAATAATCCGACTAATGATGAATTATTTTAAATAAAATATTTAAATATGCAATCGTAAAATATGTGGGTTGTTACAACCAACACCACCACCATTCCATATGCCACCAAAAGTACATTGCATATGGCTGTAGGTTGCTTTGCTAGCTTTGAGAGCTTTGGTAACATTACTCCTGCAAGTTTGATAAGCTAGCTGCAGGTGGAGAAGGAACTACTAGGATTCATTAGACCATATGCCTTTAAAAGCATATTTTTCATCAGATGTTGAAAAACAGTTAAATTTGGATGATTTAAATCTATTTCAAATATCAAAAGAGAGAAGTTATTAATTGGTTATCACAATCAATCAAATATGAAAAACAAATATAAAGATAATCAATTAATTTCAGAAGATATATTAATTGATTTGAGGAATCAATCAAAAAAGGATATATGTGGAAACAAATACCAATATACTAAGTTTGTATTGAAATCAAATCTAGAAAGATTTCATCCTTATCTCCAAGGCAGTCTTCATCCTTTCACCTATATATATGAAGACATTCGTTCATCTTTTCAATAAAAAGACGACAAGAGAGTTTTCCATAAAATATCTTCAATAAAATCCCTATTTCTGTATCTATTATAGGGTGAGAAATTTATATTAAGTGATTTTTATTCTTCTAATGTTCTACTCTCTCTTGAAGTGAAGAAAAATAAAGGTTGTTGAGTCCGAGGACGTAAGCAAAGCCGAACCTCGTTATATTGGTATGTTCTTTCCTTTTTGCCTTTTATATATAATCTGCACTCTTTGATTTTATTTTTATTATCTTTGTTGGAATGGAATTGTTGAGATTGTCCACAGACTAAATTATTAGATGTTCTACTTCCGTTGCCCAAAACTCTAATTTTTCACTATAGTTTGGTATCAAAGCTGGTTGTTCTGTTTGAAGACTATCTCAGTTACGTCTAATTCTATAAAGAATAGCAATGGTAGAAGCTCTACAAATTATGGAGTCGCTATATTTGAGTGAAAGAAAGATTTTGGCACATGGAAGATGAAGATAGAAGCAGTATTGAAGAAAGAGAGGACTTTTAAGGTTGTCTCGGATCTAGAGAAATTGAAGAAATTAGCACCTGAAGAGATTAAGAAATTGAAAGAGGATGCTCTTACTACAATCTAGCTAAGCCTTTCTGATGAAGTACTTAGAGAGTTTTCTCATATGAAAACTACTAAGAAATTATGGGATGCTCTTCAGAATATGTTCTAGACAAGTCTCTCACCAACTGCATCATTCTACAACAACTACTTTACTCTTTCAATATGAAGCTTGAAACTAGTATATTTGCTCACATGGTGCCCTAAACACACTTGTTATGAATTTTCAAGTAGCTGAAGTAAAAACTAAGGATGAAGCACAAGCTGTCATTCTTTTATGTTCTTTGCCTATGGAGTACAACACTTATGTTAACTTTATGATCTATGGACACTCTTCTATTTTTTTGGAGGATGTGAAGACAAATTTGCATAAAGAGATGTTGATGGGAAAGTTAGCAAATATGAGCATGGAGAATGATTCCAAAGCCCGTATCATGCAAAGGGGAAGAAGTAAGAGTAGACCCAAATATGGTGGAGATAGAGCCAAGTCAAGATCTCAGTCAATGGAAGTTCCAAAGGAGTTTGTTATTATTTTAAAAGGCCCGAACATCATATTGCAAGTTTCCCTAAGTCGAGGAATAAAAAAAAAGCCTTTACCCAAATGGCTTCAGCTTCTGCAGTGGAGACATCAGATTCAGAGAGTGATCCTGGCATTTTTAAAGCTTCTACCTCTTCTATGAAGAGTACTATGTAGATTATTGACTTTGGAGCATCCTATCATATAACACCTGATAGATACACTTTTTCCACTTATCATTGGTTTGATGGAGGAGAAGTTCTAATGGTAAATAATGCTACTTGTCGCATGATTGGTATTGGAATCGTGAAGATCATGATGTTTGATGGTGTTATGTACTTCATGTGATGTGAGGTATGGGCCTGATTTGAGGTGTAGTTTGATTTCCGCTGGAGCATTGTGAAATCTTGGCTTAAAGTGTGCATAGAAAAAGATTCATTGAAAATTACAAATGGCTCATTGATAGTGATGAAAGGGGCAAAAGATGGAAATCAATATTTGTTGAAAGGTACCACTGTTTTTGCGGAGTCTTCTTTGGTTTTTGAATTTATTTATTCTGATTCTACCAGATTGTGACATTTTCGTATGGGACACATTAGAGAGCGCGGTTTGGAAGTGTTGAGAAAGTGAGATTGGATTGATGGTATTCATCATTCAAAACTTTGTTTCTGTAAGGGATGTGTACTTGGAAAGCAAACAAAGGTTTCTTTTATTATTACAGAGCATACATCTAAAGATGTTTTGGAGTATGTACACACTGATATTTGGGGCCCTACACCATGCCTATCTTTTGGAGGAGCAAGGTATTTTGTTTTATTTGTTCATGATTTTTCTAGAAAGATATGGGTTTACTTTATGAAGTCCAAGTACGAAACTTTTGATTAGTTTCATAGTGGGAAATATCTTGTTGAGAAACGGTCAAGAAAAAAAATGAAGATTCTTCATTCGGATAATGGTGGTGAATTCATTTCTCAAAAATCCATCAAATTTTGTGAGTTCAAGGGAATCAAATGGCACTACTCCACACCAGGGGATCCTCAGTCAAATGGGTTGCTAAGAGGATGGATTAGACTTTTTTAGAAAGAACTCGTCGCTTACGTCTAACTGTTGGATTAAAGAAGAGATTTTGGGCAGAAGCATTATCTACGACAGTTTTCCTCATCAACCGTTGTTAATAAACTTGAAAATAAAATCTATTCTAAGCATGATCTATTCACTATTGATTAGTAATATAGACCATCAAATTTAGATTTTAAAATTCACTTCGTTATCATAATCATATGTAGATGAAGAGGTAATTTGTGTTTTTGTTTGTTTAAGCATAGCCTATTTGGTGTCAACAATATAGGCTATCAAATTCAAAGCTAAAACAACAATGTTAAACCACATCAAATATTGCCATTAAACACAAAAAGAGATCATAGATTAGCAAAATGTTGAATGTACATGATTAAGGGAGCTTATTACCCCAAAATTGAAGGGGTTTAGCTTCTCATAGTTGTTATCATTTCAACAAATGTAGAGTTCAACATGAAACAAAAAAAAGAGGAAAAATCAAGCTAATTAAAATAAAAGGAGAGTGAATTAAATTAAAAAGAGAATTAATTAAAACTAACTATTAATATGAAAGGAAAAAAGAATATAAATAAAAAGAGCATGAATTAACATTGCTTCAAAATAAATTACATTAAAGAAGTAAATGGCTGTGTAGCCATGAAATAGAAGAAGATAGTTTAGATTTATTTTTGAGCTTAAAAATAAACTAACTAAAGAGGAGGCTAATAACTCATTACATGAAACATAAGGGGTATTGTAACGGCCCAGAATTTCTGTTAATTAAAATTTGTATATTTAATTGAATTCAAACATTAACAAGTAAAATTTGTAAGTCGAATAATTTATTTTTCGAATAATTGGATTTAATCGGATAATTCAATCAATAATTTAATAGTTGAAATTACAGAAATAATTGAAAATTGGGTTAAATATGATTGAAAATGATTTGTAAAATTTTATTAAATCATATTGGAGTTAGAATAATGTTATAGAACTTTTAAAATTGAATTTAAAGTTAATTTGTGGAAATTGAATATTTTAATATTTAATTGACGAGTTAAAATAGCCATTTTTCAAACAGTCTCGGATTTCGACGAAACTACTTTCATCGGATCCGTAATGTGATATTATTGTATGGTTTCGTGTCAATCGGATTTACCGTCTGTCCGGGGCGAGCCAAAACGCATAGAAATTGGTTTAAATCGATTTAATTTAAATCTGATCGTTTATTTTCGTAACTCACACATATGATCGAATTAGCCTCCGAAACATGTTCCATCGTGTTCGAAACGCGAGGTAAACCTTAGAAACGCCAACCGGCACGCTTCGTTTGGAGTTCGAAAAATTTCGGGATGAATAGTGTCGCGTAATTTTCTATAAAAGGATCTCCACTCTCACATTTGCAACAAGAATAAAACCCTGACCTAATTTACAGTAGCCGCCGCCTCCCACTATATCGATGGCCGAAAATTCATAACTTTCATCTCCAATTATCTTGAAATCCATGAATCAATCCGAGAAACTTTCAACTACAATATTGTAGAACACATCACGAACTACAAAATCAACGGCTATGATCGTTTAACTCGAAGTGGATCGATGGGAATTTGAGCTCAAAGCCATCACGTTCGGCACGTTTTTCGAGACAAATTACACGACCGAGCGGCACGTTGCTTCGACCGATGGTAGTGCTCGTGTGGGCGCTTCAAACCATGGTGGCCGATCATCATCTCATCGAGCGTTGGTCGAGCGGCTATTAGGGTTTCAAAGCGTGCAATGGGTTCTTCGGTTCGGCCTGTAGAACGCAAACGTGAGAGAGGAGGGGGAAATGAAGGTTGCGGCCTTGATGCGTGCGTCCCAGATCCAACGGCCGAGATGTCTTAGCTTTAAAATTAAAAAGAAATTTGTGAATTAATTTCAATTTAAAATTCGTTCAAACTTTAATTTGCTGTAACTGGTTCATACGAGGTCGAAAAATTACGAAACCAGTTGCGTTGGATTCTTTTTGTCGAGCGCTACGCTGTGGAGATGGATTGGAGTCGTTTGTAGTTAGTGAAAATTTCGGGTAAAATTAAACGCGCATTTAATTTTATTCGAAATAAAACGCTACAACTAGTATCGGAAGCTTAAGGTGAGAACTTTTCACTCAATCGAATTGTTTCGATTTAAATTTTAAATAGTTAGATTTAAAATTTATGATTGTATAACTGGATGATAAATTATTATCTATTAATTATTAAAATAGACATTATGCGCCGTATATTAAGCGGATGTTATTTATTAAAAACATATACCGCGATAATTCCATCTTGATTAGAATTGGTATTATTTATGTACTTGGAGTTGATTTCCCGCATTATATAGCGGATGAGACCCTATTACGACGCATAATAACGGATAATATTTTATAAATCCCATATACCGCGATATTCCATATTGGAATGGAATTGGTATTGTGCTAACATCTTTGGATGCAGGGAAACAGGTTGGAGGAATCCAACTGGATTCCTCACTAGTATTTATTTGATTACAAATATTGTGATATTTATTGATTATCATATACTGATATATGATGTCTTTGTTGTCGTGATTGACTATTTGGTGTGTTGCATCATTGGGCCAATTTTGGAATCATAAAATGTTTTTAAAGTGATTTTTTTTGAAAGTATACGTTTTATTAAAATTTTGAATTGATTCATTTTAAATAAATTAACGTTATAAAATTTAATATTGTAAAGATTTATGATTTTTGAGAAATATAGTTAAAATGTGATTTTTGAAATATGGAGTTAATGGATTTTATAAAATAGTTTAAATTGAGATTTTTGGTTTTTTATAAACGGTTTATATAAAAGATTTATAAAATTGATATTTATAAATTAAAAATAATAGAATTATAAAACGAGTTTTTTTATAAGTGTTAAAATGAAATAAAAATGGATTTCATAAGTGAATGAAATTTATAGATTTTTAAATTGTGAAATTTTAAAATGAATAGATTTTGTAAAATAGAAAATTATAAATAATTAACTTTAAAATTTGATTTTTGGCATTTAAATGAGATTTAAATGGAATTGGTTAATAAGGGATTTATATAACTTGAAGTTTTTATAATATATAAATGTGAATTTATAAACATTGATTTATAAATTCAAGATTGATTGAATTTGATAAGTAAATTTTTATAGCTTATTAAAGAAGTATATTCACGATTTTGGGACAGTGGATAATTTTTGAATTAAATATGTAAAAGTGTTGAATTTGCTTAATGATTTATATTCACGATTTTGAACAGTGAATAATATATTAAAGGAATGTTTAGGGAGTAATCCTTTAAATAGATTAAAATGATTTGAAATTGTTTTTAAAATGCATTAAGTGTCGAAACCATAGATTTCAACATTCATTGTTGAAATAGACGTTTTCGAGAAATAATGAAATGGTGGACTATAACACTGTTGTTATAGTAAATGATTTCCGAAAGGAAATGTTTTGTATAGTATTGGGATTTATATATCTATCTTAATTTCGAATCCCTATACTAGTGATTTTGGGTCGTCGAAACGATGTTTTACGCAACATTCGTTTTGACTCAAATAAATGTGTTTAAGCACACGTTTTCCTTAAATAATGAAATATACACTAAATTTCAATTTAAGTATATTGAATATTTTCCAAGTGTTGAAAATAAATGGATTTGTGAATTACTTATTATTAAATAAGTATGGAAATGTTTTCCAATATGAAGTGAAGGTTTGAGATTTTATCTTTTGAAAGATAAATTGAAAATGAATATTAGAAATCGATTTGGAAATTGTATATTTGTAGATATTTTGGAATTGCAAATTCACTACAGAATTTATAAAAGAAAGGGAATTTTTTTTAAAAAAAACGTCGATTTATTTTTGAAGTGTGGAAATAAATTTAGGGATTTGGAACGTAAATATAAAGTAAATCGGTAAGGACTTATTTAATTGGTTTAAATGAACCATTTTGAAATGAAAGTATTTCCGCGTAAGGAAAATGATTGAAATTTGTTTTCAAAAGTTGAAAGGTGAAAAGTGATTTGAAATTTTGTTTTCAAATGGTTGAAGTGTGGAAATTATATATCTAGTAAAGATATTTTTGAAAATAAATAATTCGGAAAATTATTTGGAATCTGGTGATGTTGTACATACCTATTGATAGTTAAATAACCGACTATCCATATTTGCCTTTAAATGGGTATTTATTGTGATTTGCTTGAACTTGAATGCCACACTTATTTTCAAAATAAGCGCTCACTATTCGGGTTAGCCGGGAAAGGACCTTGGGGTCGCATAACCCATTCCGAGTATGTGACACGTCGTTATGAATTGCATTTGATGACCGGTGTTGAAGACCGGATATATGTGAAAACGGAAGGATTACCGTTGAATATTTCTGCATCGGCTGATCCCCGATATAGAAATTTATTACCCTTTTGTGATGGGAAGTCCGGTCGTGATTAGTGAATATCTGGATTGTAAGGACTTCTTTGTAAGTGCCTTCGGTTCCGTCCGATCCTGAAACGGACTTGTATGGATGTGTGTCTGACGTTACAATTTGAGATGTAAAGCTGTTTTCTATCAAATATATTTTCGTTGGTGGCGGAGAATTTATTCTCTTAGCTTAACACCCTTAGAGGTTATGTAGTTGATGGTTACTAGTGATACATTCCCAAATTGGTAATGTGGCATACGAAGTGCTATTGAGCATTTGATGATCAAAGCACAGCTTTTGTATAAAGCGTGGCTTTGTGGACGAGACTTCGTCGGACCTCACACCCCGGAAATGGTCAAAACAGGAAGGATGCAGCAAGGTTATTAGGGGGTTGCGCCCCTTTAGTGTATGTCATTCCTTCTGGATAGAGGTGGTATCATTGTATGGAGCCCAGATACTTACCCTATGTTGTTGCTACAAATTTATTACTTTGTGGTTGTTGGAATCGAGGATCCTCGGATATAGATCGGTTACGATCGGGGAATGACATATTCGTGTCAGTAGTTACCTAGTTTGAAAGGTAACCCGGCCTTGTGTTGGCAGAGATCCGGTTAGGTTCTCGGGTTGTCTTTCCAGAGGCGTACCCATGTGGCAATGGGAAGTTCCTTGGCCTGACCATTTGTTGGAAATCCAAAGAAACAAGACGATATTGTACGGTTTTAGTTGTAGAACCTATCATTCACTTATGGTGGTCACCACTGTTTGGATGGTAGCTATAGTAGGCATAACTATGGAATGCCTATGCTGGTTAAGATTTATATCTTTACTTTCGAAATGATTTTTCCTACACTATGCACTAGTAATAATATTAAATGTTTCTTTTTAATGCGTATCAAGCATCTTTGACTATCATAAGGAGAAATCTCCTCCTATTCTGCGTTTGCATTGTGTGTGTGCGGGAGGCCTTATGGTAGTTTCATTTTCTAAAAAGCATTGCGAATCAATTTTAAAATTATCCTGTTCTTTGTTTTAAAGATAAACTATTTTAAGTTCTCACACCAGTCACATGACTGATCTGGAGTTTATTTTTTTCTTCCTAAACTCCGGGTGCCCACCAATTTCCACACGGGCAGTCAAAAGTCGGGTTTATCAGGATATTCTGGAATTCAGGAGTTGCTGGAGGCAAGCTAGATGGCATGGCGTATTCATTAGTATATAGTATTTCTTTTCCGCTGTTGTTGTTGTTGTTGTTGTAACGACCCAGAATTTTTAATAATTTAAATTTGAATATTTAATTAATTTTAAATATTAATTTGTGAATTTATAAGTCAAATAAATTTTTATTTGAATTTTTGGATTTAATTGAATAATTAAATCGATAATTTAATATGTGAAATTATGGAAATAATTGAAAATTGAGTTAAATATGATTGAAAATAATTTGGAAAATTTTATTTAATCATACTGGAGTTATAGAAATATTTTTAGAACTTTTAAAATCGAATTAAAAGTAAATTTGTGAAAATTGAATATTTTAATATTTAATAATCGACTGTAAAATAGCCAATTTTTGAACAGTCTCAGAATTGAACGAAACCAGTTCCATTGGATCCGTAATAGTTAGTTATTACCGGATTTCAATTTTCGTGTCAATCGGAGCTATCGTTTGATCGTGGCAGCTCGAAACGCATCGAATTATTTTTAATTTAAATTTGGCGAGTCAAAATAGCCATTTTTCAAAAAGTCTCGGAATTCGACGAAACCAGTTTCATCGGATCCGTAATGTGATATTATTGTAAGGTTTCAAATTTCAAGTCGATTGGATTTACCGTTTGTCCGGTACGAATTAAAACGCCTAGAAATCGGTTTAAATCGGTTTAATTTAAATTGAACGTTTTCAGCCATAACTCGCACATACTTCCGAATTAGCTTCCGAAACCTGTTCCATTGTGTCCGGAACGCGGGGTAAACCCTAGGTACGCTGGTTACGGCGTCTAAATCGGAGTTCGGAATTTCCGGGATGAATAGTGTCGCTCGTTCCTTATAAATAGCCCTACCCCTTCACATAATTTGATAAAAACTATCACTAAACCCTAATTTTATGACCTAGCCGCCACCCCACTGTCAATGGACAGAAATGCTCCAACTTCATCCCTCTAGATCTTCCAATCCGTCAACAATTAGAGGAAGTTGTCAACATGAAAGTTGTAGAGGGCGATGAGAGCTAGAGATTCAACGGTGGAGATCGTGTTTGGAGTTGCGTGGAGGAAGCTACAGGCCCGCGACTTGCTGCCGTTCACCCTTGTTTTGCGTGCAAGAGGAAGGGCCGAGCCCTATGCTATTGGGGCCGTGTGTGTATGGTGGTATGGCCTTCGACGTGGTGGAGTTGTGATCGAGTTTAGGCGAGTATTGGTGTGGCAAAGCTAAACCCTAGTTTTGAGTGTGATGGGTTCATAGCCGTGCTTGTGTCTGTAGCTTGTAAACGTGAAGAAGAAGGTTAGGAGAAGGTTGCGTTCTAGGGTGGAGATCTGCAGGTGTGGGATCTGATGGCTAACATGAGATTAGGTTTAAAATTAATTAAGTTAGTTGTATTTAAGCTATTAAAATCGTGTACGAACTTCATAAAATCATAACTTTTTCATACGAGGTCGAAAAAATGCAAACTCAGTTGCGTTGGAATCGTATGGACGAGCACTACGCGATGGAGTTGGTTTGGAGTCGTTTGGAGTTAGTGAGAATTTCGGGTAAAATTAAACGCGCGTTTAATTTTATTCGAAATAAATCGCTAAAACGGAAATTAAAATCAAGGTGAGAACTTCTCACTCAATCGAGTAGATTTCGATTTTATTTTAAATAGTTAGATTTAAAATATTTGAATGCATGTTTGAATGATGACTGTAAATTATTGATTGTTAAAATAGACATTATGCGCCGTTAGTAAGCGGATGTTATTTAATATAAACATATACCGCGAATATTTCATAAACAGTGAAATTGGTATTATATATAATATCAATATATATATATTGGCATATGTATATATTGCAGTTGATTGATTTCCCGTATTTTTTAGCGGATGAGACCCTATTACGCCGTTATTAAGCGGATAATATTTATTAAAAACATATACCGCGATAATTTCGTACTGGAGCGAAATTGGTATTGTGCTAATGTTTTTGGATGCAGGAAAACAGGTTGGAGGGATCCAACTGGATTCCTCAACAGTATTTATTTAATTTCAGATATTTTGATATTTGATGGATTATCATATCGATATATGATATCGTTGTTAGTCGTGATTGACTATTTGGTGTGTAGCATCATTGGACCCAGATTTTGGGATTTTAAAATGATTTTAAAAGTGATTTTGAAAATATACTATATTTTTGGAATTGATCCATTATAAATAAATAAACGTTATAATTTTTAAAGTTATAAAAATTATGGTTTTTGTGAAATATAGTTAAAAAGCTGATTTTTAGAAATACGATTAAAAGTCGATTTTTGAGAAATATGAACTAATGATTTTATAAAATAATTTAGATTGGATTTTTGAATATATGATAAAAGTTTAAATATAGGATTTATAAAATTTGATTATTTTATAAATCGAAATGATGAAATTATAAAGGAAATCAAAAGATGTTTTAAAGAATAATATTAATTGATTTATATTAAGAGATTTATAAACGGATATTTATAAATCGAAATATTGACATTTTAAAACGAGTCTTTATAAGTGTTTGAATGAAGTGAAAATGAAATTCATTAATGAATGAAATTTATAGAATTATATAACGGTGAAGTTATAAATGGAATTTTATAAACAATAGGTTTATAAAATTTGTAAAGTTCAAAGGAACGATTTTTGCAAATAAATAAATTATAAGTGTTTGACTTATAATTTGGACTTTTGGTTTATAATTAAGATTATAAATCGAATAGGTAAATAAAGAAGATTTATAAAGGAAGTTGTTATGAAATAAATGGAAATGGAATTTATAAACGTTGTTTTATAAATTCGCAAACGACTTATTTTGATAAGTTAATTGTTATAACCTATTAATGGAGTTATATTCACATTTTTGAATAGTGAATAATCCTTTAAAATAAATTGAATAAAAGGGATGAAAGTTGTTGACGTAGTATATTCACGTTTTTGAATAGTGAATAATACGTTAAAGAAATTGTTTTGAATGTAATGTTTTAAATAGAATTAAAACAATCTAACGATGTTTTAAATGAGTTGAGATTCGAAAACCATAGATTTCAACGTTTATTGTTGAAATAGATGTTTTCGAGAAATAAAAGGAAATGGTGGACTATAACACTGTTGTTATAGTAAATGATTTCTGAAAGGAAATGTTTTGTATAGTATTGGGATTTATATATCTATTTAATTTCGAATCCCTATACTAATGATTTTGGGTTGTCGTAACGATGTTTTACGCAACATTCGTTTTGGCCCAAATAAAAATGTTTAAGTGAATGATTTCCTTAAAGAATGAAATATATACTTAATTCGATTTAAGTATATTGAATATTTTCTAAGTGTTGAAAATAAAAGAGATTTGTGAATTACTTATGAATAAATAAGTATGGAAATATTTTCCAATATGAAGTGAATATTTAGAATTTATCTTTTTGAAGATAAATTGGAAATGAATAATTGAAATCGTATATGCATGAATATTTTGGAATATAAATTCACTAAGGAATTTATATGTGAAAGTGAAACTTGTTGAAAATAAATATTGATTTATTTTTGAAGTGTTGAAATTATATATCTTATAAAGATATTTTGGAAAATAAATAATTTGGAAAATTATTTGGAATCTGGTGATGTATGCATATCAATTGATAGTTCAATAGCCGACTATCAATATTTCCCTTTGAATGGATATTTGATGTGAATTGATTGAATTTGAATGCACACTTATTTTTGAATAAGCGCTCACTATTCGGGTTAACCGGGAAAGGACCATGGGGTCGTATAACCCATTCCGAATATGTGATACGTCGTTATGAATTGCATTTGAAGATCGGTGTTGAAGACCGAGTATTTGCAAAAGCGATAGGATGACCTATCGATTGTCTCTGCACTGGGTAGCTCCTGGTATTGAGATCTCCTAAGTGATGGGAAATTCGATCGGGATTGTGAATACCCGTATTGCAAGGGCTTCGTAAGAAGTGCCTTCGGTTCTGTTCGATCCCGGAACAGACTTGTATGGATTGTATGTCTGACATTACAATTTGAGATATAAAGCCGATTTCTTTCAAATATATTTCTGTTGGTGGCGGAGAATTTATTCTTTGCTTAACACCCTTCTTTGAGACGTACGAGCTCAAAGGTTATATAGTTGAAGTTATCAGCGATATATTCCCAATTTGGTAATGTGACATGCTGAGTGATGCTGAAATGATCATTGTGTTGATTATTGTGATAGGATCATTTATTTGATCGTCTATCTTAGTGATCATTGTGTTGATCATTTGTTGACCCAAAGCATGGCTTTTGTATAAAGTATGTTTTTGTGGACGTGACTTCGTCGAGCCTCACACCCCGTGAATGGTCAAAACAGGAAAGAAGCAGCAAGGTTATGAGGGGTAGCACTCTTTAGGATATGTCCATTTCCTTCTGGAAAAGGGTGGTATCATGGTATGGAGCCCAGATACTTACTCATGTTGAAAACACTTTATGATTGTGTGAATTGATTACGAGCGCTCGGTGAAAAGGTCCCAAAGGACCGGGGGATGGCATATTCGGTCAGTTGTTACTCAGTTAGGAGTAACCCGGCCTTGTGTTGGTAGAGATCCGGTTTGGTTCTCGGGGATGTCCATCCAGAGGCATTCTCATGTGGCAATGGGAAGTTCCTTGGCCTGATCATTCGTTGGAAATCCAATTCCCAATACGAAACTTTTACGGTATTAGTTGTAGAACCTGCCATTCACTTATGGTGGTCACCACTGTTTGGATGGTAGCTATAGTAGGCATAGTTCGAAATGTCTATGTTGGCTAAGATTTATATTCTACTTTCGAAATGAATTTTTCCTACACTATACACTAATAATAATATCAAATATTATTTTAAATGCGTATCAAGCATCTTTGACTATCATAAGGAGAAATCTCCTCCGATTCTGCGTTTGCATTGTGTGTGTGTGCGGGAGGCCTTATGGTAGTCTCATTTTTAAAAGCATTGCGAATTGAATTAAAAATATTCCTCTATTTTGATTTTAAAGATAAATAAACTGTTTTGAGTTCTCACACCAGTCACATGACTGACTTGGAGTTTATTGTTTTCCTTCCTAAACTCTGGGTGCCCACCAATTTCCACACGGGCAGTCAAGAGTTAGGTTTATCAGGATATTCTGGATATTCAGGAGTTGCTGGAGGCAAGCTGGATGACATGGCGTATTACTAGTTTATATAGTATTTTTTTTTTCCGCTGCACTGTTTATGTTGTATGTTGTTGTACACTCTGATGATTTGATTTGATGTAATGTAATATAATGTGATGAAATGTAATAACTGATATAGTTCTTTGTTTAAAGATTATTCATTTATTATTATATGTTGTTCCGCTGCGAATTGTGAGATTCTGATGTTGTTCTGTTGTTTCCTTTCTGTCCGTTCTATTATTAAAATGCTTCTATCTTCTATTTTCAAATTCTCTATTTTCTTTTCTGTCTTTTGTTTTCTTTTTCCTCTATTCTCTTTTTCTTTCTATTTCTTCTATTTTTAAAATTTTCTATCTTCTTGTTTCTTCTTTTTCTCTCTTCTTCTCTTTTCTTTTCTTAAATTCTTTTTAAAACCTATAACATCTCGGTTTTCGGCCTTTGATTTCTCGGCAGTCGATAAAGTGAGTATCGATGTCGAATTTTCGAAGAACGAAAATCCGCAGACGTTACATTTGGTATCAGAGCTCTGATGGTTAAGCGAGAACCATGGTTCTGTAGGGTATTACTCGTTAGAGATAGAGTCAGCAGTACTCTAGAATGAGTTTGAGTGTAATAATAGATATGAGAGCGTATTTGTTAGTGAATATGAAATTGTTTTATATTGTGATGATTAGTTTATTGAGTGGCATATGAACTTTCGTCAGCGTGGTCCGCAAGACTATGCCGAAGGGGTTTCTAAACACTTGAATAGAACAATTCGACACAATATTGTTTTTAAAATTGGGTAAATAAAATAATTTTACCTTGATTATATTTTATATATAAAGGAATAATTTTTCAGAATTATTAAAGTGTATATAAGTTGATTGTTAGGTTGTTTGAATAATCTAAATAAAAGAATAATTGTATAAGTAAAAGAATTATAAGAATTGAATTATAATTAAAGTAATTTACAATTGTGAAATAAACTTATATATATAAGAAGAGAAACTATATAAAATATGAGTTGTAAATAAAGGATGTATAAATGGAATATAACTTAAGTTATGTAAATGGAATTCAACTTTGTAATTGAATTGAATGAATGGATTGGATGTTAATCAATTGAATGTGAATAATTGATATGGAATAATGAATGTAAGTAAAGTGAAAAGAATTTGGTTGTAATTAATATAAATTGGTTGTTATATGATTGTTATATGATTGTATAATTCATTAAGTGTTAATGAAATTGAAAGCTATGTAATTGAATTCAAATTAGAAAGTAAATAAATTTGAATAGAATTGAAAGTAAATTGGAGTTAATTAGTAAATGTTAACTAATTGAAATATGAATGAAAGTTGATAAAATCCAATGTAAACAAATCAAATGTGATTTAAATTGAAAACCATTTCATTGAGTATTAATGAGAATATGAATGAATTTGTTGAATGTTAGTTGGTTGATGGTTGTATATATTGCTATTGTTGCATTTGCTATGTGACATATATAGTTATCATGTTGCTATATGATGTATATTGAGATTATTTTCATATATGCATGTTCTCATGTTGTTTGTTGAGTGTTAGTAGGTGCGGATCGCGTTTGCTTCGCATTTGGAGTTCGCTTTAGCGCTATATTAGCCGTATATGCTTGCTAATAAAATATAAGGTACATATCTCGGATTAAATATCGCACTTTTATACTTTTTTCCCTTCGGGATGCCTCATTACTTGATGAGATGTATATTTGTGATATATATACTGTCATTTTTTTTTCGGATCGAGCCGCGCAAAGGAGACTATGGCGAATTTTTTCCGGAAATTTAAGGCGTTAGAAAAAATTTGAGAAAATTGGAAAATTTTGAAAACTTTAACTAATGATTTTGGAATTGAAAGTTAAACGATATAGTTGTTTTTGAAAAGACAACTAAGTATGATTTGAAAACTTAGTAAAGATTTGTAAGAAGTTTAATTATGAATTTTGGAAAGTTAATAGATTCTGTAACTTTTCTTACTTGTAATTTCGGGGACGAAATTCTTTTAAGGGGGGAAGATTGTAACGACCCAGAATTTTTAATAATTTAAATTTGAATATTTAATTAATTTTAAATATTAATTTGTGAATTTATAAGTCAAATAAATTTTTATTTGAATTTTTGGATTTAATTGAATAATTAAATCGATAATTTAATATGTGAAATTATGGAAATAATTGAAAATTGAGTTAAATATGATTGAAAATAATTTGGAAAATTTTATTTAATCATACTGGAGTTATAGAAATATTTTTAGAACTTTTAAAATCGAATTAAAAGTAAATTTGTGAAAATTGAATATTTTAATATTTAATAATCGACTGTAAAATAGCCAATTTTTGAACAGTCTCAGAATTGAACGAAACCAGTTCCATTGGATCCGTAATAGTTAGTTATTACCGGATTTCAATTTTCGTGTCAATCGGAGCTATCGTTTGATCGTGGCAGCTCGAAACGCATCGAATTATTTTTAATTTAAATTTGGCGAGTCAAAATAGCCATTTTTCAAAAAGTCTCGGAATTCGACGAAACCAGTTTCATCGGATCCGTAATGTGATATTATTGTAAGGTTTCAAATTTCAAGTCGATTGGATTTACCGTTTGTCCGGTACGAATTAAAACGCCTAGAAATCGGTTTAATTTAAATTGAACGTTTTCAGCCATAACTCGCACATACTTCCGAATTAGCTTCCGAAACCTGTTCCATTGTGTCCGGAACGCGGGGTAAACCCTAGGTACGCTGGTTACGGCGTCTAAATCGGAGTTCGGAATTTCCGGGATGAATAGTGTCGCTCGTTCCTTATAAATAGCCCTACCCCTTCACATAATTTGATAAAAACTATCACTAAACCCTAATTTTATGACCTAGCCGCCACCCCACTGTCAATGGCCAGAAATGCTCCAACTTCATCCCTCTAGATCTTCCAATCCGTCAACAATTAGAGGAAGTTGTCAACATGAAAGTTGTAGAGGGCGATGAGAGCTAGAGATTCAACGGTGGAGATCGTGTTTGGAGTTGCGTGGAGGAAGCTACAGGCCCGCGACTTGCTGCCGTTCACCCTTGTTTTGCGTGCAAGAGGAAGGGCCGAGCCCTATGCTATTGGGGCCGTGTGTGTATGGTGGTATGGCCTTCGACGTGGTGGAGTTGTGATCGAGTTTAGGCGAGTATTGGTGTGGCAAAGCTAAACCCTAGTTTTGAGTGTGATGGGTTCATAGCCGTGCTTGTGTCTGTAGCTTGTAAACGTGAAGAAGAAGGTTAGGAGAAGGTTGCGTTCTAGGGTGGAGATCTGCAGGTGTGGGATCTGATGGCTAACATGAGATTAGGTTTAAAATTAATTAAGTTAGTTGTATTTAAGCTATTAAAATCGTGTACGAACTTCATAAAATCATAACTTTTTCATACGAGGTCGAAAAAATGCAAACTCAGTTGCGTTGGAATCGTATGGACGAGCACTACGCGATGGAGTTGGTTTGGAGTCGTTTGGAGTTAGTGAGAATTTCGGGTAAAATTAAACGCGCGTTTAATTTTATTCGAAATAAATCGCTAAAACGGAAATTAAAATCAAGGTGAGAACTTCTCACTCAATCGAGTAGATTTCGATTTTATTTTAAATAGTTAGATTTAAAATATTTGAATGCATGTTTGAATGATGACTGTAAATTATTGATTGTTAAAATAGACATTATGCGCCGTTAGTAAGCGGATGTTATTTAATATAAACATATACCGCGAATATTTCATAAACAGTGAAATTGATATTATATATAATATCAATATATATATATTGGCATATGTATATATTGCAGTTGATTGATTTTCCGTATTTTTTAGCGGATGAGACCCTATTACGCCGTTATTAAGCGGATAATATTTATTAAAAACATATACCGCGATAATTTCGTACTGGAGCGAAATTGGTATTGTGCTAATGTTTTTGGATGCAGGAAAACAGGTTGGAGGGATCCAACTGGATTCCTCAACAGTATTTATTTAATTTCAGATATTTTGATATTTGATGGATTATCATATCGATATATGATATCGTTGTTAGTCGTGATTGACTATTTGGTGTGTAGCATCATTGGACCCAGATTTTAGGATTTTAAAATGATTTTAAAAGTGATTTTGAAAATATACTATATTTTTGGAATTGATCCATTATAAATAAATAAACGTTATAATTTTTAAAGTTATAAAAATTATGGTTTTTGTGAAATATAGTTAAAAAGCTGATTTTTAGAAATACGATTAAAAGTCGATTTTTGAGAAATATGAACTAATGATTTTATAAAATAATTTAGATTGGATTTTTGAATATATGATAAAAGTTTAAATATAGGATTTATAAAATTTGATTATTTTATAAATCGAAATGATGAAATTATAAAGGAAATCAAAAGATGTTTTAAAGAATAATATTAATTGATTTATATTAAGAGATTTATAAACGGATATTTATAAATCGAAATATTGACATTTTAAAACGAGTCTTTATAAGTGTTTGAATGAAGTGAAAATGAAATTCATTAATGAATGAAATTTATAGAATTATATAACGGTGAAGTTATAAATGGAATTTTATAAACAATAGGTTTATAAAATTTGTAAAGTTCAAAGGAACGATTTTTGCAAATAAATAAATTATAAGTGTTTGACTTATAATTTGGACTTTTGGTTTATAATTAAGATTATAAATCGAATAGGTAAATAAAGAAGATTTATAAAGGAAGTTGTTATGAAATAAATGGAAATGGAATTTATAAACGTTGTTTTATAAATTCGCAAACGACTTATTTTGATAAGTTAATTGTTATAACCTATTAATGGAGTTATATTCACATTTTTGAATAGTGAATAATCCTTTAAAATAAATTGAATAAAAGGGATGAAAGTTGTTGACGTAGTATATTCACGTTTTTGAATAGTGAATAATACGTTAAAGAAATTGTTTTGAATGTAATGTTTTAAATAGAATTAAAACAATCTAACGATGTTTTAAATGAGTTGAGATTCGAAAACCATAGATTTCAACGTTTATTGTTGAAATAGATGTTTTCGAGAAATAAAAGGAAATGGTGGACTATAACACTGTTGTTATAGTAAATGATTTCTGAAAGGAAATGTTTTGTATAGTATTGGGATTTATATATCTATTTAATTTCGAATCCCTATACTAATGATTTTGGGTTGTCGTAACGATGTTTTACGCAACATTCGTTTTGGCCCAAATAAAAATGTTTAAGTGAATGATTTCCTTAAAGAATGAAATATATACTTAATTCGATTTAAGTATATTGAATATTTTCTAAGTGTTGAAAATAAAAGAGATTTGTGAATTACTTATGAATAAATAAGTATGGAAATATTTTCCAATATGAAGTGAATATTTAGAATTTATCTTTTTGAAGATAAATTGGAAATGAATAATTGAAATCGTATATGCATGAATATTTTGGAATATAAATTCACTAAGGAATTTATATGTGAAAGTGAAACTTGTTGAAAATAAATATTGATTTATTTTTGAAGTGTTGAAATTATATATCTTATAAAGATATTTTGGAAAATAAATAATTTGGAAAATTATTTGGAATCTGGTGATGTATGCATATCAATTGATAGTTCAATAGCCGACTATCAATATTTCCCTTTGAATGGATATTTGATGTGAATTGATTGAATTTGAATGCACACTTATTTTTGAATAAGCGCTCACTATTCGGGTTAACCGGGAAAGGACCATGGGGTCGTATAACCCATTCCGAATATGTGATACGTCGTTATGAATTGCATTTGAAGATCGGTGTTGAAGACCGAGTATTTGCAAAAGCGATAGGATGACCTATCGATTGTCTCTGCACTGGGTAGCTCCTGGTATTGAGATCTCCTAAGTGATGGGAAATTCGATCGGGATTGTGAATACCCGTATTGCAAGGGCTTCGTAAGAAGTGCCTTCGGTTCTGTTCGATCCCGGAACAGACTTGTATGGATTGTATGTCTGACATTACAATTTGAGATATAAAGCCGATTTCTTTCAAATATATTTCTGTTGGTGGCGGAGAATTTATTCTTTGCTTAACACCCTTCTTTGAGACGTACGAGCTCAAAGGTTATATAGTTGAAGTTATCAGCGATATATTCCCAATTTGGTAATGTGACATGCTGAGTGATGCTGAAATGATCATTGTGTTGATTATTGTGATAGGATCATTTATTTGATCGTCTATCTTAGTGATCATTGTGTTGATCATTTGTTGACCCAAAGCATGGCTTTTGTATAAAGTATGTTTTTGTGGACGTGACTTCGTCGAGCCTCACACCCCGTGAATGGTCAAAACAGGAAAGAAGCAGCAAGGTTATGAGGGGTAGCACCCTTTAGGATATGTCCATTTCCTTCTGGAAAAGGGTGGTATCATGGTATGGAGCCCAGATACTTACTCATGTTGAAAACACTTTATGATTGTGTGAATTGATTACGAGCGCTCGGTGAAAAGGTCCCAAAGGACCGGGGGATGACATATTCGGTCAGTTGTTACTCAGTTAGGAGTAACCCGGCCTTGTGTTGGTAGAGATCCGGTTTGGTTCTCGGGGATGTCCATCCAGAGGCATTCTCATGTGGCAATGGGAAGTTCCTTGGCCTGATCATTCGTTGGAAATCCAATTCCCAATACGAAACTTTTACGGTATTAGTTGTAGAACCTGCCATTCACTTATGGTGGTCACCACTGTTTGGATGGTAGCTATAGTAGGCATAGTTCGAAATGTCTATGTTGGCTAAGATTTATATTCTACTTTCGAAATGAATTTTTCCTACACTATACACTAATAATAATATCAAATATTATTTTAAATGCGTATCAAGCATCTTTGACTATCATAAGGAGAAATCTCCTCCGATTCTGCGTTTGCATTGTGTGTGTGTGCGGGAGGCCTTATGGTAGTCTCATTTTTAAAAGCATTGCGAATTGAATTAAAAATATTCCTCTATTTTGATTTTAAAGATAAATAAACTGTTTTGAGTTCTCACACCAGTCACATGACTGACTTGGAGTTTATTGTTTTCCTTCCTAAACTCTGGGTGCCCACCAATTTCCACACGGGCAGTCAAGAGTTAGGTTTATCAGGATATTCTGGATATTCAGGAGTTGCTGGAGGCAAGCTGGATGACATGGCGTATTACTAGTTTATATAGTATTTTTTTTTTCCGCTGCACTGTTTATGTTGTATGTTGTTGTACACTCTGATGATTTGATTTGATGTAATGTAATATAATGTGATGAAATGTAATAACTGATATAGTTCTTTGTTTAAAGATTATTCATTTATTATTATATGTTGTTCCGCTGCGAATTGTGAGATTCTGATGTTGTTCTGTTGTTTCCTTTCTGTCCGTTCTATTATTAAAATGCTTCTATCTTCTATTTTCAAATTCTCTATTTTCTTTTCTGTCTTTTGTTTTCTTTTTCCTCTATTCTCTTTTTCTTTCTATTTCTTCTATTTTTAAAATTTTCTATCTTCTTGTTTCTTCTTTTTCTCTCTTCTTCTCTTTTCTTTTCTTAAATTCTTTTTAAAACCTATAACATCTCGGTTTTCGGCCTTTGATTTCTCGGCAGTCGATAAAGTGAGTATCGATGTCGAATTTTCGAAGAACGAAAATCCGCAGACGTTACATTTGGTATCAGAGCTCTGATGGTTAAGCGAGAACCATGGTTCTGTAGGGTATTACTCGTTAGAGATAGAGTCAGCAGTACTCTAGAATGAGTTTGAGTGTAATAATAGATATGAGAGCGTATTTGTTAGTGAATATGAAATTGTTTTATATTGTGATGATTAGTTTATTGAGTGGCATATGAACTTTCGTCAGCGTGGTCCGCAAGACTATGCCGAAGGGGTTTCTAAACACTTGAATAGAACAATTCGACACAATATTGTTTTTAAAATTGGGTAAATAAAATAATTTTACCTTGATTATATTTTATATATAAAGGAATAATTTTTCAGAATTATTAAAGTGTATATAAGTTGATTGTTAGGTTGTTTGAATAATCTAAATAAAAGAATAATTGTATAAGTAAAAGAATTATAAGAATTGAATTATAATTAAAGTAATTTACAATTGTGAAATAAACTTATATATATAAGAAGAGAAACTATATAAAATATGAGTTGTAAATAAAGGATGTATAAATGGAATATAACTTAAGTTATGTAAATGGAATTCAACTTTGTAATTGAATTGAATGAATGGATTGGATGTTAATCAATTGAATGTGAATAATTGATATGGAATAATGAATGTAAGTAAAGTGAAAAGAATTTGGTTGTAATTAATATAAATTGGTTGTTATATGATTGTTATATGATTGTATAATTCATTAAGTGTTAATGAAATTGAAAGCTATGTAATTGAATTCAAATTAGAAAGTAAATAAATTTGAATAGAATTGAAAGTAAATTGGAGTTAATTAGTAAATGTTAACTAATTGAAATATGAATGAAAGTTGATAAAATCCAATGTAAACAAATCAAATGTGATTTAAATTGAAAACCATTTCATTGAGTATTAATGAGAATATGAATGAATTTGTTGAATGTTAGTTGGTTGATGGTTGTATATATTGCTATTGTTGCATTTGCTATGTGACATATATAGTTATCATGTTGCTATATGATGTATATTGAGATTATTTTCATATATGCATGTTCTCATGTTGTTTGTTGAGTGTTAGTAGGTGCGGATCGCGTTTGCTTCGCATTTGGAGTTCGCTTTAGCGCTATATTAGCCGTATATGCTTGCTAATAAAATATAAGGTACATATCTCGGATTAAATATCGCACTTTTATACTTTTTTCCCTTCGGGATGCCTCATTACTTGATGAGATGTATATTTGTGATATATATACTGTCATTTTTTTTTCGGATCGAGCCGCGCAAAGGAGACTATGGCGAATTTTTTCCGGAAATTTAAGGCGTTAGAAAAAATTTGAGAAAATTGGAAAATTTTGAAAACTTTAACTAATGATTTTGGAATTGAAAGTTAAACGATATAGTTGTTTTTGAAAAGACAACTAAGTATGATTTGAAAACTTAGTAAAGATTTGTAAGAAGTTTAATTATGAATTTTGGAAAGTTAATAGATTCTGTAACTTTTCTTACTTGTAATTTCGGGGACGAAATTCTTTTAAGGGGGGAAGATTGTAACGACCCAGAATTTTTAATAATTTAAATTTGAATATTTAATTAATTTTAAATATTAATTTGTGAATTTATAAGTCAAATAAATTTTTATTTGAATTTTTGGATTTAATTGAATAATTAAATCGATAATTTAATATGTGAAATTATGGAAATAATTGAAAATTGAGTTAAATATGATTGAAAATAATTTGGAAAATTTTATTTAATCATACTGGAGTTATAGAAATATTTTTAGAACTTTTAAAATCGAATTAAAAGTAAATTTGTGAAAATTGAATATTTTAATATTTAATAATCGACTGTAAAATAGCCAATTTTTGAACAGTCTCAGAATTGAACGAAACCAGTTCCATTGGATCCGTAATAGTTAGTTATTACCGGATTTCAATTTTCGTGTCAATCGGAGCTATCGTTTGATCGTGGCAGCTCGAAACGCATCGAATTATTTTTAATTTAAATTTGGCGAGTCAAAATAGCCATTTTTCAAAAAGTCTCGGAATTCGACGAAACCAGTTTCATCGGATCCGTAATGTGATATTATTGTAAGGTTTCAAATTTCAAGTTGATTGGATTTACCGTTTGTCCGGTACGAATTAAAACGCCTAGAAATCGGTTTAAATCGGTTTAATTTAAATTGAACGTTTTCGGCCATAACTCGCACATACTTCCGAATTAGCTTCCGAAACCTGTTCCATTGTGTCCGGAACGCGGGGTAAACCCTAGGTACGCTGGTTACGGCGTCTAAATCGGAGTTCGGAATTTCCGGGATGAATAGTGTCGCTCGTTCCTTATAAATAGCCCTACCCCTTCACATAATTTGATAAAAACTATCACTAAACCCTAATTTTATGACCTAGCCGCCACCCCACTGTCAATGGACAGAAATGCTCCAACTTCATCCCTCTAGATCTTCCAATCCGTCAACAATTAGAGGAAGTTGTCAACATGAAAGTTGTAGAGGGCGATGAGAGCTAGAGATTCAACGGTGGAGATCGTGTTTGGAGTTGCGTGGAGGAAGCTACAGGCCCGCGACTTGCTGCCGTTCACCCTTGTTTTGCGTGCAAGAGGAAGGGCCGAGCCCTATGCTATTGGGGCCGTGTGTGTATGGTGGTATGGCCTTCGACGTGGTGGAGTTGTGATCGAGTTTAGGCGAGTATTGGTGTGGCAAAGCTAAACCCTAGTTTTGAGTGTGATGGGTTCATAGCCGTGCTTGTGTCTGTAGCTTGTAAACGTGAAGAAGAAGGTTAGGAGAAGGTTGCGTTCTAGGGTGGAGATCTGCAGGTGTGGGATCTGATGGCTAACATGAGATTAGGTTTAAAATTAATTAAGTTAGTTGTATTTAAGCTATTAAAATCGTGTACGAACTTCATAAAATCATAACTTTTTCATACGAGGTCGAAAAAATGCAAACTCAGTTGCGTTGGAATCGTATGGACGAGCACTACGCGATGGAGTTGGTTTGGAGTCGTTTGGAGTTAGTGAGAATTTCGGGTAAAATTAAACGCGCGTTTAATTTTATTCGAAATAAATCGCTAAAACGGAAATTAAAATCAAGGTGAGAACTTCTCACTCAATCGAGTAGATTTCGATTTTATTTTAAATAGTTAGATTTAAAATATTTGAATGCATGTTTGAATGATGACTGTAAATTATTGATTGTTAAAATAGACATTATGCGCCGTTAGTAAGCGGATGTTATTTAATATAAACATATACCGCGAATATTTCATAAACAGTGAAATTGGTATTATATATAATATCAATATATATATATTGGCATATGTATATATTGCAGTTGATTGATTTTCCGTATTTTTTAGCGGATGAGACCCTATTACGCCGTTATTAAGCGGATAATATTTATTAAAAACATATACCGCGATAATTTCGTACTGGAGCGAAATTGGTATTGTGCTAATGTTTTTGGATGCAGGAAAACAGGTTGGAGGGATCCAACTGGATTCCTCAACAGTATTTATTTAATTTCAGATATTTTGATATTTGATGGATTATCATATCGATATATGATATCGTTGTTAGTCGTGATTGACTATTTGGTGTGTAGCATCATTGGACCCAGATTTTGGGATTTTAAAATGATTTTAAAAGTGATTTTGAAAATATACTATATTTTTGGAATTGATCCATTATAAATAAATAAACGTTATAATTTTTAAAGTTATAAAAATTATGGTTTTTGTGAAATATAGTTAAAAAGCTGATTTTTAGAAATACGATTAAAAGTCGATTTTTGAGAAATATGAACTAATGATTTTATAAAATAATTTAGATTGGATTTTTGAATATATGATAAAAGTTTAAATATAGGATTTATAAAATTTGATTATTTTATAAATCGAAATGATGAAATTATAAAGGAAATCAAAAGATGTTTTAAAGAATAATATTAATTGATTTATATTAAGAGATTTATAAACGGATATTTATAAATCGAAATATTGACATTTTAAAACGAGTCTTTATAAGTGTTTGAATGAAGTGAAAATGAAATTCATTAATGAATGAAATTTATAGAATTATATAATGGTGAAGTTATAAATGGAATTTTATAAACAATAGGTTTATAAAATTTGTAAAGTTCAAAGGAACGATTTTTGCAAATAAATAAATTATAAGTGTTTGACTTATAATTTGGACTTTTGGTTTATAATTAAGATTATAAATCGAATAGGTAAATAAAGAAGATTTATAAAGGAAGTTGTTATGAAATAAATGGAAATGGAATTTATAAACGTTGTTTTATAAATTCGCAAACGACTTATTTTGATAAGTTAATTGTTATAACCTATTAATGGAGTTATATTCACATTTTTGAATAGTGAATAATCCTTTAAAATAAATTGAATAAAAGGGATGAAAGTTGTTGACGTAGTATATTCACGTTTTTGAATAGTGAATAATACGTTAAAGAAATTGTTTTGAATGTAATGTTTTAAATAGAATTAAAACAATCTAACGATGTTTTAAATGAGTTGAGATTCGAAAACCATAGATTTCAACGTTTATTGTTGAAATAGATGTTTTCGAGAAATAAAAGGAAATGGTGGACTATAACACTGTTGTTATAGTAAATGATTTCTGAAAGGAAATGTTTTGTATAGTATTGGGATTTATATATCTATTTAATTTCGAATCCCTATACTAATGATTTTGGGTTGTCGTAACGATGTTTTACGCAACATTCGTTTTGGCCCAAATAAAAATGTTTAAGTGAATGATTTCCTTAAAGAATGAAATATATACTTAATTCGATTTAAGTATATTGAATATTTTCTAAGTGTTGAAAATAAAAGAGATTTGTGAATTACTTATGAATAAATAAGTATGGAAATATTTTCCAATATGAAGTGAATATTTAGAATTTATCTTTTTGAAGATAAATTGGAAATGAATAATTGAAATCGTATATGCATGAATATTTTGGAATATAAATTCACTAAGGAATTTATATGTGAAAGTGAAACTTGTTGAAAATAAATATTGATTTATTTTTGAAGTGTTGAAATTATATATCTTATAAAGATATTTTGGAAAATAAATAATTTGGAAAATTATTTGGAATCTGGTGATGTATGCATATCAATTGATAGTTCAATAGCCGACTATCAATATTTCCCTTTGAATGGATATTTGATGTGAATTGATTGAATTTGAATGCACACTTATTTTTGAATAAGCGCTCACTATTCGGGTTAACCGGGAAAGGACCATGGGGTCGTATAACCCATTCCGAATATGTGATACGTCGTTATGAATTGCATTTGAAGATCGGTGTTGAAGACCGAGTATTTGCAAAAGCGATAGGATGACCTATCGATTGTCTCTGCACTGGGTAGCTCCTGGTATTGAGATCTCCTAAGTGATGGGAAATTCGATCGGGATTGTGAATACCCGTATTGCAAGGGCTTCGTAAGAAGTGCCTTCGGTTCTGTTCGATCCCGGAACAGACTTGTATGGATTGTATGTCTGACATTACAATTTGAGATATAAAGCCGATTTCTTTCAAATATATTTCTGTTGGTGGCGGAGAATTTATTCTTTGCTTAACACCCTTCTTTGAGACGTACGAGCTCAAAGGTTATATAGTTGAAGTTATCAGCGATATATTCCCAATTTGGTAATGTGACATGCTGAGTGATGCTGAAATGATCATTGTGTTGATTATTGTGATAGGATCATTTATTTGATCGTCTATCTTAGTGATCATTGTGTTGATCATTTGTTGACCCAAAGCATGGCTTTTGTATAAAGTATGTTTTTGTGGACGTGACTTCGTCGAGCCTCACACCCCGTGAATGGTCAAAACAGGAAAGAAGCAGCAAGGTTATGAGGGGTAGCACCCTTTAGGATATGTCCATTTCCTTCTGGAAAAGGGTGGTATCATGGTATGGAGCCCAGATACTTACTCATGTTGAAAACACTTTATGATTGTGTGAATTGATTACGAGCGCTCGGTGAAAAGGTCCCAAAGGACCGGGGGATGGCATATTCGGTCAGTTGTTACTCAGTTAGGAGTAACCCGGCCTTGTGTTGGTAGAGATCCGGTTTGGTTCTCGGGGATGTCCATCCAGAGGCATTCTCATGTGGCAATGGGAAGTTCCTTGGCCTGATCATTCGTTGGAAATCCAATTCCCAATACGAAACTTTTACGGTATTAGTTGTAGAACCTGCCATTCACTTATGGTGGTCACCACTGTTTGGATGGTAGCTATAGTAGGCATAGTTCGAAATGTCTATGTTGGCTAAGATTTATATTCTACTTTCGAAATGAATTTTTCCTACACTATACACTAATAATAATATCAAATATTATTTTAAATGCGTATCAAGCATCTTTGACTATCATAAGGAGAAATCTCCTCCGATTCTGCGTTTGCATTGTGTGTGTGTGCGGGAGGCCTTATGGTAGTCTCATTTTTAAAAGCATTGCGAATTGAATTAAAAATATTCCTCTATTTTGATTTTAAAGATAAATAAACTGTTTTGAGTTCTCACACCAGTCACATGACTGACTTGGAGTTTATTGTTTTCCTTCCTAAACTCTGGGTGCCCACCAATTTCCACACGGGCAGTCAAGAGTTAGGTTTATCAGGATATTCTGGATATTCAGGAGTTGCTGGAGGCAAGCTGGATGACATGGCGTATTACTAGTTTATATAGTATTTTTTTTTTCCGCTGCACTGTTTATGTTGTATGTTGTTGTACACTCTGATGATTTGATTTGATGTAATGTAATATAATGTGATGAAATGTAATAACTGATATAGTTCTTTGTTTAAAGATTATTCATTTATTATTATATGTTGTTCCGCTGCGAATTGTGAGATTCTGATGTTGTTCTGTTGTTTCCTTTCTGTCCGTTCTATTATTAAAATGCTTCTATCTTCTATTTTCAAATTCTCTATTTTCTTTTCTGTCTTTTGTTTTCTTTTTCCTCTATTCTCTTTTTCTTTCTATTTCTTCTATTTTTAAAATTTTCTATCTTCTTGTTTCTTCTTTTTCTCTCTTCTTCTCTTTTCTTTTCTTAAATTCTTTTTAAAACCTATAACATCTCGGTTTTCGGCCTTTGATTTCTCGGTAGTCGATAAAGTGAGTATCGATGTCGAATTTTCGAAGAACGAAAATCCGCAGACGTTACATTTGGTATCAGAGCTCTGATGGTTAAGCGAGAACCATGGTTCTGTAGGGTATTACTCGTTAGAGATAGAGTCAGCAGTACTCTAGAATGAGTTTGAGTGTAATAATAGATATGAGAGCGTATTTGTTAGTGAATATGAAATTGTTTTATATTGTGATGATTAGTTTATTGAGTGGCATATGAACTTTCGTCAGCGTGGTCCGCAAGACTATGCCGAAGGGGTTTCTAAACACTTGAATAGAACAATTCGACACAATATTGTTTTTAAAATTGGGTAAATAAAATAATTTTACCTTGATTATATTTTATATATAAAGGAATAATTTTTCAGAATTATTAAAGTGTATATAAGTTGATTGTTAGGTTGTTTGAATAATCTAAATAAAAGAATAATTGTATAAGTAAAAGAATTATAAGAATTGAATTATAATTAAAGTAATTTACAATTGTGAAATAAACTTATATATATAAGAAGAGAAACTATATAAAATATGAGTTGTAAATAAAGGATGTATAAATGGAATATAACTTAAGTTATGTAAATGGAATTCAACTTTGTAATTGAATTGAATGAATGGATTGGATGTTAATCAATTGAATGTGAATAATTGATATGGAATAATGAATGTAAGTAAAGTGAAAAGAATTTGGTTGTAATTAATATAAATTGGTTGTTATATGATTGTTATATGATTGTATAATTCATTAAGTGTTAATGAAATTGAAAGCTATGTAATTGAATTCAAATTAGAAAGTAAATAAATTTGAATAGAATTGAAAGTAAATTGGAGTTAATTAGTAAATGTTAACTAATTGAAATATGAATGAAAGTTGATAAAATCCAATGTAAACAAATCAAATGTGATTTAAATTGAAAACCATTTCATTGAGTATTAATGAGAATATGAATGAATTTGTTGAATGTTAGTTGGTTGATGGTTGTATATATTGCTATTGTTGCATTTGCTATGTGACATATATAGTTATCATGTTGCTATATGATGTATATTGAGATTATTTTCATATATGCATGTTCTCATGTTGTTTGTTGAGTGTTAGTAGGTGCGGATCGCGTTTGCTTCGCATTTGGAGTTCGCTTTAGCGCTATATTAGCCGTATATGCTTGCTAATAAAATATAAGGTACATATCTCGGATTAAATATCGCACTTTTATACTTTTTTCCCTTCGGGATGCCTCATTACTTGATGAGATGTATATTTGTGATATATATACTGTCATTTTTTTTTCGGATCGAGCCGCGCAAAGGAGACTATGGCGAATTTTTTCCGGAAATTTAAGGCGTTAGAAAAAATTTGAGAAAATTGGAAAATTTTGAAAACTTTAACTAATGATTTTGGAATTGAAAGTTAAACGATATAGTTGTTTTTGAAAAGACAACTAAGTATGATTTGAAAACTTAGTAAAGATTTGTAAGAAGTTTAATTATGAATTTTGGAAAGTTAATAGATTCTGTAACTTTTCTTACTTGTAATTTCGGGGACGAAATTCTTTTAAGGGGGGAAGATTGTAACGACCCAGAATTTTTAATAATTTAAATTTGAATATTTAATTAATTTTAAATATTAATTTGTGAATTTATAAGTCAAATAAATTTTTATTTGAATTTTTGGATTTAATTGAATAATTAAATCGATAATTTAATATGTGAAATTATGGAAATAATTGAAAATTGAGTTAAATATGATTGAAAATAATTTGGAAAATTTTATTTAATCATACTGGAGTTATAGAAATATTTTTAGAACTTTTAAAATCGAATTAAAAGTAAATTTGTGAAAATTGAATATTTTAATATTTAATAATCGACTGTAAAATAGCCAATTTTTGAACAGTCTCAGAATTGAACGAAACCAGTTCCATTGGATCCGTAATAGTTAGTTATTACCGGATTTCAATTTTCGTGTCAATCGGAGATATCGTTTGATCGTGGCAGCTCGAAACGCATCGAATTATTTTTAATTTAAATTTGGCGAGTCAAAATAGCCATTTTTCAAAAAGTCTCGGAATTCGACGAAACCAGTTTCATCGGATCCGTAATGTGATATTATTGTAAGGTTTCAAATTTCAAGTCGATTGGATTTACCGTTTGTCCGGTACGAATTAAAACGCCTAGAAATCGGTTTAAATCGGTTTAATTTAAATTGAACGTTTTCAGCCATAACTCGCACATACTTCCGAATTAGCTTCCGAAACCTGTTCCATTGTGTCCGGAACGCGGGGTAAACCCTAGGTACGCTGGTTACGGCGTCTAAATCGGAGTTCGGAATTTCCGGGATGAATAGTGTCGCTCGTTCCTTATAAATAGCCCTACCCCTTCACATAATTTGATAAAAACTATCACTAAACCCTAATTTTATGACCTAGCCGCCACCCCACTGTCAATGGCCAGAAATGCTCCAACTTCATCCCTCTAGATCTTCCAATCCGTCAACAATTAGAGGAAGTTGTCAACATGAAAGTTGTAGAGGGCGATGAGAGCTAGAGATTCAACGGTGGAGATCGTGTTTGGAGTTGCGTGGAGGAAGCTACAGGCCCGCGACTTGCTGCCGTTCACCCTTGTTTTGCGTGCAAGAGGAAGGGCCGAGC
The DNA here is from genome assembly GCA_030765085.1 of Allium cepa. Classification (NCBI taxonomy): domain Eukaryota; kingdom Viridiplantae; phylum Streptophyta; class Magnoliopsida; order Asparagales; family Amaryllidaceae; genus Allium; species Allium cepa. The sequence continues at coordinate 961,442,533 of CM060932.1, read as the reverse complement.
CCTATGCTATTGGGGCCGTGTGTGTATGGTGGTATGGCCTTCGACGTGGTGGAGTTGTGATCGAGTTTAGGCGAGTATTGGTGTGGCAAAGCTAAACCCTAGTTTTGAGTGTGATGGGTTCATAGCCGTGCTTGTGTCTGTAGCTTGTAAACGTGAAGAAGAAGGTTAGGAGAAGGTTGCGTTCTAGGGTGGAGATCTGCAGGTGTGGGATCTGATGGCTAACATGAGATTAGGTTTAAAATTAATTAAGTTAGTTGTATTTAAGCTATTAAAATCGTGTACGAACTTCATAAAATCATAACTTTTTCATACGAGGTCGAAAAAATGCAAACTCAGTTGCGTTGGAATCGTATGGACGAGCACTACGCGATGGAGTTGGTTTGGAGTCGTTTGGAGTTAGTGAGAATTTCGGGTAAAATTAAACGCGCGTTTAATTTTATTCGAAATAAATCGCTAAAACGGAAATTAAAATCAAGGTGAGAACTTCTCACTCAATCGAGTAGATTTCGATTTTATTTTAAATAGTTAGATTTAAAATATTTGAATGCATGTTTGAATGATGACTGTAAATTATTGATTGTTAAAATAGACATTATGCGCCGTTAGTAAGCGGATGTTATTTAATATAAACATATACCGCGAATATTTCATAAACAGTGAAATTGATATTATATATAATATCAATATATATATATTGGCATATGTATATATTGCAGTTGATTGATTTTACGTATTTTTTAGCGGATGAGACCCTATTACGCCGTTATTAAGCGGATAATATTTATTAAAAACATATACCGCGATAATTTCGTACTGGAGCGAAATTGGTATTGTGCTAATGTTTTTGGATGCAGGAAAACAGGTTGGAGGGATCCAACTGGATTCCTCAACAGTATTTATTTAATTTCAGATATTTTGATATTTGATGGATTATCATATCGATATATGATATCGTTGTTAGTCGTGATTGACTATTTGGTGTGTAGCATCATTGGACCCAGATTTTGGGATTTTAAAATGATTTTAAAAGTGATTTTGAAAATATACTATATTTTTGGAATTGATCCATTATAAATAAATAAACGTTATAATTTTTAAAGTTATAAAAATTATGGTTTTTGTGAAATATAGTTAAAAAGCTGATTTTTAGAAATACGATTAAAAGTCGATTTTTGAGAAATATGAACTAATGATTTTATAAAATAATTTAGATTGGATTTTTGAATATATGATAAAAGTTTAAATATAGGATTTATAAAATTTGATTATTTTATAAATCGAAATGATGAAATTATAAAGGAAATCAAAAGATGTTTTAAAGAATAATATTAATTGATTTATATTAAGAGATTTATAAACGGATATTTATAAATCGAAATATTGACATTTTAAAACGAGTCTTTATAAGTGTTTGAATGAAGTGAAAATGAAATTCATTAATGAATGAAATTTATAGAATTATATAACGGTGAAGTTATAAATGGAATTTTATAAACAATAGGTTTATAAAATTTGTAAAGTTCAAAGGAACGATTTTTGCAAATAAATAAATTATAAGTGTTTGACTTATAATTTGGACTTTTGGTTTATAATTAAGATTATAAATCGAATAGGTAAATAAAGAAGATTTATAAAGGAAGTTGTTATGAAATAAATGGAAATGGAATTTATAAACGTTGTTTTATAAATTCGCAAACGACTTATTTTGATAAGTTAATTGTTATAACCTATTAATGGAGTTATATTCACATTTTTGAATAGTGAATAATCCTTTAAAATAAATTGAATAAAAGGGATGAAAGTTGTTGACGTAGTATATTCACGTTTTTGAATAGTGAATAATACGTTAAAGAAATTGTTTTGAATGTAATGTTTTAAATAGAATTAAAACAATCTAACGATGTTTTAAATGAGTTGAGATTCGAAAACCATAGATTTCAACGTTTATTGTTGAAATAGATGTTTTCGAGAAATAAAAGGAAATGGTGGACTATAACACTGTTGTTATAGTAAATGATTTCTGAAAGGAAATGTTTTGTATAGTATTGGGATTTATATATCTATTTAATTTCGAATCCCTATACTAATGATTTTGGGTTGTCGTAACGATGTTTTACGCAACATTCGTTTTGGCCCAAATAAAAATGTTTAAGTGAATGATTTCCTTAAAGAATGAAATATATACTTAATTCGATTTAAGTATATTGAATATTTTCTAAGTGTTGAAAATAAAAGAGATTTGTGAATTACTTATGAATAAATAAGTATGGAAATATTTTCCAATATGAAGTGAATATTTAGAATTTATCTTTTTGAAGATAAATTGGAAATGAATAATTGAAATCGTATATGCATGAATATTTTGGAATATAAATTCACTAAGGAATTTATATGTGAAAGTGAAACTTGTTGAAAATAAATATTGATTTATTTTTGAAGTGTTGAAATTATATATCTTATAAAGATATTTTGGAAAATAAATAATTTGGAAAATTATTTGGAATCTGGTGATGTATGCATATCAATTGATAGTTCAATAGCCGACTATCAATATTTCCCTTTGAATGGATATTTGATGTGAATTGATTGAATTTGAATGCACACTTATTTTTGAATAAGCGCTCACTATTCGGGTTAACCGGGAAAGGACCATGGGGTCGTATAACCCATTCCGAATATGTGATACGTCGTTATGAATTGCATTTGAAGATCGGTGTTGAAGACCGAGTATTTGCAAAAGCGATAGGATGACCTATCGATTGTCTCTGCACTGGGTAGCTCCTGGTATTGAGATCTCCTAAGTGATGGGAAATTCGATCGGGATTGTGAATACCCGTATTGCAAGGGCTTCGTAAGAAGTGCCTTCGGTTCTGTTCGATCCCGGAACAGACTTGTATGGATTGTATGTCTGACATTACAATTTGAGATATAAAGCCGATTTCTTTCAAATATATTTCTGTTGGTGGCGGAGAATTTATTCTTTGCTTAACACCCTTCTTTGAGACGTACGAGCTCAAAGGTTATATAGTTGAAGTTATCAGCGATATATTCCCAATTTGGTAATGTGACATGCTGAGTGATGCTGAAATGATCATTGTGTTGATTATTGTGATAGGATCATTTATTTGATCGTCTATCTTAGTGATCATTGTGTTGATCATTTGTTGACCCAAAGCATGGCTTTTGTATAAAGTATGTTTTTGTGGACGTGACTTCGTCGAGCCTCACACCCCGTGAATGGTCAAAACAGGAAAGAAGCAGCAAGGTTATGAGGGGTAGCACCCTTTAGGATATGTCCATTTCCTTCTGGAAAAGGGTGGTATCATGGTATGGAGCCCAGATACTTACTCATGTTGAAAACACTTTATGATTGTGTGAATTGATTACGAGCGCTCGGTGAAAAGGTCCCAAAGGACCGGGGGATGGCATATTCGGTCAGTTGTTACTCAGTTAGGAGTAACCCGGCCTTGTGTTGGTAGAGATCCGGTTTGGTTCTCGGGGATGTCCATCCAGAGGCATTCTCATGTGGCAATGGGAAGTTCCTTGGCCTGATCATTCGTTGGAAATCCAATTCCCAATACGAAACTTTTACGGTATTAGTTGTAGAACCTGCCATTCACTTATGGTGGTCACCACTGTTTGGATGGTAGCTATAGTAGGCATAGTTCGAAATGTCTATGTTGGCTAAGATTTATATTCTACTTTCGAAATGAATTTTTCCTACACTATACACTAATAATAATATCAAATATTATTTTAAATGCGTATCAAGCATCTTTGACTATCATAAGGAGAAATCTCCTCCGATTCTGCGTTTGCATTGTGTGTGTGTGCGGGAGGCCTTATGGTAGTCTCATTTTTAAAAGCATTGCGAATTGAATTAAAAATATTCCTCTATTTTGATTTTAAAGATAAATAAACTGTTTTGAGTTCTCACACCAGTCACATGACTGACTTGGAGTTTATTGTTTTCCTTCCTAAACTCTGGGTGCCCACCAATTTCCACACGGGCAGTCAAGAGTTAGGTTTATCAGGATATTCTGGATATTCAGGAGTTGCTGGAGGCAAGCTGGATGACATGGCGTATTACTAGTTTATATAGTATTTTTTTTTTCCGCTGCACTGTTTATGTTGTATGTTGTTGTACACTCTGATGATTTGATGTAATGTAATATAATGTGATGAAATGTAATAACTGATATAGTTCTTTGTTTAAAGATTATTCATTTATTATTATATGTTGTTCCGCTGCGAATTGTGAGATTCTGATGTTGTTCTGTTGTTTCCTTTTTGTCCGTTCTATTATTAAAATGCTTCTATCTTCTATTTTCAAATTCTCTATTTTCTTTTCTGTCTTTTGTTTTCTTTTTCCTCTATTCTCTTTTTCTTTCTATTTCTTCTATTTTTAAAATTTTCTATCTTCTTGTTTCTTCTTTTTCTCTCTTCTTCTCTTTTCTTTTCTTAAATTCTTTTTAAAACCTATAACATCTCGGTTTTCGGCCTTTGATTTCTCGGTAGTCGATAAAGTGAGTATCGATGTCGAATTTTCGAAGAACGAAAATCCGCAGACGTTACATTACACTCTGATAATGTAATGTAATATGATGTAATGTAATAACTGATATAGTTCTTTGATTAAAGATTATTCATTTATCTATCATATGTTGTTCCGCTGCGATTGCGAGATTCTGATATTGTTCTGTTGTTTCTTTTTGTTCTGTTCTATCTTTTTCTCTCTTCTTCTATCTTTTTCTTCTTCTTTAACCATAACGGTACGATTTTCCGGCATTCGATTGCTCGGCAGTTGATACAGTGGACGTATTGATGTCGGTTTTGGAGCGTCGAAAAGTCGCGTCGTCACATTTGGTATCAGAGCATATGGTTAAGCGACAACCATGGCTCTGTTGGGAATTTCTCATTAGAGATAGAGTCAGTAGTACTCTAGAATGAGTTTGAGTGTAATAATAGATACGAGCGCGTATTTGTTAGTGAATATAAATTGTTTTATATTGTGATGATTGTTTTGTTAAGTGGTATATGGATTCTGGTCAACAAGGGTAATTAACGTTGTTGATAGGGATCTCTAAACACTTGGACAGATCAATTTGACACGATTTTGTTTTAAAATAGGGTAAATGAAATGATTTTACCTTGATTATATTTTATAGATAAAGGAATAATTTTTCAGAATTATTAAAGTGTATATCAATTGATTGATGGTTGTTGAAAATGTAAGATATATGCAAGTTAATAAAAGTTGTTTGAATAATTTGAATGAAACATATTGTAAAAGAATAAATTTTATAAGCAAATGAATCATAAAGTATGGAATTATAATTAATATGATTTACAGTTGTGGAATGATCTTATATATAAGGAGTGAAATTATATAAGTAAAAGGTTTGTAAATGTGATTTATAATCTGAAAACAAAATTCCAGAGAAGTGTTTTGAAAGGAATTGATATTTTGGAAAATTGTTTTGGAGAAATTAAAGCTCTAAACTCTTTTCGGTTGCTGGAAAATAATTCCGATGATGACCGCGACATCATTGGTGTTCATTTTCGGGTTTTCAAAAGAGGAATTGCTGCCAGATTATTTTAAATGAAAGTTGTTTGGAAAAATTTGAGTTTGGGTTTTGAAATTCAAAGGATAATTGAACTGATTTTAAAAAAAAATGGTTTTGAAAGGTTGAAAAGACTCTGGAATCTGAATTTGATAGTGATATGAGATAATAAATTTGACTTGCTAAAGGTTAAATAAAATTTTCTTCGAAATTGGAATCTGAATTGAATTTATAAGTGGAAACTTAAGTTAAGTTAAACAAATGATGTATGAAAGAGAATATAACTTAAGTGAAGTTAAATAAAGTTGATTTTGGTATCGAAGTACATTAATTAAGAGAAGTGATGAATATGAGCTTGAGTTATATAAATGAAATTCAACCTTATATTGTTAAAGGAATTAGCAATTGAATTGATAAATGGATGAAATATTAATCAATCGAATGTAGAAGAATTGATAAGGGATAATGAATGTAAGTGTTAATTCATTAGAAGCTAATGAAGTTGAGAAATTGAATAATTGAGTGGAAGTCAATTTAATATCGACCAATTGGAATTAAAAGTGTTAAACCAAATAGAAGGTAAATTAAATAATTTGGTTATGTTGAATATACATTGGTTGTTATATGGTTATTAATTGATTGTGTATAATTCATTAAGTGTTAATGAAGTTGAATTAGCAATTAAAAGCTATGTAATTGAATTCAGATTGAAAGTGAACTAATGTGAATTTAATTAGTGAATGTAAACTAATTGGAAACGAATGAATGAGTGTTAATTAAATCCAATGTAAATGAATCAAATGTGATTTAAATTGGAAAACCAATTCATTGAATATTAATGAGAAGTGAATTTATATTGATTTGGTTATAGATTTGTTGGATGTTTATTGGATGATAGTTGTTTGGTGGTTGCATTTGTTGCTTTTGTTGCATTTGCTATGTTGGCACATGTAGTTGTTATGTTGCTATATATTGTATATCGATATTACTTTCATATATACATGTTTCTCATAGTTTGTTGAGTGTTTAGTAGGTGCGGATTGCGCTTGCTTCGCATTTGGAGCTCGCTTTCGTGCTATATTAGCCGTATATGCTCGCTAATAAAATATAAGGTACATATCTCGGATTACATACCGTACTTTTACATTTTTTTCCCTGCGGGATGCCTCATCACTTGATGAGATGTATATTTGTGATATACATACTGTCATTTTGTTTCGGATCGAACCGCGCAAAGGAGACTCTGGCGAATTTTTTCGAAAATTTAAGGCGTTAGAATTTTTTTGGGAATTTTGGAAAATTTTGAAAACTATAACTAAGTATGATTTGCAAACTTAGTAAAGTTATTGTAAGAGGTTTAACTGTTGGATTTTGGGAAAGTTAAACACTTAAACGAATTTGAAATCTAATTTGAACGGTTTGCTTTGGAAAGTTAATGGATTCTGTAACTTTTTCTTACTTGGTAATTTCGAGGACGAAATTCTTTTAAGGGGGGAAGTTTGTAACGACCCAGAATTTGTGTTAGTTAAAATTTGTATATTTAATTGAATTTAAATATTAACAAGTAAGATTTGTAAGTCGAATAATTTATTTTTCGAATAATTGGATTTAATCGGATAATTAAATCAATAATTTAATAGTTGAAATTGCAGAAATAATTGAAAATTGGGTTAAATATGATTGGAAATGATTTGTAAAATTTTATTAAATCATATTAGAGTTAGAATAATGTTACAGAACTTTTAAAATCGAATTTAAAGTTAATTTGTGGAAATTGAATATTTTAATATTTAATTGACAAGTTAAAATAGTCATTTTTCAAACAGTCTCGATTTGGATGAAACCAGTTTCATCGGATCCGTAATGTGATATCATTGTATGGTTTCAAATTTTGTGTCAATTGGATTTATCGTTTGTCCGGGGCAAGCCAAAAGGCATAGAAATTGGTTTAAATCGATTTAATTTAAATTTGATCGTTTATTTCCATAACTCGCACATATGATCAAATTAGCCTCCGAAACATGTTCCGTTGTGTTCGAAACGCGGGGTAAACCTTAGAAACGACAACTGGCACGCTTCATTTGGAGTTTGGAAAATTTCGGGATGAATAGTGTCGCGTAATTTTCTATAAAAGGACCTCCACTCTCACATTTGCAACAAGAATAAAACCCTAACCTAATTTACAGTAGCCGCCGTCTCCCACTATACCAATGGCCAAAAATTCATAACTTTCATCTCCAATTATCTTCAAATCCGTGAATCAATCCAAGAAACTTTCGACTACAATATTGTAGAACACATCACGAACTACAAAATCAACGGCTATGATCGTTTAACTCGAAGTGGATCGATGGGAATTTAAGCTCATAGTCATCACGTTCGGCACGTTTTTTGAGACAATTTACACGACCAAGCGGCACGTGGCTTCGGCCGATGGTAGTGCTCGTGTGGGCGCTTCAAACCATGGTGGCCGATCATCATCTCGTCGAGCGTTGGTCGAGCGGCTACTAGGGTTTCAAAACGTGCAATGGGTTCTTCGTTCGGCCTATATAATGCGAACGTGAGAGAGGAGGGGGAAAGGAAGGATGCGGCCTTGATGCGTGAGGCCCAGATCCAACGGTCGAGATGTCTTAGGTTTAAAATTAAAAAGAAATTTGTGAATTAATTTCAATTTAAAATTCGTTCATAATTTAATTTGCTGTAACTGGTTCGTACGAGGTCGGAAAATTACGAAACCACTTGCGTTGGATTCGTTTTGTCGAGCACTACGCTATGGAGCTAGATTGGAGTCGTTTGGAGTTAGTGAAAATTTTGGGTAAAATTAAACGCGCGTTTAATTTTATTCGAAATAAAACACTACAACTATTATCCGAAACTCAAGGTGAGAACTTCTCACTCAATCGAATTGTTTCGATTTAAATTTTAAACAGTTAGATTTAAAATTTATGATTGTATGCCTGGATGATAAATTATTATCTATTGATTATTAAAATAGACATTATGCGCCGCATATTAAGCGGATGTTATTTATTAAAAACATATACCGCGATAATTCCATCTTGATTGGAATTGGCATTATTTATGTACTTGGAGTTGATTTCCCGCATTATATAGTGGATGAGACCCTATTGCGCCGCATAATAGCGGATAATATTTTATAAATCCCATATCTCGCGATATTTTATATTGGAACGGAATTTTTATTGTGCTAACATCTTTGGATGCAGGAAACTGGTTGGAGGAATCCAACTGGATTCCTCACTAGTATTTATTTGATTACAGATATTGTGATATTTGTTGATTATCATATACTGATATATGATGTCTTTGTTGTCGTGATTGACTATTTGGTGTGTTGCATCATTGGGCCAATTTTGGAATCATAAAAGGGTTTTAAAGTGATTTTTTTTTGAAAGTATACATTTTATTAAATTTTTGAATTGATTCATTTTAAATAAATTAACGTTATAAAATTTAATATTATAAAGATTTATGATTTTTGAGAAATATAGTTAAAATGTGATTTTTGAAATATGGAGTTAATGGATTTTATAAAATAGTTTAAATTGAGATTTGTAACGTCCCGCCTTTCCGCACGCTTTAAATCGACACACATGCCCATTCAAACCATACGGAAGGGCGGTTTGTTATGTGGTAAATAAGAAAAAAACAGGGAAAGAAAAAAACAAATAGAATCTCACAGCAGAAAGATAAAATATAATAATAAATGTACAGTTCATAAACTGTTTACAAACATTTGATTCTTCTTTATACAACAAATATCAGAGTATGCATACCAATCATAATCAATGCAGCGGAATTAAATAGTGTAGTGGAATATAATTAATAATAATAGTAGAAATCTCCGTATTCGTCCTCCAGATCTAAAGTCTTCGATCCTGAAACGCTCGGACTGACCCGAGCGAATTTGAAAAGACAAAAACACTCGAGTCAGAACTAAAAGATCTTATGTGAGTTAAATTAACAGAAATAAATATGAGTGCAGTAACTCAAGAGATGCTCAGGATTTACATCTCCTAAGGATCCGTTAAACTATTTACTATGTAGTATATTACGCTATTATAGTAGTGTCTATTTATATAATAAACTTACTTTTAAATAGCGTTAAGGGGTTACCCATATATCCCTTAACACAAAATATATTCCCATAGTCTATACGGTACCGTAATCTCCCCCGTACTGGGCGTTGTCAGAGGGCACTCCATAGGTATGGTACAAAACCAAAATTGTATAAAGCGCGCTAGGGTAGGTGACACGGCACAACTAGGCAATGCCATGGTAGATATACCAATTACGCTTCCGGATCGGTGGTAACGCATAGCCGCAGGCACCGCCCACCTCGAGCCACACCCCCAAATCAAAGAAATCAAAAGTGGCCACCGAATCAATCCAAGGGTCAATGTAAAATATCGAAGGGATGTGTCCGATCAAAGGTGCTACCTTATTAACCTGTCAATCGCTCTTGTTTTAGCCACCTTATGTCAACTCACGGGAGTTGGGTCCACGTATTTACCTTAAAGGAAACGTCGCAACCAACCTACTTCATTATGGAATCTCCACCGCGTACACGGTTGTTAAAGTGGTTTTCGGAGTTGGTAGAGAGTATGACAACTTCCGATCCCGGTCTCTTCAACAACCAAATGTTATTATAACACCGCGGTCATTTAAAATTTAATTATACTTTCAAAAACCAGAATATAATTATCCATTTCAAAACCCATAAATACGATATCATTTCCTTTCCAAAACAAACTCATTTGATATTATTTTTATAAAAACCCAAATTAATATAATATCATTTTATTTCAAATATATATTTATTTTCCAAAATCATATTGTTTTCAAACTTATAATAATCGGAAACCAAACATTGAATTATAACTTTCAAACTACAATACTTCGAAAATTCATAGCTTTAAACCATAATTTCTAAAACTTAAATGGTTTGGATATTCAAACAGTATATAGCATCAATAGTTTGGATCCAAAATTTCTTTATAAAATAAAATAATTTCCGCGACTTAAAAATTATTTCATTTAAGATTAAGTCAAAAATCCATAAATTTAAAATCGCTTTCAGTTTAAATAAACCACTTCAGTTTCAATATATTTCAAACTTTGAAAATTAAACAATTGGAACAAAGGTTGGAAATTTCTATTTCACCAATTTAAAGTCCTATTATTTAGTTTGAAATAATAATTGCATAATAAACCCATAATCATTTAAGTAAAACACAAATTACTTATAAAAGAAAATTTCCTTCAATTTTTATACTAGAAATATTCTTTTAATTCACCTTGAATAGAATTCAGTTATAAATATCATACCCTTTTTTAAAATTTCAAGTTAATAAATTTTACATCAACTTATGAAGTTAACTTCTTAATTAAGCTCAATTCCAAATAAATTTTCCAATTTAACTTCCAATCTTAATTAATTTAAATCCTTTAAAATTATATGTAATTTCAATATCTTAACATGTACTTAACCATATAATATAAAATAATCAAACTTCGTCATTCAACTTATTTATTTTATTTAACAAATCCATACATAGCTTATCTTCAATACTTTAACTATAGATGTATATATAAAATAAGATTTTATATAATATCAAAATCTATATTTATTAACTGTATCCTATCCAAACCATAGAAAAATCATTTCAATTTTTTTTTATATATATATCGCAGTGCCTGTATATAATTTTCTATCCTATGGTCAAGCGATACGGATATTTATCATTTCAATCCGCAATTTAAAAATAAAAAATGCGGTTGTATATCATTTCAAACCGCAATCCCTAATGAATGAAATACATGATAACTGCAGATTTTAAAATATAGTACACATCATCCATTCACCAAACATCAATCATCAATCATTAATTATAATCATCATCCAATTTAAACAAACATCAATATATAACAGGTGATAAATAACTGGTATCAATTTCAGTTTATACTCAAATAAATTTAATAACTGTTAATTGGTAGTTTACATGCAAAATAAATATAATTTAACTGGCAGTTAATATGCAATAATGAATTAAATAACGCGTAAATTAAATGAATGCAATTTAACTGAGAAATTGATGAAATATATACCAAACAACTATAAATAAAATTTTAAACACATCAAAAATTAATTTAACAAACATAAGAAATTTTAGAAATCGTGAGTGGGTTAAAACACCCACCTTTTGAATTTAAATCGAATTTAAATCCGAATTAAACCCAAAAATTCGACGGTCTCCAAATCTGTCCAAACCAGCGTCAAAAGATCTGGACTTTAATTACGATCCTAACAAAAAAAGTTGTGCGTGAAACGGAGTTCGTATGTGGGAAATATTCGAATTAAAAGTTTTGAAATCAAAATTTAATTAAACACAAAATAAACGAACAAATTCCCACCTTCCATACAGAGGCCGCCACATCACCTCTTCCTTCTCTCTCCCACTCGTTCTTCATCTACAGGAACATGCGATCGAAACAAAACACGCATGCAAATCACTATAGGCCGCCACCCTCCTTGGCCATCACGACCGCCCAGACCGCCTCCCCTCGCTCCTCTGGCCGCGCTACGCCCTCCAACCATCACTACGTGACCGCCATCCCATCGACGAGTCCATAAACACTCAACCGCCGCCCCTATAAGTAAACCCTAATCTAAATTTAGCTTCGAATCCAACCGTCGAAATCACAAACGAACCATACCGATCGACTTCCCTTGGTGCTCTCTACGATGCCCAGAAGGGGTTTCTCGATCAGACTCCGTTTGATTCCGGCACGATGAACGGCCGAAAACAATTTGAAGTTTTCTGGACGAAAAATAGCTCCAATCGAAAAACGAACAGTACCAGCAGATTATGCTCTTCGAGAACTATGACATATAATTTTTGTGAATTTTTCCGGAGACTTTGAATTTTGACTTTTGATTTTGAATTGAAACTGGATACAGGGTTTGCAGCCATGGAAAGGAGGAGTTGAGGGAAATGAACGCCCAAAGAAATGAAGATAGATGGAGGCTAGGGTTTATAATTGAGTTTATATAGGTAGGTTAGAGATTTGAATAGACGGATCGGATAAACAAATGTGCTAACGCTTACGTGGCCCAAAAAGCCCGTTCTGACCCCGGAGCGAAATTGGGTAAACCCATATATCGAAATAGGCATTTTAAAATATTCTGAACGCGATGGAAAAAGTTTCACGTCCAAATTCGATCGTATGAAGAAGTTGTTATGCTGAAAACAATATTTCCAAATTGATTTCAATTAAATCGATTTCAAGGCGTTTCACGTTCGTACGATCAAACAACAAGTCCGATCGCTACGAAACTTGAACCCTACAATAATTCACTATTACGTATCCAATGAAACCAGTTTCGTCGAAATCCGAGTCAGTGTCCAAAATGGCTATTTTTATATTAATTAAATAAATTAAACAAATTGATTAAATCCAATTTTATGTTTTAAATTCTAAAATTGACAATCTTATCATCTTTATATTACTCAACATTTACAATGATTTTACCAAATTTAAATGTCCATATAGAGAAGATAAATTTATCAATTCCAAATGCAAATCTCATTTTTAATAATTAACTTCATTTAATTCACAAAATTATATAAAAAAAATCCCTAAATTTCCATTTAGTTAAATAAATTAATTATTATTCCATTCAAAATTTCAACTAGAAGGGTTTACCATTGGATTTAATATTATCGCATAAATATTTCCCATTTTCAACTTAATTTTCAATTAACGTAAAATTTTATTATTAAATTTTAAATTAATTGCAATAAACCCAAATAAATATATAAAGCTCGATTCCTGTTTAAACATTTAACTCATTTGATTGCAATTAACCTCTTTATGGTAAATTAAATTCCGATATATTAATGAAACTTTATTTCCATTCTTTATCCACAAATCATCATATTTATGAAGAACATTTACGTTATTCTCCATTTATTACCTTAACTTATTTAACGTAACATTTAATTTATATTTATTGCAATGATCTCCAAATCACTTGAATGAATTAAATATATATGTATCACTCATAATAACTTGTGGTCACAACTCTTGATCACCTTTAATAAGTTTATTATTTACAATCCAAAAATCGCCATTTACTATATATATACGAATTAATTAATTTAATATTTCCATTTCGTTTTCCTATACTAAATTTATTACTAAGTGTATTTACTCCATTCCAACAAGTTAGAATTCCATTCTTACTATAACAATCATTTCCCTATTCACTTTTGTTAATAACCCACCATCATTGCATTTATTGTCTTTTATTGATTTAATCAAATTACCCTATATTCCTTTAAATTCATACTAGCGAAATATTCAATTACTATTCAATGCATATTTATTCATCAATCAATTTGATATTTACTTTTCTTTCCTTCTATTTGATAAATAACCTAGACATTTACATACATTCATTTCATTCCATTCATTTATGGGTATTGTATTCAAATTTAATTTATTATCTAATACCAACATTATTACCATTTATTACAATTGGATTCCCAATTTTATTTAATACCCTGAATAAATAACATATATATATATTAATCAAATCCTTACATTTGTTTTTCTCATATTCCATTTAAAATCAAATCATAACATTTAAATGATTTTAATGAACTGGAATTTCATTCAAGTCATAAATTATTAGCTTGCAATAACATGATTCCTTAATTTATTCCAATTACCGTTTACACTCTTTTATTGCATTAAATCAATTTAGTATTTCATTAATTTCTCATATTAAATTTTATATCCAGGTAAGAATCCTTTTTCTACTTAATTCATTTGGATTTTATTCAAATTTCTATAAATAGGTTTTAAGTCACCATTTACATAATTTAATTTAGCCTTCATTTTAACATTTATTTATCCCCTTTTATTTTTTTCTACTAAAATAAATTACAAAAATCCTATTAAATAAACAAATTAAATTGTCGAAATTTACGGGTCGTTACACTCTCCCCCACTCAAAACTTTTCGTCCCCGAAAAGAAAAAGAAGGGAAAAGAAGAAGTAAGGAAACAATACATCTTTCTTAATTAAATGTATAAACAAATAAGTTTACAAAATAAAATAATTTAACATAAAATATACCAATTTTTACCCATTTAAATCCTTTATATATAAATTGTTAAAGTTTGTAAACATTTTCAAATTTTCTAAGTCCAAAATTCACGGAAAATTTTGGCAGAGTTTCCTTTGTACGGAGAGGCTCGAAAGAAAATATAATATAAATATAACAATATACACAAATATTTTCCAAAATAATATATATCCCTACACGGGAAAATATATAAAATAGCGCTATAAACCGTAATCCGAAAACGTACCTATTTGTCGGGCAATTTACGTTAAATTTATGGAACCAAAAGCAGTAGCAATTGCTTCCATAAGCTGCGTTTCACTCATATAATCCAAAGGGTTAACAATTTATATAAAGTGAAATTTTTAAGTGGTTTCAATCACTAACAACAAATCAATACAACAACCATCAATTTCAACAAACAACATACACAGCAAATACAAAACAACCATTCAATCAAACAATTAGTTGTTCGGGTTCAAAACTTTAAAATGTACGGAATGAAGAATATACTACTAGCGCATCATTTACTCAACAATCTTAGATAAACTAAATAGATTATTCATTCACCCCAAATCCAGTTTTAAAGTATCCTTACCCAAACAACCATTAACTAAACAACAACAAATCCAAACAACTAAAACCCAAAACAAACAACAACCAATTTGAACAACAAATTTTGTTTATCTTTATTAATTTCATTCATACATTTGTTGTTTAATTTCTCTTTTTATTCATACCACATAAATTTTCCTTTTATAATTTACATTTATTTCTAACAAACTTTAAATTTCATTTACTCATTCAATGTTTGTTTCATTTACTTTCACTTATTACTTACTATTATTCATTTCCATTAACTCAGGTCATGCCAGTTTCCCCCTTTTTCATTATAATTATTCATTCATTTATTATTGCATGACCTCATTTATTTACCCTTTAATTACTTAAGTTTATAATCATTTATTTGTCATGCTTACCTTTAATTATATTTACTTGGTAAAATAATTATAACTTAAGTTTATAACATTAAATTCTCATTCAATAGCAAATTCATTGGATACTTCATTACCTACTTTTACTTGTACAATTTCCATTACATTTCTTATTAAACATTTCAACTTTTTATATTTGATAAGTTATATATGTTAAAGAAAATGCAAATGAACTTATACAAGTTTTATCTCATCCTTTAATTAAATTTAATGTTCAACAATATTACTCTTTGTTTCATATGTTACTAATTTCAAATTTCCTTTAATTTCCATTTGTAACTTAGCATTTAAATCTCTTATTTTATTTAGGGTTTCAGTTATTAGTTAAATTCTGTTTCACTACAATAATTGAAACAATTAATTTATGGAAATTTAAGAATTTAATACCGGGTTAAATTTCAAATTATTTTAAAATAATAGATAAATATATTCTTATAACTTATATATATCTAATTATATTTAAAACAATTCAAAATTTATATATTTTTCAAAATGAATCTACAGTAGAACTACTACAGTGGCCTTCCCTTTCGAAACTCGAAAATGAAAGTCGATGATGCGGCCGCCATCACCGAAATTATTTTCCAACGACAGAGAGGAAAGTACAAAACTTATCTTCTCAAAAATCTTCTTTAAAACAATTCTTCTGAATTATATTAAATATTTATATTAGCAAATACTTATAAACAATATTATTATATTCCAAAATTTATTCGAAAGAAATTTCAAAACCCCGGATCTTAAGTTCTAAATTTTCAAATTTCATTTATTTTATTTTAAATCTTATTTCGATTATTATATATAAATTTTATTCCTAACAACCAATATATTGCAACCAAATATAATATCATTTGAATTTTTTTATCTTATATATAGAAAATATTATAGGCAAAATTATTGCATTCACCTATATAAAACAAATATTATGTCGGTCTGTCCTATTAAGTGTTTAGAAATCCCTATTGATGTCACAACGTCCCATGCACCAACCAGAATTTATAAATACAAAACGGAACAGATTAACACAATATTAAAAAAAATTATAACACTAACAAATACGCTCTCTCATATATATACGCTCGGCGACTCCCATAGGGTATTACTACCCTATTAGTAAAGAGTCAAACCCCACAAAGCTAAGGTTTATCGCTAAACCAAAGCTCTGATACCAGATGTAACGTTCTGCATTTCCGCACGCTTTAAATCGACACACATGTCCATTCAAACCATACGGAAGGGCGGATTGTTATGGGGTAAATAAGAAAAAACAGGGAAAGAAAAAAACAAATAGAATCTCACAGCGGAAGGATAAAATTTAATAATAAATGTGCATTTCATAAACTGTTTACAAACATTCGATTCTTCTTTATACAATAAATATCAGAGTTCACATACCAATCATTATCAATGCAGCAGAATTAAATAGTGTAGTGGAATATAATTAATAATAATAGTAGAAATCTCCGTCATCGTCCTCCAGATCTAAAGTCTTCGATCCAGAAACGCTCGGACTAACCCAAGCGAATTTGAAAAGACAAAAACACTCGAGTCAGAACTAAAAGATCTTATGTGAGTTAAATTAACAGAAATAAATATGAGTGCAGTAACTCAAGAGATGCTCGGGATTTACATCTCCTAAGGATCCGTTAAACTATTTACTATGTAGTATATTGCGCTATTATAATAGTGTCTATTTATAAAATAAACTTACTTTTAAATAGCGTTAAGGGGTTACCCATATAGCCCTTAACACAAAATATATTCCCATAGTCTATACAGTACCGTAATCTCTCCCGTACTGGGCGTCGTCTGAGGGCATTCCATAGGTATGATACAAAGCCAAAATTGTATAAGGCGCGCTAGGGTAGGTGACACGGCACGACTAGGCAATGCCAGGGTAGATATACCAATTACGCTTCCGGGTCGGTGGTAACGCATAGCCGCAGCTACCGCCCACCTCGAGCCACACCCCTAAATCAAAGAAATCAAAAGTGGCCACCAAATCAATCCAAGAGTCAAAGTAAAATATCGAAGGGATGTGTCCCATCAAAGGTGCGACCTTATTAACCCGTCAATCGCTCCTGTTTTAGCCACCTTATGCCAACTCACGGGAGTTGGGTCCACGTATTTACCTTACAGGAAACGTCGCCACCAACTTACTTCATTCTGGAATCTTCACCGCGTACACGATTGTTAAAGTGGTTTTCGGAGTTGGCAGAGAGACAACAACTTTCGATCCCGGTCACTTCAACAACCAAACGTTATTATAACACCGCGGTCATTTAAAATTTAATTATACTTTCAAAAACCAGAATATAATTATCCATTTCAAAACCCATAAATACGATATCATTTCCTTTCCAAAACAAACTCATTTGATATTATTTTTATAAAAACCAAATTAATATAATATCATTTTATTTCAAATATATATTTCTTTTCCAAGATCATATTGTTTTCAAACTTATAATAATCGAAAACCAAACATTAAATTATAACTTTCAAACTATAATTCTTCAAAAATTCATAGCTGTAAACCATAATTTCTGAAACTTAAATGGTTTGGATATTCAAACAGTATATAGCATCAATAGTTTGGATTCAAAATTTCTTTATAAAATAAAATAATTTTCGCGACTTACAAATTATTTCATTTAAGATTAAGTCAAAAATCCATAAATTTAAAATCGCTTTCAGTTTAAATAAACCATTTCAGTTTCAATATATTTCAAACTTTGAATATTAAACAATTGGAACTAAGGTTGGAAATTTCTAGTTCACCAATTTAAAGTCCTATTATTTAGTTTGAAATAATAATTGCATAATAAACCCGAAATCATTTAAGTAAAACTCAAATTACTTATAAAAGAAAATTTCCTTCAATTTTTATACTAGAAATATTCATTTAATTCACCTTGAATAGAATTCAGTTATAAATATCATACCCTTTTTTTTAAAATTTCAAGTTAATAAATTTTACATCAACTTGTGAAGTTAACTTCTTAATTAAGCTCAATTCCAAATAAATTTTCCAATTTAACTTCCAATCTTAATTAATTTAAATCCTTTAAAATTATATGTAATTTCAATATCTTAACATGTACTTAACCATGTAATATAAAATAATCAAACTCCGTCATTCAACTTATTTATTTTATTTACAAATCCATACATAGCTTATCTTCAATACTTTAACTATAGATGTATATATAACATAAGATTTTATATAATATCAAAATCTATATTTATTAACCGTATCCTATCTAAACCATAGAAAAATCATTTCAAATTTTTTTGTGTGTATATACCGCGGTGCCTGTATATAATTTTTTATCCTATGGTCAAGTGATACGGATATTTATCATTTCAATCCGCAATTTAAAAATAAAAAATGCGGTTGTATATCATTTCAAACCGCAATCCCGAATGAATGAAATACATGATAACTTGCAGATTTTAAAATATAGTACACATCATCCATTCACCAAACATCAATCATCAATCATTAATTATAATCATCATCCAATTTAAACAAACATCAATATATAACAGGTGATAAATAACTGGTATCAGTTTCAGTTTATACTCAAATAAATTTAATAACTGTTAATTGGTAGTTTACATGCAAAATAAATATAATTTAACTGGCAGTTAATATGTAATAATGAATTAAATAACGCGTAAATTAAATGAATGCAATTTAACTGAGAAATTGATGAAATATATACCAAACAGCTATAAATAAAATTTTAAACACATCAAAAATCAATTTAACAAACATAAGAAATTTTAGAAATCGTGAGTGGGTTAAAACACTCACCTTTTGAATTTAAATCGAATTTAAATCCGATTTAAACCCAAAAATTCGACGGTCTCCAAATCTGTCCAAACCAGCGTCAAAAGATCTGGAATTTAATTACGATCCTAACAAAAAAAGTTGCGCGTGAAACGGAGTTCGTATGTGGGAAATATTCGAATTAAAAGTTTTGAAATCAAAATTTAATTTAACACAAAATAAACAAACAAATTCCCACCTTCCATACAGAGGCCGCCACATCACCTCTTCCTTCTCTCTCCCACTCGTTCTTCATCTACAGGAACACGCGACCGAAACAAAACACGCACGCAAATCACTACAGGCCGCCACCCTCCTTGGCCATCGCGGCCGCCCAGACCGCCTCCCCTCGCTCCTCTGGCCGCGCTACGCCCTCCGACCATCACTACGTGACCGCCATCCCATCGATGAGTCCATAAACACCCATCCGCCACCCCTGTATGTAAACCCTAATCCAAATTTAGCTTCGAATCCAACCGTCGAAATCACAAACGAATCATACCGATCAACTTCCCTTGGTGCTCTCTACGATGCCCAGAAGGGGTTTCTTGATCAGACTCCGTTTGATTCCGGTACGATGAACGGCCGAAAACAATTTGAAGTTTTCTGGATGAAAAATAGCTCCAATCGAAAAACGAACAGTACCAGCAGATTATGCTCTTCGAGAACTATGACATACAATTTTTGTGAATTTTTCTGGAGACTTTGAATTTTGACTTTTGATTTTGAATTGAAACTGGATCTAGGGTTTACAGCCATGGAAAGGAGGAGTTGAGGGAAATGAACGCCCAAAGAAATGAAGATTGATGGAGGCTAGGGTTTATAATTGAGTTTATATAGGTAGGTTAGAGATTTGAATAGATGGATCGGATAAACAAACGTGCTAACGCTAACGTGGCCCAAAAAGCCCGTTCTGACCCCGGAATGAAATTGGCTAACCCGTATATCGAAATAGGCATTTTAAAATATTCTGAACGCGATGAAAAAAGTTTCACGTCCAAATTCGATCGTATGAAGAAGTTATGCTGAAAACAATATTTCCAAATTGATTTCAATTAAATCGATTTTAAGGCGTTTCGTGTTCGTACGATCAAACAACAAGTCCGATCGCTACGAAACTTGAAACCCTATAATAATTCACTGTTACGGATCCAATGAAACTGGTTTCGTCGAAATCCGAGTCAGTGTCCAAAATGGCTATTTTTATATTAATTAGATAAATTAAACAAATTGATTAAATCCAATTTTATGTTTTAAATTCTAAAATTGACAATCTTATCATCTTTATATTACTCAACATTTACAATGATTTTACCAAATTTAAATGTCCATATAGAGAAGATAAATTTATCAATTCCAAATGTAAATCTCATTTTTAATAATTAACTTCATTTAATTCACAAAATTATATAAAAAAAATCCCTAAATTTCCATTTAGTTAAATAAATAAATTATTATTCCATTCAAAATTTCAACTAGAAGAGTTTACCATTGGATTTAATATTATCGCATAAATATTTCCCGTTTTCAACTTAATTTTCAATCAACGTAAAATTTTATTATTAAATTTTAAATTAATTGCAATAAACCCAAATAAATACATAAAGCTCGATTCCTGTTTAAACATTTAACTCATTTAATTGCAATTAACCTCTTTATGGTAAATTAAATTCCGATTTATTAATGAAACTTTATTTCCATTCTTTATTCACAAATCATCATATTTATGAAGAACATTTACGTTATTCTCCATTTATTACCTTAACTTATTTAACGTAACATTTAATTTATATTTATTGCAATGATTTCCAAATCACTTGAATGAATTAAATATATTTGTATCACTCATAATAACTTGTGGTCACAACTCTTGATCACCTTTAATAAGTTTATTATTTACAATCCAAAAATCGCCATTTACTATATATATACGAATTAATTAATTCAATATTTACATTTCGTTTTCCTATACTAAATTTATTACTAAGTGTATTTACTCCATTCCAACAAGTTGGAATTCCATTCTTACTATAACAATCATTTCCCTATTCACTTTTGTTAATAACCCACCATCATTGCATTTATTGTCTTTTATTGATTTAATCAAATTACCCCATATTCCTTTAAATTCATACTAACGAAATATTCAATTACTATTCAATGCATATTTATTCATCAATCAATTCGATATTTACTTTTCTTTTCTTCTATTTGATAAATAACCTAGTATACATTTACATACATTCATTTCATTCCATTCATTTATGGTATTGTATTGAAATTTAATTTATTATCTAATACCAACATTATTACCATTTATTACAATTGGATTCCCAATTTTATTTAAACCCTGAATAAATAACATATATATATTAATCAAATCCTTACATTTTTTTTCTTCTCATATTCCATTTAAAATCAAATCATAACATTTAAATGATTTTAATGAATTGGAATTTCATTCAAGTCAAAACAATTACCGTTTACACTCTTTTATTGCATTAAATCAATTTAATATTTCATTAATTTCTCATATTAAATTTTATATCCAGGTAAGATCCTTTTTCTACTTAATTCATTTGGATTTTATTCAAATTTCTATAAATAGGTTTTAAGTCACCATTTACATAATTTAATTTAGCCTTCATTTTAACATTTATTTATCCCTTTTTATTTTTTTCTACTAAAATAAATTACAAAAATCCTATTAAATAAACAAATTAAATTGTCGAAATTTTCGGGTCGTTACAAGAATTTTGGATTTTTATAAACGGTTTATATAAAAGATTTATAAAATTGATATTTATAAATTAAAAATAATAGAATTATAAAACGAGTTTTTTTGTAAGTGTTAAAATGAAATAAAAATGGATTTCATAAGTGAATGAAATTTATAGATTTATAAATTGTGAAATTTTAAAATGATTCGATTTTGTAAAATAGAAAATTATAAATAATTAACTTTAAAATTTGATTATTGGCATTTAAACGAGATTTAAATGGAATTGGTTAATAAGGGATTTATATAACTTGAAGTTTTTATAATATATAAATTTGTATTTATAAACATTGATTTATAAATTCAAGATTGATGAATTTGATAAGTAAATTTTTATAGCTTATTAAAGAAGTATATTCACGATTTTGGGACAGTGGATAATTATAGCTTATTAAAGTGTGGGCGCTTCAAACCATGGTGGCCGATCATCATCTCGTCGAGCGTTGGTCGAGCGGCTACTGGGGTTTCAAAGCGTGCAATGGGTTCTTCGTTCGGCCTATATAATGCGAACGTAAGAGAGGAGGGGGAAAGGAAGGATGCGGTCTTGATGCGTGCGGCCCAGATCCAACGGCCGAGATGTCTTAGGTTTAAAATTAAAAAGAAATTTGTGAATTAATTTCAATTTAAAATTTGTTCAAACTTTAATTTGCTATAACTGGTTCATACGAGGTCGGAAAATTACGAAACCTGTTGCGTTGGATTCGTTTTGTCGAGCACTACGCTATGGAGCTGGATTGGAGTCGTTTGGAGTTAGTGAAAATTTCGGGTAAAATTAAATGCGCGTTTAATTTTATTCGAAATAAAACGCTACAACTATTATCGGAAACTCAAGGTGAGAACTTCTCACTCAATCGAATTATTTCGATTTAAATTTCAAACAGTTAGATTTAAAATTTATGTTTGTATACCTGGATGATAAATTATTATCTATTGATTATTAAAATAGAAATTATGCGTCGTATATTAAGCGAATGTTATTTATTAAAAACATATACCGCGATAATTCCTTCTTGATTGGAATTGGTATTATTTATGTACTTGGAGTTGATTTCCCGCATTATATAGCGGATGAGACCCTATTGCGCCGCATAATAGCGGATAATATTTTATAAATCTCATACACCGCGATATTCCGTATTGGAACGGAATTGGTATTGTGCTAACATCTTTGGATGCAGGGAAACAGGTTGGAGGAATCCAACTGGATTCCTCACCAGTATTTATTTGATTACAGATATTGTGATATTTATTGATTATCATATACTGATATATGATGCCTTTGTTGTCGTGATTGACTATTTGGTGTGTTGCATCATTGGGCCAATTTTGGAATTATAAAAGGGTTTTAAAGTGATTTTTTTTGAAAGTATACGTTTTATTAAATTTTCGAATTGATTCATTTTAAATAAATTAACGTTATAAAATTTAATATATAAAGATTTATGATTTTTGAGAAATATAGTTAAAATGTGATTTTTGAAATATGGAGTTAATGGATTTTATAAAATAGTTTAAATTGAGATTTTTGAATTTTTATAAACAGTTTGTATAAAAGATTTATAAAATTGATATTTATAAATTAAAAATAATAGAATTATAAAACGAGTTTTTTTTATAAGTGTTAAAATGAAATAAAAATGGATTTCATAAGTGAATGAAATTTATAGATTTATAAATTGTGAAATTTTAAAATGAATAGATTTTGTAAAATAGAAAATTATAAATAATTAACTTTAAAATTTGATTTTTGGCATTTAAATGAGATTTAAATGGAATTGGTTAATAAGGGATTTATATAACTTGAAGATTTTATAATATATAAATGTGAATTTATAAACATTGATTTATAAATTCAAGATTGATTGAATTTGATAAGTAAATTTTTATATCTTATTAAAGAAGTATATTCACGATTTTGGGACAGTGGATAATTTTTGAATTGAATATGTAAAAGTGTTGAATTTGGTTAATGATTTATATTCACGATTTTGAACAGTGAATAATATATTAAAGGAATGTTAGGGAGTAATCCTTTAAATAGAATTAAAATGATTTGAAATTGTTTTTAAAATGCATTAAGTGTCGAAACCATAGATTTCAACATTCATTGTTGAAATAGACGTTTTCGAGAAATAAGGAAATGGTGGACTATAACACTGTTGTAATGGTAAATGATTTCCGAAAGGAAATGTTTTGTATAGTATTGGGATTTATATATCTATCTTAATTTCGAATCCCTATACTAGTGATTTTGGGTCGCGTAACGATGTTTTACGCAACATTCGTTTTAACTCAAATAAACGTGTTTAAGCACACGTTTTCCTTAAAGAATGAAATATATACTAAATTTAGATTTAAGTATATTGAATATTTTCCAAGTGTTGAAAATAAATGGATTTGTGAATTACTTATTATTAAATAAGTATGAAAATGTTTTCCAATATGAAGTGAATGTTTGAGATTTTATCTTTTGAAAGATAAATTGAAAATGAATATTAGAAATCGATTTGGAAATCGTATATTCATAGATATTTTGGAATTGTAAATTCACTATGTAATTTATAAAAGAAAGGGAAATTTGTTTAAAAATAAACTTCGATTTATTTTTGAAGTGTGGAAATAAATTTACGGATTTGGAAAGTAAATATAAAGTAAATCGGTAAGAATTTATTTAATTGGTTTAAATGAACCATTTTGAAATGAAAGTATTTCCACGTAAGGAAAATGACTGAAATTTGTTTTCAAAAGTTGAAAGGTGAAAAGTGATTTGAAAATTTGTTTTCAAATGGTTGAAGTGTGGAAATTATATATCTAGTAAAGATATTTTTGAAAATAAATAATTTGGGAAATTATTTGGAATCTGGTGATGTTGTACATACCTATTGATAGTTAAATAACCGACTATCCATATTTACCTTTAAATGGGTATTTGTTGTGATTTACTTGAACTTGAATGCCACACTTATTTTCGATATAAGCGCTCACTATTCGGGTTAGCCGAGAAAGGACCTTGGGGTCGTATAACTCATTCCGAATATGTGACACATCGTTATGAATTGCATTTGATGACCGATGTTGAAGACTGGATATTTGTGAAAACGGAAGGATTACCGTCGAATGTTTCTGCATCGGCTGATCCCCGATATAGAAATTTATTACTCTTTTGTGATGGGAAGTCCGGTCGTGATTAGTGAATATCCGGATTGCAAGGACTTCTTTGTAAGTGCCTTCGGTTCCATTCCATCCCGGAACGGACTTGTATGGATGTGTGTCTTACGTTACAATTTGAGATGTAAAGCTGTTTTCTATCAAATATATTTCCGTTGGATGGAGAATTTATTCTCTTAGCTTAACACCCTTAGAGGTTATGTAGATGATGGTTACTAGTGACACATCCCAAATTGGTAATGTGGCATACGAAGTGCTGTTGAGCATTTGATGATCAAAGCACAGCTTTTGTATAAAGCGTGGCTTTGTGGACGAGACTTCGTCGGACCTCATACCTCGGAAATGGACAAAACAGGAAGGATGCAGCAAGGTTATTAGGGGGTAGCATCCCTTTAGTGTATGTCATTCCTTCTGGATAGAGGTGGTATCATGGTATGTAACCCAGATACTTAACCTATGTTGTTGCTATAAATTTATTATTTTGTAGTTGTTGAAATCGAGGATCCTCGGATATAGATCGGTCACAATCGAGGAATGACATATTCGTGTCAGTAGTTACCTAGTTTGAAAGGTAACCCGGCCTTGTGTTGGCAGAGATCCGGTTAGGTTCTCGGGTCGTCTTTCCAGCGGCATACCCATGTGGCAATGGGAAGTTCCTTGGCCTGACCATTTATTGAAAATCCAAAGAACAATACGATCTTGTACGGTTTTAGTTGTAGAACCTATCATTCACTTATGGTGGTCACCAATGTTTGGATGGTAGCTATACTAGGCATAAATGTGAAATGCCTATGCTGGCAAAAATTTATATCTTTACTTTCGAAATGATTTTTCCTACACTATGCACTAGTAATAATATCAAATGTTTCTTTTTAATGCGTATCAAGCATCTTTGACTATCATAAGAAGAAATCTCCTCCGATTCTGCGTTTGCATTTTGTGTGTGCGGGAGGCCTTATGATAGTTTCATTTTCTGAAAAGCATTGCGAATCTATTTTAAAATTACCATGTTCTTTGTTTTAAAGCTAAACTATTTTAAGTTCTCACACCAGTCCCATGACTGACCTGGAGTTTATTGTTTTCCTTCCTAAACTCTGGGTGCCCATCAATTTCCACACGGGCAGTCAAGAGTCAGGTTTATCAGGATATTCTGGAGAGTTGCTGGAGGCAAGCTGGATGGCATGACGTATTCACTAGTATATAGTATTTCTTTTCCGCTGTTGTTGTTGTTGTACACTCTAATAATGTAATGTAATATGATGTAATGTAATAACTGATATAGTTCTTTGTTTAAAGATTATTCATTTATCTATTATATGTTGTTCCGCTGCGATTGTGAGATTCTGATATTGTTCTGTTGTTTCTTTTTTTTCTATTCTATCTTTTTCTCTCTTCTTCAATCTTTTTCTTCTTCTTTAACCATAACGGTACGGTTTTCCGGCATTCGATTGCTCGGCAGTTGATACAATGGATGTATTGATGTTGGTTTTCGAGCGTCGAAAAGTCGCGCCGTCACATGTATTTATACATGTTTTGCAACCCTAATCATATTTTTGGGCTAATTAATCCATGATCAAGTATGCACGTAACTTTAACCTCCACTAACTTGTGTATTAGCTCCTACTTGTAGATAAAGGTAAGTGGGTAGGTAGGGTCCTCCATGATGCATGAAATGATTTATTTCCATCTTCATTTTGCTTCATTCTCTTCTGTATGCATGAATACACGAAGCCTCTTGTAATTTTCATCTAATTTTCCTATAAATAAAAATAAAATATGCAAATAAATATTCTCAAAATTAACATGTGCACAAAAATGACCATTTTGTCCACATATAAAGACGAATAAATGATGATTTGAAAATAATTGAAATATTGGTTTAAACATGTTAAAATACCCTATATGCTCATTTATTTAATTAAATTAGATTAAATATGGAAGTAACATTATGCACATTCACGTGCATATCAATCATACACCTTCTACCACCGTAGACATGAAGATTACTGAAAAAGTAGGGAAGGGAGGTTCTATTTCATATTCCTTTCTCAAAGTGTTTGTTTGTCCAGCTTATGTGCACGAGATCAAAGGGAAATTGGATCCAAGATAGCGCAAGTATATTTTTCTTGGCTATAGGAGAAGAGTTAAGTGTTACAGGTTCTGGTGTCCTACTACCCAGAAGAGTGTTACTAGTGGGCATGTTACATTTGATGAAAATACTATGATGAAGGTGGAGCCTTCTTCTTCAGTTAATGATGATGTTGAGAGGACAAATTCAAAGTACCAGACAGAAAGTAGATCATCTGACTTCCATACAAGTAAAATTGGTATTTTCGATGAGACCGTGGTTGATAAGGAGAGGATAGACGATCAATCTCAAGATGGAGCTCAAATTCAAACCCGACCAATCAGAAAGAGGAAAAGACCTAGATGGCTTGATGATTTTACGGGACTAAGCATTGAAGACATTGACTTTGATGACATAGCAATCTATGCATTAAGCATATTTTATGATGGGCCCAGAGACTGTAAAGATGCCATTGATTCAGTTGATGGTTCTAGTTGGTTAGTAGCTATGGAGAAGGAAATTGGGTCTTTGCACATAAATTGCATTTTGGATTCAACGTACTTCCTTCCGGCAAGAGAGCAATTGAGTGTAAGTGGATCTATAGAGTGAATGACGGTGACAAATGTGACTTGAGGTATATGGCGAAATTAATGGCATGGGTTATGTTTAATGGAAAGGTGTGGAGATCCATGATATTTTTTCTCCAGTTGTTAGACACATATCCATTCGCATTATTTTTGCATTGGTTGCTCACTTCGACATGGAGTTGGAACAATTAGATGTTAAAACAGCATTCTTGCACGGTGACCTTGAGGAGGATATTTACCAACAACAGCTAGAGGGGTTCATTGACAGTAGCAGGACCAGTCATGTTTGTAAGCTTAACAATTTCTTTATGGTTTAAAACAGTCTTCTAGACAGTGGTATAAGAAATTTGATAAGTTTATGATCTCACATGGTTGCTCTGGAAGCTTTAAGGACCAGTGCATCTGTTTTTAGAAGTGTAATGAAGACATCATATATTTGTTGCTTTATGTTGGTGATATGTTGATAGCTTCTAAGAGCAAACTAGAATTTCAGAGTTGAAGTCGGAGCATGGCAAGGAGTTTGATATGAAAGAATTGGAAAAGGCATAGTGAATTTTGGGGATGGAGATTCAAAGGGATAGAAAGCAAAAAGTTTTGAGGCTCACTCAAACTCCGTATATCGAGAAAGTCCTCTCTCGATTTGGTATGGAGAAAGCTCGGTGGCTACT
This sequence comes from Allium cepa, assembly GCA_030765085.1. Lineage (NCBI taxonomy): Eukaryota > Viridiplantae > Streptophyta > Magnoliopsida > Asparagales > Amaryllidaceae > Allium > Allium cepa. Next base: position 961,413,716 of record CM060932.1, on the reverse strand, counting down.
CTATTAGACACTCAATTTTAGCTATCCAAAGATTTATGTTCCACGTCGAATGAAAACAAATGAAAACCATATACTATATAATTCTTTATATTAATATTGGTTATAATAATTGTTTATTATGACGAATCTATGAAAACAATCAGTTCAAATAAAAAATTGAACCATCAAAAGTAAATATTTAATTCTTCCTCCTCACACTATGAAGAAGAGACGGACGTCTATCATATTGTTCGAGAATAATACTGGGTGATCTCAGACGTCTGAGCCAAGTTTCGACTGCTACCCAAGGACACTTCATATATATTTCTTTTACCATCACTTTAACTATTTACCACTCTAACTTCAAATCTAAAACTCCAACTCTAAAACCCTACCTTCCCAAAACTCTATTTCATAATGGCTCCTAAATCAAAAAAATCCCATTAGCAAAAGGTCAAAGACAGATCAATCCTCATCCTCTCAAACCCATCTTGTTACCGATGCCCACATTCAAGAATAGCTTCGAAATAACACAATTGCAAATAAAACTTTTTGAAGAACTGAAACAAAAGAGGCTTCATTCTGGTCCGTTCTATCGATTATGCAAATTTGGAGATTATGGCATTCAAAAACTCACCATCGCCTCCGCCCTTCGAGTTATAATCTATTTTGATGAAAACGAGGTACAAATTGATCAATTGATCATCTTTCTTTTGTGTGCAAACTTATACAGTAATGATATTTGGACACCTGAGAATGAAGATGGTTGGTTATGGACAAGTGTATACAACCACGTTATGAAAATTAGCGTAAACACAATTCTTTGTTTACTCAATTGTTCCTCTACTGGACTTGATTTAGAGGAAATTCCTAAACAAAGAAATCTACCACATGATGATATAACACATCAAATTTGGGAGGATAGAATGCCGTAATGGAAATCCGTTTATTTACACCCAATAGCTATTATTAAATCGCATGATAATTCTTCGTTTAGGAAGTCATGAACAAATTTATAAAAATGGCCACATAGCCCTCTATGCTATGTATGGTGGGATTCAAGTAAATTGGGCTACATTTATTCATGACCAAATTAAAAGCTTTTGGTCTCACTATGGACACACAATTATATATGCTTCGTACATCTTGCATCTCTTATATAGTCTTGGGGTACTTTCTTATATTTCTCATTTTGGAGAAATCCTGTAAAAGAAAGTGGTATAAGGTTTTTGTCCTTTATGCATCTTCGCAGAAGACTACCACCAATCATTTTCCTAGATAATGGAATACGCAGCAGCAACAACGAATGTATCCGGTCCCTACTTAACAGACTCAAACTCCTCCTTCTCTATAAGAAACTCATTCACCTTATCCTTCACAACAACCTGGTTTCTCTCATCATACTACCGAATACTATTTCGCTTCTGAGATTCATGAAACCTGCACTGAACCGACGCAAAATGAATCCATCCGTGATTTAATACTTCGAAATCAAAAATTAATCACGGTCAACCAGCGAGCATTGAACATTAAAATGACCGATTTGGAACGATCTTTTGCAATAAGAATGACTAAAATGGAGAAAACTTTGGAAAATGTTATGTTCACTTTAGGCAAAGTAATGAGAAAGTACATGGCAGGTCATCTTCTCGACCATCGTCTTCTCCTTCACCTACACCGCCTTCTCGACCACAAGCACCAATCTATCATGCTCATACCTCTCATGAAGGAACTTCTCAAGATAAAAACAAGAATATAGAGCAAGACCAACCGGTAGAAGATAAAGAAGATAGTGATGATATGCCTTTATATGATCCTAACCAATCTCACCAACAACATTATATGGTTTTTCAAGGGCTCTCAATTCTAGAAAATGAAGAATATAATGATCAAACTCGATGACCAACTGCCAACCTAATATCAATAAGATCCATCCGCTGGGAATATTATGAAAACTATGTCGGACCTGTTGAATATGCGCTTATATGATTTTTGTTTGATGATAATAAACATATATACATTCAGTTAAATGTATTTGTTAATATACTATTTTATTTTTCACAGATTAAATAAATATTTGTTGAATAAAATAAATAACACGGAATTTGAATTCAAACGAATATTTTATTCAAATAAATATTTATTACAATTTTGATAGTACAATTTCAAGCTCTCACTATAACTATACATTTTAAATTACAAAACAATTTCGGATTACATCACATTTTTTTTCTACATTCAGAACCTCACTACATATCACTCACACTCGTATTTTTATCTTCAACTTCTTTCCAGTTTGAATCCAGCATCTGAGCAATCTGCAAAAATATTCACCAACGTAGTAAAATTGAAAAAGAAATATTTTTGCAAAATAAAATAAAATATGATTTTTGAAAATATTATTTGCCTCAGTTATTTAGGTTGTTCGTCATCATTTAAATTTGAATTCACCATACACGAACAACTTGTGACATACACAGTGTATCACTGTATATGCCACAAGGCTGTGCACACCGATATATACACTTGATCGATTTACAGGGACAAGTGAGCACAGGTCAAACCCAAATACAGGATTCAACTCAGGTGCAACATAAATAAAATATCGACTTCAGCACAAGGTCAAACCCGAGTTGTAAAACTGGATTCAACTCAAGTGTAATGCACATTCTACACAAATTCAAGAAGGCACCAAATAACAAACAAAGTGCAAAGGTCAAGCCATCACTGCAAACTCGACTCGACTCAATGCAACTCAAACTGCAAGTCCAAAACAAGTGCACATATGTCAAGTAAAGACTCAAGACCACATAAGTCGACAGTGCAAACAAATAGCATAAGCAAATGACTCAGTAATACAATGCCACAGCAAACAAATACCACAAATGCTCGAACTCAGGTGGACAGCAAACAACAGTGCACTGAACAACTCACAAATGTGCAACCTGAACAATAACTTGTTCAGACCAGGCTACACAATGACAAGGTGCAGACTAGACCAAATATACAACCAAAGAAGAAAACCATCAAGCCAACACAGCAATGCATGAACCAAGTAAAAAGCAAAGCATATACAGAAATGCACCAGAGTGTAGGCAACAGGGCCAAAGCAATTCAGATCAACACAGCAACAATGGTGATCAATATCCAAATGTCAATGAAGCATGCAAACAGCAAAAATGAAAACCACAAACTACTCACAACAATGCTCAAAGACTCGGCACTCAAATGAACACAGTGAATGCAGACTTGAATGTACAGTGACTCAACAAACACAGTGACACAGTGCCACAGTGAACATAGTTCAAAACAGCATACATCTATATACATACATGAATGTATGTATACAAATGATCAAACAATATGATGAACAAAGTCAGAGACCATAATCAACTAACAAAGTGCCAGTGAAACATGTGCAGCCCAGTGGACAGAGACTTCAAAGTAAAGTGCAAATTGCAGTGACACAAAAATCACAATATGTCAGATTCCAACTTGTTATACAAATGAAGTACAAAAATAACAGCAGTATACAAGTACAGGGCCACAAAATCAAAGCCAAGGCAAACCAGTCAATGCCGAAGTACTGCAGACATATGGTGATACATAACTAAGAATGTAACCAGTATGCACAAAATCAAAGCCAAGGCAAACCAGTCAATGCCGAAGTAAAAACGAATATGACAAAGTCAAATTCAAAGCCGTGGATATGATGAACAAGTCAAAATTGACCAAGTTAAAAATCCACACCGTGGTCATCACGAAATAAATCAAAGCCGTAACCATCAAGCAACCAAAATATACGATAATGAATTAGTCAAGGAAAAATCGCAAGTATCCAAGCATAAACGATCGACCGAGATAAATTCAAATATATATTGTACGAACGAAAATTAAGGGTTACAAACCCTATATAAGCAAAACATCATCGGCAATTTCAGATTATCCGAGTTCGAATACGAAAATCGAAAGGTAACAAAGCATAAATTCTTACCAGAAGGAAGAATCGAACTCATCGAAGTAGCCAGAGAGAGCAACGAGAAATCGATCGAGCAAGGCAACTCTCGTACAATCACGGATTCGATCGAAGTAGTAACGGCATCTTCGATTCATTAAAAGCCCTAATTTATTGAAGGAAGAGGAACGAACAAGAGCCGAAGCCCTAATTTCAGAAAGAAGAACAAGCCGACATTATCACAAAGAAAATAAAAGAGAATCGGGTTAAAGAAAACAATTGGGCCGGCGTGTTTTATAAAAGGGGCCTTGTTTGTTTAATAAGGGCTTTAAATTTAAAATTAGGGTTGTTTGTTTTAAATTGTTTTTTAATTATATTTTCTTTTTAAACCGTTTTAAATTTCTAGTCGTGTGACTAAGGGACAAGCTACGTGGCGTAGCTTGAGAATTCGCAATTCAGTGGCTGAGTTGTGGCAGGGTTTTGAGCATACAGTTAGATTTAGTTGATAGCGGGTGTCGCGAGTTTACGTGTGTAAGCGAGGGACTATCTAATTTCCAGTAGAAACCTTGGGGGCAGCACGTACGCAGGTTTTGCCGAAGCTGGGTAAATTCTGTGTCGTTCTATTTCTGCATTTATTATTCTGCTATTATCTGTGCTGCTATTGTGCTGTGATCTGTGTTAAAATTATTTTATAAGCTTCTGCGATTAATTTTTATAATTTATACCATCACCCTATTCACCCCCCCTCCCTCTAGGGTGAAATCGATCCTACAAGTGGTATCAGAGCTAGGAACAGAAGTCATCATTTGTTTTAAAAAATTCGTTTTTCAAAAAATCAGTTTTTTGTTTTTAAAAAAATTTGAATTTTTAAAATGGCTTCTTTTAATAATGCTTTTGCAGAGGGTCAATCCATAGTTAGACCACCAATGTTCAATGGTGAATATGCTTACTGGAAAAATAGGATGGAAATTTTCCTGAAAACCATTGACGCATGGAATATTGTTGAGACAGGTTATAGAATACCAACTATAACTGTAGATAATAAGGAAATAGAGAAACCAAAGGATCAATGGACAGAACTAGAAAATAGATTACAAAATGCTAATGCTAGAGCTATGAATTCTATTATCTGTTCATTGGATCAATTTGAATTTAATCGTGTCTCACATTGTCTAACTGCACAGGAAATATGGCACACACTAGAAGTGACTCACGAAGGAACATCTCAAGTCAAAGAATCTCGCCTTGCCATGCTAAGCAGCGAATACGAGAATTTCACAATGGCGAAGGAAGAAAATGTCAAAGAGATGCATGGATGACTTTCCAATATCGTTTACAAATCAAAAGCTCTTGGAAAATCATACACAGAGTTGGAGATAGTCCGAAAAATCCTTAGAGTCTTTCCGCGAAAATTTGAAGCAAAAGTGACTGCCATTCAAGAATCAAAAGATTTGAAACAAATGAAAGTCGAAGAACTCATCGGAAATCTCACCACTTATGATCTAGAAATGAAATTCAAGAAAGAGCGTGAAGGAGGAGATACTCGAAAGAAATCAATAGCGCTCAAAGGAACAACCGAAAGTGATGATGATAACGATGATGATGAAGGAGCAGCAGAGCTGGCACTACTAATAAAAAAATTCAAAAAGTGGAATCGCAAATATGGAAATCCAGCTCGAAATCAGGAATTGAAAAGCAGAATAGGTAAAGCACTGGACTACTCAGAAGAACAAAAGATTATTTGTTATAATTGCAACAAACCCGGTCATATCAAGCCCGATTGTCCACAAATTAAAATCAGCCATGGAAAGAAACAGAAAAAGAAAAGTTTTGCAGCCACTTGGGATGAAATAGACAAGGATGATCAAAGCACTGGCAGTGAAAGCGAAAAGGCAGAATTGTGTCTTCGAGGTGATACAACTGACAGTGACGATGACGAGCCAAGTGAGGTATCAAAACTTACCCATTCTGAGTTGCTTATATATTTTCATGAAGTAAACGGCTGTTTTGAACGACTTAGGGAAAAATACGCTAAACTTGAATCACAAAAAGACACTTTGACAGATTTAAATAAACAACTTGACCAATTAGTTAAAACCTATCAAAGTAGGATCCCTAAGTGTGATAAGTGTCCAACATTCGAATCAGAAATTAAAAAATCAGAAATCAATATAAAATCAATTGAAAATGAAATTCTGATTTTAAAAGAGAATGAAAATACTAGGAGAGAGAATTCTATTAAAAAGTGCACACAGTTGTTAAACGAAAATGAATCTCTCAAAACACAAGTCCAACAATTGTCAACGACTTTAGATAAATTTCCAAAAAGTGAAAAATCGTTGAATATGCTATTAGGAAAGCAAACTGTTAATACGGTTAGACAAGGACTTGGATATAATAATTCGAAAATTGTTGAAAGCAATATTAATCAAGTTAATTCTATGTGCACAATTTGTAGAAAATATGGACACAATCACAATAATTGTTGGTATAGACCCAAACATGTGAAAACTATATCGATTTGGGTTCCTAAAGGCACAAATATAAAATCTCTCAAAGTTAAACAAATTTGGGTGCCGAAGGGAACAATTATAAATAGTTTTGGGTCTTTACAAAATTGTTTTTCAAAATTTTCTGCCACTAACAACCATGGACCTATAAAAACAAATAGGTCACATAAATCTTTCAACGTGTAGGTGTGGTGGCAGGCTAAGGAACAACAATAGTGTTCTCTGGATTTTTGGCTGTTCCAGAAACACAACGAACGACAAAGCAAAGTTCCTTAGCCTAGTTCAAAGGTGACAGAATCACAATAGACAACCATGAAAAATATCGTAAAGGTAAAATAGGTAAAGATATATTAATTTGAGCGATATATTAAATGTGATAATCTACACCATATTCTGAATTAAAATCAGCCAATATTGAGATCATAAAAAGATGATGATTTTGACTCTGACTTATTCAACATAGTTGGCCAATTTTATTCTTATGCCAAAAACACTATAATAATCTCTAGATTCTTTGAATTACTTCATATATATCATTTTGGATTAAAAATAGTGTTTTGTTGGATAATAATACATTTGGTTATAATTCGGCTAACTCCATATTCACGGTTTTTGATTATTTACACGGCTTCATTTCAAATTCAAGAGAATGTCATTTAAATTGCTGTTAAGATTGAGTTCGAAATTTTTGATGCACACTTCATGTTTTGGTCGATCAAATTCAATTAATGGTAACTTTTGAGTGGAAAAGAAATTCAGATGCAGATTACACTGGAAATCTAGTTGATAGAAAAATTACTAGTTGAACGTGATTTTTGAGACATTTAGTAAATGCATTGTTTTTCAAAGAAAATATCTGCATATTTTTCATTTCAAATAATTTTCAAATAGCAGAAATTTTCTTATAAAACCCCTCGAGAAAATCATTTTTGACCATATTTTCAGATTAGTCATTTTTGAAAATTTAATTTCATAATTATTTTTGAATTTGATTTTAAATGACTATATTGACTAATCTGACTCCCAAATGATTATCGAAAAGAAAAATAGTGATTGCAAAAGTGATGAATGTTGATATTGATCATATATTATAACCCGAGAAAGTATAATTAGAAAATTTCTTTAGAAATTTAAACAAGAGTTATAAAACTTTTTGTTGGTAAAAATTCCATGACCATCTCTATATCTATCATATTTCTAACGACCATCACTCATCAAAATTCTATATAGTTTGTCGATATGTGGTACTTTAAACAGGAATCGTTCGTTTTTCATTTTCACATTTTTAAAAAAAAAGGATAATAAAAAAATAAAAAAATAAAATAAATAAATACCATAGTATTCACTCTCATTTAAAAGTCCTCACGGTTATGCATGAGTGAATTACTTGGAATTTGTTATGTGCTTCCATGCTCATTTAAAAGTCCTCACAGTTATGCATGTATGGAACACATATCAAAAGTTGATATTTAAAATAAACAAGTTGATTCTAATCCCATTTAAAAGTCCTCGCGGTTATGCGTGGTTAGAAGATACTTGAATTCTTTCTTTTAAAATAAAATTGGAATACTACTAATCTCATTTAAAAGTCCTAACGGTTATGCATGGTTAGTAGATATTCAAATTCCTGATATAAATATACCATAAATAGACATAACTGTATGGTTTTATATGATGACATCATTCCCATCATTCTAAAAGTGGAATATGCGCCTAACAAAATATTTATGATTTTTGTTTGATTTTTTATTGAAATTTAATATTTATATTCAATTGAGTTTTAATGTTGAATTAATATCGACCACCTTATCTCTATTTTCTCTAACACTATTATTCTTTTGCTGATAACAAAAGGGGGAGAGAAAAGTTAAGATTTTGTCAAATAAAATCAAGCAAAGATCAAATAATTTTCCATTTGCATCTAGGCTTATTTGCATATTATTTAATTGTATGCATATTTGTAAGGGGAGCTTTGTGTAGAGAGGAAGCATTTAAATAGGGGGAGCAATTAGAGTATATCAATGATGAAATACATTTAATATATTCAAAATCTTAAATATATGTTTGTTATCATCAAAAGGGGGAGATTGTTGAATATGCGCTTATACGATTTTTGTTTGATGATAATAAACATATATACATTCAGTTAAATGTGTTTGTTAATATACTATTTTATTTTTCACAGATTAAATAAATATTTGCTGAATAAAATAAATAACACGGAATTTGAATTCAAACGAATATTTTATTCAAACAAATATTTATTACAATTTTGATAGTACAATTTCAAGCTCTCACTATAACTATACATTTTAAATTACAAAACAATTTCGGATTACATCGCATTTTTTTTCTTCATTCAGAACCTCACTACATATCACTCACACTCATATTTTTATCTTCAACTTCTTTCCAGTTTGAATCCAGCATCTGAGCAATCTGCAAAAATATTCACTAACGCGGTAAAATTTAAAAAGAAATATTTTTGCAATATAAAATAAAATATGATTTTTGAAAATATTATTTGCCTCAGTTATTTGGGTTGTTCGTCATCATTTAAATTTGAATTCATCATACACGAACAACTTGTGACATACACAGTGTATCACTGTATATGCCACAAGGCCGTGCACACCGATATATACACTTGATCGATTTACAGGGACAAGTGAGCACAGGTCAAACCCAAATACAGGATTCAACTCAGGTGCAACATAAATAAAATATCGACTTCAGCACAAGGTCAAACCCGAGTTGTAAAACTGGATTCAACTCAAGTGTACTGCACATTCTACACAAATTCAAGAAGGCACCAAATAACAAACAAAGTGCAAAGGTCAAGCCATCACTGCAAACTCGACTCGACTCAATGCAATTCAAACTGCAAGTCCAAAACAAGTGCACATATGTCACGTAAAGACTCAAGACCACATAAGTCGACAGTGCAAACAAATAGCTTAAGCAAATGACTCAGTAATGCAATGCCACAGCAAACAAATACCACAAATGCTCGAACTCAGGTGGACAGCAAACAACAGTGCACCGAACAACTCACAAATGTGCAACCTGAACAATAACTTGTTCAGACTAGGCTACACAATGACAAGGTGCAGACTAGACCAAATATACAACCAAAGAAGAAAACCATTAAGCCAACACAGCAATGCATGAACCAAGTAAAAAGCAAAGCATATACAGGAATGCACCAGAGTGTAGGCAACAGGGCCAAAGCAATTCAGATCAACACAGCAACAATGGTGATCAATATCCAGATGTCAATGAAGCATCCAAACAGCAAAAATGAAAACCACAAACTACTCACAACAATGCTCAAAGACTCGGCACTCAAATGAACACAGTGAATGCAGATTTGAATGTACAATGACTTAACAAACACAGTGACACAGTGCCACAGTGAACATAGTTCAAAACAGCATACATCTATATACATACATGAATGTATGTATACAAATGATCAAACAATGTGATGAACAAAGTCAGAAACCATAATCAAGTAAAAAAGTGCCAGTGAAACATGTGCAGCCCAGTGGACAGAGATTTCAAAGTAAAGGGCAAATTGCAGTGACACAAAAATCACAATAAGGTCAGATTCCAACTTGTTATACAAATGAAGTACAAAAAAAAACAGCAGTATACAAGTACATGGCCACAAAATCAAAGCCAAGGCAAACCAGTCAATGCCGAAGTACTGCAGACATATGGTGATACATAACCAAGAATGTAACCAGTATGCACAAAATCAAAGCCAAGGCAAACCAGTCAATGCCGAAGTAAAAACGAATATGACAAAGTAAAAATCAAAGCCGTGGATATGATGAACAAGTCAAAATTGACTAAGTTAAAAATCCACACCGTGGTCATCACGAAATAAATCAAATCCGTAACCATCAAGCAACCAAAATATACGATAATGAATTAGTCAAGGAAAAATCGCAAGCATCCAAGCATAACGATCGGCCGAGATAAATTCAAATTTATATTTTGTACGAACGAAAATTAAGGGTTACAAACCCTATATAAGCAAAACATCATCGACAATTTCAGATTATCCGAGTTCGAATACGAAAATCGAAAGGTAACAAAGCATAAATTCTTACCAGAAGGAAGAATCGAACTCATCGAAGTAGCCAGAGAGAGCAACGAGAAATCGATCGAGCAAGGCAACTCTCGTACAATCACGGATTCGATCGAAGTAGTAACGGCATCTTCGATTCATTAAAAGCCCTAATTTATTGAAGGAAGAGGAACGAACAAGAGCCGAAGCCCTAATTTCAAAAAGAAGAACAAGCCGACATTATCACAAAGAAAATAAAAGAGAATCGGGTTAAAGAAAATAATTGGGCCGGCGTGTTTTATAAAAGGGGTCTTGTTTGTTTAATAAGGGCTTTAAATTTAAAATTAGGGTTGTTTGTTTTAAATTGTTTTTTAATTGTATTTTCTTTTTAAACCGTTTTAAATTTCTAGTCGTGTGACTAGGGGACAAGCTACGTGGCGTAGCTTGAGAATTCGCAACTCAGTGGCTGAGTTATGGCAGGGTTTTGAGCGTAGAGTTAGATTTAGTCGATAGCGGGTGTCGCGAGTTTACGTGTGTAAGCGAGGGACTATCAAATTTCTAGTAGAAACCTTGGGGGCAGCACGTAGGCAGGGTTTTGCCGAAGCTGGGTAAATTCTGTGTCGTTCTATTTCTGCATTTATTATTCTGCTATTATCTGTGCTGCTATTGTTCTGTGATCTATGTTAAAATTATTTTATAAGCTTCCGCGATTAATTTTTATAATTTATACCATCACCCTATTCACCCCCCTCTAGGGTGAAATTGATCCTACAGGACCGTCCTATTCGTCAAACCGGTATCACTAACTTCTTTCATTTGCTCTCTTTTCCTTTGAACTATGTTATTAACTTTAATATAATCTTGTACTGCTTATATTTTTGTTTTGTTCATCGTTGAACTCATGTCTGTTTATCATTGAATTATCTTTTGTTCTGTTTGTGTTTGATATGTCTATATGTTGTTTATATATTTATTTTATGTTGTATATAATTTCTTTTATTATGTTTTGATAATGACAAAGGGGGAGAAATATATGCATATGCATAGGGGAGATAAAATCAAGGGGGAGTTATTTTCATCCTGACTAACTATTATATAGTTGTCATCGTAAAAAAAGGGAGAATGTTAGAACCTCCACTATATGGTTTCAACAACAACAACTATACAATCTCATATGTTATATATCTTATCAAATTTACAGGTATACACCACAAGAGAATGTTATGCGCAAAGATATCGGGATTCAAAGGCAAACAAAGATTTATGGACCATACTAAGGTCGTAATAATGTGTCAATAGTCTTAAATAAACACTGTAAGATCTCTGTGAGTACATATATACGCAAAATTCAAATATACAAAGATTTACATCAAAACATGCTTTATTTCTGCAATTGCCAACAATAAACATCTGTGAAAAACTAACAAACGTCTGTGACAAGGTTCAGGATTTTTATCCTTGAAGCTACATATGTTTGTGACAAGGCTTGGAATTATTATCCCTAAAGCCACGGACGTCTATGGTTTCCTGACAAACGTCTGTCATCTGGGTAGCTGCAAAATTAAGAATGGATGTTTCTGTTTGTATTCAAAGAACTCCTCTCCTCCTCAAAAGTTGCAGACATTAGATCAAAGAGATTTTCTCTAGCAATAACAAGTTATAACGACTCTGGTTTTGGAGATTACCTGTTAATATCAATTTATAACGGTAGTTATAATTTAATGTTGCAAATTTAAAGTAAAATTGGAAATTGTGTTTATTTGGAATAAAAAATGAACTTTGAAAATGAAATGAGAAAAATAAAGTTTGAAACATCATTTTATTTATTTGGGTTAATAATGATTGGAAACTGGGTTTTATTTGAAGAAAATGCAATAATTGTATTAATCATTACCAATTTCTTCTTTAATAATTTTTAAAAGAAGCATGAGATTTTTCGAAGGTTATTTATTTAAATATAAAGATGGAAATTGGTTTAAAAATGAGTTTAATTATAAATTCGAGTTTATAATGGTTTAAAAAATATATTTTTAAGTGAGAAAAATATTTTTGAGGAATTTCAGAAGTTAAAAATAGAATTTTATTCATTTATTTCAGTAAACTATATAAAAATTAATCTTTTCATATAGTGCAAAATAATTTGTTTCATGTGTATGTAAATTTACAAATTTTATTTATGTGAAAATTGGAAGAAAATAACATTTGTTCCATTACATAGTGTAAAAATGAATATATTTGGCTTCGTGTTAATTAAATTGGCTTAACATATATTGTTTTCTTTTAATTTTGGATCCATAAGACCATTTACTCTTGCTTGATATTGTGAAAAGAAGAAAGCTATAGCCAATATGTTCATTTTTGTAATGCCTTCCTCTTTCACAAACCAAAATATAGAAACCCATTTTCTCTTAAAAACTCTAGCCTAAAATCTTCAAATCAAACTCAAATTTAGTGTTTTAAAGACTAAATTAGAGATAAATCAACAGATAATCAAAATATAAAACCCTTTGTTCATCAAAAATCAAGTTTGAAGATGTCTCTACATTAACAATACTTGTTTCTTCTTGCATGTCTCTGTTTCTTAGTTTTACATGTTATTGAGAGCTACTTTGCAACTTAAAGCTTGCTTATTGCTATAAAAGCTTTGCTAAATCACCAGATGAGTTTATTAACTCACATTTCTAGCTAAACCTTGACTGTAATTGCAAATAAAAGGAAGAAATCGTTTACTATAAATATACATAATGCATACTTTGGATGGTTGCTGAAATATAATAGGAATGCGCTGAAGTAAAACAACCATAACTTTTACGTTTCTTACCCATTTGAGGTTAATCTTTTTTGTTAGAAACTAAATTCAATAAGAAACAATTTCTATTTTGGTTACTTTTTGAGATTTCACAATTTTATTGACCTGAAATAGAATTGAAAATAAGAGTAAAATTATGTATTTAACTAAATTTCTTAAGTTTGAATCTGAAATTGATTAGCTATATCTTCTTCATTTTTTATCACAGTTTGATAATTTTCAATGTTCTCGAAAGCCTACTTTATATACGGCAACTTTAATGTTGAAATATTTGCAAATTTTGAGCATAGGTTGATAAAAAATCTATCACAAACTTCCAACTCTGTCACTTTGATAATTACACTATCTAAACTAAATATAGTTAGTAAATTAGGCGTATCTTTATCGTTTCTAGTCAGATTTAGATAATCCTTAATGTTTTGGAAAGAATAGACTATTTTCTAAAAAATTATTGTTTTGAGTTTTGAAAATATTGAGGTTAAGATGGTCAAAATCTTATTTCTTTACTGCTGCCCTGAGAATCAATGATATCAACAGTGAATTTAAAATCTGAGAATTATATTGGCCATATCTTTCATGTTTCTTTCCCAAATTGAATAATTTTAGATATTCCAGAAAGTTTAGACTTTTTTCTACAAGTTTCATATTTTGAGTTTTCTGAAATTTCGAAGTTAGCTTGGCTAAAACTGTGTTGGTTTGTTGCTGTCCCGAGAGTAAAACGACAGCAATAACAATCATTGACCTAAAAATTATATTAGCTTATTTTTGCTCTCATTATTGTTCGATTTTGACGTTTTTTTAAGGCATTTTGAGGGCTATGATGTCTATCAATAGACTAGTTAAATTTGGAAGATTTTAAAATTTAAAATTTGGATTATTTTGAATTTAATTTGAATTTAAATTAGAATACCGGTCTGGGTGAATTTCCTTGTTTTTATTCGTTTTCGAGCACGGTTTTCTACGAATATTTTTGAAATGATTTTTAAAATTTATGGGCATTTAAAAATAATTATTATACAATATTTTGAAGTACTTTCAAGTGTAAAATCTAATTATTCTCTATAGTAAGGGATTCAAATATGGATCTTCGAATTGATTTCGAAAATTGGTTTTCAAAGCTTGTTTTCCAACTTAAATTATTTATATATAAATTACACATTTGTGCACTATTCGATTGAATGAGAATTAAACGGTTTGGTAAAACACATGGTATGGGACATGTGCGTTTATTTTATCGGTTAATTCCCAATTTTTCTGTTTGATTGTTTTGACCTTCGGGTCGAGTTTACCAGTGAAACGAGGTAGACTTTTTACTGCTTTGAGTGTGAAATTTACTAACCGTTAGTAAACCATTTAGTGTAAGCGTGTGGTATGGGACACACGTTAAATCTGTTCGGGTTTCTATTCTAAAGTTTGTGACATATTTGTCTAAGAGACGTATAAGCCAGTACTGGACCTTCGGGTCATTTGTCCTTAGGGATATTTGTCTAAGAGACGTTTGTCATTGCGATGTATTTGTCCTTCGGGATGTTTTCCTTCGGGATGTTTGTCTAAGAGACTTATTTATTTGTCCTTCTAGACATTTTTCCAAGAGACATGATTCCTGATTTTGAGAGCAGTACTTGGCAAGCTTCGACCATATGCATGTGCTATATCTTTGAGATGATTTCATTGATGTTTGTGATTTCTCTAGTGTATCGCTTTTTTTAAAAATTGGTCCTTTGAACCATTCAATATATTTTGTAGCGATTAACTTTCGAGAATTTGAACTCTTGTGAGTTCTATCTTTGAGATTTGAGTTGCCTACACTGGCATTATATGATATTTGCCTTTTGGCATTTACTTGAGATTTTATTCTCCTCTTTGGAGATATATATGCCTTATGGCGTGTTTGAGATGAGATCTCTTTGTGCATGTTTTGGGGTTGCCGATATGGCAGGTTTAGGATTTTCCTTAAACCATATGTGATGTTTTACGAAATGTCGATGATATGAGGCTCGCTACATTTAGCGTTTTATGGATTATTCTATCTCTTTTGAGATTGTATGTTGTGTAGTGATACCATTGATCACATGAAGTAACCATACCATACATATGCTCATGCTTATACTCCATGTTGTTCCTTATTGTTTAAGAAGAACATTACCCTTATCCTTATGCATCTGTTACTGCTTATCCTTATAAACTAGTATATTTAGCTAGACTGACCCGTGTATTTTATACTCGGGTCAGACCGAGATGTTTTAGGTTAGGTACTTACTTTTGGACTTTACTTGATGCTTCCGCCTTGGACTTCGGCTTATCTCTTTTTGTTAGAGTCTTATAGTTGTTTTTGTGTTGTTAATGCGCGCGGTAGATTCAAAGCGGTGGAGGTGCAAAATGTCATAGCGGGGATACAGCGAGAATATAGCGGGATATAGCGGATGGTTCTAAATTATCATATAAAACTCGTACTTAATGTTTTTACAAATATATAAATGGTAATTAAATGAAAAATTATCATTCAATTGAACTATAAATAATACATAAATAATTTTAAATAAAAACATATGCGAATATACCTTAATTAAATGAAAACTGTTATATAACATAATTGAATTTGGTAGAATATTATAGTATTTTCATTTCTAAAAATATTTTAAAAATTAAATCAAATAAATTAGTTTCATAATTTTATAATGTATAAATGCAATTTTTCAATTTATTTTATTAAAAAAGATATAGCGGGAATAGCGGAATATAGCGGAATAACGGGATATAGCGGAAATAGCGGGGATTAAAGTGGAAAGGCTATATTTTGGGGCTATATGGAAAAATCGTAGCGGTAGAAATCCACTATGAGATATAGCGGGGTTGTAGCGGGGTAATAGCGGGGCATTAACTACACAGAGTTGTTCTATATAACTCTGATATGTATTCATTGTTTTGACTCATGTGTATATTGTGGTCGTGATACCACTTATGATGTATTATTTATAGTGTATTGGGATATATCAGTATATATATGTGTATGTGCATATATATATATCTGTTTGCTGTTCTATGATGTGTTATGCATTTGAGTTGTTGTATTTTATTCTAATAGATCCTACAGCCACATATGACTTTGTGTTAAGTATTTATTAGATATGTTGATCTTATTGAGTATGAAAATAAAAAAATATGGCATTCATCGACATATTCAATAGATATTTAAACAAGGCTATAGATGGTCACTCCTAACCAGTCTCATTCTCTGCATTAGCAGACGATATTACCCAGTAATACTCTTTGTTAATGTGGGCCTCTGGGTAGGGCGTCACAGCTTGGTATCAAAGCTGAATTCAGAATAAAATAGGATAAACATAGAACATAAGCATATATTATGATATATCCATGTATAGTACAAATATTACAAATCCCTTAATCATCATGTCCTTTATCTTATCATGTCCTTTGAGATTGAAGTTTGGGATACATCAAGAAATATTTTTATTCCGTAGTATTCCAAAAAATAGAATTGATGACATTTTATCTTAGGAGAAATCCTAATCATAATTGTTTTATTTGAGTACTCTTCAATATGGGTACTTGGCACTCATCCGCATCGGAGGAGTTTGTTGATGCTTTTGGATGTCTTTGTTTTGTTCTTTTGTGAGGATGGCGAATCCTATTGAGTGGATCTGCAATATTTAGCATGAAGTATAAGGATTTGGGATTGTTGCTTATAGCTTATCTTTTCGTGCGAATTAGCACGCCATTTTTTATCTAGAGTTTGGAGTGTTTGAGATGAAGTGGCTTGCCTACTATCAAGCTACATTCTGTGATTCGATGAATCCTAAATCAGGTATCCTAGTTCGACTGATTCGTTTTTTTGTCCTTCGAAATATTAACAATGGTTCCGAAGTCTTTGTATTCACTCTTGAGTTTCGAGATGTTGATGATGTATCTCGAATTCTAATCATTGTGACTTTGTTGATTTTTGTGAGTCCGTTTCGGGTATGACATCCAATCGGGAAAGCAAATATTGTATTGACCTCCTTTCCTATTCTTAACCTTTAGGTCATCCTTTCACGAGGATGTTCACTGGGGAAATGAGATGATTTATTGAATTTATTTGATATTTCCATTCTTACCCCTTTTGAGATATCCTCTTTGGATACTCAATTGTTGATATACTTGTGAAATTACTTCACTTGAAGTAATGATATGTTGTTAGTGTTCTTCTACTCATTCGAGATATCTTAACCTTACTCTTATACCTCGTTGATATCTTTTTAATCCATTAAGTGGTGCTAGGGTCATTCCTCAGCTTGACCCTACACCAATTTTTCATGAGCTACGAGTTGCGGAGGATAGCATTACTCTTACCGCATTCCGCACTTGTTAAGAGTCTTGTGAGCGGTTCGTTATACCGCTCAGAATAATGAACACTCCAGTCTATTCCATCAATTTTTTGAATCGAGTATTCTGCGAATATCTCGATGAGTTCTTCTTGTCTCTTTGATTTTGAGAATAAGTTATAATTGAATTTTCAAATCTTTCAAATTGAAGATAAGTTTTTGAAAGAAAATAGATTTTGTTTTTAGGAAAAATAAAGAAAATTTTGAGTATTATATATGAGTTATTTCTTTTTAAATAAAATGAACTTTTTATGCTGGGTTGTTCGTCTAGTGCTTTAAGAATTCTAGTCGATGCGTTTAGCCAACGTTATCGTTAGGAATTTCCCAAACGCTGTGATGAGACAGTCAAACATGGTAAATTGAGTTTTAATAAGTAAAGTTGAAAATAATTAATACGGTGGAGTATAAATTTTTATTTAAATTTTTATTGAAACCATTGAACCATAGTGAGTATTGGATAAGTGGTGAGGTAGTTTTGATCAACTCGGCAGCCAATCGATGGGGTCATTCACTATAAATCAATGGCGAGACAATACCCAAATATTATTTGAATTTGAGAAATTGAATATGGTAATTTGGATAAGTAGAAGTGGATAATTTTAATTAAGGGGATGTCTTAATTAGAAGAAAATATCATTTGATGCTTTGGTTCATAAAATGATGTATCTAAAGTAAAAGAATACTTCGGTTTGAAAATTTAAAATATTAACTGAATATTTTAATACGGTTTATTAATGATGACTATAAAATTTGTTTTGACACTTAGTTATCTAAGTAATAGTGGAGGATTGATATAAAACTCAATCATAAGAGAAAATAAAAGAAGGGTTAGTTTAAATATTTAGTATAAATTTATGAGCTAGTTTAAGTTTAAATGGTATTAAAACTTGTGGGTTTGAAATTGCAAAATTCTTTTAAAAACAAGTTTGAATTAATTACCAATTTTAATTAGTTTCAGGTTGGTAATTAGATGGAAAATAATTTTTTTGTGACAAGTGGAAATGTGAAATTGGATTGTTTTGATTGATGAACAATTCATATAGTATAATCATTTTAAATTGTGAGAATAATTTTAAACTTTATATATATCCCAAAAATTTATTTTTGTGGATAATCAATAATCATCTCTTGTTAACGAAAGAGATTAGTTATCTCTTCCAAAATGAGTTTTCAAGTTAATTGTTTTAAAGTAGATTTTGGAAAGTAGTGAAAATATTTCCACTTAATAAAATATTTTGTGATGATTACATAAGTTGATCATAATTTTGTATGTCTTAGATTTTCGGGAAAAAAGAAAGTCGTTAATAAATGATTTAGTAAAAAGCTTGTTAAAAATATAGTTTGAAATAAAATGATTTGGGCAAATTTCAATTCTTTTATCGATTTAAAAGCTGAAAGTTTTGTTTGGAAAAGTGCTGTATTAAAACAACGATAACTTGAGATCATGGCTCCAAATAAGTTCAATCTTCTTGAAAATCAAACAGAATTCAGCATACTATAAAGTTTTCTTTTACACTTTAAAATATTTTGCCTTTTACTGAGGCTAAAATAGGTTTGAATGTGGATAGACAGTTCTGCCTTATTACAAAATTCTCTAAGATTAAGCTAAAAGTAAAATTAACAAAACTTTCAAACTGTAAACCCGATTTTGATGATCTTTACATTTCTAGAAAGCTTAGACTAAGTAGAACAACTTTCATTTTATAAAGTTTTTCAAATTTTTTCATTTGCTGGGTCAAAACAGTTTTTTTATAGCAGGTTTGAAATAAAATTATTCAATTTCCCTTTATAGTTATGTATTACACTTTTACTATGATCATGAATTAATATCATCTGTTTGAGCTAAGTATGGGCAAAAAGAGGATAGTTGGAATATATTTTAATCAAAAAGAATATATAAGTTTGTGCAAACTCGCTTTAAAAAACTAAAAAGGAAGGTGTGTTTTCGGATTAATTTTAAAGAGTTAAACGATGATATATATTTTGTGTTTCTGAGCTAATGGTCGATGTATATTATGTAAATCATTTTTATATTATTTTATATGGCCCTCCGTACAAAGGAGACACCGTCGATTTTTCCGAAAATTTCTAACACTTAGAAAATTTAAGAAATAAATTGAAAAAAAATACGTGTTGCAAACTAGAGAATAAAGAACTTAAACTTTATTTACTCCAATGAAGAGTAATAAATTTAAATTGAAAACCTAAGTAAGTAGCTTTGAAAATTTTCTAAGTGTTGAAAATTGGTGGTTATAATTATAAAAATATTGAATTTTGGAACTCTAGGAATTTTTGATTAGGAGTGTGTGTGTGTGTGTGTGTGTAGTTCCTAGTGTTTATCTTACTCTCATGCTATTTTCTAACGACGTGCATTTATGCGGTCATTGAGTGTGGTGGCTTTTAAGGAAACCACCTTTGGTTGAGCTATCTTGCCTCTATTGTGTCTTTCTACATCGGTGTGGTGCCTTTCGTAGTGTCATACGGAAAGATCATATCGATAATCATCTTGTTGATTAGAGTTTGGGTTGGAGTTGTGCTAAATCCCAACCCTATTCAAGGAGCTTTTGGTAAATCAATCTCACTTGATTGATCCTTTGTGTAGCATCTTGTTGTGTTCTCATTCGAAGTTGAGACGCCTTCGAAATCTTGTGTGTTGGTCGGAAAATTCAATGGTTTTCTAATCCTGATATTAGCACTTTGGAAACTATAGAATTAATCGAGCGAGTCTTATCTTGGTTTTCTATCTTCTTATTTGAGAGTGAGAGGTTTTTTTAACTCGAGCTAGTCTATCCTTCCTTTAATTGATGAAATTAATATGTTGAATACAAACTCTTCTCTAGAAATTGCGAAGATGTAATTTTATTAAGGAGGAGTCTGTAACAACCATCCGTTTTGGATATTACATGTTAATATCAATTATAATGGTAGTTACAATTTAATATTGTAAATTTAAAAAAATAATGGAAATGTTAATTTTTTATTTGGAACAAAAAATGAACTTTGAAAATAAAATGAGAAAAATAAAGTTTGGAACATTATTTTATTTATTTGGGTTAATAGTGATTGGAAAATGGGTTTTATTTGGAGAAAATGCAATAATTGTATTGATTATTGCTAGTTACTTCTTTTAATAATTTTTAAAAGAAGTATGAGATTTTTCAGAGGTTGTCTATTTAAATAAAAATATGGAAGTTGAGTTTAAATACAAATTTGAGTTTAAAATGGTTTAAAATATTTTTCTAAGTGAGAAAAGTATTTTTGTGAAATTTTAGAAGTTAAAAATAGAGTTTTATTCATTTATTTGAGTAAATTGTGTATTATTGTGAAATAAAGGATTTTAATAATAATAATGTTTTAAAACATAAAAATTAATCTTTTTATATAGTTGAAAATAATTTATTTCATGTGTATGTAAATTTACAAATTTTATTTGTGTGAAAATTGGAAGAAAATAACATTTGTTCCATTACATAGTGTAACATGATTGTATTGGCTATGTGTTAATTAAATTGGCTTAACATATATTGTTTTCTTTTAATATTGGGTACATAAGCCCATTAACTCTTACCTGATATTGAGAAAAGAAGAAAGCTATAGCCAGTACATTCATTTTTGCTTTCTCAGAACCAGAATATAGAAACCCATTCTCATTTAAAAAACCTAGCCTAAAATCTTCAAATTAAACTCAAATTTAGTATTTTAAAGACCAAATTAGAGATAAATTAACAGGTAATCAAAATCTTAAACCCTTTATTCATCAAAAATCAAGTTTTGAAGATGTCTCTCCACTAACAATACTTGTTTCTTCTTACATGTCTCTGTTTCTTAGTTTTACAGGTTATTGAGAGCTTCTTTGCAAATTAAAGCTTGCTTCTTGCTATAAAAACTTTGCTTAGTCATCGGATGAGTTTATTAACTCACATTTCTAGCTAAACCTTGACTTTAATTGCAAAGATGAGGAAGAAATCGTTTATTGTAACTATACCTAATGCGTACTTTAGATGATTGCTGAAATATAGTAGGAATATGCTGAAGTAAAATAACTATAACTTTCACGTTTCTTATTCGTTTAAGGTCAATTTTTTTGTTAGAAGCTGGATTCAATAAGGAACAGTTTCTTTTTTAGTTGCTTTTCGAGATTTCATAGTTTTATTGACCTGAAATAAAATTGAAAATAAGAGTACAATTTTGTCTTTAACTAAATTTCCTGAGTTTGAATCAAAAATTGATTTAGCCATATCATTTTCGTTTTTGATCAGAATTTGATAATTTTTAATTTTATCGAAAGCATACTTTATATATGAAAACTTTCATGTTGAATATATTTGCAAATTTTGAGCATAGGTTGATCGAAATTCTATCACAAACTCCTACCTTTGTCACTTTGATAATTGCACTATCTAAACTAAATATAGTTAGTAAATTAGGCGTATCTTTCTCGTTTCATGTCGGATTTAGATAATTCTCGACGTTTTGTAAAGCTTGAACTATTTTATAAAACTTTATTGTTTTGAGTTTTGCAAAATTTTGAGGTTAAGATAGTCGAAACTTTATTTCTTTGCTGCTGCCCTAGGAATAAACGACAGTAACAATGAATTTAAAATCTAAGAATTATATTATTCATATCTTTCACGTTTCTTATCCAAATTCAATAATTTTAGATGTTTCGAAAATTTTAGACTTTGTGCTAAAAGTTTCATATTTTGTGTTTTTTGAAATTTCGAAATTATCTTGGTCAAAACTGTGTTTGTTTATTACTGTTCCGAGAGCAAAACGACAGCAATAACAATCATTGACCTAAGAATTGTATTAGCTTATTTTTGATCTCATTCTTGTTCGATTTTGATGTTTTTTATATGTTTTGAGAGCTATGATGTCTATCAATAGACTAGCTAAATTTTAAAGATTTTAAAATTTAAGTTTTGGATTATTTTGTATTTAATTTGAATTTAAATTAGAATATCGATTTGGGTGAATTTCCTTATTTTTATTCATTTTCAAACACCGTTATCTCCGAATATTTTTGAAATGATTTTTAAAATTTGTGCGCATTTCAAAATAATTATTATACAATATTTTGAAGTATTTTAAGTGTAAAATCTAATTATTCTCTATAATAAGGGAATTTTCAAATATGGATCTTTAAATTGATTTTGAAAATTGGTTTTTAAAGCTTGTTTTCCAAAGTAAATTATTTTTTATACAAAGTGTAAATTTTTGCACTATTCGAGCAAATGAGAAGAAGAATTAAATGGTTTGGTAAAACACATGGTATGTGACATATGCGTTTATCTTATCGGTTAATTCCCAACTTGTCTGTTTGATCGTTTTGACCATCGGGTCAAGTTTACCGATGAAATGAGGTAGACTTTTTTACTACTTTGAGTGTGAAATTAACTAAAGGTTAGTAAACCGTTTAGTTCGAGAGTGTGGTATGGGACACACGTTAAAACTGTTCGGGTTCCTATCCAAAAATTTATAACACATTTGTCTAAGAGACGTAAAAGCCAGTACTGGACCTTCGGGTCATTTGTCCTTCGAGTTGTTTGTCTAAGAGACGTTTGTCATTGTGACGTATTTGTCCTTCGAGATGTTGTCCTTCATGATGTTTGTCAAAGAGACTTATTTATTTGTCATTTAGGACGTTTATCTAAGAGACGTGGTTCCTTATTTTGAGAGCAGTACTTGGCAGGCTTCGGCCATATGCACATGCTATATCTTTGTGATGTATGGGCCTTATCGGCTATATGGGCCTTTCATTGATGTTTATGATTTCTCTAGTGTATCGCCTTTTTTTGGAATTGGTCCTTTGAACCATTCGATATATATTGTGGCAATTACCTTTTAGGAATTTGAACTCTTGTGAATTCTATCTTTGAGATTTGAGTTGCCTACACTGGCGTTATATGAGAATTTTCCTTTTGGCGTTTACTTGAGATTTTATTCTCCTCTTTGGAGATATATTTTCCTTATGACATTTTTGAGATGGGATCTCTTTGTGCATGTTTTGGGGTTGCCGATATGGAGGGTTTAGGATTTTCCCTAAAACATATGTGATGTTTTATGAAATGCCAATGATACGAGGCTCACCACATTTAGCGTTTTATGGATTATTCTATCTCTTTTTAGATTATATTTGTGTAGTGATACCATTCATCACATGTAGTAACCATACCATACATATACTCTGTATTGTTCCTTCTTGTTTAAGTAGAACATTACCCTTATCCTTAAGCATCTATTACTGCTTATCCTTATAAACTGGTGTGTTAAGCTAGACTGACCCGTGTATTTTATATTCGGGTCAGACCGAGATGTTTCAGGTTAGATACTCACTTTTGGACTTTACTTGATGCTTCCGCCTTGGACTTCAGCTTGCCTCTTTTTGTTGTAGTCTTAGAGTTATTCTATATAATTCTGATATGTATTCATTGTTTTGACTCATGTGTATATCGTGGTTGTGATACCACTTATGATGTATTATTTGTAGTGTATTGGGATGTATCAGTATATATATATATATATGTGTGTGTGTGTGTGTGTGTGTGTGTGTGTGTGTGTCTATATATATTTGTTTGCTGTTCTGTGATGTGTTATGCATTTGAGTCGTTATATTTTGTTCTGATAGATCCTATAGCCAAATATGACTTTGTGTTAAGTATTTATTGCATATGTCGATCTTCTTGAGTATGAAAATAAAAAAATAATATGACATTCATCGATGTATTCAATAGATATTTAAGACAAGGCTATAGATGGTCGCTCATAACCAGCCATATTCTCCGCATTAGCAAATGGTATTGCCCAATAATACTCTTTATTAATGTGTGTCTTGGGGTAGGGCATCACACAACTCTTCATTTACATCTTGTTGATTCTATAAATACATCAAAGATTGAGAATACAAATTAGTAAACTGTTCTCTTGATTTCTACTACTTTCCATCTTATATTTATGCACTCTTTGCTTACACATCCTCAATTAATCATAACCAAAATATTATTTGGTTAGATCACTCCCTATAATTCAAAGCATTCACTTTCACATACTTAAAGGAGATTATAGGAAATATTGTACTATTAGTCAATATCCATGTTATTTGGAACACAAGATTGCCAAAGAAATACTTTTGTATTAGCCTATACCTCCGGACGAAGTGAGCGTTGTTTGTTAAAGGAATTATCGAATGGGATCTTCGGGACTGGATGTAGGACGCGAGGTCCGAACCATTATAAAAATTCCAGTGTGCTCGCTTTTATTATCTATCTTATTTATACTCTGTTAATTTACTTTACTTAATATAATTATTAGTATATACTCTCACATTAGTATATAAGTTGCATTATACAAGATCCTATAAACTTTCAGTTGGATCCAAGGATGTAGGCATAGCCGGACCTCGTTATATCAGTGCGTTCTTTCCCTTTTTTCCTTTTATTTATAATTTACGCTCTTTGACTTTCCTTTTATTTTCTTTGTTGGATTGAGATTGCGGAGATTGTCTACAGACTAGATTAGTGGGTGTTCTGCTTCCGCTGTCCAAAACTCTGATTTTTCACTACAGTTTGGTATCAGAGCTTGTTGTTCTGTTCAAAGACTATTTCAGCTATGTCTAATTCTATAACGAAAAGCACTGGTATAAGCTCTACAAATTATGAAATCGCTAGATTTGATGGAAGTAGAGACTTTGGCATATGGAAGATGAAGATGGTAGCGATATTGAAGAAAGAGAGGACTTTTAAGGTTTGTCTCAGATCTAGAGAGACTAAAGAAATTAACACCTGAAGAGATTGAGAAATTGAAAGAGGATGCTCATACTACCATCCAGCTT
The DNA here is from genome assembly GCA_030765085.1 of Allium cepa. Classification (NCBI taxonomy): domain Eukaryota; kingdom Viridiplantae; phylum Streptophyta; class Magnoliopsida; order Asparagales; family Amaryllidaceae; genus Allium; species Allium cepa. The sequence goes on along the minus strand of CM060932.1, from coordinate 961,388,175 downwards.
AGCTACCATCCATATTAGCTTTTTCGATGAAGTACTTGGAGATATTTCTCATGTGAAAACTGCTAAGGAATTATAATATGCTCTTCAAAAAAGTTCCACGACAAGTCTCTCACCAACCGCATCATCCTGCAATAACAACTTTACTTGTTTAATATGAAATCTAGAACCTATGTATTAACTTACGTGGATGCCATAAACACGCTTGTTATGAACCTTCGAGTAGCTAAAGTAAAAATTGAGGATGAAACGCAAGCTGTCATTCATTTATGTTTTTTGCCTACGAAGTCTAACACTTTTGTTAATTCTATGATCTATGGATGCTCTTCTGTTTGTTTGGAGGATGTGAAGATAAATTTGTACAACAAGATGTTGAGGGGAAAGTTAGAAAATATGAGCATGGAGAATGATTCCAAAGGCCTTATTGCACAAAGAGGAAGAAGTAAGAGTAGACCCAAATACGGTGGAGATAGAGTCAAGTCAAGATCTCAGTCAAGGGGAGCTTCGAAGGGAATTTGTCATTATTGTTAAATGCCTGGACATTATATTGCAAGTTGCTTCAAGTTAGAGAATATAAACAAAGACATTACCCAAAGGCTTCAGCTTCTACAACAGAGACATCAGATTCAGAGAGTGATCATTTTTATAGCTTCTGCCTCTTTTATGAAGAATACTATACAGATTATTGACTCTGAAGCATCCTATCATATGACACCTGATAGACACTTATTTTCCAGTTATTGTCAGTTTGATGGAGGGGATGTTCTCATGGAAAATAATGATACTTGTCGCATGATTGGTAGTGGAACGTTGAAGATTAGGATGTTTGATGATGTGGTTCGTACTTTATGTGATGTTAGGTATGTGCCTGATTTGAGGCTTAGTTTGATTTCCGTTGGAGCATTGTGCAATCTTGGGTTAAAGTGTGCAATAGAAAAGTATTCACTGAAAATTACAAATGGCTCGTTGGTGGTGATGAAAGGGGAAAAAGCTGGAAATCTATATTTGCTGATGGGTACCACTGTTGTTATGGAGTCTTCTTCGGTTGTTGATTCTATTGATTCTGATTCTATCAGATTGTGGCATTTTCGTTTGGGACACATTGGAAAGCACAATTTGGAAGTGTTGAGAAAACAAGGTTTGATTGATGATATTCATCATTCAAAACTTGGTTTTTGTGAGGGATGTGTACTTGGAAAGCAAACGAAGGTTTCTTTTGGCATTGCAGAGCATAAATCTAAAGATGTTGGAGTATGTTTACACTGATGTTTGGGTCCTTGCACCATGCCTATCTTTTGGAGGCCCCAGGTATTTTGTTTCATTTTCTGATGATTTTTCTAGAAAGGTATGGGTTTACTTTACGAAGTCCAAGGATGAAACTTTTGATAAGTTTCATAGTTGGAAATATCTTGTTGAGAAACAGTTAGGAAAGAAAGTGAAGGTTCTTCATTCAGATAATGGTGATGAATTCACTTCTCAAAAATTCATCAAATTTTGTGAGTACGAGGGAATCAAAAGACACTAACCATACCAGGGGACCCTTAATCAAATGGGGTTGCAGAGAGGATGAATCAAAATTTGTTAGAAGAACTCGTTGCTTATGTATGACTGTTGGATTAAAAAAGAGATTTTCTGCAGAATAATGATGTACGATGATTTTTCTCGTCAACCTACACCTTCTACCGCCATAGATATGAAGATTCCTGAAGAAGTATGAAAGAGAGAGCTTGTTCCATATTCCTTTCTTCCGGTGTTTGGTTGTCCAGCTTATGTGCATGAGAACAAAGAGAAGTTGGATCCAAGATCACGCAAGTGTATTTTCTTGGCTATAGGCAAGGAGTTAAAGGTTATAGGTTATGGTGTTCTACTATCCAGAAGATTGCTACTAGCAGGCATGTTACATTTGATGAAAATGCTATGTTGAAGGTGAAGCCTTCTTCTTCAGTCAATGACGATTTTGAGAAGACGAGTACCAACACAAAGTAGATTATCAGACTTCCATACAAGTAAAAATGTTATTTTCGATGACACCATGGTTGATGAGAAGAGGATAACTGATCAATCTCAAGGTGGAACTCAAATTCAAACTCGACCAATCAGAGAGAGGAAAAGACCTAGATAACTTGATGATTTTGTGGGATTAAACATTGAAGGCATTGACTTTGATAACATGACAGCCTATTCATTAAGCATATTTCATAACGAGCCCAGAGATTACATAGACGCCTTTAGTACTGTTAATATTTTCAGTTGGTTAGTAACTATGGTGGAGGAAATTTGGTCTTTGCACAAAAATTGCACTTGGGATTTACTGCCACTTCCTTTCGGAGAGAGAGCAACTAGGTGTAAGTGGATCTATGTGGTAAAAGATGGCGACAATGGTGACTGGATATAAGGTTGGATTAGTGTCGAAATGTTATGTTCAGAGGAAATGTGTGGTGTTTCGTGATATTTTTTCTCCAATTTTCAAACACACTTTAATTCACATTCTTTTGGCATTGGTTGATCACTTTGACATGGAGTTGAAATAATTAGCTGTCAAAACAACATTCTTGCACGGTGACCTCGAGGAGGATATTTACCTACAGCACCTACAGTGTTTCATTGGCAGTAGCATGCCCACTCATGCTTGTAAGCTTAACAAATATCTTTATAGTTTAAAACAGTCTCCTAGACAATGGTAAAAGAAATCTGTTAAGTTTATAATCTCACATGGTTGGTCTAGAAGCTTTATGGACCAATGCATCTGTCCTAAGAAGTGTAATGATGACATCATCTATTTGTTGCTTTAGGTTGATGATATGTTGCTAGCTTTTAAGAGCATGACTAGAATTTCAGATTTGAAGACGGAGCTCAGCTAGGAGTTTGATATGAAAGATATGAGAAAGGCATAGAGAATTTTAAGGATGGAGATTCAGAGAGATAGAAAGAAAAGAGTTTTAAGGCTCATTCAAACTCAGTATATCGAGAAAGTTCTATCTCGATTTGGTATGGAGAAAGATAGACCGATGGCTACTCCAATAGGCTCTCAATTTAAGGTGTCCAAAGATTTATATCCCACATCGATTGAAAACAAAAGGAATATGGTTAGTATTTCTTACTCTAGTGCAGTTGGAAGCTTTATGTATGATATGATATGCACCAGGGCTGTCAATTTCCTACTCGACCCGAAACACAACCCAAAACCCGTACGGAAATTAGCGGGTTAACCCGACACGTTTAAAAGGTGGGTCATTTTTGGGTCAACCCGTTAGAACCCGTTCAATAAACGGATGAGTTTAGGGTTGACCAGTGAAACCGAATTTGACCCGACTAACCCATTTATAAGCTCGGTATTGTTGTACAATTCTCATTTTAGCTTGCACAAGAATGATATTGTTGTTATTCACTTATTCCTACACATTTGCACTTAACCACTTTCTACGTTTTCATGCACATTCCCACGTTTTCATGTCCATTTCCATATAACAACTTCCCAAATTTTCATACCTATTTTAGCTTGCAATAAAAGAATGACAACAATACCCTTCTTTTGCTCTAAAATTCTCATCTTAGCTTGCAAAAGAAGGGTATTGTTGTCATTCATTTATTTCTACATATTCGCATTTAATAACTTCCCACATTTTCATTCCCATTTCCATTTCTTTATACAAATATTATTTTTAACGAGTTACACGAATCAAAGTGAAACCCACTCGATTTATTGGGTCAACTCGAAACCCGCCCATTTAATAAAAGGGTTGACCCGATCCGTTTAAAAATCAACCCGCACCTGAGTTGACCCGACCCGAACCCAACCCAACCCGATCCATTGATAAGCCCAATATGCACAAGACTTGATTTAGCTCATGCAACTAGTGTTGTTAGAAAATACATGTCTAACCCAGGTAACACATTGGCAAGCAATAAAGTGGATTCTATGATATTTGAAAGCCACTTCTGATATTGGTTTGTTGTTTAGAGGTAGCGACATAACTCTAAGGGGTTATTGTGAATCATATTATGCTGAGGATAGAGATAGTAGAAAATCGATTTCGGGCTATGTTTATACACTTGGCATATGCTCGATTTCTTGGAAATCCAACTTACAATCCATTGTAGCTTTATCAACTACAGGGACAGAGTTTATTTCTGTTGTGGAGGCGACGAAGGAAGGATTGTATTTGTTGCAGATTTGGAAGGATTTATCAATAATGCAGAAGACGGTATAGTTGTTTTCAAATAGTTAGAGCGTCATTCATCTTGTTGAGAGTCAAGCCCATAACTCACAGACAAAGCACATTGACGATATGAGTTTCTTTTTCATGCTTGAAGAAGAGAGAAATAAGATAAAACTATCAAAGATACACACATAAGTCAGTCTACCTGATATGTTAATAAAGCCGTTTCCAAAGCATAAACTTGATTAGTGTGGTACTAGCTACTTAGCAATATGGGACGCTGATCCAACAACCAGTTAGGTGATTGATTGATATATTTAAATCGAGGTGGAGTGTTTAATTTGGATGATTTAAATTAATTCCAAATATTAAAGAAAGAAGATATTAATTTATTAGTGCAATCAATTAAATATGGAAAACAAATAGAAGGATAATCAATTAATGTCAGAAGATATATTAATTGGTTTGAAGAATCAACCAAATAAGGATATACGTGGAAACAAATATCAATATGTTAAATTTGTGTTGAAATGAAATCAAATAAATCTGGAAAGATTTCATCTTTATCTTCAAGGCAGTTTTATCATTCCAGCTATATATATGAAGACAGTTGCTCATCATTTTAACAATAACAAAAAAGAAAAAAAAAGTTCTCCATAAAATAACTTTAATTAGATTTCTATTTCTGTATCTATCGTAGGGTGAGAAATTTATATTGAGTGATTTATATTCTTCTCATGTTGTACCTCCACTTGAATTGAAGATGATTAAAAGCTGTTGAGTACGAGGACGTAGGCACAGCCGAACCTTATTATATCGGTGTGTTTTTTTTTATCTATAATTTGCACTCTTTGATTTTCCTTTTATTTTTTTTGTTGAATTGAAATTGTTGAGATTGTTCATAGACTAGATTATTGGGTGTTCTGCTTTCGCTGTCTAAAAATCTAATTTTCCACTTCGTTAGGTATACGTGTTAGGACAAAAGATAATATTAGTGGAGTTTCGCCTCAGCAGCTCCATCGAGGAAGAAAGAAGCAACAAAAAGATTGTTCTGTCCATCACTACCGCCACCATCACCGCCATTCCATATGCCACCAAAAGGACATTGCATATGGCTACCGGTTGCTTCGTCAGCATTGAGAGCTTTGATAACATCAGTCCTGCATGTTGAAAAGCTAGTTGCAGATGGTGAAGAAGCCACTGGGATTCATGGACCATATGCTTTTAAAGGCATATTTTTAGTCCAGATGTCGAAAAACTAAAGGCCGCTGCATAATTTATAATTTTGCAGGCCTTGAACGCTCCTAAATAAATATTACGTACGCTGGAAACTGATTTGATGCTGGAACTTTCGTTTCAACCCATCATTTTTTCATTGTTTAAATTTTGAGCAACCAGGCCAAACTCTAACTATCCATGCAACACAAGCTAAATAAATAAACCTAGGCCGACACCAAACAAAAAATATATCGGACTGGATAAACCTTCAGCTGCATCTTCTATTAACAATAGCCCACAATTGATGTTCTACACAAATTTCCCAAAGATAACATTTCCAACCCAATTGAAATTGTTTTAGGCCTTCTGTACCAAATTTCCAAGCAATTATATGTTCCATTCAGTGAAATTTTAAGATTTCAACGATAGATTTAATTATGATTTGCGCTGTGTTTGATGGGATAACTCTTGTAACAATAAACAACACATGGCCCGTTCTGTTTTCTACAATTAACTGTACTATAACGTTATTACTCACTATATTGCGGTGTCATGCAAATTGACGGTGACAAGGGTAAATCTGGACCTACATGTCAGTTGGTTAAACTTCTATTGTAGTTGTATTCTCTTAAGTAATCAATATTATGGAAGAAGAAAGAATAGAACAAATAAAAAACAAATTATGTAGCGAAATTAGGTTATAAAATTATAATTCTAACATAAAATTTATAACTCTATTGCATTATTGAAGGAAACACACTTTTGTGCATTTGATTATTCTCAATAGGTTCAAGAATTGTGTATATGAAATATGTCAAGAAAAAACTTTGCTACAACACCCAAAACAATTTCGGGTATTTGAGCCGATTCCGAAATTTAATGCAGAATTCAGGGGAGTCCCTCAGTTTTATCTCACAATTGGTTGTTATACCTTGTTCTTGTTCGGGTGTTCTAGCAATTTTGATTCATATTTCATTTGATACCAAAAATTAAGATAGCATTTGGTTTAAAATGAGTTTTGTGTTTTGAGTTTTCAATTTAATTTATAAAATATATGAAAAAGTGAAGGAAGGATGGATACGATTGAAGAAAGATGGAGGAGACCACGGAGGGAATGAATAGATTGTTTCTCGTGCTTACTTATTTCTCAAAACATGAAAAAAAATTGTTTTCTGTTTTGTATTTTACTTTTGTTTTCCAAACTAATCGTTTTTCGCAATATGCCTATATTGTGCGTATTTTTAACGAAAACCAAAACTAAAAAATATAAATCAAACAATACTTTACTTGCTATTTCCATTAGCATCATCAAATTTTCATCCATACTTCACCGATTCTTCTCCAATCTCATCGCTATTGTCTATTATAGATTAAGAAATCTCTCCATTGTAAGAATTGCACCTGCAATATTGATTGCTGAGTTAAATATAAGGTTTCTCAGTTTACATTCAACTGTAATTCTAATGTCGATCTTTTATTCAATCTATTTAACATCATTGATTTATTACGGTCCTGAAATATGATCTTAATTATTTCAAATAGAAGTGTAGTTGGAGAATCTTGAGTTAGCCCCGATGAAATGTATGCAATGAAACTATAATTCTGAAATTTGAAACTAATTATATTAATAGTTTTTATAAATTTTCATATTATTTTACAATGCAACGTTGAATATGACACTAATTTGTTCGCATACTATAAGAGAAACCGGCTATTCCAACGGCTTCAAGCCATTGGCGGCCGTTAGGAGCCGTTGGAAAAACCGTTGGAATAGCATTCAGCTTTCCAACGGCTTCCAACGGAATCCACGGGGCTATTCCAATGGCTTCAAACGGCACTTAGCCGATGGAGGCCGTTGGAATAAAATGACCAAAGAGCCGTTGGTAGCCGTTGCTAATCTGGGTGATTTTTTTTATAACAACAAGTCATTCACCTTCCGACTACACACAATCATATATATATATATATCCATTTTCATTCCATTTCCACTCCATTTCACATATATATCACATATCCAACACATTATACCACAAACAATATAAACAACCAAAAATCAACATCAAACATTACAGTTTCAAACCAAACTCCAAGTCAATATGTACATAAACAACAAAACCCTCACCAACACCAATTCCAACTTCATATTCAAGTCAATATATACAATGCGAACAGTTAAACCTCACCGTCTCAAAGTCAATATATACACAATAACCATCAAACACAATCCTCACCACCTCAAAGTCAATATATACAATAACCAACCAGAAAGACAATAATCATCATACCTCTCAAGCAACATCATCACCTCCGGAAGCACCAGACGACGAAAGGAAGGAACCATGCCTCTGCGCGTATTCCCTAAATGTTGATTCAGCTGCTCCATTTGTATAGCGCGAAGACGATCCTGCTCTTGCAGCTGCTCAACCATGGCTCTAAGCTTTTTTATTTCAGCTTTGTCACACGCCTTTTGAGCTGCCCGAACCTGCAAATAGAATGTGAGATGTTCTCATTTGTATTATAATCATTTTCTTAAGCAACGCATATTTTAAAATATAGAAACGTAAATGACCTGATCTTAAGCAATGCATATACCATAAGGAAATGCATATTTTATTAAATGATAATGGTGCAAGATGATAATGGTGCATTTTGTTTGTTCATGTTTTTGGTTCCTAGTGTAACATAGCGAACCCTTTTCTTGGAATACATATCACAAGGAAATAGATTCTTTTTAATACAATATGTAGGTGTTAAAAGTATTCTTTTATATTTTTTTTTGGTTCATCCATTTTCATCACATATCTTTGTATATTTTTTACTTTTTTACTTATCTAATATTTACAATCACGTATATATTAGATTTAACTCAGGTAGAAATCATCATATGTATAGTGTATCTATATGCTAATTTATTAAATATAATATTGCAATGTTTATAAGATTACCGCTTGGTTTCCATAGCCATGGCGTCTATTCCGCTGCTTCGGATCCATAATAACGTCGAAAATATTATCTTGCTCCTCCACCGTCAACTCATCGCGGTCCGATTCTGAAAGCAGCTCTACTCGTGCCTCCTGAAACTTTGCTTAAAATAAAAAACAATTACAGGTTAAAATTAGTAGAATAGGATTTAAACTTATCGACATTAATAAAATAAGATTTAAAATATGCATACATATGCAGCCGTCGCCTTATCATCATCATCCCATTGATATGTAATATTGTCAGCATTGTCAGCCTGTCTTGATGCGTAGGTGCGGATAAATACCTCCATCATAGACATGTGACGTCCAAGCGATCTTTCGTGCAATAAATAATTTATATATTTTAATTTTTCATAGCTAATTACTGAACTGATTAATATACAAAATGCAATAACGGTTTAGATTCGTAATTGATAAATCTACCAAATCCTCACGGTGATGTTGAAAAGACTTGGATCCGCCACGATGCGTTACAGGTTCCTACTTCTATTGGCAGAGTTCCTCTCCGACTCCACCTGCAATTTAAATTGAATATTATATTTACTAATTGCGAAATAATTAACTATATATTTGATAGATTACCTTAAACTCGTCGGTCTCCTACTAACTCATCCAAGAATCGCATACGGAAGCGTCCATCCAGTTCGGTTTCTTTCCCAATTTTTTAAGAGCTGACATTACCTCTCTATAATTTTTGGCGACCTTCGAATTCCAGTGGCGCTGAACCATGGCGACATCGGGCTCCGCCAAGTCCACATGCCCCTGTACAAAGAGAAAATATTACTAATTGTTCATTTATACTTATGCATATAGTAAACTGGTATAAACTCACTAGAAAATCCTACCAGATGGCCTCCCTGACTTGGTCATGGATCTTACTCCATTTAGGCCAGCAATCTGTCATCCTGTTAATATATGATTGCTTGAAAATGGCAAGCACAACTCCCGAGGGCTCCAAATCAAATCCCATGTGTTAAATATAAAATAAAGCTTTAGACAAGTATATATACGTATAAACAAATTTATATTATTATCATTTTAATTTTGATACTTACGCTCCATCAGCCTTCGGCTGTAAATATACAAGTGGTCGAGCCGGAGGCTCACCATTAATGTCGCCGGCCGAGCGAGAAGAGCCACGACGTCTGAAGCCTGACATAATACCTGTTGAAAGTTTCATTTTTAAATATAGACATAGATAAAATTATGATGATATGTGGTGCATGTAATAAAGTCATTTTTAATTGATAGTGCATGTAATGATGATGATGATATGTGATGCATGTGTATGAATAATTGTAAAAATTACCGGATATTACTCAGTCCTCGTCGTTTGCTGATTCAAACTCGGTCTCGTGTTCTATATCGTTTTCCTCTACACTCTCAAATGCTTCGACTAATACATTTGTCTCATTATTTAATTGTCCAAAATCAGTTTGATCGTCTGTAATTGTGGCTTCAACATTTTCCTCGATATCTGCTTGATAGGCTTGTTCTTCTGGAGTATTCTTTCCATCGAATGCAAATCTCGTCTTGGTTTTAAAAACCGCAGACCAGTCCGCTTTATCTCTTTTTAGAGACGGATAAGGGGTGTAATAAACTTGTGGGGCTTGTTTGGCTAGTACAAAAGGATCGTACTGCTGATAATGGAGGGTATGTTTTATTTCTATAAGATTATAATTTGGATGCACGTTAATACTAGAACTTGGAACATTGCAGAACCAGTTGCATCTACCTCTGTGGGTCTTATAAAATATGTCAATTGAAAAATCTGGGTTAATGTAACGACCCGCTATTTTTGACCATTCAAATCGACAATAAAACCATACATGTCCGACTTGAATAATTCAAAATGCCGAATTGTTAATTAAAATTTGGCAAAACTCAGCATATACAGTAAATAAATCAACCACAAAATCACAGACACAGAGTAATATAAAATAATGCAGCGGAATAGATAAATAGTAGTTCATGAAGCTACTATATAAATACCAAAGTTAGAAATAAAAATACAACAGAATGTCTCAAATACAGTGAAGTCTCCAGTACGAACAGACGACCTCTCCGAACGAATCAACTGAAAGAGCTGAAAGCTGAATCAATAGTTGGATCCTCAAACGAAGCTCAAACTCCAAAGGCGAGTCTCAAATGCTGTATCGCTTAGTCTGACCCGAGCGTAAAGCAAAAACACAAAACACTCGAGTCAGGATTAACATTCTTATATCAATAAATCCAACTCAAGTGAAATATCAACTGAAATACAAATAACTTAAGGATGTTTGGGATAACCATCCTCTAAGGGTCCATGGAACTATCTACAAGGTAGAAATATACACTATAACACCGTGGTCATTCAATTTTATTTAGACTTCAAAATCAAAACATCATTTCCCTATCAAGTATATCTATTTTCCAAGATAGTATGTATATATATATATATATTAAATAATTTATAAAGTAAAGTATTTGTAATTTCCTCAAACTTCCCAAATCGCTTCAAACATCAATTCGACTTCCCATCAAACTTAATTCAATCTCAATTTATCAATTTCCGTTCAATTTAGGTTTTCTAAATAACAAATTCAAATTATATTGATTTCAAATAGAGATCTGAACTCAAATAAACCATTTAGATTCCAGTATATTCAAAGCTTTATATTCAACATTTCAAAGTTAAATTTAACAGTTTCCTATAGATCTCGATTTAACCTCATAATTATTTAATCTGGAGATATTCACTTAATAAATTCCGTATTATTTAAATAACTTTAATTTACCTTTAAATCAAATATTCATTCGATTTGTTTAGACTTAAAACATTCATTTAATCACTTTAAATCAAATATCAAGTTATCAAAGCAAATCTTAAACTTCAACTTAAATAGTTCAAATCGATTTAATTCAGTAGAATTCTTAATCAAATACCATTTCAATTAATTCGACTTTATCTCCTCAACCTTAATTTATTCAAATTATTACCCAATCTATTTTGAAATATAGATTTACATAACTAGTTAAACATAATTTATGAATTAAATCAATCTTAATAATAATATTATTAAATCTATATATATACACATAAAATTACCATTATATGTATAATATTTTGAAAACAATATTCATTAAAAACCATATATTTCTTTTCAAAACCATAGAAAATTTTCAAAACATTTATATATATGGACCAGCGGTGTCTGTATATATTTCATATCCTATGGTCAAGTGATATGGATATTTATCATTTCAATCCGAAATCTAAATATATATATACGGGTAGATATCATTTCGACCCGTAATCCCAAATTCAATTCAAATGAAAATCGCTTGGGTTTATCATTTCAACCCATAACAATTTTCTCCTATTCTAAAGTCCGTTCGGGTATGTATCATTTCAACCCATAGTGAATACTAAACTACAGGGAACTTGCAGAGTGATAACAGATAATACAATAAAATAACAGGCATATATCATCAATAAAATATAGTATAAACAACAGGATATGGTGTCATATCCCACAGGTGAATAGTTACAGAAAATAGCATATACATAACAATTTAAATGACTACAGCATCATATTTCAATTGTCGTTTCAACTGAAATCAAATTTAATAAAATACAAGAACGTTAATCGTGAGTGATTGCTCACCTTTCGAGGCTAGATAGGTATGACGATTAAATCGAGTTACGAATCGAAGCACAAATTCTGAATCAAAGCAAGATGGCACGAAACGACGATCAAGGCTGATAAAGGGAAATCGAAGAGAACGATTAAACCAGTTGATATAAAATTGGAAAAATATATATAAATTAATATTATTGTTATTATTCTTAAAACCAATAATTTAAACTTGCATATCTATTTGAATATTATACTTTAAGAACCACATTTATCATAAAACCAATCAAATATATATAAACTAATTTACACTCCCGAAATGGTAAAGCTAATATATTATAACATATTAAAGTTTAATATACGTAACAGATCCGCCAACTTAAAGATATGAACTGTAAATACACACACACACACCCCTTTGAAGATAATCTCTGACTTTATAAAACAACTAACTACGTATAATCTTTTATAAACGCAAATATAACTATTACATAGATCTATTTACAAACCCAAATACAATCATATAAATATATAACCCGAAGAAATAAACTACTAAGTTTTGATATACCCATATATATAACCCAAACTGCTTCAAAATAATATATAGACACTACCGTATTTACATACCATATTATTAATCCAGACCCCATATATATTTAACGTACTAATGTATAGCTTACATCCACCTATATAAACTTTATAAAATATATATAGATTCTACTAAAACAGATTTATATATAAAATAAACCCATCTGTATAAACTAACAGTTTTACATATATAAGCACTACACACACTACACACGTACATATATATACACGGCACATACACTACACACACATCTATATATACACGGCACACCCACACTACACACTCATATACACACTACACGCACACATGTATACACACTGCACACACACTACACACGCACATGTATACACACTGTACACACACTGCACACGCACATATATAAACAGCTTTATACATATAAAGTTGTAAACATATTGTACTAATCATAGAAGTAACAGACTCCAAGTATTATTATATATTCATAACAAAATATAAACATATACATAACTTCAAATATAATACTTTTAATATACTATATGCTACATATATATACGTATAATATAAAACCTATTATGGCACATATAAAATATATTTATAATCAAACTTAAGTGTACCTTTATATTTTATGTACAACTAACATAATATTATTATATAAATACACAAATTATATATGCAGAGCATCCCATATTCGCATAAAAACAAAACATAGCTTGTAGGGTTTTATTACAACTTTATGTAAATATAAACTTACATAAGATAGGCGGATGCCTGGTAAGCTTGCTTGAGAAGATGCACGTCAAGATCAAAAGAACAGTATGCTTGAAAATTTTCAGAGGAGTAGGGTACGGCTTCAAGAATGGCGACTAGGGTCAGAGCCGGAGGTTGTGTGGGCAAGATCAGGTCTGGTTGGGCCATGGCAACTGGGTTTGGAGGAGGAGAACTGGAGGGTGGTGGCCATGTGGATGGGAAGGAGTGGCTGGACTTGGTGATGATGGAGATGAAGGCGGTGCTTGTTGGTCGGGTTGCTCATGAACTAGAGGAGGGAGTGGGTTGGAGTATGGGTTGTTCGACAAGGGAGGAGGCTGCATGCGTGGATCTGGCTGATGGGTGCTGAGGCTAGAGAGAGGGAGGACGGTGGTTGCGAGTGCTTTGCGTGCCAAGGAGGAGACGTAGTGCAGTTGCATGAACTGTTGCTCAGTTGATGACATATATTTTTTGCTTTGTATTATAGTTGTGCTCTTGGATTAAAGCTTGCATGAATATATCCAGGTTGATGAAAACAAAACAAACGAAAGAGAAGAAGCAGTAGGCAAATGAAAGGAATTGAATCTGAACGTGACAGCAACTTTATATAAGGAAGAAGCAGGTAGAACGAGATTTTAGGAAAGCTCTGGGATGCCTATCTAATTAAAAACTTTACTAAACATATTAGGCCGCGAAAACGCACGAAGTAAATGAAAATCAACAGAAAAAAAAGGAAAAATGAAACGTACCAAATGAAATATGATCAGTTTTAGAAGCAACGTTTACCCATTTATTTAGCTAACAAATATTAAAGCAATTGATTGATGCGCGTTTTAAATTTTGAAATGCAAAAGAAATCAAATGGTCATGGATCCGTACCGATACGGTTACTGGTTTTATGAATTCCGCTGTGTACCAGACTTCATAACTTATATATAACTATTAAACGAATAGATGGAAGAAAAGGTGAGCAGGTGAGTAAAAGTGGAAACTGATTTAAGCGAAATGGAATGTGAGCTGTTACCTGGGAAGAAAATGGAACAGTTTAAAAATTAAAGGCAATGGACTGCTGAAATTAAATGAGTATAAAACGTGTAAAAGTTATATACTGAAACAACTATAAATTTCAATTATTATTATAAAACGGGGAATAACGAAAGGCAAGGATGATGATTTCAAAATTTATTAATGGCTAGGAATGGGGAAGTCTATCTGTGAATTGGAAAAATTATTAAGCAATTGAAATTTTAACGGTAGAAAAAGTAACAGCTACCCACTGTTTTAGAAACAATCAAAGCAATTAATAGCTTGATTGGACAACAAGAATAAATATGGAAGGACACGTTATAAAGGCAAAATGAACCGTTTGAAAATAAATAAAAGAAATGATGGCAAATAAAACAGCCGTGTCTTGGATTTCCCAAAGAAAATTATTTTATAAACATCAATTATTACTGACTTAAATTGAACAGAATCACACCCTAAAATATACTTTCTTAATTTTTGATGAAAATTTATCATTTGCCACATTTAACTATACGTAATCCAAAATGTAAAATTTTATTTCAAAATATTATTATTTAAAATTTCTCAAAAATCAAATTAAATACGCTAAATAAAACCATTAAAAATTATCAAAATATTACGGGTCGTTACACTCTCCCCCACTCAAAACTTTTCGTCCTCGAAAAGGAAGAAGGTAGGAGAATAGAAATAACCAGAAAGATAAATAGATTGAAAGACAAGGATAAACAATTAATTTAAGACCATATAAATTTTTATAGAAATATTCATTTGAAAATTTCATTTGTAGTTCAATTATCTTTAATACTTTAAAACTTTTTAAGCCCATTTGTAAAATCTCCTGCTTCCCTTATAAATAACATTTATATGTTTAAATAACACCTTTATAAATATATATGAAAACTATTTGGAAACAGTTGTCACATCCTTGGTTATTTTCAAGGAAGTTATTTGACAACATTAAATCCATAGTTTATAAATTTACTAATTTATCTTAAGACACTTTCAACGTTATTGATAAATTAATACTCATTTCTTAAATATGTTATATTAAATTAATAACTTCTGAAATATTAATGACACTAATGATTCACTGTTAAGCCATGTAGTATATAAATAAATAATATTTTAAAGATTATATTCAAAAAGGAAAGGAGGGTAGATTCGGAAAAACGGAATATAGGTGAATAAATAAGGCTGAGCAGATAAGGTAGGTTCAAAGCGATAGTATTGGGCTCGAATAATTAAATCAAACCATAAAATTTTAATCTCAAATATGAATACAAAATTTCTTTGTTGGAAATACCTTTAAAATAAAATACTTTTTTATCGAAACGAATTTTTCCTTTCAAAAATACTTTTATAACTCGATATTTCAACAAATTTATCCTCGTTCTTGCAGATTCTGGCCATGCGTTGATCAGGCGCAAAGCTAGAATTCTTCAAGTACTTAGTAGACCTGTTTCAACTCCCAGTGAAAATACTTGAAAAACCTTAAAAAACAGACATGGAAAGTACAATCCAAACAAAACGATCAAATCAAAACCTTTGTCCAACCATGGTTCGCAGATACACAATGGTTACGCCTGGATCCTCCGGGAAACAATCCGTATCCGTAAGCTTTCTCAGCCCTGCGAGTTACGCCATGATGACTAGTAGGGTGCAAGATACACAATGGTTACGCCTGAGTCCCCCAGGTAACAATCCGTACCCCTAGGCCGTCTCAGCCTGGCAGTTTCGCTACTAATGCGACCTACACAGATTGCAGGATACACAATGGTTACGCCTGGATCCCCCAGGAAACAATCCGTACCCCTAGGACAGACTCAGCCAGGCAGTTGCGCTATGCAGTCGCGAGTGAAAACAAAACCATGGGTTATGCCATGGTGGGAGCACTCGAGTATCACATTCGAAAAACCAAAAATCAGAGAGAATAATACCGATAGAATGAATCCACAATGTGGGCACAAAGCGGATATCAAGTAGAAGGCACTTTCCATATCTTTACTTCGAAAATATGTATCATACAGTACCTTTTCAAATCACTTTCAAATATCATACTTATATAAAGTCCATTATATATAGGATTCCATTTTCAATCGAATACTTTCCCAATCAATAGTATATCAAATCACACTTATATAGACTTCGATTATATTAAATTTCTCTTTCCAAATTGAGTACCTTTCAAATCAATAGGTCTCAAATCAATTTCGTACTATACAAATCATTTTTATATAAGTTCGATAACTCCCAAATCAAGTATTTAGTAAATCAAGGTTCTCAAATTTTTTTCTTGTTTCAATAACATTTCAGTTTCAAGATCATATATGATTTCACCAAATTTTCTTCCAAATTAAATATATTCAGTTTCAAAGTTTCTTAAACAATAGGTTTAGAAAATAATCCAAATTTCCAAATCAATAAAATTTAGGTCAAACAAATTCATTTCCAAAATCACCATATAAGTACTGGTTTTAATTCCAATCTAATTTCAAAACCAAATATTCTTCTCAAAATCAATTACACTCAAAATGGTTTCTAAATTTATAATTATCCCTTTAAAACCTTTAAACTATTTATTTCTATATGAAAAATCCAATTTTCCTTTTTCAAATTATTTATTTAACAAAAGTTTCAAATTTACTTAAGTCATACTCTTCATACTTTAAACATACAAAACTAAACTTATATTCTTTATCAAATATTTTATAATCTTCGAAATTTCTTAGTTTTAAAATTTTAAACCTTGGTTTGGAAGTGCTCGAACCTTCAAAATAGTCGGTGAAATCAAATTTCAAATCCAAGAGTTGCAAATCAGTAATCAATTTTTTTTAATATAAATAGAGTTATACTAAATCAAATCGAAAACTCGAGAATTGAACACCGGCTTACTTTAATTTATTTCAAATATATATACCTATATCTTTCGAATATCAAATCATACTTCGGAATTTGAAATCAAAATTGGTTTCACAAAGTCACTCGCATAGCAAATCTATTAAAGTGGCCTCTCCCCACTCTGAAACTCGAAAATCAATGTCAATGATGCGTGTACTCAACACCGAAATTATTTTCCAGCGACATAAGTGAGTTCTGGACTTCTATTTTCTTGAAAACTTCTTTGACTATTTTTTTTCGAAACCTTGGAACTCATCGAAGTCATTTGAAACATTTCTTATTCAGAAAATACTTTCAAATCTTATTATTATATATTTCAAAATTTTAAACCAATTTTCAAAAATACCGGAGTCCAATCTCTCGAATTTAAAATTCAAAACCTTTCAGTTATAAATCATTTTTATATAAATAAATTTTCTTATAATATTTTCAAAATTTCAAATCTTTTCGAAACTTCGAATTCTTGTTTTTTTAAAGGTATATAATCCTTATCGAAAACATTTTCTCTTTTGTATATAGAATAAAATCATAGTTACCCAAATAAAATTTGGGCATATAAAACAAATTTAAAATACAAACAAAACCCGATTTGCAAAGGCTGATGCACGAATGGATTTCAAAACAAAGATAGAGACTTAAATTAGAGGAACTCTAATCAATAGAATCCTGATTCGAAGATAGACTCGATCGAAGATGAGATAATTAAATTACAAAATAGAAGATGGATATACTTCTATAAATCGCGGGCGATCTTAACAGGTTCAACCGTGACTTCATGAATATGATCGATGCGGAATTCAAAGGCAAATCGACATTCGATCGCCAGATATAGAATTCGGCATAACCAGAGATAGCGGCATCTAAACCGAGGATATATAAATTTTCGGTGAATCAATGTCGATTGTAAAGGAGTTTTCACCCCCTTTACAAAACATTCGGTGGAGTTATGGAATACCCCAGAATCAAACGAATATAAATAGAAGAGATAAGAATGAATTTCGGAACCGAGGGACATTCTAAAATTCAAAGGAAATCGAGTCAAACGGGAAGAGATTCAACTCGAACGAAAGTGATTCTGTAAATAAATATACCATATATGCTAAGTTTTGCCTAGAGCCAAAGCTCTGATACCAACTGTAACGACCCGCTATTTTTGACCATTCAAATCGACAATAAGACCATACATGTCCGACTTGAATAATTCAAAATACCAAACTGTGAATTAAAATTTGGCAAAACTCAGCATATACAGTAAATAAATCAACCACAGAATCACGGACACAGAGTAATATAAAATAATGCAGCGGAATAGATAAATAGTAGTTCATGAAGCTACTATATAAATACCAGAGTTAGAAATAAAAATACAACAGAATGTCTCAAATACAGTGAAGTCTCAAGTACGAACAGATGACCTCTTCGAACGAATCAACTGAAAGAGCTGAAAGCTGAATCAATAGTTGGATCCTCAAATGAAGCTCCAAACTCCAAAGGCGAGTCTCAAATGCTGTATCGCTTAGTCTGACCTGAGCGTAAAGCAAAAACACAAAACACGCGAGTCAGGATTAACATTCTTATATCAATAAATCCAACTCAAGTGAAATATCAACTGAAATACAAATAACTTAAGGATGTTTGGAATAACCATCCTCTAAGGGTCCATGGAACTATCTACAAGGTAGAAATATACACTATAACACCGTGGTCATTCAATTTTATTTAGACTTCAAAATCAAAACATCATTTCCCTTTCAAATATATCTATTTTCCAAGATAGTATATATATTAAATAATTTATAAAGTAAAGTATTTGTAATTTCCTCAAACTTCCCAAATCGCTTCAAACATCAATTCGACTTCCCATCAAACTTAATTCAATCTCAATTTATCAATTTCCGTTCAATTTAGGTTTTCTAAATAACAAATTCAAATGATATTGATTTCAAATACAGATTTGAACTCAAATAAACCATTTAGATTCCAGTATATTTAAAGCTTTATATTCAACATTTCAAAGTTAAATTTAACAGTTTCCTATAGATCTCGATTTAACCTCATTATTATTTAATCTTGAGATATTCACTTAATAAATTCCGTATTATTTAAATAACTTTAATTTACCTTTAAATCAAATATTCCATTCGATTTGTTTAGACTTGAAACATCCATTTAATCACTTTAAATCAAATATCAAGTTATCAAAGCAAATCTTAAACTTCAACTTAAATAGTTCAAATCGATTTAATTCAATAGAATTCTTAATCAAATACCATTTCAATTAATTCGACTTTATCTCCTCAACCTTAACTTATTCAAATTATTACCCAATCTATTTTAAAATATAGATTTACATAACTACTTAAACATAATTTATGAATTAAATCAATCTTAATAATAATATTATTAAATCTACATATATACATAAAATTACCATTATATGTATAATATTTTGAGAACAATATTCATTAAAAACCATATATTTCTTTTCAAAACCATAGAAATTATTTTCAAAACATTTATATATATGGACCAGCGGTGTCTGTATATATTTCATATCCTATGGTCAAGTGATACAGATATTTATCATTTCAATCCGAAATCTAAATATATATACGGGAAGATATCATTTTGACCCGTAATCCCAAATTCAATTCAAATGAAAATCGCTTGGGTTTATCATTTAAACCCATAACGATTTTCTCCTATTCTAAAATCCGTTCGAGTATGTATCATTTCAACCCATAGTGAATTCTAAACTATAGGGAACTTGCAGAGTGATAACAGATAATACAATAAAATAACAGGCATATATCATCAATAAAATATAATATAAACAACAGGATATGGTGTCATATCCCACAGGTGAATAGTTACAGAAAATAGCATATATATAACAATTTAAATGACTACAACATCATATTTCAATTATCGTTTCAGTTGAAATCAAATTAAGAAAATACAAGAACGTTAATCGTGAGTGATTGCTAACCTTTTGAGGCTAGATAGGTATGACGATGAAATCGAGTTACGAATGGAAGCACAAATTCCGATTCAAAGCAAGATGACACGAATCGACGATCAAGGCTGATAAAGGGAAATCGAAGAGAACGATTAAATCAGTTGATATAAAATTGGAAAAATATATATAAATTAATATTATTGTTATTATTCTTAAAACCAATAATTTAAACTTGTATATCTATTAGAATATTATACTTTAAGACCCACATTTATCATAAAACCAATCAAATATATATAAACTAATTTACACCCCCGAAATGGTAAAGCTAATATATTATAACATATTAAAGTTTAATATACGTAACAGATCCACCTACTTAAAGATATGAACTGTATATATATATATATATATATATATATATATATATATATATATATATATATATATAGACACACACACACCTTTGAAGATAATCTCTGACTTTATAAAACAGCTAACTACGTATAATCTTTTATAAACGCAAATATAACTATTACATAGATCTATTTACAAACCTAAATATAACCATATAAATATATAACCTAAAGAAATAAACTACTAAGTTTTGATATACCCATATATATAACCCAAACTGCTTCAAAATAATATATATATATATACTATCGTATTTACATACCATATTATTAACTCAGACCCCATATATATTTGACGTACTAATGTATAGCTTACATCCATCTACATAAACTTTATAAAATATATATAGATTCTACTAAAACAGATTTATATATAAAATAAACCCATATGTATAAACTAACAGTTTTACATATACACACACTACACACACTACACACATACATATATATACACGGCACATACACTACACACACACACATCTATATATACACGGCACACCCACACTATACACTCATATACGCACTACACACACACATGTATACACACTGCACACACACTACACACGCACATGTATACACACTGCACACACACTACACACGCACATATATAAACAGTTTTATACATATAAAGTTGTAAACATATTGTACTAATTATACAAGTAACAGACTCCAAGTATTATTATATATTCATAACAAAATATAAACATATACATAACTTCATATATAGTACTTTTAATATACTATATGCTACATATATATACTTATAATATAAAACCTATTATGGCACATATAAAATATATTTATAATCAAACTCAAGTGTACCTTTATATTTTATGTACAACTAACATAATATTATTATATAAATACACAAATTATATATGCAGAGCATCCCATATTCGCATAAAAACAAAACATAGCTTGTTGGGTTTTATTATAACTTTATGTAAATATAAACTTACATAAGATAGTCGGATGCCTGGCAAGCTTGCTTGAGAAGATGCACGTCAAGATCAAAAGAATAGTATGCTTGAAAATTTTCAGAGGAGTAGGGTACGGCTTCAAGAATGGCGACTAGGGTCAAAGCCGGAGGTTGCGTGGAATGGATCAGGTCTGGTTGGGCCATGGCAACCGGGTTTGGAGGAGGAGAACTGGAGGGTGGTGGCCATGTGGATGGGAAGGAGTGGCTGGACTTGGTGATGATGGAGATGAAGGCGGTGCTTGTTGGTCGGGTTGCTCACGAACTAAAGGAGGGAGTGGGTCGGAGTAGGGGTTGTTCGACAAGGGAGGAGGCTGCATGCGTGGATCTGGCTGATGGGTGCTGAGGCTAGAGAGAGGGAGGACAGTGGCTGTCAGTGCTTTGCGTGCCAAGGAGGAGACACAGTGCAGTTGCATGAACTGTTGCTCAATTGACGACATATATTTTTTGCTTTGCATTATAGTTGTGCTCTTGGATTAAAGCTTGCATGAATATATCCAGGTTGATGAAAACAAAACAAACGAAAGAGAAGAAGCAGTAGGCAAATGAAAGGAATTGAATCTGAACGTGACAACAGCTTCATATAAGGAAGAAGCAGGTAGAACGAGATTTTGGGAAAGCTCTGGGATGCCTATCTAATTAAAAACTTTACTAAATATATTAGGCCAAGAAAACGCACGAAGTAAATGAAAATCAATGGAAAAAAAGGAAAAATGAAACGTACCAAATGAAATATGATTAGTTTTAGAAGCAACGGTTGCCCATTTATTTAGCTGACAAATATTAAAGCAATTGATTGATGCACGCTTTAAATTTTAAAACGCAAAAGAAATCAAATGGTCATGGACCCGGTACCGATACGGTTACTGGTTTTATGAATTCCGCTGTGTACCAGACTTCATAACTTAATATAACTATTAAATTAATAGATGGAAGAAAAGGTGAGCATGTGAGTAAAAGTGGAAACCGATTTAAGCGAAATGGAATGTGAGCTGTTGCATGGGAAGAAAATGGAACAGTTTAAAAATTAAAGGCAATGGACTGCTGAAATTAAATGAGTATAAAACGTGTAAAAGTTATATACTAAAACAGCTATAAATTTCAATTATCATTATAAAACGGGGAATAACGAAAGGCAAGGACGACGATTTTAAAGTTTATTAATGGCTAGGAATGGGAAAGTCAATTGTGAATTGGAAAAATTATTAAGCAATTGAAATTTTAACAGTAGAAAAAGAAACAGCTACCCACTGTTTTAGAAACAATCAAAGCAATTAATAGCTTGATTGGACAGCAAGAATAAATATGGAAGGACACGTTATAAAGGAAAAATGAATCGTTTGAAAATAAATAAAAGAAATGATGGCAAAAAAAACAGCTGTGCCTTGAATTTCCCAAAATAAATTATTTTATGAACATCAATTATTACTGACTTAAATTGAACAGAATCACAACCTAAAATATACTTTCTTAATTTTTGATGAAAATTTATCATTTGCCACATTTAACTATACGTAATCCAAAATATAAAATTTTATTTCAAAATGTCGTTATTTAAAATTTCTCAAAAATCAAATTAAATACGCTAAATAAAACCATTAAAAATTATCAAAATTTTACTGGTCGTTACAGTTAACACGCCATAAAAATCATGTATATGATTATTAGGATCATCACTGCCTTTAACAAATACACCGGTATTGCTTTTTTAGTTTTTCAGCACCGTATTCTTTGGTGTTGAATTTATATCCATTAACGAAAAATATTGGATACGTTTTAACTTTCCTTTTTGGTCCCAACGCCAAATGTTTTAATCCTTCATCGACCACATTATTTGTAGGATCACAAACGTAGCTCGAAAACCAAGTGGCGAAATTTTTGCTTAAATCGCCGTTTGGATTTTGCGATTCATAAACATTGCAAACAAAAACATAATATATTGCTTTATTATTAATTTACACATGTAGTATTAAATTAAATTTATCAAAACTTGTAATCTGATAATTACCTAATAAATGGTGCAACTTCTGGACAATTAAGAAGAATATATATGTGTGCTACATGGTAATCTCTATCATCTAACCATACTTCTACACATTTTCCAGCATGTCTGCCATGTTGTTTAAAAATAGATAACATTGCTTCAGAAGAAGAATCTTGTTCAACGGCCTCATCATTACGTGCAACGCTTTGAAATGATAAATTCACATGATCATTGAAATAATGAGGGAAAAAGAACGATGCTTCTTCTTTGATATATGATTTGCAAATCGAACCTTCAACTCGAGCTTTTTGTCTCACTTTTTTCTTTAAATGATTCAAGTACCTAATAAAAAATATTTCATATCAACATTGATTTTTTTTATAGTTAAATTAACATTTACATACTCAGTATTCATAACATACCTCTCGAATGGATACATCCATCCATATTGCACAGGACCTCGATGACATGCTTCAAATGGAAGATGAACATGTAAATGCTCCATTACATTGAAAACACTTGGAGGAAATATTTTCTTCAGTTTGCAGAGCGGTATATGGATTTCTATCTCAAATTTACGAAGATGGTCAACTTTTAACATGGTTGAAAAAAGCTCCTTATAAAATAAACCAAGTTCTGTTATAACCTTCCAAACTTTTACGGGCAACAATTCTTTGAAAGCGAGGGGTAGCAAATTTTTCATCATTAGATGACAATCATTGCTTTTCATCCCACTCAGTCTTCCTTTCTTATAGTCGACACATCTACGAAGATTAGAAGAAATTCCATCAGGAAATCGTAATCCTTCCTCCCATTTTAACAGTACTTTAACTTGGTTGTTATCTAGTTCATAACATGATTTGGGTTTTTAGTGTCATTTGGCTTCATATGAACCTTAGGACGATTACATATTTCTTCTATATCAAGTCTTGATTTCAAATCGTCCTTAGTCTTGTCCTTAACATTCAAAAGTGTATTAAACACATTATCGAATACGTTTTTCTCGTCATGCATCACGTCAATGTTATGACGGATTAAGAGATTTTTCCAATAAGGCAACTCCTAGAATATACTCTGTTTGCACCAATTATGAAACACCACTTTACCTTGGATTTCAGTTTGCTGCCCGGTTTCATGTATCTTTGTATAATCTTTTACAAATTCATATATATCTTCACTTGATCAAATCATTGGTGGTTGTAAAGTCTCATGTCTATTAGCTATGAAGTTTTTTATCTCTTCTAAAAGTATGATTAACATGGAGAAAACGTTGATGACAATCAAATCATGAAATTTTCTTCCCATGCCGTAAAGAAAATGCTCGTGTTTCTTCCATACAGTAAGGACAAGCAAAACGACTGGCCGTACTCCAATCCGAAAGCATTGCATATGCAGAAAAATCGATAATAGTTCATAACAAAGAAGCAAACATCCGATTTTTTTCCTTTTTTCGATACGTCGTATGTTTCAACTCCTTCATACCACAATGTTTTCAACTCTTCGATTAGCGGTTGTAAGTAAACATCGATACCCTGTGCCGGATCATCAGGGCCAGGGACGACAATTGAGAAACAAATATGGAATTTTCATACACATCCATGGAGGTAGATTATAAGGTGTAATGATTATAAGCCAAGATGAATATCTAGAACCAAACTGAGAAAACTGTGAAAATCCATTAGTACACAAACCTAGTCTAATATTACGGCTCTCCGCTGCGAAATCGGGATATTTCTTATCAAAATACTACCATGCTTCTCCATCAGATGGGTGTGTTACGTACATTTTCAGGTGTTCTCATACCATGCCATCTCATACGTTGCGCTGTTACAGATGATGCATATAACATTTGTGACGCCCCACCTCTATACCCACGCTAGCCAAGAACACTACGGAGTAATGCTGTCGACTAGCACGGAGAATAAGGCTGTTGAGGAGTGACCATCTATATAATTGCTTTGTGCGAGCATCGATATGTCAGATAGTATAACATGCATTTCTTTATCAAGAGGAAATCCGACATACCGACACAAACTCAAAGCTACTACAAAGTGGCTAAAATATCTTCGGAAACAAATATAGAAATAAACATAACATAAATCAGTCACAGAAAATTCATATCACAAAGGCGGAAATAGATATGAATATTACACATGAAAGTGTATATCAGAGTAGTGGTCAAATAAGATCCACAACATCACAAAGGAATAGATACAAGTGCTAGACAAAAATATGTATACATCAAGGAGTCTATATCTTAAATGTATACAACAAAAACTACCAAACTAGAGTAGTTAGCCAAAAGATTAGATGAAAGTCCGATAAGGAGTCAAGCAGAAGCACCTGTAAAATCTCAGTCTGACCCGAGTATTATTTAATAAGAAAATAATAAACGGATCAGTCTAGCTATAAATATCAGATGAAATGATAAAGAATAAGAGATATGACTAAACATATAATAATCACAATGCCAAGCTGTGATGTATAAGTAATTGAAAATCAAAAAGAGATTAATCAATATCACAATAATCTACTCAAGGATCAAAAGGAATGTCATACTCCTAATTTCATTCACCAAGCCACAATAATTGATAAATCAAATCATTAGAAATCACGAAGATAGGTGAAGCATAAATTCCAGAATTCAACACACGAAATCTAGAAATCACCAGAAAAGGATGGCCAATCCCATAAAAATGAGCCGGAGCTCCTCCAGACAGGGTATAGTCCCCCATTGCAGACATTGAGCCGAAGCTCCTTCTGGTGAGTCAAACTCCTGACAGGGTATAGTCCCCATTACGGACTTTGAGCCGAAGCTCCTCCTGGTGAGCCGAAGCTCCTCATGACAGGGCATAGTCCCCCATTGCGGACTTTGAGCCGAAGCTCCTCCTGGTGAGCCGAAGCTCCTCATGACAGGGTATAGTCCCCCATTGCGGACTTTGAGCCGAAGCTCCTCCTGGTGAGCCGAAGCTCCACACATTGCTAGTCTAAATCACAAAGATGATCGTCATGATCAACGATAAGTGTCGATTACAGTAAGCTAGTAAATATATGAGCTTAGCTTCATGTCCCATAACCACTAGATTAACTTAAATATTTACGAACAAATTGTAGGTCTCCACTAGAAAATTGTCACAAGAGTTTCAATCGAACAAGTCCAAGAATTAACCGACGAAGTAAACGCAAGCGTTTCATACCACTTGTTTTACTAAGTCGTTTAATTAGATTTCTCATACGAGTGAGGTAAAGGTTTGTATATACTAATAGATTAGAAATCGGTTGAGAAAACGAGCTTTGTAATAAAATAGTGTTGAAATCATTTGAAGAAAGAGTTTTGATATTTACTACTAGTATAGAAAACCTTTATATTTTTAAAGTAACAAATCACAAAGAAGATTGTAAGAACAATCAATCAGTAAAATTCACATTCGAAGACGTGAATAAAATCCAAAGAAACCGATAAAGAATCCATCGAAATGGATATTCAAAAATCCCTAAAAAGGAGTCATCAAAGTCATAATAAATGATAACAATAAATAGGATCATCACGAATCGATTTAAATTGGAATTCTCAAGCAAATAGGCAAATAGGCAAAACACTGCAATTTCAGACGTCTGAAACAAGTGGTTCAGACGTCTGAATCTGGAAATATAAAGATTTCCAGAACACAATTCAGACGTCTGAATCAAGTGTTTCAGACGTCTGAAATAGGCACTTTTTAGCCTATTTCCTTTCTGGTTCCAATTGAACCAATTCAGACGTCTGAAACCATATATTCAGACGTCTGAATCTGGAAAAAGAAATCTTCCCAGAACAATATTCAGACGTCTGAATATTACGTTTCAGACGTCTGAATGAATGGTACAGGGCATTCCCTGAACCTAGGCCAAAAATGGCCAAACGAATGTCGAAAACGATCGAACGAGCAAATGACGATGACTAAGGAATTACGTCAAACGACAACCCAGCCTAAACGGCTCTTCGATACACCTCAAATATCAATGTCCAAATATCCATAAAAGGATTTCCATAAATTGGACCAAAACACCAAAAATTGGAATATACACCAAATCAATCCAAACCAAAATCAATTGCACACGAATAAACGTTAGGAATTCATACCTAACAATCGAAGATAATTATAGACAAAGATGTGAGATAAAAATCTCACTTTTGAACCCAAATCAATGAAGGAGAAGCTTTAAAAACAAGCTAAGATCAATTCCTCTTCAATAACAACTCAAGAAGCTTCAATCAATGGGTTCACTTGAGTTTGGAGCAAGAAGATGGATTTGCTAATGGAAACTAGGGCTTAGGATTTCCTAATTCTTTTTCTCTTCCCCCATTTTTGATGAAGCTTGAATGTATTAGGAAATTATGAAGTAATGAAGAGAAGGGGTCGAGCTGAGCTAATAAGGGTGCAGTCCAAACCAAAGTCATAAGCGGGAAAAAGTAGCAAAAATCAACTATCTCCAAACATATCGAAGCTTATACTCAAAAAGGTCGCAAACGTCATTTTGAACTCAATGGGGGTGGTCTCGAGTCCCAATTCGACTGTTTTCAAAAAGTAGCTTTTCGGACCAAAATCCGACGAACGATAAAATATTTAAATAAAGTATTTAAATATAAAAATCGATAAATATGCGGGTTGTTACAGACTCCCCTCCTTAAAGAAATTGCGTCCTCGCAATACTTAAGAGGAAAATAAAGAGTAACAACCATAAAAGCATATGAACACAAAAGAAAATTGAAATAAGAAGTTCATCATAAAGAGCACGAAAGAGTAAGCAAGAACGGGATCGCTCAATGAATTCTCAAAATTCGCAAGAGTAATCCCTAGGATTTGAGAACCATTGAACTTTTACCAAAGAGAATATCTTTATATCGAAGGCGCTCAACCTCCGAAGCAATGATGCGAATAGAATGTTGCTCAAAAATCAAATCTGGTGAAACTTCAATTTCCACAATAACACCGGGCTCAAGAATAAAAATCGGAATCCCTAAGGCATTTCCATAGATAAAAGACGTGGAGAACGTCAAGAATAGTTGAAAATTGAGCCGGTGCAACGGCGTAGTACAAAAACGGTACGCTCGAGGAACTTGAAACTCAAATAACTTGGGACATCAGCGTAGTACAAAAACAGTACGCCCAATGAACAAAAGCAAAAACATTGATGTAGTACAAACGGTACATCCAATGAATCTAATAGCAAAGACATTGATGTAGTACAAACGGTACATCCAATGAATCAAATAGCAAAAATATTGATGTAGTACAAATGGTACATCCAATGAATCCAAAAGCAAAGACATTGATGTAGTACAAACGGTACATCCAATGAATCGAATATCATAAAAGAACATCAGACGCTAGTCCATAAAAGAAATGAGATGAAACTCAATAAAATGAAGTACATCAAAACGTCTGATGAACTTAATAAAAAGATAATCCCATTTGGCCATCATCAAAGAAACAACCATTTGTTGCTTACGACAAAGCGCATTGGCAACACGATTTCCCTTCCAGGAATAAAAAGAATATCAAGATCATAAGATGTCAGGAACTCGAGTCAACATGGAGTTCCATATGAGAAAATAAATATTCCAAAGATTTATGATCGAGATGGAGAACAAATTTCTTCCCCAAAAATGATGATGCCAAACTCTAAAAGCGAAAACAATAACCGCGAGCTCTAGATCATGAGTGGCATACCTAGTCTCAATCGGCTTTTAATGATTTAGAAGCACAAGTGATAGCACGTTATCTTATAAGAGAACGGCATCCAAACCAATACGATAAGCATTGGTACAAAAGATAAAGTCTTGGTTCCCCTCCAGGAATCACAAGAATAAGAGTAACGAAAGGAAGAATTCTTTTAAATAATCCTCTTTTTCGAAAAACTAAAAACTTTCAAAATTACAATCATATTTAAGTAATTATGTTTCTAGATAAATTTACATTTTTACAAGTCAATATATCGTGTCTGATTGTCTCATCAAAGCGTTTAGGAAATTCCTATCGATAACGTTGATCAAGCGCATCGACCAAAATTCTTAAAACACTATATGGGCAATACAATCACAAAATCGTATTCTACATGATAAGTTAGTTTCTCAAAAACTTCTAAGAATATTCTTTGTTCGTTTTAAGAACAAAAAAAATCCGGTTATACTTCTAAATAAATCTTATGAAAAAGATTTTGCAAAATTTTAAATTGCTATTCTCATCCAAAAATCAATAAATACAAGAATGGTCCCATCGAAATATTCATAGAATATTCGATTTATAAAATGGATGAAGTAAGCTGGACAAACTGAATGACATAATAATTCATTCATAGGAATCATAACGAGTGCGGAGTGCGTAAGTGGAATGCTAACTTCCGCAACTCATCGCCAAATGAAAATCGGTGGCAAGGTCAAACTGAAAAGACCTTAGCACCACACAAAAGATTACTTAGGTGATAATCCTAAGACAAGCTCAAAAATACCGGAAAATTTCTCTAACTACATGAATGAGGGAAATAACACTTTCCTTATAAGTGGGCTTAAGGAATAAAATGATTCCACCAAAAATGTGAAATCGGAATCACAAAGAAAAATTAGAAAGCTGCTTAACAGATAGAAAATGTTGAAGATGAATAGTCCACTCGAAAAATAGGATATGGGCTTCACAATGATTAAGCCGATCCTTACAAAAATCAATTCCGAAGCCTAAGTAAAAATATCGGCTCGGAAAGAAAAATCTCATAAAATAATTTCGACATTAATAGAAAGCAAATTGAGTGCTGCGGATCCACTAATCCGGATTCACAATCCTCAAAGGAGTCGACAAGTCCAAAATATTTTCAAAGAAAAAGAATAGACAAGTTCTTTTGATATAAAATATTGAGGTGAAACCCTATCAAAAAGAACTCAAATAGAAAGTTCACGAAATAAAACAATGCCATCAAGGATTGAATGTAAAATACCTTGACTAAGAGAAGAGTTGCTAGGGGCTTGCAGCTTTCCTTCTCTCCTGCTTTGACGCTTGGGACACGAAGAGATATAATGATCCGCACTTTTGCAATAGCGGCAAGAAATAGGCCTTGGACACCTATTTATATAGTGGTCCCTAGAGCCATAATTGTAGCATTCTCCGCGATTAGGGATGGGAGTATTTGCTATAGAAGTCTCTTGCTTCGCCCTCTTGTTAGGATTAGGACTTTCAAACCTAATAAAGGGATGCCTCTTCTTGTTGTTGTTGGAGTTCAGTTTGGCACTCCCAACCTCGACATCAATTTCTCTATCGGCCTCTTCAAGACGAAGAGCGATATCAATAAGCTGATCAAATGAAACCTCAAGTTTCAGGAGTAATGACTTCTTAAGATTCTTATTCAAGCCATAGACAAATCTCTGATTTTTCTTCAATGGGGTGTTAATGTATTCAACTCCGTATTTGGAAAGAGATTCGAAAGATGCGACATAGTCTGTCACAGAAGATCTGCCTTGAACAAGGTCAATAAAACGCCGTGCTAAAGTTACTTTTTCAGCCTCCGGCACAAATTTCAATTCGAATCTTTTCCGGAATTGCTCCCAAGTGAGATCCGCCTCAACGATTTCAAAAATTAAAAGCTCATACCAATCTAACGCTCTTTCTTGGAGCATGCTAGAAGCCACTTGGACTCGATGAAGGTCAATAAGGTTCATGCGAGAAAAGATTCGATCGCATGATTTGAGCCAAGCTTGAATTTCTATAACACTCTCGGATCCTTTGAATGGCCTTCCACCCAAATCGGTATAGTCTCTGCACGAGCGTGCAAAACCGGATCTAGGATGAGTAGGCTCTGGAATGGGTCCTGCAGCTTGAGCGTTCTTTACTAGATCAAGAAGTTGCTGGGCAGACATAAATACTCCATCCTGGGGAGTAGCACTAGATTGACCGGCACTGGGACGGCCTGGTCTAACCATTTCTCTTCTTTGAGAAAGAAAGAAGGAGGAAAGTTATTCTCAAAATAAATATCAAGCAATCTTGACGGATAAAACAAGAAATCATAAAAGAAAATAGGATAGGACGGTACGAAGACCCGAATAAAATCCTAAAGCACGACTCCTAAGATGGACTTAGGACGATGATCCTTGTTATAATATTCCATATTGTTCCGAAGTTTGGCTCTGATACCAAGCTGTGACGCCCCACCTCTATACCCACGCTAGCCAAGAACACTACGGAGTAATGCTGTCGACTAGCACGGAGAATAAGGCTGTTGAGGAGCGACCATCTGTATAATTGCTTTGTGCGAGCATCGATATGTCAGATAGTATAACATGCATTTCTTTATCAAGAGGAAATCCGACATACTGACACAAACTCAATGCTACTACACAGTGGCTAAAATATCTTCGGAAACAAATATAGAAATAAACATAACATAAATCAGTCACAGACAATTCATATCACAAAAGCGGAAATAGATATGAATATTACACATGAAAGTGTATATCAGAGTAGTGGTCAAATAAGATCCACAACATCACAAAGGAATAGATACAAGTGCTAGACAAAAATATGTATACATCAAGGAGTCTATATCTTAAATGTATACAACAAAAACTACCAAACTAGAGTAGTTAGCCAAAAGATCAGATGAAAGTCCGATAAGGAGTCAAGCAGAAGCACCTGTAAAATCTCAGTCTGACCCGAGTATTATTTAATAAGAAAATAATAAACGGATCAGTCTAGCTATAAATATCAGATGAAATGATAAAGAATAAGAGATATGACTAAACATATAATAATCACAATGCCAAGCTCTGATTTATAAGTAATTGAAAATCAACATGAGATTAATCAATATCACAATAATCTACTCAAGGATCAAAAGGAATGTCATACTCCTAATTTCATTCACCAAGCCACAATAATTGATAAATCAAATCATTAGAAATCATGAAGATAGGTGAAGCATAAATTCCAGAATTCAACACACGAAATCTAGAAATCACAAGAAAAGGATGGCCAATCCCATAAAAATGAGCCGGAGCTCCTCCAGACAGGGTATAGTCCCCCATTGCGGACATTGAGCCGAAGCTCCTCCTGGTGAGTCAAAACTCCTCCTGACAGGGTATAGTCCCCCATTGCGGACTTTGAGCCGAAGCTCCTCCTGGTGAGCCGAAGCTCCTCATGACAGGGTATAGTCCCCCATTGCGGACTTTGAGCCGAAGCTCCTCCTGGTGAGCCGAAGCTCCTCATGACAGGGTATAGTCCCCAATTGCGGACTTTGAGCTGAAGCTCCTCCTGGTGAGCCGAAGCTCCACAAAAATGAAGTATCGTCCTCGACATGGACAAAGAGACATCACACATTTCTAGTCTAAATCACAAAGATGATCGTCATGATCAACGAGAAGTGTCGATTACAGTAAGCTAGTAAATATATGAGCTTAGCTTCATGTCCCATAACCACTAGCTTAACTTAAATATTTACGAACAAATTGTAGGTCTCCACTAGAAAATTGTCACAAGAGTTTCAATCGAACAAGTCCAAGAATTAACCGACGAAGTAAACGCAAGCGTTTCATACCACTTGTTTTACTAAGTCGTTTAATTAGATTTCTCATATGAGTGAGGTAAAAATTTGTATATACTAATAGATTAGAAATCGGTTTGAGAAAACAAGCTTTGTAATAAAATAGTGTTGAAATCATTTGAAGAAAGAGTTTTGATATTTACTACTAGTATAGAAAACCTTTATATTTTAAAGTGACAAATCATAAAGAAGATTGTAAGAACAATCAATCAGTAAAATTCACATTCGAAGACGTGAATAAAATCCAAAGAAACCGATAAAGAATCCATCGAAATGGATATTCAAAAATCCCTAAAAAGGAGTCATCAAAGTCATAATAAATGATAACAACAAATAGGATCATCACGAATCGATTTAAATTGGAATTCTCAAGCAAATAGGCAAATAGGAAAAACACTGCAATTTCAGACGTCTGAAACAAGTGGTTCAGACGTTTGAATATGGAAATATAAAGATTTCCAGAACACAATTCAGACGTCTGAATCAAGTGTTTCAGACGTCTGAAATAGGCACTTTTTAGCCTATTTCCTTTCTGGTTCCAATTGAACCAATTCAGACGTCTGAAATCATATATTCAGACGTCTGAATCTGGGAATAGAAATCTTCCCAGAACAATATTCAGACGTCTGAATATTACGTTTTAGACGTCTGAATATTACGTTTCAGACGTCTGAATGAATTGGTTCAGGACATTCCCTGAACCAAGGCCAAAAATGGCCAAACGAATATCGAAAACGATCGAACGAGCAAATGACGATGACTAAGGAATTACGTCGAACGACAACCCAGCCGAAACGGCTCTTCGATACGCCTCAAATATCAATGTCCAAATATCCATAAAAGGATTTCCATAAATTGGACCAAAACACCAAAAATTGGAATATACACCAAATCAATCCAAACCAAAATCAATTGCACACGAATAAACGTTAGGAATTCATACCTAACAATCGAAGATAATTATAGACAAAGATGTGAGATAAAAATCTCACCTTTGAACCCAAATCAATGAAGGAGAAGCTTTAAAATCAAGCTAAGATCAATTCCTCTTCAATAACAACTCAAGAAGCTTCAATCAATGGGTTCACTTGAGTTTGGAGCAAGAAGATGGATTTGCTAATGGAAACTAGGGCTTAGGATTTCCTAATTCTTTTTTTCTTCCCCCATTTTTGATGAAGCTTGAATGTATTAGGAAATTATGAAGTAATGAAGAGAAGGGGTTGAGCTGAGCTAATAAGGGTGCAGTCCAAACCAAAGTCATAAGCGGAAAAAAGTAGCAAAAATCAACTCTCTCCAAACATATCGAAGCTTATACTCAAAAAGGTCGCAAAAGTCATTTTGAACTCAATGGGGGTGGTCTCGGGTCCCAATTCGACTGTTTTCAAAAAGTAGCTTTTCGGACCAAAATCCGACGAACGATAAAATATTTAAATAAAATATTTAAATATAAAAATCGATAAATATGCGGGTTGTTACAACATTTGAAGTCTAGGAGTGATAGGTAAATAATGTATACGCTTGTATGGAACTTCTTTTTCCTTTTTTTCCTTCGTTTGTATTTTGTTTGATTACATATTTTACAATTCCGAAGACTGACATCATCTTTCCAAAACAACATGCAACCATTTAGACATGTATTAATTTTTTGATACGACAAACCGAAAGATGACATAAGTTTTTTTACTTCATAATAATTTTCGCACATTAAATTATCTGATGGCATATGGCGTTTAGCAGCTTGTACAACAGCCGTAAATCCTGCTTCTGTGAGGTTGTACTTTGATTTCATTGCAATGTACTCTACAGTTGCCGATAATTGAGTGCCGCTAGTACATCCATTCCAAAGAGGTTTCTTAGCAGCATCCACTAAATCATATATTTTTTTCTCTCCAACATTTGGTTCCTCTTCGACGTTAACATCGTCGTTATTAATTCCAACAGTAGGGAACATTGATCATGCTGCATCTTCAACCATATGTTCTATGAGATTCGTCGTACTAACTTCATCACTAATGACCTCTATTGACCGTTCTTCATTACGAGTTATAATTTCTCCATGACGATCCCACACCAAGTAATTGGTTACGAAACCATATTGGCGCAAATGAATCCTATCAATATTCGATACTAAACGCTTCAACAATTTGCACATACTACATGGGCGACGAATTTCTACGTCGTTTCCAATATTACTTAAAGCAAATTCGACAAACACACTTACCCCGTTAAGAAAATGATTACTTATTGAGCGTCCCATTTCTCTTCTTTGATACATCTAGCTCCGAACAACAAAATAATTGACCATTTTTCCTACTGTAAAACGTATGATCAATAGTAAAAAAATTATTAATCAAATTCGATAAACACATTTAGATTTTACTGTTTTTTTATAATCAATTTTCGTTTATATACAAAGTTATATTTCTTGCTATCTTGTTTACATTTTTGTACCTTTTGTGATGGTCGGTCATCCTACTTCCCATTACAAACACAATAGTAATTACATTTGTTAAATCATATCATTATAAACGATTTTTGAAAATTTCGGCAGCACTTCTCCCGTGTTCCTTGTATTGTACACATATGCATGTACACAAGGAACGAAAAAGAAATGTCATCGAAATTTTGTGAATTGTTTGTAACGATATCATTTACGAGACGTAATTACTTTATAGTTTTGTAACTTGTCCAATATATTGACAAATCCAACAAATATTGTATCAAATGAATATGAATATTCATTTTGCAATAAAAAACGAACATTCATACAACGATCATATACAACACTTGTCAGACGGGGCCAAAAATTCACTAAGGGATTTAAATTTTGTTTATATGTTACTGTTTTGTTAAATATATAAAATAAAGCATATTATGCATTATTTTATTTATATTCTACTATTTTATTAAATATATAGTAAATTATATGATTTTTACTATTTCGCAAAATATATAATTCATGTGTATATATGTACTAAATTATATACTTATCTAATGCTAATATATTTTGTAAAAGATATAATTCATGTTCGTAAAATATTCGACTAATTCATGTTTGCCTAATATTTTACAAAACATGCACAAAATAATTTAAATCAGTCCTAACTAATCTAACACTAACTCAAATACGCATTTACACTAAATTATCAACATATGTATATATGTGCATAATATATATACACAAATAATTTGGATATTTGGACGGTAATAATTGTAATTAGCACTTAGTTTGGTATAAAAAATAATCAATAGGCTATTAGATACAACTATAACAACAAATTAAACACAAAATTAGCAAAATTCAAAATTTTACGGTTTTAGACAGAACCTGATTTTGGAGTGTACTTGGATGGAGAGAGACCGCTGATGTTGATTGGTGGCGTCGGAGTGGCTGCCGGTTGCGTGGGGAGGCTGGGAGCAAGAAAGGAGGATGAGTGGAGGAAGAGGGAGAAGAATTTGGGGTTTTTTTGTTGGAGGAGGAGAGAATGATTGCTGCGCTCGGCTTGCTGCAGGTTTACATGAATTATTCCAACGGCCGCAAACAACATTTTTACAACGGTTACCAACAGCTTGTTAAAAAATAACGAGCCATTGGCGGCCGTTGGAAATTCCCATTGGTGGCCGTTGGAACCCTGTCGTGGTTATATACCCTATGTGTAATTTTGATTGCTTGGAGTATTCAACAACGACATCATCTATTAACATCCCCTAAAATGTTTTACTCACTCGGCCATTTTCTTAAAAAGTAATTGCGCTCCATTAATCCTTTTCATCCTCAAATATTTTAACATATACCGTTGTACATCCTTTATTCTTTTTGTAAATCCATGAGTACCCTCTTCAACTTCCCTCACTTCCTCTCTTTTAATCAAATATAGGTTTGTTAAGAAAAAAAAAATCACACTTCACGTCTATCAAAACTAGAAGTGAAATGGAGCGAAGGGAAATTTAAACGAAATTTGTTTATTTGCTATTCCTATTCCATGTTTGGCCTAGTATAAATGCACCAGATTCGATTTTTATGTTTGCTACTAATTCAAATTAAAACTGCTATTAATAGATTAATTTGTTTTTAGATCCAAATGGGAATATGTTATGATATTCTTGATTTATTTTGCAGCTCATAAATTTACTTCCTTGTGTTTTAATTTAAGATTATGGTTTTTTAGTCTAATTTTTTTAATTTTAATCAGTTTGGTAGGGATAAAAATGTAAAAAAGCGTTTATTTTTTAAAGGATACTTTTGGCACAGGTCCTTATTAAGTTTCAAAATTCACGTAAAGTCTTTCACTAAATTTCAGTGTAAATTAGGTTTCTGTTTTTTACTCACGATTATTGCAGAGCATGATGCAACTTTTCATAAACGCTGCTGACATTTCCACAACTTTTCTGTACACTGTGAACATAATGTATGAAAGTTGCTGAAATAACAGCATTTATTTATAAAAGTTGCTGACATTTCAGCAACATTTATGTACACTGTAAACACAGTTTATAAAAGTTGCTGAAATATTAGCACTTATTTATAAAAGTTGCTGACATTCTAGCAATAATTTTTCTTCTTTTCCAGAAAACAAGGACCCGCTTTACAATGAAACTTTGACAGGGATCCGCTTTACAATATGAAAGTACGATAGGGATGCCTTTCTAGTTTTCACTTTTTTAAAATGGGGTGCGTAATATATTTGCTGGTGTGTTGATTTGGCTTTACTCTAGGACAAACAATGTTTTGTGGGATGAGTCATAGAGTCATTGTCTTCAGGGAGGTTTAGGAGGCAAGCCATGAAAGTACAAAACACATTGGAAAAATTGGATGTCATTTGGACTGCATCAGGGAAATGTTATTTACAAGTGCGGAGTGGACTTGGCTGTTAACCCATGCTTTCTAAGTGCAAAAATTTAAGTTCAAGAGCAGATCCATTTGTATTCTTCATTTGAACGATTAATGTATAAGTATTTTGTTCCAAACTTACATACATTTTGACTTTACCACTACAAAAAAAGCTTCGTATAGCGACGGATCCTAGCGACGGCTAAATAAAGCGGCCGTTGCTAGCCGTCGTTAGCCGTCGCTATACGCAATATACAGATCCAAGCCGAGAGCAGCAGATTCATTTTGCTTCCTCCCCAAAACCCTTCCTCCTTCCCCCAATCCGTCGTCCCCCGTCACTGTAGCCGGCGCCCCAGCCTTCAACGCCTCCAAATCACCCAAATTTGTGTCGGTATGCTCCTAATCTCTTGTTTGCATGTAAATTTGATGTTTTTAGGTTTAGTTTAAACCCTAATTCAATTATGATTTATTGTAAAATTGAGATTTGTTGTTAAATTGGGTATTAGTAGTGTTATTAAATTAGGTATTAGTAGTGTTGTATGTTGATTTGGTAGATTAATTAGTTTATTATCATGAACTTGAATTAAGTATTACATATTAATTAGTTTATCATGATCAAGTTGAATAAATGGTTGATGTAGATAATTAGTGTTGGCGATTAACATGATTAGTTGTTTAGGTGAAAAAATAGTGTATATTAATGATTAACTTGGTTATTGATAAATTTACATGAAAGTATTTCATAGTTTATGAAATTGATAAATTACAAATTTAAGTTGTTAAGTGAATTTAAATTGACAAATTTTTATTTAATAATTAGTTTTTTGTCGTTTTCTAATTATCTATTTAATAATTAGAATTTGTTGTTTTGTAATTATATTCGTTGATAATTCTTATATTTACCCTGTTGATTGAGCGACGGCCATTTTGATAATTTTAGCGATGACTAGCGACGGCTAGCGACGGACAAAATGCAAAAGGTTATATATATTGTAAAAAATAAAGTTTGTACAAAAAAATAAAAAATGAATATGAGAACATTAAAAATTCTGCAAATATCTAATTTATTTGAAAAAAATAATAGGAAATGACTTTAAACACAACTGATATTGTACTAAAATCGATTTTGTAAAGAAATTAAGAAATGAATATAACAACAACAAATAGTCACATAAAATCTATGAAGTAAAAAAATAAAGAAATGAATATTGAACTAAAATTGTTAATTGAATGTTGAACTAAAATTTAAATACACAAAATTTTGAAATAAAATATAAATAGTTGAAACATTGTCAAAATTTGAAAAGAACAATAATATTTGATAAAATTTAAAGAATTTTTTTATCCCGTAGATTGGCTTTGGCCCCGTCTGGCAAGTGTTGTATATGATTGTTTTATGGATGTTCGTTTTGTAACGGAACGGATATTTATATTCATCTGATACAATATTTGTCGGATTTGTCCCTGTATTGGACAAGCTACAAACACAATAAAGTAATTACATATTATAAATAATTTCATTTTAAACGGTTACAAAATTTCGACAGCACTTCCTTTACGTTCCCTGTGTACACGCATTTGTGTACGATACATGGAACATAAGGGAAGTGCTGCCGAAATTTTGTTGAACCGTTTAATCTGAAATGATTTATAAAATGTAATAACATTATTGTGTTTGTAATGGGAAGTAGGATGACTGACCCACCGAAGTGAAAACCAAAATACCAAAAATTAAAAAAATAAAGTGAAGTTCATATTTTGAATTTTCTGGAACGATGAACTTTTTACAATAGAGAATGGTTGAAAATTAATGATTTAAATTGTCTAACATACATTTTCAAATCAGGAAAAATGTTCAATTATTTTCTCGACCGTACTTGGATGTATGAAGTCAGAACTGGAAAGAAGGGATCAATAAAGCAACATTTCTACAACAGTGTACACGAATTTATTAGATTTGCTAAATCTAATAACCGAAACAATACAGAAATTCGTTGCCCATGTAGTAAGTGCCAACATTTGAAGCATTGAAAACCGGATATAGTTGAAATACATTTGTATCAATATGGTTTCGTGTCTGATTATTATTTCTGGGATCGTCATGGAGAACTTGTTGAACCTACACCTAATACTGAAGTTTTAGAGGACGGTAATATGATGACGAACCCGATAGAAAATATGGTGGATGATGCAGCACGATCAATATTTCCTACAATTGAAGCTGTCGATGAAGACGAAAATGTCGAAGAAGAAACGACAGCGGGAGCTAAAAAAAATATACGATTTGTTGGATTCTGCTAAGAGGCCGTTGTGGGACGGATGTAAAAGCGGAACCGAACTTTCAGTAACCGCCGAATACATAACTATGAAATCAAAATTCAACCTTACGGAAGCTGCATTTACAGCAGTTGTACAAGCTGCAAAACGACACATGCCACCTAATAATCTGATGTGCGATAGTCATTATAAAGTAAAAAAATTGATATCCGCTTTCGGTCTACCATATGAGAAGATAGATGCATGTGTGAAAGGTTGCATGTTGTATTGGAAAGACGACGTTGACCTCAGAAAATGCAAAATATGTAACGAAGAAAGATACAAACCTAGAAAGAAGAAAGGGAAAGAAGTCCCGTACAAGAGAATGCATTATTTACCCATCATTCCCAGACTTCAAAGATTATATGCATCTTCTGCTACAGCCTGTCATATGCGATGGCATAGTGTGAGAACAACGGAAGAAGGAACTTTGATACATCCATCCGACGGTGAAGCATGGAAACATTTCGATAAGACTTATCCCACATTTGCTGCGGAAAGCCGTAATGTCAGACTTAGTTTATGTACGGATGGATTTTCACCATTTTCACAGTTTGGTAGTAAATATT
This sequence comes from Allium cepa, assembly GCA_030765085.1. NCBI lineage: Eukaryota > Viridiplantae > Streptophyta > Magnoliopsida > Asparagales > Amaryllidaceae > Allium > Allium cepa. Next base: position 961,347,345 of record CM060932.1, on the reverse strand, counting down.
CATCCTGGCCAATTATCGTTACTCCGTATAATTTACCTCCATGGATGTGTATGAAGCCACCATATATGTTTCTCATTACTGTCGTTCCCGGCCCTCATGATCCAACCCAAGGAATTGATGTTTATTTACAACCATTGATCGAAGAGTTGAAGAAACTGTGGAATGAAGGAGTCGAAACTTACGATGTATCAACGAATTTTTTTTTCCGCTTGTTCGCTTCTTTGTTATGGACGATTAATGATTTTCCTGCATACGGGATGCTTTCTGGTTGGAGTACGACCGGTCGTCTAGCATGCCCTTATTGTATGGAAGAAATACGAACATTTTCGTTACGATATGGGAAGAAAGTTTCGTGGTTTGATTGTCAACGGTGTTTTCTTCATCCCAATCATAGTTTTAGAAGAGATAAGAAAAATTTCATAGCTAACAGAGAAGAGAATCTGAAACCACCTAAGGTTTGGTCAGGCAAGGAAATATACGAAATTGAAGAGACTATCCAAAGATACATGAAACTGGAGTCCAGACTGAAATCCCAGGAAAGTTTGACATTCATAATTGGTGCAAAGTATATTTTGGGAGTTACCATATTGGAAAGATCTCTTACTCCGACATAATATTGACGGATGCACAACGAAAAGAACGTGTTTGATAATCTGTTTAATACAATTTTGAATGTAAAGGGCAAAACCAAGGACGATTTGAATTCGAGGCTCGATATAGCTAACTATCGTAAGCTCCCGAAACTTCATATGAAGCCTAATGACAATAAAAAACCGAAAGCATGCTATGAGTTAGACAATAAGCAAGTAAAACTCGTGCTAAAGTGGGTGGAAGAATTAAGATTTCCCGATTGGATTTCTTCCAATCTTCGTAGATGTGTTGACTTAAAAAATAGTAAATTGAGTGGGATGAAAAGTCACGATTTTCATATCATGATGGAATATTTACTCCCCGTGGCTTTCAAAGAACCGTTGCCCGTAAAAGTATGGAATGTCATAATAGAGTTATGTTTGTTTTATAAACAGCTTTGTTCGACAACATTAAAGGTGGATCGTATACGTAAACTTGAAGTAGAAATACCCATATTGCTATGCAAACTGGAGAAAATACTTCCGCCTGGTTTCTTTAACGTAATGGAGCATTTACCTATTCATCTTCCATCCGAAGCACTTCTTCGAGGTCCTGTGCAATATGGATGGATGTATCCATTTGAGAGGTAAATTAACATGTGCAATGTTCATGTCAATTTCAAATTCAAATTTGTATATCTCAAAATGTAATAAATATCTTAATAGGTACTTGAATCATCTGAAGAAGAAGATTCGATAAAAAGTCCGAGTTGAGGGGTCGATATGCAAATCGTATCTTGAAGAAGAAGCCTCATTTTTTTTCTCTCACTACTTTAAGGACGATGTGAACTTAACGTTTATAACTGTTCCTCAAAATGAGGAAGTCGTTGAGCAAAATTCTTCTCAAACAATGTTATCTGTTTTTAGACAACGTGGTAGACCTGGTGGAAAATGTGTGGAAATATGGTTGGACGATAGAGACCACCATGTAGCGCACACGTATGTTCTTTTAAATTGTGTCGAAGTCGCACCATTTGTCGGTAATAATTAATTCACTTGTAATTTACTTGTACGTACATAATAATAACACATATTACATATATGCAGTATCTACGAATCACAGTATCCATCTGGCGATCTCAGTAAAGAATTTGCCAAATGGTTTTTGAACTATGTTTATGAGCCAAGAAACTGTGTCGTTGGTGAAGGCTTAAGACATCTTGCGATTGGACCGAAAAGAAATGTGAAGACTTATCCAATATTCTTCGTCAATGGGTTTAAGTTCAACACAAAAGATTACGGTGCTGAAAAATTAACATATAACAGCGGGGTATTTGTCAAAGGCAGTGATGATCCAGATGAGCATTTAAAAGATTTTTACGGCGTCTTAACACAGATTCTAGAATTGACATATTATGTTGAACCTTTAGAAAAGGTTTTTTTATTTAAGTGCAATTGGTTCAGTAGCGTTCCTGGTTCCGGAATCAACGTGCATAAAGAGTGCAAACTTATTGAAATAAGGCATACATCACACTACTATAAGTACGATCCTTTTGTATTAGCCAAGCAAGCGTTACAAGTTTATTTTGCTTCATATCCATCTTTGAAAAGAGATAAAGCAGATTGGTCCGCTGTTTTCAAAACGAAACCAAGGTTTAGGTTTGATGGAAATAATATTCCAGATGAAGCAGCATATCAAGCCGATCTTGAATCAAATACAGAAATAATAATAACTGATGATATTAATGTAGGGCCTTTGAATGATGAATCGAACGTCCTATTTGATGCATTCGAAAGTACCGAAGAAAATGAGATAGGATACGAGACTGAATTTGAATCAGAAAACGATGAAGACTGATCGTTATTGATATAATTGTTATGTGATAGTGATTGAAACATGCGATGTAATAGTAAATTTCCGTAATTGTTCTGTGATGATCATTTAGTTAATTTTTATCCATGTTTTGTACTAGTAAATTTTTATAATTGTTATGTGAAAGTGATTGAAACATGCTATGTAGTAGTGAATTTCTATCATGGTCCTGTGATGATTATTTATATAATTTTTATCCATGTTTTGTACTAGTAAATTTTTATAATTGTTTCTGTGAAAGTGATTGAAACATGCTATGTAGTAGTGAATTTCTGTAATTGTTCTCTTATGATATTGTTTTTCTATAGAAGATATGTCTGGCAGGAGACTGAGTGTAGGTGGTGGTGGCACGCCATCCCCATCTCCCGGTGCAGATGGTAGTGGCACTACACCGGATTTACGTCCGATTGCAGAAGTCGTTCCTAGAAGTGCTGGGTAAGTATCAATTTTATTTAAAGTATAAGTTTTATAATCCACTAAACATGTATATCATAACTTTTGCAGTGGATTTGAGGTGGAGCCATCAGATTATATTTTACAGGTTTCGAGGAAGGCTTTTCAGAGCCGGATGGATGGTTGTTGGCCTCGCTGGGACGACATCCCCCCTCATGTCAAGAATGCCATACAGGCGGATTTACTTGTAAGTAGCAGTTTGAATTTCAGTTGTAAATTAATATAATCTATATAACTTAAAATAATTTTAATTTACAGGCTGCAGTCCGCGTCGACCCTGATGACTTGGACGTTTTTTTAAATTACTGGAACAAACGAATGAGAAAAAATTACAGGGATACACTGTCCAAGGCTAAGAATTCAGGGAAAAAGCCGAACTGGATGGGTGAGAGTGTATGGAATGATTTTCTTCGGCTTTGGGACAGTCCGGCAGCAAAAGTAAGTAATATATGTTTGCTTTGTTATTTAAATCTAATATAAATCTCGCAAGATATATACGTGATAATTTATCTTAATTTGTAGGAGTTATTTGCGCGGAACCGGGCAAACAGGAATAAAAATTCTGCATTGCACCGTGGTGGCTCCAAATCCTTTCAGGAACATAAGAGAGAGCTGATAAGTAAATTTATAAACCGTGTTTACATTTTATTACAATATTTTATAATCAAATTAGCAATAATATTTATATATTTTCAAACCGCGAGATATAACCGCGAGCCCACTATGGCCGAGCTGTTCAAGGCCACGCATGCCGTGGAGAGGACTGACGAAGAGGGCAATGTTTCGTACGAGTGAACGGATGACAAATCACAATCTGTAATGGTAAATTAATTTACTGTTAATAACAATATTTTGTCTTATTTTATTTTCAAAATTTTGAAATTCGGTTTTTATCGTGTAAAACAATTGTTTGTAATCGCAGGAGAGGTACGAAGCAGAGCGGGCTCGTGTAGCACAGTCCACTGGTCGGGAAGAGCTTACGTTGGAGGAGGAGAACCATATTTGGGATGCTATTATTGACCCGCCTTCTCGGACCAGTCGACGGTATAGCTATGGAAATGCGAAGGTAAATTTTGACATGTACTAATATATAAATTTACTCATGCATTTGAATAGTTAAATAATTTTAATAATATTATATATACACACACACACACTAATATATAAATAATTATGAATTATTTTACAGGCGATGAGAATGCAGAGTGCATATAGGAGGTCGCAGCAAGAGGCGGAGATTGCTCAGTTGAGGGCGACAGTGGAAGAAATTAATGATTAGAGAAAGAGTTTCTTTGAGCAACAGCTAGATGAGCGGATTGCGGCTTATTTGCAACAGCATGGGAGGATGCCTGTAGAGGACGGCAGCGATGGCGAGGAGTAGGTATGTTTGTTTGCTTATAGTTTGGTATATACACATTTTGGTCGGTATGATGTATATATATTTCAGGATATTATGTACATATTTAGATGACTTCTAGTTGATGGATTTGGTTGGATATTATGTCGGGATATTATGTAGAAATTTCGATTTACTATGTACATATTCTGGTTAATGAATTTGGTTGGATTTGAAAATGAGATTTGGTTGAATTTTATATTGTTTGAATGTATAGTGATGTTATATAATGGATATATGATGGTTATACTTGATGAATATAGTGTATATCGGTTGCTTGGTTCAGATTGGCTGAAATGTATATGGGCTGTGCACATAAATTTACCCAGATTAGCGACGGCTAACGATGACTATCTGATTCAGATTAGCGACGGCTAAATGGTTCTGGTTAGCGACGACGAGCTACGACTAGCGACGACATTTAGGCGTTGAAAAAATTTCCGCGTGGCACATTTGTCGTCGCGAGCCGTCGTTATTTATGTGACGGAGCCGTCGCTAAAGCCGTCGCTATACTATTGGGCGACGGCCATTATAGCGACGGCTTTTAGCGTCGGCTAGCGACGGTCGGCGACGGATAAAAGCCGTCGCTATCTGGTGCCGTTCTTGTAGTGGACTTTTTGTAATTTGGTTTATATAAATAGAAAGAATTAGGTACATCTAACTTTTGATAAACTATTATGTGTGTATTAATCCATCCTTGGGTTCTGTATATACATTATGTAATGCGTCACATCGACCTATATCTGGTATAGTTATAATAATGTGTAATAAACAAGTAATATGAAGGAAAAAAAAGTAGAATGCATAATCGTATAAAATCTACATATATTTTACGATGGTGGAATTTTGCTTTTTTATAATATTTAGTTTGTTGTATATGGTGATAATATCTTGAAAGTCATAATGTAAAAAAAATGTATATACAAATCCATATTGTGCTTTGTTAATGCATGTCCATTGGATTATTAGATTGTGAAGGGAAAACAAACTTGGAATTAGTAAAAAAAAGTTATTTATTTTTTTAGACATGGGCGTATTATCAAACTCATGATATCTTGAAAACAGGTTGTGCACAGGAAAATTGTAACAAAGTGGTATTTCACCACTCTTACAAAGTGAAGAAAATTGCATTTCAGAATGATCACAGGAAGACATTATGGTAGAATACTGATATAAGCTATATCCATTTATCTAATTAACCTCAATTTAAAGTTGCGCTATAATATCTCTTATTTTTCTTCCACCTTTACAGACTGACCTCAATAACAAATTTTACGGGTCTTCAAGAACTGTGAAGGCAGTGTCACGGATTGAACGATTGATATGTATATCTTTTGGCTATACAGATGAATACTAATTTTATATATTTAATTTTTGTAATATTTATCTAATAAGATGTTATAAGCATGGTATGTTGATTCTGTCTTCCTTATTGTGATTATTTTGAATAAACTACTACTGTTTATTTTCTCTGGATCAAAGAATGTGAAACGCTTAGACTTATTTATACCTGTCTCAGTTTAGCAAATCTAAAATATTACCATTATGGTTGTTGATTCTACCTATTCATATAATCATGCAAAATCTACACTACAATTTCTAGCAACGAACCACGCAACAATACCGGCATCTGCCTGCAGTGTGTGAAGCACGGTTCCATCCTACTTTCTTAAGTTATTTTTTACTCAACACTGGAAATTAAATGTTAGGTTTAAACTATAATTACTTAAACTGACTGTGAATTTGATATAATTTGAACATGTTTATTTCTATAAATGTAATATGAGCAGTCCGTAGATCTTATCTAAGATTCTAAAGGTATAGCAAGATATTCAGATATTTCAGATCATGTAAGAGATATGTTATACATTCAGCTAATGGTTACATATCGTATTGAAAATAAAACGGGTAACTAAAGAAATATCACAAAAAGAAGTAAATAGAACTTTCATTTTGACTTTTTGATTAATCTAATTAATGATCTTACATTGGTAACAATACAGCTGTGTATAATTCTTATTGCCGGAGCACAAGTAAATCTGCTTTAACTAATATTTCTTTTTCTTTTTCTTTTTTATTTAAAATAAAAAAGAAGATAAAAGAAAAACTAAAAAGGACAGAATGAAAGACAATTAACTAAGCATGGAAGTTAGTGACCTAAAGGTAACTTCTTCGCAAGGAAGAGTGATTCCCATATCATGCTTGAAACCGAATTCCTCTTCTGCTCTTTGCAGCAATCTCTTAAACTCAGGATGCGATAAATACGAAATGGGTACAATGTGTCTGCTTCTGTTTACGCCTACATACACTGCAAAATGACCTTTTGGAACATCCATCGGCAACTCATTTTCGCTTCTATTGTTGCTCGATTTTCCTAAACTCGAACACCTCTTCAGTATTTGCTTTATGTTTGCTACTTGTGGCAGTTTATTGCTTATTTTCACTCCCATTTTCTTATAATCCTTTTCTTCACTTTTGGAGATTTTGAATGTAACACTAGATATATACGATCTTGAATTATGAAGAAATAAATCTTCATTTATAGGAGTATATAATGGGTCTTGAAATGAAAAGAAGAGGAACGCATAGGAAAGACGAAAAACAGAGATTGATAAGTTGCATCCGTGCAAAAAGGACTCTTCTACATCTGCACTACATAATATCAGGCGCAGATCTTTTTGCTATAAGATTTTTTTGATCCAATTTTTTATATAGCTTTAATACACTTTAATTGTATTAGTTGGAAAATAGCAACTTATAGCTGTTGAGATTATTTACTACTTTCACAATTGAATGATAACAAGTAGACGTGAGAAGTTGTCAAGAGCTACTAGCTCAAGTGTTAAATCTTTGGATTGTATTCCAGAGATCTTTGTTCTAATCCTGTGAGACATTGAAATGAAAATGGGCTTACATTAATTTTTGTACCGAAGAAAAATCAAAATTAAAACGGGCTTACATTAATTTTTTGTACCAAAGAAAAATCAAAATGAAAACGGTTAATTTTTTGTACCGAAGAAAAATAGCTGGATGCAGTGGTGAAAACTGCCAAAACAACACACAGAATTTAACGCCAAAGCGTGAGTTATAAAAATTAAGTAACGTGATACATGCATGTACACAGTACACACAAGAGAGTGGCAGCACATGAATTTTAGAGGTACATGTACCACACATTGTATTTTCAGCTACATTTACTATCAGTTGTTGCTATCAGATTGTGACAGTAGTCCAATAATCAGATTCAAAGCTAGTTAAATATTAAAAAATTACCCGGAATTCATTACAGTTAGTTATAGACCGTGAATTTAGTCTAGGCTGCATGTGAATATCCTTATAATGATCTGTATTTGTGACAACTTGAAGGCAGCATAAAAGAGCTGGGTTATGAGCAATTAAAGGAAATCTAGATATTATTTGATAAGCTGAGATAATTTAATTGCCTCCCTGAAAAATGCACTTATAGGCTCCCAAAGTTTTGTTCTAAACAATTTAAGTAAGTTCACATGTCAGTGGAGACGATCTTTAGTCTGCCGTCTATTCATGTATATATGTTCAGTTTAAAAAGCGCTATCGTGAAACTAAATTGATTCAAAAGTTGGCATTAACAAAATTTATTCAAAAGTTGGCATTCCTTTTGAGCTTTGTATTAAACAATCTGTTATGTAAGAAATAAAAATCCACCTTCATTCATTGCGGTTACGTTTTGATTGATTATTGCTTCTGGTTCAAAATAACACCAGTATTAATTAAACGACTAACATTTTGTTGAATTAATTAATAGCAATAAAACATATTGTCAAAAAAGACAAGTGTAGATCATGAATACGAAATGAATGAGCAACCAACAAAAGATCCGTCTTGGTAATCCATATCTAACCCATGGCCGGACAGTACAATTGGCGCACAGAAAGCTTTAAAAACCGTAATAGCACCGAAAGTATTAAAAACGTACTAGACAGTACCACCATAGTGCAATTATAACAACGTTAGACAGAAGAAAAGAAGTATGAGTGCAGAACCATTAAATATCACATGCGTTTTATGTTTGCTCAACAGACATGCAAAATGTACAAGGGGACCAGGTAACCACATAAACATCATATTGTTCTGCCTTCGTATTCACACACTATTTTTGTTGGCATCACCTTTCTCTACACATATTCACATGATTTGTTAAATGTTTTTATAACACTTGCACGGTAACCTTACTTCTTTGAATTAATGTAAAAACTGAACGTTTAATCTGTATATTGAGACCAATTTTTTTTTACCATTTCAGTACAGTTCATGATTAATTTCTTTGTACGTCGATATTCTTTTATATCAAGTGAAAGGAAAAAAAAGCTAGTACTCCCATGCAAAATCTGGTGCAAGATTAGGACGTAATAAACTAACAAGAAGTTACATGGAATTGTTATCACCTAAAATCAGTAGCATCGCATTTGTGATGTCTTGTGTAAATATATATAGCAAGGCAACAGATTGAAAATATAGTTCGGTATTTTGTAATTTCTTGGTTTGGGATGAAAGTGCAATTCAAGTAGTAACCAATACATGATTTATGACATCCACCCTCCTGAGATGCTTTGTCATTGTAAATAACTGTTATTATGCGAATATCCAATATAATATAAAACGTCCCCTGCTAAAATTTGTTATTTTGTCAAAACAACATGAAATGTCAAATAGAAGGTGCCAAAGATGAATAGGATATTTTAAGTTTTCAGGTGTTAGAAATTGCATTAGAAGGTTTTGTCTGTGTACTTGTACTGGTGTACTACTTCAAAAGTAATACTTGGATATGAGTCTAAAATTGCCAAATATGCACTAGTAGGATCGTGTTGTAAGCTAATTTACATAAAAGATTGTTACTATATACTATCAAGCAAATGTGATCATGAGAACTAATAGATTCAAAGTGGCAGTTACTTGCATGTTTACGTACCCTACTCAGTTCACGTCCAATATGTGAACTAATTGTAGAATCAAATGGTAGCCTTGATCTATGTTTACATAAAGACCCGGTTTTAGGGGTAAGCTGGCTAAGCGGCCGCCTAGAACAATCCCCAGGTAGGAGCAACAAGGGGGTAGACAAATTATTAAACAAATGTGAAGTTATAAATATTTAGCCCTGTTTTTGTTAAGAAAACGCTTCTCCGTCAACTAGTAGCAAGTATTATCATTCAATGGTGAGGTCCTTAGATTAATTATTTGGATTCTCGTTTTTTTTTTTCATTTTTTTGCACTTAGATTTTGAGTTGCCTAGGGCAACCCATATGACGACACGTCCTTCGTAATACCCTGAATGATCAACGTAAAATGACAAAGTTTGACTCCCAAAAACAACAAAAGACAGCTCGAGCCAACAGGGTTGGCGCAGTTGGTTGATGGTCCGGACTGCGTGATCGAAGGTCACGAGTTCGAGCCTCGAAACTGACAACCCTGTAACAAGTACCCGAAGTATGTGTTTGACAGGCACATACTTCCCTAGAGTTTACAAGCGAAGCTTGGTTCTCTAGGTAATTCAAAAAAAAAAAAAAAAACAGCTCGTCGGGGTAAAATTAAAACTCAACTTTCTAAACAAGGTATATCGATACAATCTCACTCGAACGATAACATATAATATACTGAGTATACACGAACAGAATATGATCAACATTGTATATAAGATTGCAATAGAGGAAGCAACTGATAAATATGTCAATACATAAAACCAGAATATCCCAACTCCATGTATACAGAGTTCTGTATATAATATCTGATACAAATCTCATATATCAATACATGTCTGTCATACACTACTACATCACAAGTATATATATATCCAAAACATCGACGTTGTGCCTCTAAACAGTTTTGTTGTCCTGCTAGCCTATCCCCAAAAGTACATGACTCACAAACTACTCAATCGAATACCCGAGAATTGTCTTGACATAAACAGACAAAACAAAACGAGGGTCATACTCAAAGCCCGGTGTAAAGGGAGAAATCTCAAAATATTATATATCGAAATTATATATAAACACACACACACACATAAACCGAAAGATACAAAGATACAATCGGTCCTCTGCACAAATGTAGCTCAGGGGTAATTTGGGTTGTCCATAAACAAGTAAAGTAAACTAATTTCGATGGATATTGAATCATACCTCGCCCACTCTTCTCTTATAACCAAAAAGTCAACATATCCTAGTGCTACTAATACTACAAAATCATGTATTCCTATAAGGATCATGTTATACTACTCGTACATGGGTGTCAAGGGTAGCACTAAATGTCATAAACACCATCTATCATAAATAATATAACAATTCTTATTGTGTAATTACGATACGTCGTAGTATACGAGTGCAGTGGTAACTCTACACTCTCTAAGATTAGTGGTGATATAGGTATCATATCGAACGTCTTCCGCTAATGACAAGTAAATAAAACAAGCATACAAGAACTTCACGAATGAATCGTATCATCCACTATCTATCATAAACCGTCTACTCAAATGATATACTGCAAACGTCTACCATATGATATAATGTAAATCATCTACAATGCGACATAAGGTGAATCGTCTAGAATATGATAAGTGAATCGTCTACAGTAAGATATATCCACCAGTCGGTGGTGGGTGAAGTCTTTAGGGCATGTTATGTGATTGACCTTTCTTTTACTACCCATTGAAGAATAAACCCCAATAGTTCAGTATCTAAATAAACCATAAACTCTGAGTCGCAATCATAATGCAATAGACTCATATAGATCTCACCTCGGCCTCTATAATAAGCATGGGTGATACGTAATTTATTTTAGATGACCGTCGCCATCTCTCTTCGAACATGCTCCAAGATCTCATATGCAAGCTGTGCAATTCTCTTGCGGTATCATGGATTACTTATATAATTACTAATATCCATACTATATATGGGTAACGGGTGTATCCCGTATAACGCGCTTCTGGTGGCTTAAGTCGGCTCTTCAAAACCGTATGAAACGTAAATCACGTCATGAAAGTCTATATACAACTATAGTCCCGCCTATTGCAACAACATAGCCTTGTTACTTCCTTGGCTCTTCGGACATTCTCTCGCACTTGCCTCAAGTCGCAAATTTTTTATCCTTTACTCCATCTTTGCCAAAAGACCTTAAACCATGTTATTAAGTCATTTTCATGTTTAGTACATTCATTAACTCATACAAATGCATCTTCAAATATCCTACCCATCGGAATATATTTTTATAAGCTTAAGATTGAATCTTCCGCCTACTCATCGATGTATACACACCCTTTTGTGTAGTCTACACTATTCCTCAATTTTCTCGTAAGTAATTAGCATGCAAATTTAGACAGCCTGACCCAATCAAAGCCAGCTCAACTATTCTGTAACCGACCCGCATAAGTCGGGCCAAGTCCTTGTTGGTCTCAAACCATCCCTTCCATTCAGCAAGGCAGTGAGGCTCGGTTGAATCATCCCTAGGCACCATTCACATTTAGGCTTGGCTCAGTAATAACCTGCATTCCTATGTCAACTTTCTTCTGACCCAACCCCAAGTCAACACCGTTGGAACTTTGCCAGCCTGCGGTGGAAGAAATTGGTGAACTTCAATTTTTCTTACCATATTTGATCTTTATTAGGCCTATGAAATCAAATTATTTTGAACAACTCTAATTTTTTTTCAAAAAAAGTCATTATTTTATTTAAATTTATAATATAGTTTTATATTATGTAATTAATGTCATATTATGCATATACATGCATCATACACACATACGCACACACGTATATGTATACGTGTGTATGTGTGTGCATGTGTCACAGCAACAAACATATTAGCTCATCTAATATACAGATGTATAGTCCGAATGTATGTTTGTATAATTTAATTATGTATTCAAAATATTGCAAATATATATATATATTTTTTGAAATTATATATATATAATTATGTATAGGCATATTTGAAATTATGTTCAAAATTTTATTTTTTTATTCTACTGAAGTTTCAAAATCAACTTTTTTCTTTAAAATAAACATAAATAATATATATTTATATATACATAAATATCTTATGAATAATTATATATATATACACTTAAATAAAATATATAAAATAGATATACACTTATCACACGACAAAAATTGTTTTTTAATTTTTAAATATATGTATAAATTTTCCTATGAAAAATAATAAAATTAATAATAAAAAAATCGAAAGATAATTTCAGATTTAAATTTTCCAATAAAAATCCAAGTAATTTTTAATTTCTAAATATTATATTTATATATTATAATTTAAAATCAATTTTAAGTTCAAATTTTAAGTTTGGTTAGTATTTGAATATTTAAATTATATATAATTTTTTATCTTTCTACCGGAAGCATGTCATGTGCTGATTTAGTTTTATAAAATATAAAACATATTATATATATATGTTGATATAATTAATTTATGTAATTAATTGATTTAAATAATATATTTAAATAACAATAAATATTTATGTATAAATTATTTTGTTTATGTTGAAAATATTTTAAGTATGAAACTAAATGTATAAAATTATAAAACCATATTTTATATAGCATAAGTTGTTATATTTAAATTATGTTGTTTATATAATTCAAATAATGAATATTAAATTAATTAGCATTATTGGTAGGAGTGTGTCAAAAAATAAATTACACACACACACACATATAAACATATAATCATACAACCATTTTGAATGTGATGGTATATCAATATACTAGAAATGTCATCTAATTAACAAAGGAATATATAATGTATGAACTATTTAGGTATTAAAATATAATTGTAGATCAAAAATTTACTTATCTCCAAAGCCTATTAGTACACCTTGAAACGATGAAATCAACTACTTGAACCAATTTCCATTCCGGCAAGGTGCCGGCTCTTGAACTAAAGACTACCAGCTATCGAATAACCTTTAATTTTATTTGATTTGTGCTTGTATAATGGAGGAGGAGAGATGATGAATTTGGCCAGAAGTAAGGGGGATCGGAGGATAAAAAAATTAAAAAATGAGAGTGGGTTGAGATGCTTTTATATGAGAGAGAATGAAGAGATATGATAGGAACAAGATCCACATTTCTCTCCTCTTATCCATTCAAACCCTAGCCCTTCTAGCCATCTTATCGCCCCCTCATTTATGCTCTATTATGGTCGAAATGTACAAGTCTCCATATGGGTTTCAAACCTATTCAAACCTAAACAAATTATATTGCATTTAAATCCAATTTAAACACATATCGATATCGTATATTGAATAATATTATAAACATATTTAATAATATTTGTTCATCAAATCAAAATAAAATTGTATAACTAATATTTCATAAATATTAATAAATTTAGAACAATTACAAATCAATTAAATTATTTGGTTAAAAAAGTATTCAATGCTTCGGTTGTATGACTCGTTAGGTGTAATTTTGGTCGGTGATTAATATTGAACTATTTGTATATTTTTGTTTATGTCACATGGCAGGTGCTGTGACATTTTGGTCAAATTATCTGTTACTTAGTTTCAGTAAAATCTAATTTTACTTTGTTAAGCGTTATCCGATTATGACTATTGTCTACATCAATTCTCTTCGTCAGAACTATATCATTTTGGACTCATGGAATTTGGTAATGCTCATAATTCCAATATCGTCAACATTCAATTCTATAGCCCAAATACAAAGTCTTTGATTCAATAATAACAATTATTATTAACTAAGCTACCATGGCTAGATATTTTGACTTTAACTTGACTTGAGTTGACCATGATACCAGCCTCATATAACTGAGGAGATGGATGCCGTGGCATGATTTGACTACAATCAAAGTGGAGCTTTCATATTAAAGATCAATTATATTCTCAAGTTGAGAGAACTATGTAAATTAGTCACATCGATATTTTCTGTTTGACCTTAGTTATATTAACTAACAAAAAACTATCGAGCGAATAATTTCATAGTTATCCAATAACCATCAGTATGTAACCCCTTATTGCCCCCAGCAGTCATGAGTAATATACCGTCCAACATTTAGAGAGCGTTACTAACTCTAGTCTCAATGGATATATAAATATCCAATCTCGATGCATCTTGAGTAGGAATATTTAAAATGATGGGTTTATTATATTATGATACCATACTCATAATTACAACTAGTTGTAATTATTACCACAAACACACCACTTATGGATTTTTTTTGTTAGATATGTTTTAATTATTTATAACCTATTATAACAAATATATAACATAAAAAAACACCTTTATTATGAATGAGAATTGAGTACAGAGTGAATTAGTTTACAATAAATTACATAATTGCTCCTAGGGTATACCCCTAACTCTATCAATCTCCCTTCTGCACTTAGGTAAAATTAAGGAATCTCATTCCCATCCCTCAATCAGCTTCTCAAGAGTCGACCGAGCAAGACCCTTAATGAATGGACAACACAAGAAAATTCATTATTAGCTACATTAAACCGCAGCATTTTATACAAAATGTTGTTTATTATATCTCAAAACATAATTAAATATAACTAAAACGCTGCCTCCACCAAAAATATCTTGTACATTTTTCTCTATACTCGCGCTCACTTCCACTTTTTCCAAAATTTCTTTTCCCTCTCAAATACCCTAATTTATTTTCCTAAAACTTACGATGTTGGTCCTTTTTTCCTCCTTTCAACGCTATTCCTCTTTTCCTCCACCTACGAACATTGGCTCCTTCCTTTAATCTTTCATTTGAGTCGCTAATCTGGTTCATCCTTTCACCTGTCGGGTTATCCTTTGATTTAAGTCTTACCATAGTCTCATTGAAGAACAAAGGATTTGACCCAATTCCTTTTACAACAAATAAACATATAAACATGCCATTATCAAACTCAACAGCAACAACACAATTTTTGAAATTGCTAAAATTGTCTTCAGGCCCATATAAAGTAAGAAAGCCGTCTCTTGATCCTGTGGAACCTTCGGAGTATATTTTGCAAGGAAAAATGTCAAGCCATCACCAGGAACATAACTATCTTCCCTTTGGATGACAAATGAGAAATGCATAGTGAAGTCTATAAGTTCTCTAGATTTTTTGCATGCAACTCTGCCTATGCTGTTTGCTTTTCTGTGCCTTTACCCTTTTTTGTAAGTTTGATTGTACTACCATTGATATTTGCATTGCCTTGTTATTCGATTAAAGATGCTGATTTTAATTTAAACTTGAAATGTTGGAAAAGAGGGAGTTAACATGTGGAAGGAAAAATGAAAACATAAATAAAAGGTATATAAGAGAATTCTTTAAAAGCATTTTTTATGTTTCGTAATAAACTTTCCAAGACTGACATATTTATATGAAAATAATAATGAATTTTCAAGCCTTCGTAAATGAATTATTGAAGGTAAGGTTCATGCTTGGTCCGACATAGTTTATAGTTAAACGATCAATTACTTTTATTGATTTTTTATCCCGGATTAGTCGCTTTTTTTCTTTGATGCAGAAAAATAAGCAATAATAGGTACAATAAGGGATCTTTAAAATGTTCACTTCTCAATAAGGGACTTTCATACCATTGTTTAAACGTTGCAATAATTATTTTTGCAGAGTTTTAAAACTGATGCTATTTGATTGGTTCTATTGAGGCTTGTCGCTAGACTGCGTTCTTCAAACCGCCACCAAATGAATTTACGTCGTTTAAGAAACGCTACAAAATTAATTTACAGCAGCATTTTGGAAAAGCTTCGGTGGCCTTATTTTTAGCAACATTTCAGAAAACAGCAGTATTTCCTGACTTTATTGCTGCATGACGCTAGGCAGCATTCTTTAAAACACTGCAAATGACTATGGCAACACTTTTAAAACACACTGAAAGTTCTATTTTGTTGCAGTAGGATTTGTTGTGTAGTCCTTGGTATCTACTCTTTGTATCACAACCCCTTTCTTCTCATTAATTTCCCTAATAAGGAAGAACATCCGAAGAATATGTCATGACGTTTTGTGTACTTTGGGTTCCTTTCCAATCTAAATCGTCACATTGTTATCACATAACAATGCCATAGGATTCTCTGTGTTGGGAATCACCTTGAGCTCACTCAAAACTTGTGCATCCATAGTGCCTCTTTGTCTACTTTATTGAGAGCGATGTACCACCATCGAATCAGCCGCTATCTCTTGTTTATAACTTTTTCGACTGATGGCTCCACCGTTAAGTGTAAAGACATAACACAACACTAGCTTACTATCATCTATATCAGTTTGAAAGCCAGAGTCTATATACCCCTTCATAAGGAGGTCTCCATTCCCGTATATGAGGAATAAGTCCTTAGTATTTCTTAAATACTTTAGTAAACATTTTATGATCGTCCAATATTTTTCTCTAGGATTAGACTGGTATCGGGTTATGCACCCTAATACGTATACCACATCTAGTCTGGTACATAGCGTAGCGTACATTATGGATCCAATGGTTGAAGCATATGCGATCCTCTTCATATGCTATTTCTCCTCATCAGTATGAGGAGAGTCTTTCTTAGAAAAGAATGATTCTAAACTATATTGGAACATTTCCACGTTTGGAATTCTCTATACTAAACATTTTCAGTATGGTATTTATGTACACGGATTGCGACAATCCCAATAATCTCTTAGATCTATCTATGTAGATCTTTATACCTAGTATATAGGCTGCTTCTCCCAATAAGTTCTTAGTAAGCCAAGCTTTCATTGATTGCGGCAACAAAAAGTCATTGTCAATCAATAATAAACCGTCGACATATAACACTAAGAATATGATAGTGTTGCCCAGTTCCTTTCTGTATACACATTCTTCCTCCGTGTTTTGATAGAAATCGAATTGTCTGACTATCTTATTAAAACACTTGTTCCAACTTCTTAAAGCTTGTTTAAGTTCATAAATAGACTTTAATAACTTGTAAGCCTTACCCTTACTCCCACTGACCATAAAACACTCAAGCTGCGACAAATAGACGATTTCTTCTAAATCACCATTTAGAAATGCCGTTTTTACATCCATTTGCCATATTTCATAGTCACGAAATGCAACAATGGCTAGCATAATCTGAATGGACTTAAGCATGGCTACAGGCTAATAGGTCTTGTCATAATTAACACCTTAAATTTGATGAAATCCTTCCACAACTAGCCATTTGCATCCGATGATTTATCCCTTTGGGTACATCTGATAAAGTCCATACTTTTTTTTGTACATGGAATCCATCTCCGACTTCATTGCTCCATGCCAGAGTATAGAGTCTTTACTCTGCAATGCATGTTGGAAAGATAGATGAGCGTCGTAATCTGAGATGCAGTCCACATTCTTGCTATCCACAAGAAAATCATAGAATCTCTCTGGTGCACTAAATTCCCTATTAAACTTTCTAATAAGTTGCATGTTTTTATGTACGGATGAAATCTGTTCTCCCACTGGTTCGGCCTCAATGTTAACTTCTTGGATCTCATCCAAGTCTAGAACTTCATTGTTAATTTCCTTAGACATAAATTCCTTTTCTAAAAAACTGTGTGTCGAGAAAAAATAACCTTTTGTTCCTTGGTATTGTAGAAAGTGTATCTCATTGTGCTTTTGGGATATCCTATAAATTTACATAGTACCGATCTTGCCTCTACTTTATTCAGACCAATGTTCATAACGTATGTTGGAAAACCCCACACTTTCAAATACATGAGTTTAGGTTTCTTACCATACCGCATCTCATATGGAATTTTAGGCATAGATTTAGTGGGCATCAAGTTCAACATATGTAATTCAGTTTTAGTGCATATCCCTAATAAGATAGAGGTAACTCAGCCTTCACGAACCATATCTAATAAGGTTTGGTTCCTTCTCTCTGACACACTATTGTGTTGTGGAGTGTAAGGTGAAGTAATCTGAGAGATAATCCCAATATCTTTTCAATACCGTTAGAATTCATATCCAACATACTCATCTCCTTGATCTCATCATGGAATCTTAATCTTATGGCTCATTTGGTTTTCTATTGCATTTTTATATTCAATAAATTTCTCATGGATGTTAGATTTGTTCTTCATAAGATAGATATTTACTAATCTCGAGAAATCATCAATGGAGGTAACAAAATAAGAACTATTATCTTTGGTGATTACAAGCATCGAGCCACATACATCACTATGTACTAACCTTAAGAGTTCATCAACTTTTTCACTGCTCCCACTGAAGGGGTGCTTGATAATTTTAACTTTGAGACACGACTCATACATGTCAAATGATTTTGAAACAAATGACGAGAGAAAACCTTCGGTTTTCACTTTGCGTACTCGTTACTCGCTAGTATGACCTAACATATAATGTCAAATATAACTATCATTTATATTGTTCGAAGAATTATTCACAGAACAAACATAATTAGTATTGGTCACATAAATGACATTTTTAAGAATATCATCGTAGACTTTATTTCCATTCAACTAATCTTCATAACATTATTTGCACAATGGAATATGCATCTAGTTTTAAACAATCTAGAAATAGAAATAATCCCACAGATAAAGTCTTTTACAAAATGGCACTTATTTAATATCAAAACTACTCCATTAGACAAACATAAATGATAATCTCCTACTACCATTGCATCTATGATAGATCTATCAACAATTCGGAGCCTCATCTCTCCTTTTGCATGCGGTGCCAGTTCCTAAGCCCTTGTAACGAATTACATAAATGAGTTCTAGATCCAATATCTATGACCTAAGACATTTTATTGATTACAAAACAATTTTGAATCATAAATGTACCTGATGGAGCTACAAAATCATTTTTCTTCCTTTCTCTAACAATCTTCAAGTAATCAGGACAATTTCTTTTTCAGTGAACTTTCTTCTAGTAGTGGTGACATTCACCCTTGTTATCAGCCTTTTTCACTTTTCTTGTATTTCTTACCTTCTCTTTTCCACTTCTTCGAACTTTTCAAAGATGATGCACTACTCTTAACAGCAAGTACAACCCCTTTATCCTTAGATGTAGACTTGGTCGATGTCAACATATTGAGGAGCTCAATAAGATTCATATTTAATCAGTTCATTTTTATAATTCAGTATGAACGGTTCATACCGAGGAGTAAGAAAACCAAGGATCAAATCAACTTGTAATTCATTATTTATCTATACGTCAAATTGTGATAGCCTATCAATATAGCCCTTGCACGTAATCATCCACTTTCCATCCTTATGTCACTTTGGTATTGAACGGCTTCTTTTTAAGCTTGTACCTTTCAGAATGTGACTGTTCATAAAACATGCCCTTGATACTATAACATATCTCATGGATGTACATGTTTTCATGCTGCCTCTACAACGGCTTGTGTAACGACCCGCCTTTTTGGACAGTTTAAACCGACGATCAAATACACATGTCGATCCCAAACCATTCAAAAGGGCAGATGGTTATTGGGGTAAATAAGAAAAGAAAAGAAAGAGAAATAAAGGAAATGAAACAACACAGAATCTCACAGCGAACGATAAAATATAATAGTCAAATAAACAGTTCATGAAGTTGTTCACTATACTGACAATTATTTATACAACATTTATCAGAGTTATACATATACAACAGAACAATTAAAATAATGCAGCAGATAGCATGATGCAAGGGTAATAATAGTAATAGTATACCAAATCTTCGTCTTCATCCTCCAGAATAGATCTTCAAAAATCTGAAAACTCAGGACTAACCCGAGCGTAATGAAAAGACAAAACACTCGAGTCAGGACTAAATATCCTTATGAAAGTTAAATCAATCGTAAATAAATATGAGTGTAACGGCGTCAGAGATGTTTACGGGGTTTGACATCTCATATCCAGTGTCAACGTGCGTGCAATAACTCAAGAGATGTTACGGGATTTTCCATCTCTTAAGGATCCGTTGAACTATCTACTATGTAGTAATGTACGCTAAGTAGATAATGCCTATCAGTAATATAAAGTATTAAAATAGCGTTAAGGCGTTACCATAATCCCCCTTAACACATTTTTATAATGTCATAGTCTATACAGCACCATAAGCCCCACCGTAAACTGGTGGTTATCAGAGGGTACCCCATAGGTATAACACAAAACCAAACGTAGTGGTCGCGAATAGGATAATCAGTATGACAAGGTACATGAGGCGATACCAACTAGGATACTAGTAGTTGCGTGATCCGGACTGATGTTGAGCATAGCCAGCAGCTACCCCAACACCGCGAAACAACACTCCCAAATCAAGGGATGCACCCAAATCGCATCCCAAATGTAATAGATATGGTATCGAAGAAGTGTGTCCGCTAGAGGTGGCGAACCTCAATGGCCCGGCACGGCTCCTGTTTTAGTCATGTCAGGGGTCATCCAATAATCGTTCTCTTTCTTCAGTCAACGCGTTCACCAAACCATCCACTTCATTCTGGATCAGCACTCCGCGTATAATAGTTATTAAAGTGGTTTTCGGTATCGACAGAGAGTATGTCCATATCCGATTCCGGTCTCTTTAATAACTACGTATTATTACACCGTTGGCTCTTTTACATTTCAAATCGATTCATAATTGATATCAAAGTATCATATTCGCTTCAAAAATCAAATCCATTTCAAATATCATCGTATCTATTCAAATGTAAGATTTCGTTTCAAAAATCATTTTTCGCCTCAATATCTCATTTCGATTTCCAAATCATTTCGAATTTCAATTTAGGTTGCAACTTCATTTAACTCAATTCGTATTTAAATTCAAGATTTAAATATAAACAATCCACTTTATTGACCAGCTTAGAATTTTAGAAAATAGTTTTAAGTAGTTTAAAAGTAGTTTTAAATAATTAAAATAGTTAAAATACTTAAAATCTTAAAATGGATTTGAAATAGAAAAATTAGTTTAAAATAATTTAAATTGGGTTAAGTAGATTTAAAAATAGATTAAATAGTTTAAGTATTTAAAGATGTTTTATATAACAGAGTAATTTGGAAAACAAAATAAAATAGCTTCAAAACCAAACCATTCAATTATAACTTCCCAATTTAAAACAAATTCCAATTTCCGTTTTACCGATTCAATTTTGATTTCAATTCAAATAAATGTCAACTTTGACTTCAAATTAATTCAATTTTACATTCACCTTCAATTTATTCAATTTCAATATATATATCGATTTAGAGCTTGGTTTTTCAAAATATCCATTTATAACACTTAACAAAATTATCCATCAATTTTCGAGTTTAAATCCAAATTTCAAATATGATTCAATTCCAAGCTCGACTTCAAAATATCCTTTTTATATCACTTTTACTTGGTAATATCCAAAGCTCGAATTAAGGTTAAATCTTTAAACAAATCAATTTTCGAAATTAAATCAAATCCCCATTTTTAAATTTCAAAGTCTCGACTTATATTATTTAACAATTTCTTTTAACCAAAATTTATTTCAACATTCCAAACTCAATTTTCCGATAAATTTGATTTCTATAAATTTATTTCTATTTATAGCTTTTAAATCAAAACATTTAAATAAATTTCAAATCGACGATTTTAAAAATTATTAATTTAGCCAATTCAGTGTCCGTATATAATTTTCTATCCTATGACCAAGTAATTATTTATTCAATTAAATGTCAGGGATGAATATATATCACTTAAATCAATCATAGTGTCATATGTATGCATAACAGGTTATATATAAGCAATAAACATCCAAACATTTAAATATCAACCAATAGCATCCATCGAAATAAATCATCCAATAGACAATACAATTCATAGCAATTTCATAGTTATCAATGTCAGGTAATTTTATCGCAATTCAATTTCAATTTCAATTTTAACGGTCAATTTAATTTTCAACGGTTAATTCAAATGACAATCTATATGACAATTAATTTATCAAACAACGACAAATAAAATCATAACACTTCATAATGTCGAATTTAACTAGCATAAAGATATTTAGTACGTTGTGAGCGTTATAAACACTCACCTTGATTTCAATGCAGTTTCAGCGTTTTATTTCGAATAAAATTAAACGAGCGTTTAATTTTACCCGAAATTCAAACTAGCTCCAAACGACTCCAAACTAGTTTCATTTTGAAGCTCTCGCGATCGCGATCGCAACGCAAAAAGTCTCGCCTCAATCGGACCTCGTATGTGAGAGTTATACATTTTATAAGTTATCGACATTTGAATTTATAAAACAATTTATATTATATTTAAATGAATTCATACCAAAAGCAAATAAAGCCCAGCCCACTAACTCCATCTTCCCCAAACGAAGCCTGTAGCCATTTCCTGTGCACAAACTCACCATTGCCGTGCACCATCCTTCACTGATACGAAGTTAGACATCTCCGTTCAACGAACCGATAACGCCATCGATCCTCTCTCCTGAATCTCCACCTCCCCGTACCATCAACTTCGAGCTCGGCCACCCCTAGAAAAACGCAATACCCGCATCTCCCCTTCGACCACGCTCAGGTCGCACGCCCCAAGACACCACCGAGCTCCACCAAAACATGCGTCCAGATGCTATTCGACGAGGAGAATCCAAATACGAGCTTTATTTCTCGAATCGGTGAATGAAATCAAAGTGAAGCTTAACCCTAGCTTCAAAACCCCTCACGCCTTCACTGTCGCACTCCCAAACTCCAAGTCACACCAAGCCAAAAGCATATAGGATCGAAGCAAACGATGAAATAGGATTTTTAGAGAAGGTTTCGTGATTTTTAATCGAGTATTTGAGGAGAAAATTTTTTTTTTGAAGTTGGATTTATTATCTTCTTCTGCCTGAAGCTTGCGTGAGTGGGTTATTAGAGGAGAGTATGCGTGTTTGAATAGGAAATAGGTACTAGGGTATCGGCTGATAAGAAGAACAGACAGATGTGAAGGGTATGGTCAAATCAGTATATTAATTTTTATTATTTTAAAATTCAAATATCTAGATATTTATTTCAAACTCCTATCAAGACGTGCCGCTAGGTGTTTATAGGGTTTACCCTATGTTTTGGACACAATGGAATAGGTTTCGGAAGCTAATTCGATCGTATGTGCGACTTACGGAAATAAACGATCAAATTTAAATTAAACCGATTAAACGAAATTCTATGCGTTTTGGCTCGCCCCGGACAAACGGTAAATCCGATTGACACGAAATTTGAAATCTTACAATAATATCACGTTACGGATCTGATGAAACTGGTTTCGTCGAAATCCGAGACTGTTTGAAAAAAGGCTATTTTAACTCGTCAATTAAATATTAAAATATTCAATTTTCACAAATTTACTTTTAATTCGATTTTAAAAGTTCTACAACCTCATTCTAACTTTAATATGATAAAATAAAATTTTACAAATCATTTTTTAATCATATTAAACCCGTTATTCAATTATCCAATAAATTCCAATTTTAAAATCTTATTAACTCTATTATAATCCCGATATAACTTACATTCACTTTGGAAACCAATTTGAATCATATTAAATCAAATTTCAATTATTCACTCTATTTCCATATATTAAATTTCAATATCAAATTAATCATATCAAATTCGGAATTTAATTATTCAACATTTGTAATATTAAATTTAAACAATTTTGATTATTCTTAAATCACTATCCTTTGACATATTCAAAACGAACCTATAAAATTTAACAAATTCAAATTATAGAACAACCATTTTCATTAAACGGTTATTCAATTTCCGTTATTCAATTATTCAATAAATTCCAAATATTAAATTTAAACAATTTCGCTTATCCAATAATTCATTATCTTTTGAAATATTGAAATTGAACTTATAAGATTCAGCTTTTAAAACCAATTCACAATTTAGAACACTATTTTCATTTTACAGTTATTCAATATTTGATTTTAAATAGATTTTACTTATCAATCGATTTCTCTATTATACCCAATGAATTCCACATTTATTATCCTATTCAACTTTTGATTTCAAAGGCATTCACTAAGTAGCTTTTATTTTTCATTACTTGGATAATTATTGTCGCAATTCATTCCAGTTATTATTGTTCCAAATGAATTACAAATTTTTTCTAACATTAAATCACGAAATCTTATTAAATTAGCTATTTTAATTATCGAAATTTACGGGTCGTTACACTCTCCCCCACTCAAAACTTTTTGTCCCCGAAAAGGAAAAAGAAGGGAAAATGGACTAAGTATAGAATTCAACTTTAGATATATCTTATTCAAAGTTACCCACTTATAAAAACTTGGGGGGCGGTTTTTAGATCTAAAACCCAGGTCTTAGTTCGGGGTCTGCATTATCAACGGGTTGTTCTTTAGGTTCGCATGTATAGACACTCATAAGTTGACACTGTCTTAATTGCTCATAACTAATCAGTATAGTTCAATTCAGTAAGCTTGTCATTATCAGAAAATAGTTTTAGAGTTAACATTTTCTACAAGTATTAATTGGTAGATTATTAGGACAATATCGTAGTAGATATTCATATAACATAAGTAAGGTTAAACTTTATGTTTCATTTTACTAATAAGCTCCCCCTAGTCTTTTATGATTTGTCAAACCTTAAGTCAAGATATAGAAGTTATTCGACTTCACTAGTAACTGTTAGGACTCGTTAGTCTTGGAATTCTGACCTAAGTTTGCTCAACAAGTCATAGATCCAAAAATGATGGATAAATCCTTATCAGTTGTATCATATACAACTCCTAATCTTTGGTATCTTTTCCTAAATTCATTTCAACCTTGGGTTTACTCAACAAATCGAAACAGAATTATTCACTCGTATCTACCATATCGTGATGGCCTAATTATAGAATATATCTTGGGTTTGCTCAACAAATATATATAGTTTTCTTACCTCGTTTATTCAAATATTAATAATACTGCACATAACATCTCTACCTTGGGTTTTCTAAAGAACTAAGGAGTATGCAAGTAATTTATTAATATATATGTATATATATGCTAGATGACAACATTATATTGAAGATTCATAATCTTTTGTATATTATACTGAGTGATATCGGCTTATGTAATAATGTATTTCTTATGTAAAATCCTTGTGATTCAAATATCAGACACATCAAAAATTATGGTATATGTACATTTACTGTAACAATCCACCTTTTCGACCCTCAGAAGTTAACACTAATACATCCATGGATTTACATGTCGAACAACTAAGTGCCGAAAGGATAGATGGTTAAAGGAAAGAAGAAGAAAGAATACAAGAAGAAACTAAACAACACAGAATCTCATATCGCAACAAATAATCTATAATATAACAATGATCTTTACAAGATAAAACTTTTATATACATCCATCTATCCATCAAAATACTAGCCTACCATCTATCTAGACAGTTACAACACTTGTCCTTACAATTTATGATAAATAAAACAAACCATGCAGCGGAACATAAAGAAATACGTAGATATGTCTCTTCCTCCATCTCGTCTCCTTAGCTCCAATGCATCCTAAGCTAATCTAGGAAACATGCTAGGTGTGACCTGAGCATTACTCGAATTGGTATAATAAAACAACGCGAGAAACTCAAATCACAATGAATTTAATTATACATTATAAAAGCACAAATTTTCAAAAGACGTTGGGTTTTCAAACTATTGGCATAAATATGCTAGTTTACAAACTATTTGCAAGTTTAGCCTAGTTTTGGCCAGCTCAGCGATGAGCTGACCAATATTTTAAAAAATATTACAGGGCGCATCTGTGAAATGCGCCCCTTTAAAATTACACTGGCGCATCTGCGAAATGCGCCAGTGTAATTTTTTGTCCAACGATTGGACAACAAGCAGTGGCTTTGCTCATTTGTCTCAAAACAAATTCGAGCTAGAAAACCCAATTTTCTAACATTCTTTCATTCATCTCAAATTTCATTAAAATCTCCTCAAAATTTTAAGGTATACAACGTTTACTAGTCAGATTACTTCTATCAACTATTTGACATCAATTTGAAGGTATAAATCGAGTTTAAGCTCAAACCCTAGCTCAATTTTTAGGTATTTTCATATTCTACTTTTTACAAATACAGTCTCTCATTTATATGCTTTATTATGTGATTAGTATTTGTTTAGCAATTGATTGTTCTAAAATTAATTATGTTTTCCTTTTTAGAAGTATGTTGGATTTTATCCCAATTATTTGCTACTTTGATGGAAAATTTATGATGAAAAAAACAATACACCGATGTATGTTGGTGGTAAACAAAAGGTTCAAAGGTTAATTTTTTTTTGCTTATATCATGAACTAAAAGAAACGGTGTATATGGTTACAAAAATTAATCCACAAGATTATGATAAAAAACTAGTAAGCAAGTGGGTAACAAATTCTAGATCTTCTGCTATCGATGTAAATGATGATGAAGACGCCGATGCTATGTTTTCCGTTAATATGAAAGTGATTGAATTATTTGTAATAAAAGATTAGTTGAGATAGTTTGAAGAGGAAATTGCTACTAATTTGAACCAACATTCTAGTTAAATTCTTGGTACCATTCCAAGTTTTCCTTATCAGAACAATCCAAGTTAATCATTTCCTATTTATGTGAATACAAAGTAAATAATTTGTTAAAGTATTTACATTTGAGTAGTTGAAATTTATAGTGTTTTGATCTCATACTCTTTTTTTCATAGTTTTATGGTGCATCCGGGTGGTTCAAGCTCCAGACCGGTAAATGATCAATTTTTACACTATGTACCTTCAAATGCTAGAGAGATTGATATTCCTTTGAACAATGATGATGGAGGTCGTAGTTCACCATATATAGATTTAATGTGGTTTTATGTAATTGCACTTGCAACATTCATTTATTGCAAAAATTTCCATGTTTGCATGTGATGGCACTTGTGCTCGAACCATTGGAGGAGCGAATAAATCGTATTATGATTTTTGTTCAATGCGGTTTTTCTTTGAAAATTATAAAGAAAGTTACGCTCCAAGTTTTCATCCTATTCTAGATAGTAGATACTGGAATGGACATCACGGTCCGACTATATTGCCACCGCCTACAGATGGCACGTCTATATTCAACAAGAATCAAAGGCTTGATGGATAAAATGGAAGGAAGTAAACAAAATACTTGTAGCAAATGTGGTCAAAAAGGGCATAAAAGATCAACTTGTCCGTCAAAATAATTTGTATTTGATTTATGTTAGCTTCTTGTTTCAAAGTAATGTGTCATTGGTATGTTGTATTGTAAGTGAATGATTTGGACATATTTTGTATTTGATATTTCATTTGGATGTTTTTGTACTAAATGTTAAGTATTTTGCCTTGTTTGTCCAGTATATCTTGAATTATATTGTATTTTGTGTTCTAGTATTTTGTGAATGTATCTTGAATTGTCTCAAGTAGTAGCAAGTAGCGTCAGGTCTCTGTTTGTTGGCAATATTGACAGGGTGCATTTGGCAGATGCGCATTTGTAAATTTGTGAAGGAGCACTTAAAAAATGCCCCCCCCGTGCTGTTTATACCATAACGCAGCCGCCTTTTCTTCCTCATTTTCTACTATTTCATATTTTCATTCAAAATCCCTAAAACCCCAAAATTTCAAAATTCACATCCACAACATCAATTTCAATTATTTCTTCATCAAATTTGCTAGAAAATGGAAGGATCATCATCATCTTCTCAAATTAGAGGTTTAATCTACATCATTCAACCTAATTTGATTGAGTTGTATAAAGATGGATTTTGTTATAAGTATTTTGTTCAAATATTGGAATTTAGTTTGTATATAGAGTTGAATTGGAAATATTGTTCAAGTCCTAAAAATTGTTCAAATATTGGCTTGCATTGGATTGGATTGAATTTAAAATTGGATTACTATAAGTATTTAAGTTATAGAGTTGGAAGATGAATTGAATTGCTAAATATTTTGTTCAAATTAGATTGCATGATATTCAAATATTGTATTGCTACAAATATTGGTCAAGCATAATGAATTTGAATTGATATGTTATACAAATGGTTACTTGAACTTTTTTTTTTCTTATGGAGTTGGAACCCTGTCCCATGAACCTTGTCCCATGAATCCTAATGGCTTCTAATCTTGCTACGGTAGCAAAGGTTTCATCAAAATCTATTCTTTCTTCTTGACAATAACCTTGAGCGACTAATCGAGCTTTATTTCTAACTACCTCTCCTTGTTCATTCATTTTATTTTTATAAACCCATTTAGTTCCAATTATAGTTTTATTTTTTGGTTTAGGAACAAGTTCCCAAACATCATTTCTAGTAAATTGATTTTAACTCTTCTTGCATAGCCAAAATCCATGAATGATCAGTTGATGCTTCTTTTGGATTTTTGGGTTCAATAGTTGATATAAACGCTATATTACTCATTTGATTTAGTTGATTTCTAGTTTTAACAACAGATTGCATATCTCCCAGTATATTTTCTATAGGATGATCTTTTAAAAGTTTAGTCCTTTAATTAGTATGATTAATTTCATTATTAGTTTCAATTGATTCTTGATTTTGAGTGATTAAATCCTCTTCATCATTTATATCTTCAAAATTTTTGAAATTTTCATCAAATGAAACATGCATTGTTTCTTCAATGGAATTAGTTTTAAATTAAACACTCTGTATGCTTTACTTCTATTAGCATATCCGATAAAGGTACCTTTGTCGGATTTAGGATCAAATTTATCTAAATTATCTTTTATATTTAAAATAAAGAATTTACTTCCAAAAATTCTGAAATAAGATACCTTAGGTTTCTTTAAACAAAGAAGTTCATAAGATGTCTTATCAGTTAGAGGTCTAATTAAAATTCTATTCAAAATATAACAGGCGGTAGCAACTGCTTCTGCCCAAAAATTCTTTGGTAAATACTATCTGTAAGCATAGTTCTCGCACACTCTTGAATCATCCTATTTTTACGTTCTACTACTCCGTTTTGTTGTGGAGTTCTTGGAAATAAAAAATTATGAGTTATTCCCTTTTTATTGCAGAATTCCTCAAACTTTTCATTTTCAAATTCACCACCGTGATAACTTCGAATAGTTATAATTTTTAGAGAAAATTGATTTTGAATTCTTTTTGAGAATGTCTTAAAACATTCAAAAGTATCACTTTTATGTTTTAAGAATATTGTCCATGTAAATCTAGAATAATCATCTACAATTACAAAGACATATTTACTGTGATTTATTGATAGAATTTGAGATGGACCAAATAAATCAAGATGAAGTAATTCAAGAGGTTTTGAAGTTGAAATCATTCCTTTTAACTTAAAAGAACTTTTTCTAAGTTTTCCTAATCGACAAGCATCACATAAACTATCTACTTTAAAATTCATTTTAGGGAGACCTCTTACTAGATCATGTTTTGACAGTCTAGATAAGAGTTTGAAATTCAAATGCCCAAATCTCTTGTACCAAATTCAAGGGTCACTTGTATTTGCCAACAGGCACAGGTTATCATTTGAAACTTTCATACTAAGAATATAAATATTCTTTTTCCTGACTCCCTCAAATATAACGGTTGAAATTATCTTCAATGTGACATTTATCCTTTTCAAATTTAATTTTATATCATTTATCACATAGTTGACTTATACTTAGCAGATTATGTTTCAGATTCTTAACTAGCAAAACATTAGTAATAGTAGGAGTTTCAGAATTACCTACTTTGCCGATGCCAATCACACATCCTTTTGAATTATCTCCAAAGTTAACCAATCCTCCGTCTTTGTATATTATATCATTCAGTATATCTGGATTGCAAGTCATGTGTCTAGAACACCCACTATCAAGTATCCACTTGTTCTTTCTGATCTGCACAATTTGTCCGTTGTGGATTGATTCCTCAACACCCATAAAGCATGATTCCTGCACATCAAACAATCTTGGTAGACAACTTGAATTTGAATATTGATTATATGCAGACTCAAGAAACGATGATGGTTTGAATGCTTCTAAACTAGTATTAATAAATATAGCCATTTTTTTCTTTCAAAAATCAGATTATGAAACTTTGAAAGCCTTGCTTTGATACCAATTGTGAGAAATGCGGATTACAGATCTTAAGGCTAGGATTAACATTAGAGGGGGGGGGGGGGGGTGAATAGTGTTAATAATGAATTACTAAATCTTTTTTGATTTATGTTAATTTAGACACCGATGTATGCAATATACAGACACAGATATGATCACAGAAACAATCATAAATACAGAAATAAAATAAAGGCAGTAAGGGAAAGAACACACCGGATTTTATACTGGTTCGGAGTTACCCTACATCCAGTCCCGCAACACAAGTACGGATTTTCTTTCAAAAGCAATTGTACAATTACACCCTCGGTTTCAAGGCTACGAGGTACACCCTCCAGAATTTCGATCCTCTGGGTAGAGATACTTGATTTCCGGGCCACAAGTTTACCCAATTGATTTACCAAGGCTACAATCACACCTTTTCTTTCTTGATTGATTTTCAAGGCTACAATCACACCTTTTCTCGCTTAATAGATTACAAAGAAGTCTATAACTCTGAATAGCACCGAGAATCTTGTAGAGAGAGTGATAGAGAATCAAACTAGAAGTAGTCGAGTTCGATTCAATGTTGATTTCGGTAGAGTAATGATAAGAATATGTATTAAGAAAAGTGGAAGAAGAAGAGGAGTGAAAAACCAGAAAATTTGATGTTAAATTCGTTGAAACTAACCCCTATTTATAAAAAACAACAGCCATTCCCATTCGTGAAGAGTTATGGAGAATATACACTTCTTTTGAAATTTAAATTTTGAACTCAACTGACACCATGTCAACATGGGGTATATAGGCATGACGACATCCCAAAGCATTTTTTGATGTTTTGATTTTCTATGAAAATAACCTTTATCTTATATTTAAAACTAATTTAAAATTTATAAATATACTTGAATATAGTTAAAATTCATAAGTAAATATAGAGAATACTATATATAGAATTTAACTCTAATTTTATATCTTAAATCTATGTATAAATATTTAAAAGTTAAATATATTATATTAAAAGATAGTTTAAAATCAGGAGTAATTTGGTTTTGAAATTAAAGATAATTTTGAGGCTAAAATTATTTAAAATCAGGATAGAGGGTTTTGAATCTTTTAAAAGGAAAGTTTTGAAAACATTTTGAAAATAGGATATAATTTTGAAAAATCATTTTGAATAAAAAGTTAGCGGATACAAAACAATGTTCCACTAGATTTTTCGTAGGTTCCATCCTACCTAGGGTTCCATCCCTTTAACAGGCTCGAAGTGGATTCCATTCCACGAATAAATTGGATTTTAAGATGGCAGTGATTTTGTATGAGTTTTAAAAACATTCCTAATAATAAAAAATACTTAACTTTGAAATCTTGAACTCTTGATAATCTTGATACTCATGAGTCTTCTATCTTGATATCTTGAATCTCTATACGGTACAGTCTTCTTTCTTAGTACCTGCATGGTTAAATCCTACATATACATATATATCTAAACTTATAATGTTAGTATTTACATTTTATAAACTATTCTAAGGTTGTTGTCATCAAAACCATCATTTCACAGACGAAAAGGGTAGGAGTTCGAGGAAGAAGAGGTTTTAGTCGGGCTAATTTTCGAGTCGTACATGTGTTGTGATAACCTATAACAGTTTTAAATTTAATCAAGTAAAACAAAAATAAAAAAGGGTGGTGGCTCGGGACTTAATTCGAAAACAAAAACTAGTTTGTCTCAGTAAATGATAGAGATTAACAAGTTTTTAGGTTAAAACAAAATTCAAGTTTTAATACTAATTTTTCTTAAAAACGATTTCTTTTAATAATAATGGATTAATTAAAAGATTGGTTTGGGATTGTTTGTGTATTAGACCGGGGTGTTGTTCAAAGTATCTATGGATTGGTCTCGGGTTGTTGTTATAATAGTTTTGTAACATGGGGAGTAAGTGTTATCCGGTTTAAGTTAGATGACCAAAGATCTAAATATATGGAAATAAACAAGTTTCAATGCAAAGTGAATCCTAAGACAAGCTTTCAAAGTTTTAAAATGTTAGAGATTGTTTGTTTAAAATAATTATATAGTAGGTTAATTATTAAATGTTTCAAAAGTGATTTAATTAATGGAATTAAATCAAGGATTAATTATTTAAGGATGGTTGAATAGTTAATCTAATCAGTTTAAGGAGTAATTAATCAATTTATTAAGATAATTAATTAAAGGTTGATAAATTTGTGTAATCAATTTCAAGGATTGATTTATTAATGTGATAAGTTAATTAAGGTAATTCAAGATGATTAATTTATTTAAAGTTGAATTACTTAATATAATTAATTCATGATAATTACTTAACTTAAGAAATTAAAGGGTTAATTTGTTAATGTAAATAATTAATCAAAGAATAATTAATATAATAATTTAAGGGATAATTAAGTAATTGAGGATAATTACTTAAGTTGGATAAGAAGGGATGATAAATTAATTTCATTAACTAAAGTAATAACTAAGGCTTGTAATTAATGTTAATCAAGTATGGTTAGGTAATTTATTTGATTTAAATTAATTGTGTGCTTAATTAACCTTGCTTATAAATGATTGGATTATATTGAATGCCTTAAATTGGTTGATATCTCTGATAAGAAATGTTTGTGATATGATATGTTGGATGGACAGTGATAATGTGATTATCTGTCAATTATGAATTGCTGTGTAAAAGTGTTATCCGATATTAAAATTGAACTGTATTTAATTGAATAACTTGGGTTTAGATGACATTGGGTTCGAAGAGACCAGAGTTGGGTATTAGTAAATACCCGAAACCACTTCGATTTTTTTTAATAGATTGATATGTGAAATCAATAAGTTGGAATGTAATGAATTAAGTGAATTGGACTATTTAATCTAAGTTTTGGTACTTAGAATTTTGTGAGTGAAATAAGTAATGTCCATAACAATTCGTGAATTTGTATTTGGTACAAGTTACCCGGGTTATATATATATAAGTTGTATGCTTTGGTTATTCATGTTAGATGGGTTTACTCACGCTGGTTTCCAGCCTGACCCGGGTGTTACTTTGATGTAATGCTCGGGTCAGACCGAGTATTACAGATTTTCAGGTAAGGACGTTCTAGAGCTCAGGAGACGAGCTGGATGGCAGGAGCGTATGGAGTGTTTCCACTGTGAGATATTTCTGTATATCTGAGATATGTTGATTTGTATATGTCCAGTGTTTGTGAATGTGTGTAACTTTGATGTATTATAAATGTATTTGACAGATACAGAGTTCCTTTGTAAACTGTTACTATTTGATATTATATTTTTATCCGCTGCGAATGTGAGATGTTGGTGTTTCTGTTCTTCTATCTCTTTCTTCTTTTTCCTAACTATCTGGAATTTTCGGGATCGAAAATTCCGGGTCGTTGCATAACATATATATATATATATATATATATATATATATATATATATATAGAAGTTGGGATTTACACCGCAACGGACATGTTAGCCCCTCCGTATACATATACGTTGTCTAATACATATGCATTTCAATGTAATATAAAACATATTTTTAAGAGTATAAATATAAATATATATGTATATGTATATATGTATGTATGTATACATAATTATGATAATGTAAAATAATTTATTTGGAAATGCGAATATTAATAATTATAACTTTAAATTTAAATTTAAATTTCAAATCTAGATCTAAACTTTAAAATATTTTCAAATTTCAAATTTAAATCAAAAATAATATTTTGATAGAATAGATAAATGTAAATATACAAAATTAAACGAATTTTTTGGAATATATATATATATTTAAATTTTAAATATAAATTACCATTACATAGTTAAATATAAATGGACAAAATTAGACACACACACACATTTTTTGCATATAGTATGTTTGACAAAATCAATTATTTTAAAAAATCCTTTACAGTTTAAAAATTGTTTTTAAATAAATCTTTTCCATATGAAAATGTTTAAATTTTTAAAATAAATTTTGTGATCATTGTTGTAACTAATGTACATTAAAATATGTGTGTACATATATGCATATAATATATATTATATTCAAGTAACATCTTGTATTTTAAAATAAAGGTATACATATATTATTTATGTAAGGTTTTAAATTATATATATATATATATATATATATATATATATAATTTTCGACAACTGTTACATGTATATAATCTAACAAAATTTTACATGTAATTTCTATATACATTTATATGTTAAAACATCAAATCTTATTTTAAAATCGCCTTTGAAATTACTATAAATTCGAATTTTTTTTATTTTCTTTGCTGGCCAAGAGCATTATATGGACATATATGTATATATAGTTAATCACAATACATATTTTTGTAAATTCATTAATTATCACAATACATACATATACATATACATATACATATACATATACATATACATATACATATACATATACATATACATATACATATACATATACATATACATATACATTCACATACAATGTTGACAACACAAATATATAAGGAATCGTGATATTTAGATTTAATCTGAGTATATATGATTCAAGATAATTATTTAATAAATATGTATAATTGTAAATAAATAAGTTACCTTGACTATAGCCTAATTAGTACACGTAGAAAGCTGAATCGATCGAATCCGTTTGAATCTGAATTCAAATCCTTCCCGAGAGAGCTACCAAAACGCTATGCACTATTGTCCTAATTTTTCTTGAATTTGTGTTTTTCATGCTTGAATCAATAGAGGAAGGGGTTGACATTTTCGACCAGATATGGATGTAGTGGAGGCTCAAAAGGAGAGAGCAACAAATAAGGGGATGATGGTGTTTAGATAATAGGGAAAGAAAGATGCAAAAAGTTGATCCAGATCCACAAATATCTCTACTCATTCAAACTACTTTTTTTGAATCAAATCTAAACCCTCCTCCTACACCTATGGCCAGCTAAATTAGGTCCCTTTATGGGCATCCCAATCACTTCAAGCCTAATCAAATAAAGTATATTTGAATCTAATTTAAACGTACATCGATATTGTATATTGATACGTATGTATACAACTTTTATATATGCACCTTTTTCAACACAAATCGATTAAAATTCGATAATTAATATTTCATAAATATTACTTAGTTTTTTTTAATTTATAACAATTATAATTAATTAAATTAAGTGGTAGCAGGGTATTCAACGTTCGAATATTAATGTTTAGATGTTACTTAACAGATGCTGCGACATTACACCAAATTTATCGCTTACATAGCTTTGGCCAAATCCAGTTTTACTTAATTAAGCATTACTTGGTAGCGACAATTATTTACACCAATTCTCTTCGTCAAAATATATCACTTCGTACTTACTTATGGAATTTGGTAATGGTTAAAATTCCAATATCGTCCATATTCAACTCTATAGTCCAAACACAAATTCCTTAGTTCAATAATTGCAGTTACTATTTTGGGCACCAAAATTAGTCACAAACACTCATCTAATATGATAACACCGTAGATTCAAATTCATAATTTCCAAAAAGAGAATTAAATGTGCAAATCAAAGATTTAATAGTAAAAAGTGAGTGAACACACGAATATTATAGTGGTTTAGCAAACTCTGGCCTACATGCACTCCAATAATCTTTTTACTATATTGTAGGATTACAAATACAGTTTGTTTTAGCCTTAGAAAATACATTTTGCAACCGTACTGCTCTGACCAGAGACTTTGAATTTGAGTTGACTTCAGTTGACCGTAACACTAACCTTATATAACTAAATAGATGAATCCTCTCTTAGATAGTGTTTTACTGTCATCGCTTCCACTCGACCTAACTATAATCGTTCGATGGACGTCTTACCATGATTTAACTATAATCAAAGTAGAGCTTCCATACCGAAGATCAACAGTATTCTCAAGTCAAGAGAACTATGTAATTTTATCACATCGATATTCTCTATTTGACCTTAGTTATATTAACCAATATAAAACTATCAAGTGAATCGTTCCATGGTTATCTAAAAAATATTAGTACATAACCCCTTGGCGCCCTTAGAAGTCATGAGTAATAAAATGCCCAAAATTTGTAGAGAACTATGTACTCTAATCTCAACGGATGCATCAATATCCAATTTCGATATATCTAGACTAGGAATATTTAAAATAGTAAGTTAATTTCAATGTGATAAACTACTCATAGTTACAACACTTTGTAACTACCGACATAAAGCATACAATATATAGGTTTTCTATTAAATATACTTTTAATTAACTTAATTAATAAATATAATGCATTTATCAAGTATATAATATAAAGAAAACACCTTTTGTTTTAAATAATATTGGTTATCGAATTAGGTATATGTATCAAATTACATAATTGCCCTTAAGCCACACCTCTAACTCTATAAGAATCGAACATATGGCCGTTTATCATTTTTTTAATATGTAATGTGAGGATCACATAAAATGTTTGTGAGTGTTTACTTAGCACTGTGTACTATACTAGTATTTGTGTTTAGATACGTGTTCAAGCGTCAGTATTGTTTAACTAGTAGTAGTGCGTTCGAAAACTAGTCTCTATTTAACTAGCTCTCCATGTTCTGTTGTGTTAGACTATGTTTATCTAATATAATTTCCGCTTATAATCAATCCATGTTTAACTAATTATGGCCAGGCTATGTTTAACAAATCACATATCGTTTACGAGTTAGTCTGCATTTGACTAATTCATATGTTGTATCCTACGCTATGTTATATTATAGTATCCTTTTCACAAAGTAGTTTAAGTCTGCATATTATGTTTATTATGTCAGGCTAAATTTTTTAATAAGGTTATAGAGCTTAAGATATGTCTTTATTTAAATGTAGCATTTACATAATGTTATGCGAACATATTTGCAGTATATTCTTAGTGGTGTTTTTCACTCGCCAGGCTCATGTCTAAGCCCCTTCCATATTTTCCCTTTTGTTTATGGATTTACTGGTTATGATGGTGGTATTTAATAACATGGATAATGCAAGCGATGATGGAATTGCTTATGTATATACTATGCTATATTTATCACTTGACAGTATTTGTGTATGGTGTATTGTTGTATATGGATGTGGAGTTGATCACGTATACTGGGATATGATTTGATATATGTTATAAATATTATATTTGTTTCCTTCCACTATAAGATTCTGGAAGTTTAAGTTAGTTTATACAGCTCTATGTAACTGTGTGTTGATCGTTTTTGGGTTCTGTTCATTTACATACAAAGGTCGAAAATGGGGAGTTGTTACATTTTGTATCGGAGCTAAGGTTAGGACTTATTAAGAGAACATACTTGTATATTTTTATAATGCGTATTAATAATTGAAAGAGAATATGTGTGTATACCATTATTTTCGAGGTTATGTTTACCATCTATGTTTACTATTCTATGGGAAGTTGTTAATGGATCTCATTTTACAAATAGTAGAGATAACCCGACTAAAACCGACACTGAAGAGGAGGCTGTAGAGATACAGGAAGTGAGCATTCCATTATGATTCTGCCATTATCTATAAGCCAGGAACTAGACGATTATTATTACCGGAATGCCTACATCTTTAGTACAAGGTGTTGTAGCTTCTTAGACTCTCGCTTTGGATTTTTCGAAGTTATAAAAGGAGTTTACAGGTTTGGATGGTAAACAATTTGAGGGGACTGGGTCGTTTGTGGAAATGTGTGAATGGATTTGTTATCGTGATAAGATTTTTAATTTGGTTGGATGGGTTGATAGTGTTAAGAGAAAGCTTTCCTCTTGGTATTAAGTGGAGAAGTACATAATTGGTGGGAAATTGCGATGGCTTAGGTTAACGAGGAGGAAATTACCTAGGCTAACTTTAAGAAAATATTTGAAGTTAAATATATATTTTGGGCTGAGAAGTAAGTGATGCTCGAAAGGTTTGTCATCCTCCGTTAGGGAGAAATGACCGTGAAGAAGCATATAAATAAGTCTAATGAACTAACAAGGTATGGATTTGGAGTTGGTGAACACTACACCGAAGAAATCTATATAATTTGTGAAAGGATTGAATTCTCCGTTGAGAGAATTGGCACTTAGTTATATTCCTATGCAAGCAACATCGAGGGTTTAGTCAAAGCTGCATTGATAAACATTATTGCTGTGGGAATTTCCAAAAGACAGTTCAATAAGAATACTCTTTAGGAAAATGCATAGAAGGTGGAAATTAGAGGGGATCAGCTAGGAAGCTATTGTTAAGTGTAAAAGGTGTAACATGAAGGGACATGATGTGAAGGACTGTAGGGCAAATGCCATAAAGATCAAGCGCTATAATTGCAACCAGATGAGGAACACGAAGGAAGAATGCCTAGCTTTGGCATGGAACTGAAGGTTTGTTATTTATTTTGTTTTGATAATTTGTGATACGAGTTTGTACATTATGGTTACACATACATGGCTATGCACAATTTTGGATATGTCGTGTATGTTACATGATATGTGAGTGTAAGGATTGCATTTTTTTTCCATTGGGAATTTTAAGGATGAAATTCTTTTAAGGAGGGAGAATGTAGTATCCAAAATTGTTAGAAACTAATATAAATGGCATTTGGTAATTTTAACTAAAAATAGAAAATGGTAATTTTCAAACATTGGAATTAGGCAATGGGACTTATACCATTGCGTAGAGCTTATTTTTATGACTAGAATGATATGTTGATTTTTCTGGATCGGAGTCCATATGAAGAAATTACTAGGATTTTAAGTTGCGGGTTTGGTAAAATGGGCTTAACCTATTAAAGTTTGAATTTGAAATCTAAGTGGCCCTGTTAGTGAGATTTTTTGTCTCACCACACCCAAATAACCGTGAAGTAACTTTGGTAATAATTACTTGAAGGATTTAGAATCAGCAAATTTAAATGATATTAATTTTGCCTTTAGGTAGTAATTGTGTCATTAGGAGCTTACATAATTATGCAGTTGTACTTTAACTGTTTATTAGAATATCAAATCAAACTAGCACTTAATTCAAATAAAGATAGCATAAAATCTAACATTGAAATCTTGGTGAAGACAAATAAAAATGAAAAAAGTAAAAAAAAAAAAATACACAGAGAATTTACATAGTTTAGATGTTAAGGAATCCTTCGTCCATGGGAAAATGTCACTTCCTTCTTTATATTTCTTGGTATATATTTTAATGGTAGAGAGTGCAATGCTTTTTCTTTCTTTATCTTATATATAACAAATTGGGAAAATACCATTTTCTTGCTATAGTGTGTTTTCTATTTATATTATAAGGGTACACGTGGATCGCCGCCATCCTTCTTCCGTCATTTTGTTCCACCTTCAGATCATGCCATGTGTTATCCATCCGCCTTATCTATTTGATGAATGTGGATCACTGGCGTGTCATTGGTGGGAAACTTTGATTTGAGCAGTTGAATCTCCAGTTTCGATGGAAGATATGAAATTAAAGTGGGGATGTTCAAATTTTAGGCAGGAGCTTCCAAATTTAAACGAGCACC
Organism: Allium cepa; assembly: GCA_030765085.1. Lineage (NCBI taxonomy): Eukaryota > Viridiplantae > Streptophyta > Magnoliopsida > Asparagales > Amaryllidaceae > Allium > Allium cepa. The sequence continues at coordinate 961,307,517 of CM060932.1, read as the reverse complement.
GAGTTTCCCCTCTTTGGAGGGTGAATAACTCAGGTGTTACTTCCTTTTGGAGGTGCGAGTACAAGATGTTGTCCCTTTTTCTTTGGGGTGAGATGCATTGCTTTTATTACTTTTGCCTTAAAAGATGGTTGCTCCTTTGATTTGCCCTGAGCATTTATGATATTCACAAGGTTGGTTAGGGCGTTTGGGCCGTCGTTTGTGAAGGCGGTGCTGAGCTACTCTGAATGATGGACTGCGTGGGTTATTGATAAGGGAGACTTATTCCTTTGCTATTTACTTGTGAGCATAAATCTGTATTGGTGCTCTAATTGAGTGGCCCTATGTGTAACCCTTGGATATCTTTTAACTCCATATGGTATTACTTAGGCAGCCTTTAGCGAGTGCGATGCAGATCCCTACCTGGAGGTGTTAGCAATGTATATGCTTGGGAATGATATCGGGGTTTATCCAGCCCTTTAAGTGCAGCGCGGTCCTCTATTGAGCTCGTGTTCCAAAGGCAGCTCACTTTTGGTGCATTGTGTCATTTCACTCTTTTTCTAGTGTCAAATATGGGGGGCAACACATCCTTATTTTCCTTCAATGCAAGTTTGTTGGTACAATTCTCTTATCTATATATATTGGCTCGCGAGTGTAGTATGTCATTGATTGTATGCGTCTTTTTAAGTGAAGCGTGTTAAGCTTTAATGCCCTTTGTTCAACTTCTTGTGTCACAGTACAACATTAACGTTTTATTGTTATTTGTGATTTTTGTTACACTGTATCTGTGTATTAATAGTTGTAGACTGTTTACGGCACCTTATGACCATGGCTGGTTTTAGGCTCAATATAATAATGTAATACTGGGATTATGTGGATCGGTACAGTTTAAACCTTCGTTATTATCTTATAATTTTTGAATGCAGTATTTCCTTGACTTCGTTTCATTCTTTGCCTTTCTTCCTTGTAGTCCATATTTTATTGTGAAGGCATACCATTTTGATCTTGGTGCTTTCATCGCATTATCTTCAACATGATTCGAGAAATATTGGTGTAGCACTTGCCCCTCAAGTCTACGACGATAGTAAATCGATGTAGACTTATCTTCATTCACCCTCGTATTCGTCATTTACGTCTACTCCTTTCTTTCCTTTCACCAAAGGGATAAAGTCCTGATAGTAATTTCGCATTCATTGCTCTTGCACATGTGTGGTCTCCTGAATTGTTGTCACGTCATCCACTTTGCCTTCTAGATAAATTCATTCCAATCTTTGCGGCTATTATCTTTGCTATTTATTGTTTGAAGTTTTGCAAGTTTCCTTTTTATTCCGGATGAAGACCAGTGTTCAAGTTAAGGTGTGTATATATGGTTTTTTTTTGAATATGTCATTTTGATGGTGTAGTTAATGATACATGTTCCCATTTCAATTTTAACATATCGGTAGAGGGTTCCAATTTAGTATTAGTCCCTGCCCTCATGCAGGGGATTTGGTGGAGGTTTATGGCCCATAGGTGTTTTGGTGGTTTTATTAGAAGTATCATGATGACCAAGGTTCGGTTGATGGACATTTTGGAGGGCATATGGGAGAAAGCTGTGCTTAAGATCGATAATCCCTTAAATGAAGTTCGAGGCAAGGTCGACTTCTTCTCAGAAAAATTAGACAAGAGAAAACTAAGAGCAAGATGGGGCAGGTTTTTTCACAGCATGCTAAGGACGACTTCAACCATTCTCCCATGCAATGTTACAAGCTTCAAGGTTGTACCGACCTTCCTTTTTGACCATAATTCGACACCGAACATTACCATTATGTTCCAATGTTACGGTAAATAAAAAAAGAACAGAGAATCGAGAAAATTAGAATCTCTCAATGGAATTGACATCATATAACAATCGAAACTATCACTCCAAACATATAGAGTATATCAAAGTAAAAAACAGACCTTATCAACTGGACAGTTATAAAATCTTGACCTTACAAATGCCGATAGGTATACTATATAATACATTGGAAAATAAAATACTACAATAGGTGAAACTTCAGCTCCCCTCCACGATCTCCAAAAATTTAAGGACAACTTGGGAAAATACTCGGTCTGACTTGAGCATTATAAATAAATAACATCCAGATCAGTCTGTAAATACCAGCGTGAGATAACTCAAATAATAAGAAACAAATATAGAAATTCTATGAGACCATGTCGGTGACCCGGAACGGGTTTTTACCTCACAAGAATAACATCCATACAAGCAAGAGCAGAAACAAATACCACGAAACAAATCCAAATATGATTGAGCATAAATAATATTAAATCAGACTTGAAAGAACGGAAATAAATGAGTAAAATCCAAACTGGACAGAATGGATAGAACAAGGAATAATAATCTAACTTGATAGAATGGACTAAATAAAGTAACAATTCAAAATCGATAGAATGTGCTAAATAAACTAACAGTTCAAACTCGATAGAATGGGCTAAATAAAGTACCAGTGCAAACTCGATAGAATGGACAAAATAAACACTTAAATGCCATGATGAGGAGTTGGCTCTACTTGTGCCAATTTTAAACCTAAAACAGATTTAGGGATACAAATCAAATAAGGAAAGGAAAATTTCCAACAAATGACTAGGAGGGTGCTTCCTCCTCACCGAAAGTATACCTTAAGAAATATACTTGAGAACTTCGATGGCTCTCGAAAACCTCCAAGCCGGACCCCGCAAACTCTTAGCGAGTATCCAAGTATTTCACATCTCAATGCACAACACTGAATCCAATCTAGAGTGAATGTGAAGATACCTTAATGGAAGCTACTCCACATAGATTGGCCCCCACTCGCTCTTTGGGTTTAATCATTTCCGACAAAGGATAACAAAGCTCAAATGAGCAAAAACATCATCTAAGAGAGACGAAATAAAGTGGCTAAAGTAACGATAGCTGAGATACTAAATATCACGATCATATATGGAAATTAAGTCTTGTATACTTATCACCACTCATTGAACTCAAACTTGTACTATTTCTAGGTTAATAATAACATCGAACAAGTCAAGGTAGTGTTACCTCAATGTCTCACGATTATTCTTAACTTTCGAAATAGCGACAAGTCTAGTTCTTCGATGTTTAGTGCTAATTATACAAATAAATCATTTACATATAAGTGATTCGCCTTACAGAAATAATTCATTTCCATATATGAATCAAACCTTTTCTTTTAAAAATGAACTGAACATTTTGGCTTGATTTTCGTATTGGTAAAACACTTTTAGAATTAGTTCCAAATTGTTAAAATGTTGAGAGAATAATTTTTCCAAGTGCACGACCCCGAAGGACTAAACCAACATTAGAGAAGATTATCCATCTTAACATTCAAATAACCGAGTTCCAATTCCTTTTTAACTTTTTTGAAAAGAAATGGGATAAGGGAGCCCTGCCCAATTTTATTTGATGACTCGTTTATGATTACATGCATATACATGATTCATACTATGAATTACATCACATACAAACAGTTACATATCAGTAAATCAGAATGAAACATGATAGCCCAAATAACATGAAATATATCACTACAGCCTTCCTAATCTTTTTCGAATTTTCCTATCAATATTTTTAAACACAGCTGCAGCAGGTTCTACCTTCAAATCAAAGATCCTCCTATTTCTTTCTCTCCAGATTTCATATACAAAAGCCTTCAGCATAATCATCATAACATCAGTCTTTGGGGATTTCCACCGCGTAGCTTTGAAAATATTATACCATTCTAATTTTGAGCTTTTATTTGGTTTATGAAAATCACCATTAGTTAATAGCCTACACCAGATTCCAAATGTATAATAGCATTCAAAAAAAATATGAATATTATATTCTGGATGCCTATGAAAGAATACACAATCTTCATTGTTAATGATACCCATACTTGCCAATTTCTGTTTTGTGTTGATAGCATTAGCCATGATTTTCCATAAGAAAAATTTTTCCTTTGCAGGGGATTTATCCTTCCGAATTCTTGTAGCCCATGGAAATGTGTCTGCTTGATTTAACAGAGCTTTATAAACTAAAGAAACTTCATGCTTTTTCTTTTTGTTTGTCCATAAAACTTTTATGTCTGAAGAAGGGAGAGACATGGATTGAATATGTTGCCATAGAGATCGGACTTGAAAGGAACTACAATAAGGCAAAGAAATTGATCCATCAGAAATAAGAGAAGATACTTTGGTTTTGATTGGAATACCTGACTGCAAGACTAAAGAATGAGGAAGGTTTTCCTGTAGAATCAAACCAGGTTTAGCCCATGGTGAAGACCAAAAAAGAAGATCATTATCCACAGATGGATTACATTGAATGATTGGTAAGAAGGAAGGTCTTAATTTTAAAATATTTCTCCAACTCTAGCTACAAAGGTTAGGAACTTCCATTAACCAAAAAGCCTTTCCTTTTATGAGATTTTTAATAGTCCATTGTGTTAATAAGTCTTCAGATTTTGAAAAAATATTGTTAAAGTAGGCAGAGAAAGCTGCAGAATTCCAAGTCTTAAGATTTACAATCCCCAGACCTCCATGTTTCTTTGGTAATTGAATTTTACTGAAGGATATTGGCACCATTTTTTTTGAGAATGGATCACCATGCCATAAGAAACGGTTAAGAGCACTATTTATCATTGAAATAAATTTACATGGTAGAGTAAAATGCCTCATCCAATAATTTGTCATGGCAGATGCAACACTTTGTATAACAACCAATCTTCCTCCTTGAGATAATTTTGTATTTGGCCAAATGGAAAGCTTTCTTGTAATTTTTTCATACAAAGGTAAACAGTCAGATTTAGTAATTCTGGCACATGTAAGAGGTAATCCAAGGTATTTTGTATTATTTTGCATTTCTTTAAGGCCAGAGAAATTAATAATTTCTGCTTTCAGACTATCATTAAGCCCAACAACCAATATGTGTGATTTATTAAAATTAATCTTTAACCCTGTAAGAGTATAGAAATTATCCATTACCTCAAGTATAGCAGAAATATTTGAAGATGTTGGCTTTGTGAAGATAACAAGATCATCAGCAAAAAGTAAATGGGTGATGAGAGGCTCCTTGCACTTTGGATGTAGTTCTAATTTCTTGGATTTCACTTGCTCAAGAAACATAGAATTTAAAACTTCCATTACAATAATGAATAAACATGCAGATATAGGATCACCTTGCCGAACCCCTTGTGTACCTTTGAAGAAACCTTTTGAACATCCATTCCTTAGAATGGAATAATGAGATGATGAAATACATGTATATATCCAAGCAAGCATAGGTTTTGGGAAATTCATTCTCGATAAAATTGCTATAATAGAGCTCCATGAGATGGAATCAAAGGCCTTTTGTATATCAAGCTTTAACATACATCTTGGTGAAATATTCACTGATCCATATCCTCTTAAAAGTTCTTGAGTGAGCATTATATTGTCACTGATATTTCTATTAGGCATAAAAGCCACTTGGTTTGCAGATATAATTGAAGGCAGGATATTCTGAAATCTATTAACAATGACTTTCGATATTATCTTGTACAGGACATTACAGCAAGAGATTGGTCTAAAATCAGAAACACAACTTGCATTTGGAGTTTTAGGGATAAGGGCTATATTAGTAGAATTGATGCCAGTTGATAGTTTATTATGTGTAAAGAAATAAAGAATAGCTTTGATTACATCATGCTTTATAATTTTCCAAGAGTGTTGAAAGAAGAAAGCATTGTAACCATCGGGGCCCCCACTACTATCAGATTTTAAAGAGAAAACTGCAGATTTAATTTCCTCAGGTAGAATTTCACTTATTAAATCACTTGCTTGTTTATCACTCAGATAGGGTAGTTGCATAGAAAATAAGGGAGATAGATTTGGGATCATAGGGGATGGATTGCCAAGAATAGATGTGAAAAAATCAATAAATGCTTTGGATATAGAATCATCATTATCTTGAATAACTCCATTCATATCAGTAATACTCATAATTCTATCTTTGCTTTTTTTGATCTTGATCAAGTTATTATAATATTTTGTGTTCCTATCACCTTGTTTGACAATAATCTCATGCAGTCTTTCTTGCATCATTAAAGCTTCAAACTCCAAAGCTTCAATTAAATTTTTTGATATGGCTGCTTCTTGGATAGCTAAGGATGTATTCAACGGATCATCATGAAGCTGTTGTTGAATACTAATTAATTTGTCCCTTATTCCATTTGAGATATTATAGCCATCACCAAAATTCTCCTTAGCCCAACTTTTAAGCTTTATCTTTAATCTTTGCAGTTTAGCTTTTAGAATATAAAGAGGATTTCCATAAATTTCCTCTTGCCAAACCTGCATAACAATGCTAAGAAAACATTTATGATTAGTCCAGGTTTTGAAAAATTTGAAAGATGGATTTCTACTAGAAGTATTATCCCCTCATGTTATGATGAATGGAGAATGATCAGAAACAGTGGGTTCTAAGAATTTGCAAAAAAGGTTTGGACATTGATTAATAGAGTGAATATTGTGAAAAACATGATCAAGCTTGCAATAAGTTCTAGGGCCAAGATTACTTTTATTATTTCAAGTAAACACGGCTCCAAAAAAAGGAATACGATAGAGGGAAGATTTGATAAGAGTTTGGTTTAAAGGTGCAATGTCCTTAAGAGAGAGAGGATTTCCTCCAATTTTTTGATCAGAGGAAAACATACAATTAAAATCACCAAGAACAATCCATGGTAGGATGAGATACGGAAGAGAGATTTGATAAGAAAGGTAGTCTTTTTTCAAGGTTATTTTGAGCATAAACTGAGGTAAGAAGAAATGAAATATTTGAAGATAGAGAAACAACATTGAAATGAATGAACTGATCATCCTCCTGCAGCTTTGTCAGATTGAAAACATCTGGATTCCACAAAACCAATAATCTTCCATATGGGGCACTTTGTAGATTATCTTCATATTTCCAGTTAGGAGCAATATTTTTACATGCCAAAATAGATTTTTCCTTATTTAATTTAGTTTCACCAATGACTAGCAATTGAATCTTTTGATTTCTAATAAAATGCTTCACTTCAACTTGTTTTGATGGTAGATGACCTCCTCTGATATTCCAATATGCTATGTTATTGCTTGACATCATAACTGTTTAGGAGAAATAAGTATAGTTGGATGTTTCCTTGTATGTCTAATGCTACTGGATTGAGCAGAAGTATCCTTGAATGTTACAGACTCTTTGTTATTCCTTGGCAAAATTTCATCAATAGTATAATATTTCCCATTGTTTAGATCCTCGGTAATTTCATGAAATGAGACTTTCTTTTTTCCTTTTCTTCCTTTTTTATTAGATACAACTTGGTCATCAGAATTATCCCTTGAATTGCATGGAGGAGGAAGAATCAGATGATTAGGAGGTAATATATTGGTATAAGGTGAGGTTTTCTCTGTAATTACTTCAATTTTCACTGTTTCTTTTTGAATATCATTAGTAGTATCAGAAACACTGGCTAAACTTTTAGAATGTACTATAGAAGCATGCACACAATCATCAACAGTATTACAATTCACAGTAAAACATTACTAATTTGCTTATTTCCAGAATGGATTATTGACTCATTGTTGACTACTTCTTCATCTAAATTAGATAAAACAAGAAAGGCATTTGATGTATGAATTTTTTTCCTTATTAACCAATTCCTCAGAAATTATTTCAGAAACCATATTTTCACCATTTAATTCTATTTCCTTTTGCTTATTCTGATCAAGACCTTTATTCATTACTCCAACAACATCTAGCTGATCATCCAATTTGGAATCCAAATTATTGAAACCTATAATTTGTTCCCTTTCCTTCCTTTTCCACACTTTAGAAGATTCCATCTTGAATTTTCCAGTAATGTTAGATATTTGTACCTTTTCTCCATCATTTGCTTGTTCCATGCATTCTCTGTTAACCTCAATATCATTACCAGACTGAATATTGTTTCCATTAATCTTACTATTCCCATAACAATATAATGTTTCATGTCCAAACACTTTACATTTACTGCAAATTTTTGGTCTCCAATCATATTCAACTTTAACATAAGGACAGCATTCACCTAAACCATCAATAGGAATGAAATCAGGTAATTCTTGGTCCGGGGATACTTCAATCAAAGCTTTAGCATACTTGAATCTAGTTAATCTTTCAGTACTTTCATCGAGACAAATAAGTTTTCCTACATGACATGCTAACCAGTTTATACCAATTAAAGTCCAAGCAATCAAAGGGATCCTATAAAAATGGACCCATACTGGTACTTTTTTAATGGATTCTTGAAAGTAACCATAAGATGGATCCCATGTAGTAATAATGAACATTTTACCTTTAATGAAATTAGGACCAGATTGCAAGATTTTCATTCGGTCTTGATCATTTGAAAAGTTGAAAAAGAAATTCTCATTATCAGATTTAATGTCAACTTTATCTTTCAAACTCCAAATACTTCTTAAATGCCTTGAAACAGTCAGATAAGATAGAGGGCCATCCATAAAAAATCCAACTAAATGATTACTCCAAAATTTCATACCTTCATTTTTAACTTCTTCAGGTAGTGCATTCAGAACACCATTTTTCAAGATAGCAAAAGGCCTAGGAACAAAAGAACCAGTGTTCTTAGGCTTCTTCTTGAATAAGGAAGACCATTTTAACACAGAATCAGAAGACAAAGAAGGTCTATCCTGCTTAATATCCAATCCAGAAACCACATTATTAGTCAAAGATGGAAAATGCTTATCCAAAATAGAGGAAGAAAGATTTCCAGAATCCAAGCATGTATTCAAACCAGACAAAGAATTAGGAGAAATCAAGGAGTTCGAAGACAAGAAGAAGGATGAGGAGAAATGGAAGGAACAGAGAGATGAGGGGGAGAGGGAGAAGGAGTAGAGGAAAGGAACTGAGATTGTGGGATCAAGGAAGAAGGAGAAGGAAAAAGAGGGTGGATCGAAGGGGGAGGAGGGATCAGAGAGGGAGGAGGAGGAGGGATCGAAGGGGGAGGAGGAGGGATCGGGGAAGGAGGTGGGGAAGAAGCCGCCATTCCTTTTTAACTTTAAAACAATATTAATTATCCTGAAAGATAATTAATCACATTTAAAATCCCTTTAAATAAACAATTCATTATCTATAATAAAATAGATAATTGTTTCCAAACACTTTTATAACATTGGTAAATTAACTTTAGAATCTTTATTAAATCAATCTATGAACTTTAAATTAGTTTATTAAAGCAATTTCTTTATATTAGTTAACTTACTTTTACCACCTTTATTAAATCAAATAATTAAAAAGTTTTATTAAATTCAAATAGTCATTAATTAAATGAATTATTATCTCAAACATGATTAATTATTCAAAATTCCATTTATTAAAACAATTAATTAAGTTCAAAATAATCAAAAATTAATCGGATTAATCAAATCCAAACTTCATTAGTCAAATCGATTAATTAAAACATCATTTGTTAAAATGATTTATTTGATTATAAAACATCATTAACTAAAATGATTTTAACTAAATTCCAAAAATCATTAGCTAAACAATTAATTAAATTTAAAACAATCATTAATTAAAATGATTAATAAAATTCAATTATCACTGTTTAAAATGATTAATTACTTTTAAATATCATTAAATAATTATTAATTTCAATTATCCTTAATTGAAATAATTAGTTTAATCCCATCATCATTAACTAAAATAATTAATTGAGTTTTACAAATTAATTAAGCTTCATTATCTTTAATTAAAAGAATTAATTAAACTCAAATAATCATTAGTTAAAATGATTAACTAAGTATAATACATCATTAGCAAAGATGATAAATAAAATCTAAAGATAAATCAATTTTAATCATCATTTATGAAACTGGTTAATTAATCTCAAATTAATTAATTCAAAGATTAATTAATTTAAACTATCATTAATCGAAACGACATTTAAAATATAAAAGGGAATATCAGTAATTAATTTCAATAAACCATCAATAACATCATATGAATGTAAATAAAATAATTTATGGACAAGAAACCCCGTTTGGGTCTCTCTACAGACTTTCCCTGCAAAAGAATGTTTATGGATAATAAATGGATGATCGTATGAGTTTATAACGATTAATTTAATATGCCATCTATTTCCACCATAAATTCAACAAAACAAGTAATCAAATAATTTAACTAACATCCAAACGATCATAAACGTTTATAACGTCATTAATACGATATAATAAAATTATATGTGAGTTAAACTCACATTGATTTTTGTTTTTGGCAAAACGTTCCAGTTTGAGTTAAAACTGAACGAGCATTTGTAATTAACATAAATTCCAACAATCTTCAAATTCCTCCAATCCAATTCTATAACATAGTTTTCATTGTTACGAACCTAATGCAACCGACTACATTAGATTTGGACCTAGAACGATTAAGATATTCAATATACAAGATTTATGAATTAAATCCTTAATTATTATTAAACAAAACCCTAATTATCAAACAAATCAGGGCCGTTAAATGCTTCATCTTCATCTTGTCCAAAAAAAATCTTCTAGGACGCCAAAATAGCGAACACGTCGCGACCTTCCCTCCCACACCACAGCCGTCGTAGGCGATCTTCGACCGTCGCACTCACATTGTGGGTCGCCCAGACCCAGCTGCACCTATCGCCTTCTTCGTCCCTCCCTATCTTGCCGCTGACCATGAGAACGAACGGCCAAAAGTCGCCGCGTTCAACTCGCAATAGTCGCCGCATCTGACAGTCTTATCCCCAACCACTGCCATCGATAAACTTCTCATCTTCTTGCCTACCTTTTTGTTTTTGGACTCGATGCCGAAATTGCCTCTCTCGACTGGAGCAACGTTGGCCGTTGGATAATGGTTGATTAAAATGGTGACTAGGGTTACGAAATAAAGGTTTGGGAGTTTTGTGAACAAATGGGATAGGTTAGTTCATATATATAAAAAATAAAAAAAATCAAAATAAAAATAAAAAATAATAATAATTATGTTCGCCTTTTCCATAGCAAAAACTTTCTCGAGCCGCCAAAATGTTTTGAGCCACTAAGATGTCCATGACGTAAAATTGTCATTTAAAAATTGAATTTTTGATTTGATTTTCTACCATTTTATTCAATAATAGCTGGCTCCAAATACTCCTAAAATCTTGAATTTCGAACGAGAGTTGCCGCTTGGCATTCCTAATGTTTTACCCCTTTTGCAAATGTAATGAAATTGTTTCAAGACATAATTCGATCGTACGCAGAAGTGATGTAGCTCAGGGGATAAGTCGTATGCAACTTAAAGAAGAAGATCGTTCTCGAGTTAAGGAAGCTTCGTTTTTAGGACTTAAGTCGTTCACGAGTCAAGCAGCTATGAGTCGTGAACGACCTAACTGGTCGAGTGAAGGGGAGGTACGACCTAACAAAGAAGAGGCACGAGATAACAAACACTTGAGTCGTATACGGGTTAATGAAACATGGCTACGACTCAACGGGAACTTGGGGTGTTCAAGTCTGATGAGTCGTACACGACTCAACGACCCATCTATAAGGCGTATACGACTTATCAGGAAGAAGGAGAAGGTTCCAACTGTTAAAGGCTTGAGTCGGCGGAAGGGCACGACCTAGTTAAGTCGTTTGAGGAGTTACCACAGGAAGCTTGGGAGCTTAAGTCGCGTGTGTTTTGAGTCGTTCCATAGTTGAGTCGTAAGTCGTATGACTTCGTATATTGAGTCGCTGCCGACTTATATGCGTTGTAATATGGATGTGTCCTGAGTCGCTTTGTATGATGAGTCGTATATCGTAAAGTCTTGAGTCGCTGAGGATGAGTCGTTGGTAATGAGTCGTTAATGGTGATGATGAGTCGTATGTCGTTTGTATCTGATGACTCGTGTTGTATATAAGTCGTTCATGTTTAGGTCGTCTATTTTGGCCGCTGTTCTGAGTCGTATGTCGTTGTCATCTTTTGAGTCGGTTGCTTGTGTTGTGTTGTAATTGAGGCGTATAGTGTTTGTTAGGTCGGCAACGACCTAGTTGAGTCGTGAGGCATGAGTCGGTCACGACTTAAGGGTCAGGGGTTGAAAACACTATAAATAGGGGGTGTGTTGTAATTTTTGGAGGGTTGATTTTTGAATAAAATTTCTTGTTGATTGCTGTGTGCTTTCATCTTAAATTGGTAGTTGAGTGTAATCTCCTATCTCCTCTTTCGGTTAATCGAGTGCGCTCGATTCAACGATCGTAGAAGCCGATTCACGGAATCTAGTGCGCTAGATCAACGTGCGAAGAATCGTAGATCTTTAAACACGGTATAGTGCGCTATCAACGTGTTTGAGATAGCTAGAATTCGGTATCTTCGGATCAACGAATTTGGGCATTTTGGTATTCATCAATCCACCGATTGCTACTTTCACCGATTGAAGTTTATTTTGATTAATCCGCTGCGTCAGTTTTGGTATCGGAGCTTGTTTTAGCCAATCATAGCTAAATTGGGTCTTGGAGCCAAGTGTTGAAGTTTGAAGTTGTTCATCGCGTCCATATTGAAGTTGCAACAAGAGGAAGAACTTTCGATCCATTCCATTTTGGATCAAAGTGTTGAAAGTGTTTGAATTTGAAGTAGGCCGTGTATACTAGTGAAGTAGCCGAGCCTAGGGAGGATCATTGGAAGCTTGTTTCGAGCTAAGGAGTTAAGGCCAAGCCTTGTGAAGTTGTGTAGAAGCTTGTGAAGCCGTGAATTGCTTGTGAAGTATCATTTTGGAATCGATTTGTTGAAGTTTGTGTTGATTCAATCATGCCACCGAGAAGAGCTAACCGCCATCAAAATGTTGAAGCTTTGTATCGAAGAAAAGAAGCCGATCAAATGGAGCAACGTATGCATGAGAAGATTGATGAAGGCATTGGTAGGTTGGAGAAGCTTATGATTGATATGAATCAAAGTAGAAGAAGAAATTCACCTGAATCCAACCGTGGGGATAATAGAGTGTCATCACATTCAGAACGTGAGAGGAGAGAAAGTCAAGAGCCTAGGAGTGTTGATAATCGAAGTAGGAGGAATGTTGATGATCATGATAGACGGGATGTTGGTAGAGATGCTGGAGGGCGTGAAAGACAACGATATGCATCAAAATTTGATGGTGAGAGGGGAAGTATTCATTTCAGAGACCGAGATCAGGGACAACGTCAGTATCGGGTTATGGATGATGATCGACGTTGGGAATCGGGAATGAAGATGGAGATTCCGGAGTTTAAAGGAGGGATGGTAGCTGAAGAATTCTTGGATTGGTTATCTAATGTGGAGGAAATTTTTGACTTTAAGGAGGTTCCGGAAAATCGAAGGGTGAAGTTAGTTGCTAATAGGATGAGGGGGAGAGCTTTGGCGTGGTGGCAGCAAACTAAACTTACCAGGGAGAGAATGGGAAAGTCAAAGATAGAATCTTGAGAGAAGATGAAGAAATTGATGCGAGCTACATTCTTACCATACAACTATCAATCACTTATGTACCATAGGTTGCAGAATCTGAGGCAAGGGACGAAGTCTGTTAATGATTATGCCGATGAATTTTACCAACTCATTGCCAGAAATGATATCATGGAAACGGAAGAACAGCTAACTGCTCGATTCATTGGGGGATTGAGAATGCAGATCCAGGATATGGTTAATATGTTTGATCCTAGATCAATGGCCGAGGCACATCAGAAAGCATTGGCTTGGGAGAAGCAAGGAAGGCGTGGAGGTGGTGTGTTTACTAGTTCCAATAATCAAGTGAGGGGTGTTAGTGGAGGTTCTAATGTACCTAAATCTGTCAATAAGCCAGTGGTGAAGGAGGCTGAGAAGGCGAAGGTTAACAGTGGTTTCAAATGTTATAATTGTCAGGAGTTGGGTCACAAAAGCAATGAATGTACAAAGCCGAAGAAGAAAGCAATGGTTGCTAAGATTGAGGATGATAATGAGGAGGCAGAATGTTCAAATACACCTTATGTTGAGGAGGAAGAAGAATTATCTGGGGATGAAGGTTGTAATCTTATGATGAGGAGGTCATGTCTTACACCAAAGCAAGAGGAGGATTGTAGTTGGTTGAGAAGCAATATTTTTCAGTCGACATGCACTATTCTGGGAAAAGTTTGCAAGTTCGTTATTGATGCTGGAAGTTGCGATAATATTATTTCTACCGAGGCTGTGAAGAAGTTGAACTTGAAAACTGAGAAACATCCTAAACCGTACAAGCTAGCATGGTTAAGGAAGGGTGGTGAAGTGAAGGTGTGTCGAAGGGCTTGTGTTAATTTTTCTATTGGGAAGAAGTACAAAGATGAAATTTGGTGTGACGTAGTAGACATGGATGTGTGTCATCTGTTGTTGGGCAGACCATGGCAGTTTGATAGAGCAGTACAACATGATGGTCATGCTAATAGTTACAGTTTCATGTTCGAAGGTACTAAAATCACTTTAGTTCCTAAGAAGCAACAACAGAAGGAGAACAAACTAGAAGAGATTGAGGAATTGAAAACTTTATTGTCTTTGAAGGAGTTTGTTAAGGAAGTTGAAGAGGAGCCTGAAGTATACTTGTTGATTGGGCGAGAGTGTAACGAAGAGGTTGAAATTCCTGAAGAAGCAAAGCCAGTTTTGAAAGAGTTTGAAGATGTATTTCCAGAGGAGTTGCCTAAGGAGTTACCGCCACTGAGAGACATTCAACATCAAATTGATCTTGTTCCAGGAATAGTGTTACCACATCGACCACATTACCGAATGAGTCCGAAGGAACATGAGGAGTTACGAAGGCAGGTGGAAGAGTTACTTGAGCAGGGATGTGTTCAGGAAAGCTTGAGTCCTTGTGCAGTACCAGCTTTGTTGGTGCCGAAGAAGGATGGAACATGGAGAATGTGTACAGATAGTAGAGCTCTGAACAAGATTACTGTTCGCTACAGATTTCCTATGTCGAGGTTGGATGACTTGCTGGATCAGTTGAGTGGGGCCACTATATTTTCGAAGATTGATTTGAAGAGTGGTTATCATCAAATTCGAATTAGACCAGGTGACGAATGGAAGACAGCTTTCAAGACGAGAGAGGGGTTATACGAATGGTTGGTTATGCCATTTGGTTTATCAAATGCACCTAGTACATTCATGCGGGTGATGAATCAAATCTTTAGACCATTCATTGGGAAGTTTGTGGTGGTTTATTTCGATGATATTCTGATATATAGCAGGAGTATGGAGGAGCATGTTCTACATTTGAGGGAAGTGTTGATTATTCTTCGTGACGACGTAATATAATTCAGTATTATGGATCCAATAAAACTATCATCAAAATTCGAGGCTGTGCCTGGAAGGCTAATTTCACTGATTTAAATATTTAATTATCTATATTTAAATCCGATTTATATATATTTATAAATAAATTTACAAGTTGAATCCACCAATATTATTTATTAATTAAAAGGAGTTAAATAAAATTATTATATCCATTTAATTGACATTTAATTCACAATTCAAATATTAATTATCTCTTATATTTGAATTATAAATTATTGAATTCCAAATTTCTATTATTTTAAATATCTAAATTTAATTAAACATTTAAAATCAAATAATCAAATTTTGGGTCATTACAAAGGTGGCCGTGAAACTAATGGGCCCTTGTGTTGGCGCTTTCTATGACCCCCAAAATTATATCCCACTAATACAACCTCACTTCTGACTAGCGTTCCTCAAATGTTTTTTTTGCGAAGAGCGTAAATGTTTAGAACATATATTTGTGCGGGATCTTTAATGAGTATGGGCAGAACTAAGTAAAATTGAATAGAGCTTAGTTTCTGATATTTACCTGACAAGCATTAAGTAGTTTTTGGAATCATGCATGTTCTGTAAGTTGCAGTACGTTCCATGTGTTGCTTTCCCTTGTCATTTTCTAGATTAACTTCTCGTGTAGTTCATTAATGCTGAATTGAGCTTTTGACATGCGTATTCTGCTCCATGTTAGGCATGACCTACCCCCTTGTTCGGAGGTAGGTTCGTGTTCGTGCACTTGGCACGATCTGCTCCGCTATTTGGAGGCAGACTGATATTTGACTAGGAAGCCAGGTCGCACGTTTACAACCTTTTCAAATCGTGCGCATGGTTTTTATAACTCGTTCAATTTGTCTAATATCCTTACGTCCAATGTACTACGTTAATAGAATTAACTTACAGATATTTCTTTGTTGGTTCAGGCCATCTAATATCCCTACGACCAGTTTGGCCGTAAAAGCCAGGCTACATTTTGTGCAGCTTCGTTTTGATAGTTGGTTCGGGCCGTCCAATATCACTACGTCTAGCATGTCCATGCTATCATAATTAACATGGAGGTTTTTTCATACTAATTCGTGCCGTCAAATATCCCTATGTCCAGTGTGGCCATTCTATCATAATTGACATGGAGGATTTTTTTATACTAGATTGGATTGTCCAATATCTCTATATCTAATTATTTAACTATGTTAGAGAGATTAACACAGAGAGATTTTTATACTGATTCAGATCATCTAATATCCCTACGTCCAATTCATCGTCTTATTTATTTTCGTAACAATTACAATGTTTATTACATCAGTAATGTAAATCATACAAAGTAAGGCACGAGGTGCTCTAAATTCCATGTTCTTGGAACTAGGTTGCCATCAGGCTTTGATAGTCGTATGCTCTGTTTTTCAGAACTTCTAATATGACTAATGGGCCTTCCCAATTTGGGCCCAGTGGCACGTTTGCTGGCTTTTTTGTGTTGGCTATTACCCGTAGTAGCATAAGATTCCCCTTGCAGAAGTTTCTTTTTTTAAGCTTGACATTGTAGTTCTTTGCTATCCTTTGCCAATATGCAGCAGATACAACCGCCTCCTCATCTCTTCTTTCCTAAATGAGATCTAGGGCAAATTCCTTCAGCCTTTTGTTGTTCTTTTCCATGTATGATATTCTTTTGTATGATGGAACTTCTACTTTAACACAGAGCATGGCTTCATATCCATAGGTTAGTGAGAAAGGAGTATGACTAGTTGGGGGTCCATTCGAGGTTCTGTAGGCCCATAGTACCAGAGATAGCTCTTCCGACCATTTTCCCTAGCCTTTTTCAGTCTTTTCTGAAGTAACTTCTTAAGGTTTTGTTTGCAGCTTCAACTTGTCCATTCCTTGTGGGGTGCGATGGAGGAAAAACAATTAATTATGCCATTCTTTCTGCAAAGCTCTGCAAATTTCTTACTTTTGAACTAAATGCTGTTGTTGGAAATTATCTTGTGGGTGATTCCGAGTCTAGTGATTATATTTTTTTATCAAAAATGCGACTACCTTCTTTGTAGTAATCATGGCTAAAAGTTACGTCTTTACCCACTAAGTAAAGTAGTCTATTGCCATTATGGTGTACTTCGCTCCTCCTTTAGACATAGAAAGTGGCCCTATCAAATCTATTCCCCATATGTCGAACGACTAAGGACTAGTAAGTGGAATGAGCTCATGGGATAACTATCTAGGGATACTCGTGAATCGTTTAAAATTTTCACATCTTCTTACAAATTCCCACGCATCCTGAAGTGTTACAGGCCAGTAATAACCGTGTCTCAATACTTTCTTTGCTAACTTGGCCCTTCTGAATGATCCTCGCATTAGCCTTTATGTATTCCCTCATGATCCGTACCTCCTTTTCTTTGGAAATGCACCTAAGATAAGGAGTTGAGTATCCTCTCTTGTATAATGTGCCACCAATGGAGTAGTATGAAGCCTGGTATCTTATTTTTTGGGCATCGTTTCTATTTTAGGGTAGGGTCACATTTAGCAGGAATTATTTGATGGAAGTCATCCAGTTTTTCTCTTTAGTTTGCTGAAGTGCGGGTTCAACTAGGACTGTTCCAATTTTCTACTGTATCCTGATCTTGAGCCTATTGAATTGCTACCCCTTAAGCTTAGGTTAAGACCAATATCTAATTTGATTCTGTTATGCTCGGCTCTATGTGATGCCCTATTTGTACCGCCTTCATCTCATTTGCCACTTTGGTCCTTGCAAGTTTGGCTATCGAGTCGGTAGACGAGTAGCTGTAGGATTTGTTTTATGCTAAAATATTCGAACTTCTCTAATATCTTCATAGAAAGTTCCATATATTTGGCCAAGGTTGATTCCTTTGCATGGTAATTACCCTGCACTTTGTTCATAACTAATGGAGAATCACTGTGAATTTCAATGTGGGTTACCTTCATTACTTGGGCCATTCTCAGGCCTATGAGGTGAGCTTCGTTTTTTATGCAACGTTCTTGGTTTCTTTGAAACCAAGCTGCACTACTCCATACAGCTTCTACTTATCTAGAGTAGTTAATACATACTCAAATCCTACCTCTTGTTCACTTGATGAGTCGTCTATGAATAGTTGCTAGAACTGAGAGGTTGAGGCTTCTTTCTCTGATTGAGGTTCGGTGGGCAACGTGCATTCTTTGATGAAGTCTATCGGTGCCTGACCTTAGATTGCCTTTCGAGGACAATAAATGATGTTGTATTGGCTGAGCTCCATTGATCATTTCAGTACGTGGCCCGACGTTTCTGGCTTCTGCAATATCTGCCTTAGGGGTTTTTCTAAGAGTACTTTGATGCATGTGCTTGGAAATAGGGCCGCAACGTCTTTACTGTAAGGAGCAAGGTTTATGATAGTTTTTCAATGGCTAGATAATTCAGCTCTACTTCTGATAACCACTTGTTAGTGAAGTAGATGGGCCTCTAGGTCTCTTCATCCCTTTGAATTACTGCAGAACTAACAACTTTATCAGTTACAACTAAATAAACACACAATTCCTCACCCCTTACCGGTTTAGATAGTATAGGATTGTTGACCAGATGATCCTTTAGGTTTTGGAATGTGGCTTGCATTCCTCTGTCCACTTGAAAATTTTCCCTTTCTTTATTTGGTCGAAGAACGGGATGCACTTATCTATTGCCTTTGAGATGAATCTGCTCAGTGCTGGCACTCTGCCATTTCGCTTATCAAATCCATCAGTTTTTCTAGGATCCCCATTTATCTTATGACTTTTACAGTTTTTGGGTTCACTTCTATGCCACACACAGTTACTAAGTATACCAGGAACTTCCCTGATTGAATAGCGAAGGTACATTTTAGATGGTCAGTTTCGTATTGCAATGTTGCAGTACTTCAAATGGTTGTTCTAGGTCTTAAACGTGACTCGATGCTACCTTTGACTTCATTAGCATATCATCCATATATAATTTGACATTCTTTCCAGTCTATTCTAAGAACATCATATTGACCAACCTCTGATAGGTTGCCCTAGCATTTTTTAGCCCGAATGGCATGACTTTATAGAAATATAATCCTCGGTAATGAATGAGAGTAGTTCATGTTCACTTGTTGCGTCCACTAACTGATCGATTTTGGGTAAAGGGAAGCTATCCTTTAGGTAGGCCATGTTGAGGTCAGTATAATTAATACAGGTTCTTCATTTTCCATTGGGCTTCTTTATGAGCACTGGGTTAGTTATTACCCATTTCCTATAATATCCTTTATGATATTGAATTGAATGTGCAGAAATATAAGAAGCAGAGAATGGTTTAAAAGCATTTTTTTATTTCAAGAAAGTATTAGCAAGAATAAGAAATTTAGAGCAAGATAATTGATTGTTTAGCGACTAGATCTGGTCTATATTTATAACATTAATAAGTTACCGTTGAAGGATAATGACTGTTGAAGGAATCGAATCTTTATCAACGGATTCAACTTTCAAAAGTAGATGTCCATTCAAAAATATAGCCATTTTTAACATCGCAGACATCTGACTGAAAGGCCGGACCTTTGACTCTTTATTTTTAAAAACACTTTAAATCAAGGTCAGGCATCTTAAGTTAGAGTGTTAGACGTCTGAATGTATTCTAGAAAAAATACATTCATTTTTTATCTATTTTAGACGTCTAGTTTCTAGTTTCAATCATCTGACTATTTAATATAAAAAAGTGACTTGACCGCCTGAGCAACAGGACTTGACCGCTTGAGCAACATAACATGACTTTCTTACAAACTAGATTTAACTTGACTTTGTGTGTACTGAATAACATGGATTTGTCACTTGTAGTGCACCCTTCCTATAATGTTTTCATCAAGATAGATATGTATATTTATGTGTGTATGAAGAATAGGAAGTCTAATATTTCTTTGAAGAATACGGAAGTGGATGTGAAAGCAATGATTGTATGAAAGCTTGTAGATAATGAAATCAAGAATGCTAAGTGCTATAGATCACAGAAATTAGAGAATTAAGATTATTTGATTATTGGAACTTGAGTGCATAGTGTATCAAGAGTTAGATCTTCTGGTAAGAGTTCTCTGTGAGAAGCTAACGGATGTAACACTTGAGAAAGGAGATATCCTTTGATAATGAGAAGTGTATTCTCATAATAATGGACTACTACAGGATTTAGTCGACTAAAAGTGCATGGTCATTCGATTGAATTCAAAAAATGCACAAGTCATATACACAGATTCAGTCAAATGACTAGGTGTGTTCAATCGACCGGTCCATGTTATATATAAAAATATAATTACTGATTCAGTCGACTGAATATGCCTGGTCAGTTAACTGAATAGTGCAGTTCAATACTATAAAAGAGTATGTGTGTGTATTTTGAGTTTGATTAAAATATGCATGCAAGTTTATTTGAATGTGAATGATGATTCTTGAGGAAAGATTTTAACAAAGTACTAAACTAGACTCTATATACACATTTGATGACTCTTTTAGAATATATAACTATATGAACCATACTTTGAATCGTTGAGTCTGGATGTTAATGTAGTCATAGATTCGTGAATTGTTGTTTCATATCAACAATCAAAACCTATGATCCAACAATGGGCAGACGTCTAATTTATAATTCAGACATCTGGCCAATTTACAAAAAGAAAACAGATAAAAAAATGAGCTATTTTGGATGTCCAAAAGAGGTTACTGGACATCTGAGCACCAGGTCAGACGCCTGAGTAATGCTGCCAAAAGTATGAGAACTTCATAACAAATTTGTTTGCAGCTCATTTAGTAAGAAGTGAAAATTAGTCCTTTATGACCCAGGTTTGAATCCTACATGTTGCATAATATTTTCGCGTTGATTGAGTGTAAGCTATGTTTCTTATGAATTGGGTTTGAATCCCATGTTCTGAAAAATTTCTAAGCTCAAAAATCTATTTTTAAGATCAATTTGATAATATTATGTGTGTCTCATCGAAGATATTGTAAAAGAATTTTCTATACTCGCATACAATGACTCATCTAAGATATGATCTTTGTTGATCGAGCTCGTCAGCTACAGTCGTTTTCCTTAGTTTTCATAGTTTGATTTTCCTGAAGTAATCAACCTTACAATATTTTTTTAATGTATAGTTGTCACTTTAAAACCAGAAATGATGATTCTAACGTTCTCCCCCTTTTGATGATGATAACTATACATACACACATACACACAAATATATAAGGATATAAATAAAAATTTATTTTACTCCCCTGTCGATATGCATAGTTTTTCTCCCACTTTGTCATTATCTAAAAGTAGCAAAGAGAGAAAAAGAAAAGAATGAAAGAGAGTAATGTGACACAAATCACACAAAAAATCTTTGAGAAATACTTCTTAAAAATGCTTTTTATTGTATTTCAAAAGTAAAAATCTCATGATCAATAGCTTTTATAATTAAATAGTTATAAAAATTTTACCGACTTGCATGCATTGGCAAGATTAGGTCTAAATATGAATTTTTATAAAAATCCCCATAATAATTTCGAAGTGTAAACTCATTGCCAATTAAATATGAATGTTAAAAAATATATTTATATCATCAAAAAATTATTGTGTATATATTTTTAAGATAAAAATAATTTTTTCCACATATATAATTCCAATTATCAAAAATAATTTTTTTCTCGTAAAACAAAATTATGTATTCAAAATTAGGACTATGAATTTTTTGATTTTTCTACATTTGTAGCTCCATTACATTAGAAAATTCGAAATTCTTTCCCCCTAAATATGTGGTGTACCGGCAAAAATTAGAAAAAAGTTTCAATACCCTCTTCATACGTTAGGGTATTGGGGTTTAGGTTGAATGTAACCATAACCAAGAGGGTTTGGTTGTACATTTAAATACAATATTTTGATTTAATACACGTTAGACATAAAATTATTTGTAAATTTATTTCTAGTAAGTGTATTCTTGGTTTTAGGAATCCAAATACTAATATTCTTGGAATTTGCTAATTTCATTTGATTTTAGTAACTTCAAATTTTCTAAATTTTTTATAGAAAGATGCATATCTCTTTTTAGAACTAGATTTTCAAGTTATAAAATGTTTAAATCCTAAACCATTTTTATTAAAGGCAAAGTTTTTATATATTCTTAATCAAATTAGTTAAACTTTCTTTACCTTTATTAAATTTTGAAATATGTTATGATAAATCGTTAATTTTAGATTCTAAATAATCTACCTGATTTTTAGACATATCAAGAGATGGATGTAAATCACAATTTTGTTTTGGAAATTTGGCAATATCATCTTGATAGATCTTCAGTTCTTCATGTAAAGCTTGAATTTGTGATGTCACATTTTCGATTAATTCTTGTACTTTACGTAATTCTTCTTCTAGAGTAACTTTTTCATATTTAACATATTTATTTCTAACTTTACTCCGTCTAATTTTGCATAAGCTTATTTTCTTAGTTTCTTTTCATTTTTCTTTTCTTTTGAAATCCCTATATTTATTTTATGTAAATCACCACAGGAATAAGTTTACTATACCTCATTATCAAATGCCATAAAATAGATATTTGCTTGCTCAGTATCAATTTCCTCGTTAGATAAAGAAGAGTCAGAGTCATCCCAAGTAACTTGAAATGCCTCTTTCTTTGCTTTTTCCTCTTGGACCTGTTTTCATTATTTTGTTTTCAATGATCCTTTTTATGTGGCCCGTCTTATCACAGTAAAAGCACTTCATGGCTTGTGAGTCACCATTAAAGTTGCTTGTCGCCTTAGATTTCATGTACATTTTGAAACCCTTTACAAGGTAGACCAATTCATTTTGATTAATATATGAATCATCTTCAACTTGAAATGTTATTGATATCTTTTCTTTTTCTTGCTGCTTTCTGACCTGCAAATGTACTTCATTGGATACAGGATTACCAATTAACACTTCAACATTGAGTTTGGAAAGGTCATTTGCTTCTTTAATTTAAAGCACTTTTCTTTTCCAATCATTTGTTAAAGAATTTAATTTTTTTGAAATTGTATCAAATTCAGATTGGTTTTCTTCTTATTACGTGAGTGCATGTGTAATAGCTTGTAAACGTGAATGCATATCCAAAATCGGCTTATTATCCCATAATATCCTTTGATGATATTGAACTGAACATGTAGAAATATAGGTAGCAGAGAATGGTTTAAAAGCACTTTTTATTTTAAGAAAGTAATAGTCAGAGTAAGAAATTTAGATAAAGAGAATTGATTGTTCAATGACCAGATTCGGTCTATACTAATAACATTGAAAAGCTTTGCTAAAGGATTATGATTGCTCAAGAAATCTTACAATTTAATTAATGGATATAACTTTTCACAAATAGATGTCCATCCAAAAAATATAGTCGATTATAGCATCTCAGATGTTTGAACTGAAAGGTTAGAAGTTTGACTCTTTATTTGTAAAAACATTTTAAAATAAGGTTAGATGTTTGTATTTAAGGGTTGGACATTTGATGTATTCCAAAAAAGAATGTGTTCATTTTAACCTATTTTAGATGTCTGGCCTATAGTTTTAGTCGCCTCGCTATTTAACATGTTAAAAATAGCTTAGCACATGATCAGACATCTAAATTTATAGCTCGGATGTCTGGCCAATTTCTAGAAAAAATTGATAAAAAATGAGTGGTTTCAGACTTCTAAAAGAGGTTATTAGACATCTAAGCACTAGGTCGGACATTTGAGTAATGTTGCGAGACGTCTGTGAACATGATAACAAAAGTGTTTGGAGCTCATTTAGTAAGAAGTTAAAAATAGTCCTTTAAGACCCAATTTCAAATCCTACATGTTGCTTAATATCTATATGTTGCTTAAGTTTTGGCTATGTTTCTTATGACTTGGGTTTAGTTTCCATGTTTTGAAATTTCTAAGTTCAAAATCTACTTTTAAAATCAATTTGATAATATTTTTGTGTGTAAATCATTAAAGGATATTGCATATGTATTTTATAGACTCACATACAATGACTCATCTAATATATGGTCTTCATTAATCGAGCTCATCAGCTTTAGTTGTTTGTCGTAGTCTTCATAGTCAGAATTTCCCTATATTAATCAACTTGTATGGTATATTTCGTATTGTATAATTGTCATTTGAAAACCAAAAATGGAGGTTCTAACATTTTCGAATTTGATAAGAATATAACTAGTTGCCGAAAGTGAATTTCTAAATTATATTCTTATGCACGATCTATTATTTATTGCCTAATTAGTAAATAAAGTGATATACACATATGTATTATAAATTGGTTTTAAATAATGTTGTAAAAATGAAGTATGAGTATTTTAGAAAATAACCGAAGTCATTTCAAATCTAATCATAATTTAAGTAATAAATATTGAATTGATAAAGCGTAAAGAATTGAATTTTGGAAGTTAAACTTTTAAGAAATGTTGCAAAGAAATTAGCTTTAGAAATTAAAATTATATAATTTACTTATAGGGAGAGTTAAGAATTGATATGAAGTGATTGACTTGAGATGAAATATATTTATGATCGTTTTTATGAATTGATTTAATATAAAACGTCTAAAGTAAAAAATTGAAATTTTATTTAAGTAAAATTTGTTGAAGAGTTTATTTTGAGAAAAAAAGGTTTGTAATGGTCGAAGTTAAACATCAGTTCAACATAATAGATAATTTTATGGTTTTTGAATCGTACTAGCTTTATGAAGAATAAGATGTGTGATTAACCATTTTGATCTAAAAACTGAACTGAAAAGTTATCGATATTTTCAATTAAAATTTGATTGGAGATAGGATAAAATTACATAGCCTATATGTTTTGAATTGATTACAATGAACTAGCTAGGATAGTCAATATACCAGCATGTTGCTAGAAATGAGCATTATAAATTTGCGATTTGGTGATTTGTGCTAAAATTAATCAGGGTATTATTTATGAATTTTGGGAAAATGATGAAACAATAATGAAAATTCTATTTTGAATTAAGAACTTATTATTATTTATAAAGTAAAGTGGAATTTAAATAAATAGTAATATGATTTTAGGAAGACTATCTAAATTTGAGTAAAAAAATATGACTAATTTATGGAATTTACGAATTTTTATTATTATTTAAGTAATCTCTAATGCTAATAATTTAATTTTCATCTATATAATTTCATCAGTGCCTTTTTGTAATACCCGAAATACCCTACTAGCTTCAATTCTTTCGCATCACATCCAGCTCTTTTCATATACATCTTTCTCTTCTCACATCATTCTCCACTAAAATTAGAAAACCTAAATACCCATGACTATCATATCTTCTCCCTATAGAAAGACGTAGATATGATCCACATCAAGCCGATTCAAGATCCATTGATTCTCCAATGCCTTCTCCTATGATTGACCAATAGTTAATCCAGTGCGGTTCCTGATCGACCATTTTCTCCACCGTTAGTGTGATTAACGACCACAGATCGAACGATGATCCATTAAGGTTAGTTCACTTGCCCTTTCCCGATCAACAATGCTAACCCTTACCGAACATTACACCTACTTTATCTTGTAGTAGGTTGCAATCAAAGGATTTCGATGACTTTATTATAGAGCTTAAACTCAAATACTGATATGCTGAGAGTTATATTTTATTTGATGAAGGAGCTTAAATTCGTTCAGGCTTTGTTAAATAAGAGTTGAGGAGGTTAAGCACGGTATTAACTTGCAAAGGCTAAGTGCTAACTAAGTCAATGGAGCTTATTGGAATGGAGATGAGGAGACATGGCTTTGGATGGGAATGACAAGGCCAAATACAAGCTTTTTGAAGCATATTCTATGAAGAATTACTCGGTCAGATTATTGCAGTCAAATCGACCAAGTGTTGACAAGTTGACGCAGAGTCTATTGACGCCAATTGCATGAGCTAGAAGTATACCAATTAAGGAAAAATATCAATTAAGAGCTAGTGTAACGACCCAGAGTTTCAGTCATTTGAAATTCGTATATTTAATTGATTTTAAATATTCACAAGTAAATTTTATAAGCTGAATAAATAATATTTCGAATATCTGGATTTAATTGGACAATTAAATTGATAATTTAATATTTGAAATTGTAGAAATAATTGAAATTTGGATTTAAAATGAATAAAAATGTTTTATAAAGTTGTATTAAATCATATTTGAATTAGAATGATGTTATAGAACTTTTAAAATTGAATTAAAAGTAAATTTGTAGAAATTGAATATTTTAATATTTAATTGACGAGTAAAAATAGCCATTTTTCAAACAGTCTTGGATTTCGACGAAACTAGTTTCATTGGATCCGTAATGTTATATTATTGTAAGATTTCAAATTTCGTATCAATCGGATTTACGGTTTGTCCGGGGCAAGCTAAAACGCGTAGAAATCTGTTTAAGTGAATTTTAAATTTAAATAGTCGATTCGAAAATCTATCTTTCAAATACGATCGAATTGGCTCCCGATATATATTCCATTGCGTTCGGAATGGGGGTAAAACATTATAAACGCCAGACGACACGCTTCGTTTGGAGTTCAGAAAATTTTCGGGTGAGTAGTGTCGTCAAATTTTCTATAAAAGGACTCATTCTTGTTCATTTTTCACTAAAACCTAGTTGATCTAGGGCTAGCCACCACCAACTCTTCAATGTCCAGAAATGGCTTATCTTTCTCCTCGTTTTTCTTCAAATCTATTAAATGATTCGAAAAATTTTCAACCACAAAGTTGTAGATCACCGCGAGATCTCTGAAACCAACGGCCAAGATCGAAAAATATGCTACTGATCGACGACAAAGCTCGCTCAAATGTCACACGTTCGAGCTCAAAAATCGAGGCTAGATGATGAATGAGTTCGACGAGATTCAGGCCGATGGTATAGTGGAGCCAAGCGCTTCGAATAGCAACATCTAATCGTCATCTAGATTGACGAGGTTTGTGCGGCTATTAGGGTTTCGAACGACTATAATGGGTTACGTGCGATCGAGTTGCCTGAGGAAGAAAAGGCACATGGCTTGGATCTCTCCAAATGAAATCAACGCCCGGATGATGAAAGGGTTTGAAATAAAAGAATAAAATTGTGAATTTATTATATTTATAATTCGTTTAAACTTTAAAATGCTATAACTTTTTCATACGAGGTCCGTTTCGCACGAAACAAATTGCGTTGGGTTCGTATGGACGAAAACTATAGGATGGAGATGGTTTGCAGTTGATTGGAGCTAGTGTGAATTTTGGTTAAAATTAAACGGTCGTTTAATTTTATCCGGAATAAAACGCTGAAAGTTCTTTCGGAACCAATGTGAGTACAACTCACTCTTTCTGACTTACTGATATTTTTATATAAGTGAGAAATAATTTATTATATGATGATTGATGATTGTTTGGATGATATATGATATATTGATTGGTATTTGGATATATACCTGCCTATTGGAGCAGATGAGACCCTATACGTTCCCGTGCATGAGCGGATGACTCTTTGTACGCGCGTCTGCCTTGAAGCGGACATTGTACACATATTCTAATATGTGTATTTGTTGCGGGTGACAGGCTGGAGGGATCCAACTAGATTCCTCACCAATATTGATTTATTTACAAATATTGTGATATATTCTGTTATCATATGATATATGATGTTTGGATGTCGTGATTGATGTATTTAGTGTTGTTGCATCATTGGGCCAATATTGGAGTTTTAAAAATGTTAAAGTAACGATTTCGAATTTAAAAGAATTTTAAAAGTGATTTTAAAAATAAATGTTTAATTGAATTTTTGAATCGTTAAGAATTGATTTATTTTGAATAAATAAATGTGATAATTTTTATGTTATAAAAATTATGATGTTTTGGGAAATAAAATTGAAATGTGATTTTTGGAATATGAAATGAACTATTTTGTAAATATAGTTTAAATTGAGATTTTTGACCAATATAAATGGTTTATAAAGAAGATTTATAACAATTGAATTTTTATAAATCAGAATGAAGGAATTATAAAAGAGTTTTATAAGTGTTGAATTGGAGTTATAAATGGATTTTATAAGTAAATAAGATTTATAGATTTATGATTTGTGAAGTTATAAAATAAATGAATTTTGTAAATAAATGAATTATAAGCTATTAACTTATAATTTGGATTTGGAAAATAAATGAGATGTAAATGGAATTGGTTAATAAAGGAATTTTGTGTATTGAAGTTTTTGTAAAATATAAAATGGAATTTATAATTATAAATCCAAAATCAATTGAATTTGATAAGTAAATAGGGAAGCTTATCAAAGGAGATATATCCACGATTTTGGACAGTGGATAATCCTTCAATGAATATATAGAAGCAATGAATTCGGTAAACGATTTATATTCACGATTTTGGACGTGAATAATTTATTAAATAAAATGGATATTTTTGAAAAGTGAATATTATTAAATGGAATAAAATGATTAAAAGATGTTTTAAAATGTGTTAAATATCGAATACATAGATTTCAACATTCAATGTTGAAATAGATGTTTTCGAGAAGTAAGGAAACGATGGACTATAACACTGTTGTTATAGTAAATGATTTTCGAAAGGAAATATTTTGTATAGTATTGGGATTATATATCTATCTTATTTTCGAATCCCTATACTAGTGATTTTGGATTGTCGTAACGATGTTTTACGTAACATTCGTTTTGACCCAATAAATGTGTTTAAAGAAAACGTTTTCCTTATATAGTAAAATATATACTTAATCGTGATTTAAGTGTATATAATATTTTCTAAGTGTTGAAAATATAAATTGAATTGTGAATTACTTATTATTAAATAAGTATATGGAAATGTTTTCCAATATAGAAGTTGAAATGATTTTGAAGATATATCTTTTTAAAGATAATTTGAAGTGGGTATTTGGCAAGTGATTTAATTAATAAAAGATTAATTAAAAGGGCCTAGTGATTGTTATGGTGCTAAATATTTGTTTGTTTGCTTTGATAGTTAAATAACCGACTATGAAATTACCCAAAAAAAATTTAGTTCCTCAAATTGATGTGGGAACTAATTTGTCGTACACTTAGTACGTAGCCTTCTGTGTAGGTTTGATTATCATTTGTGTTGAGGATGTTGATTCGTATAGTGCGGAGTATTACTCCAATCTATCGAGCTTCCTTCTTGGCCCCGAAGGATAGCAAATTGAAATTTGGAGACGTGATAAGTCTATGAGACTTAGTTGCTGTGTGAGGTTGAGAAACGCTTTTGCGTTGTTGGTGCGAATAGACCGGGATCAGATTTATCTGAAAACCACTTCGGACCAACGTATATGCGACGATTGTGCAGGTTGCTTTGTGGTGATATTGATATTCCGGATTTTCATAGTGGGGGACTTCTTGTTGATCGTTTAGGGTTGAAATCCCAATATACATCCAGTGGCAGTGGTTTCTTTATTATGAAATATCTAATGTTAGGACTATTCGCTACTAATCCTAGGGATTTCCCGACAGGATGTGGTAGAAAAGTACCTTCGGTTTGTCCAATTTCTGAACTACTTATATGGATGTTTATCTGACATTGCATTTCTATAGATTACGTACATTGGTTTTTACAAACGTACATCAGTGGTGGCGGAGAAGGCAACTTCTCTTAGCTTAACACCCTCCTTGAGACGTAAGAGCTTAAGGGTTGTATTTTTGTGGAAGACAATTAGTAGTCAACGGAAATGGCCATGTGACATTCTAAGTGATGTGATTGTGCTTTGTGAAAGGTAATCGTTACCTCTAGCCTCGTCAACCGGAAATGACCAAAACAGGGTTAGATGCGGCAAGGCTAAGTGGGTCATTCCTAAGTAGGATATGATCATCCCCTTCTAGATATATCTTTACACGCTGTGACGTCGTGTATCTGATTATTGTGGTTTGTATGCTATGAGTGCCCTCGGTAAAGGTCGGTAACGACCGAAGGATGACATATTCGGTACCATCTAGTTATAGAGGTGGGCCGGTCTTGTGTTGGTAGAGGATAGATGTTCTGTGCCTCGGGACATCCATCTAGAGGTGTACCCCTTCGGAAGGTAGTCCCTTCACCTGGTCATTTGTATGGAAATCCAAACTCCGCTACGTGCCTGCCATTTTGATTCTATTATCCAATTGGGCTATAAGCTAGAATTTAATCAATGTAACAATTTCATCTATGATTAATATTATTTGTGTACAGTGGACACTACTATAATATAACATGAGATTTGATATGATATGTTTTAGTTATCATAAGGTAAAAACATGTCTGTGTTTATGTGTGGGCTTGTCTCACGAGATACTTTTGTTTTTGAAAACTAAGGAAAAGTTTGTTAATTTAATAAATTCAGTTGAGTGTGTTTTTCATGCTGGTTTACCAGACTGATCCGGGCGTTCTTCCCTTTCAATGCTCGGGTCAGACCGAGTATATCTACAGGTTATGCTTTGGTGATTTTGGAGCTTCAGCAGGAGAGCTGGAGATCTTCATTTTCGTATACACGTACTTGTTTTGATTATCCGCTGTGCTTTGTTTGTTGTTGTATATTATCAGTAATTGTAGTGACAGGTTATTATAACTGTTCAAGCTGATAACTCTGATTGATTATTGAACTCTGATTGATGTATGTATATACAGTTTCTGTTTTGTAAAGATCATTAATATGATATTATATATTTTCCGCTGCGATGTGAGATTCTGTATTGTTCTGTTTGGTTCTATCTTCTCTCTTTCTTCTTTTCTCTTCTTCTTTCTTATTTTCTTTCTCTTGACTTTCCGTCAATTTGTGCTTTTTGGGTCGTACATGTGTGGATTATTGTCGATTCAAAGCATACAGATTTGTGGGTCGTCACACGTGGTATCAGAGCTTAGATTTCGTATATTCCTAAGCTTTGATGTGTACTCATTATAGATAGGGACAGTAGTACCCTAGATTGAGTCTGAGTGTATTATATATATGAGTGCGTATTTGTTAGTGAATATAAAATGTTTTATATTATGTTTGCTTATACGTTGAGCTGTTTGTGAATTCTGGTCGTGATGTGGGACACCATGTTATCGATAGGGATTTCCAAACGCTTAAACGAGGCAAGTCGGCATAGTATTATTTTAAATTGGGTAAATGAAATAATTTTACCTCGATTATATTTTATATATAAAAGGAATAATTTTTCAGGAATTATTAAAGTGTTTATAAATTGTTTGTTTGGTTTTTGAAAATGTAAATATATATAAGTTAATAAAAGATGTTTGAAATAATCTAAATAAAAGCAACAATTATGGAAGAATAAATTAGATAAGAAAATGAATTATAAAGTATGGAATTATAATTAATATGATTTGCAATTGTGAAATAATCTTATATATAAGAAATGAAACAATATGTGTTATAAATAAAAAATATGGATTTAGACTAATTATTTATGAAATTTGAATTCTGTTTTTTTTGAAAGATATTTTTCAAAGTTAAAGATGTTATAAGGTTATAAACCTAAATAAGATGAGTAAATTTGCAATGATCTTATGTAAGTAAAGTAAAATAGTGAAATTGTATAAGTAAAATATTTATAAATGTGATTTATAAATAGAAAGAATTTTTAAAATAATAGAATGCACTAAATTCACTACTGTTGCTAGGAAATAATAAAGGTGATGACTGCAGCATCAGTATCATTTTCGAGTTTCTGTGTGATGGATTTGCTACCAATAGTAAATTGAAAATTGAATTTTTGTTTGGATAAACAAATTTGATTTAAAATCCAAGTTAAAATTGATAAATATAAGTAGAATAAGTTTTGGAGTTATAATATGAAGTAAGAATTTACTTTAGTAAAGTTCAAAGGAATTTGAGTTAGTAAGTGAATTATATGATTTGAAGTTTAATGAAAGGACGGTTAAATAATTTGAATTGGATTTTAACTGGATTTGATAAGTTATTGAAACGGAAATTAAACTAAGAAAGATAAGTGATTATATAACATGAATTTGCAAGTTTGAATAAATAAGATTTATAACTTATTAAATGAGATAAGGTAAGTAAAACCAATTGTTAAAGTGGTTAAACTATTTTGTCAAGAAAAAAAAAATCTGAATTTGAATGATGATATGATTTTGACTTAAGTTAAATAAAATGAAGATGAAATGAAACATAACTTAAGTGATGTTAAATGAAGTTGATTTTGGTATCGAAGTAAATTAATAAAGTGATTTAATGAAATGAAGTCATTAAAGAACATGAATTTGAGTTATATAAAGAAATTCTACTTTATTTGTAAAATGAATAAACATTAGAAATGATGTTGTTAAGAATTGAATAGAACTTAAGTAAAGAAGTTGTGAATTGAATAATTGAATGAAAGTCAATTGAATGTTAAACCAAATTGAATGTAAGTGAATAAAATAAATTTGATTATGATCGAATATGCATTGGTCGATAGATGGTTGTTAGTTAACTGATAATAGAAATCCATTAAGTGTTAATGAAATTGAATTAATGAAATTGAAAGCTGTGTAATTGAATTTGATTTAATGTGAAAGTGAACCAACTTGAATATGAATTAGTAAATGTAAACTAATTGAATAAATGAATGTTAGTAAATCCAATGTTAATGAATCAAATGTGATTAAATTGAAAACCAATTCATTGAATATTAAGGAGAAGGGAAAGTGTATTAATTTGGTTATGGATGTTAGTTGGATGATAGTTGGTTGATGGTTGGATTTGTTGTGGTGGTTGCATTCGCTATATTGGCATATATAGTTGTTGTAGTGGTATATGTTGTATATTGATATTACTTTCATATATACATGTTTCTCATTGTTGTTGAGTGTTTAGTAGGTGCGAATTGCGCTTGCTTCACATGTGGAGCTCGTTTTCGCGCTATATTAGCCGTATATGCTCGCTAATAATATATATGGTACATATCTCGCATTACATATCGTACCTTTACACCTTTTCCCTTCAGGATGTCTCATCCTTGATGATGAGATGTATATTTGTGACATATATATTGTTATTTTTTTTCAAATCGAACCGCGCAAAGAAGACTCTGGAGAATTTTTTTGAAAATTTAAGGCATTAGAATTTTTTTGGATTTGGCAAATAAATGAGATGTAAACGGAATTGGTCAATAAAGGAATTTTGTGTATTGAAGCTTTTATAAAATATAAAATGGAATTTATAAACATTGTTTTATAAATCCAAAATCAATTGAATTTGATAAGTAAATAGGGAAGCTTATTAAGGGAGATATATCCATGATTTTGGACAGTGGATAATCCTTTAATGAATATATAGAACCAATGAATTTGGTAAACGATTTACATTCACGATTTTGAACAGTGAATAATATATTAAATAAAATGGATATTTTTGAAAATGAATATTATTAAATGGAATAAAATGATTAAAAGATGTTTTAAAATGTGTTAAATATCGAATACATAAATTTCAACATTCAATGTTGAAATAGACGTTTTCGAGAAGTAAGAAAACGATGGACTACAACACTGTTGTTATAGTAAATGATTTTCGAAAGGAAATATTTTGTATAGTATTGGGATTTATATATCTATCTTATTTTCGAATCCTTATACTAGTGATTTTGGGTTGTCGTAACGATGTTTTACGTAACATTCGTTTTGACCCAATAAATGTGTTTAACGATTTTGGGTTGAACTGTGAATTACTTATTATTAAATAAGTATATGGAAATGTTTTTCAATATAGAAGTTGAAATGATTTTGAAGATATATCTTTTTAAAGATAATTTGAAGTGGGTATTTGGTAAGTGATTTAATTAATAAAAGATTAATTAAAAGGGCCCATTGATTGTTATAGTGCTGAATATTTGTTTGTTTGCTTCGATAGTTAAATAACCGACTATCAAATTGCCCAAAAATTTTTTAGTTCCTCAACTTGATGTGGGAACTATTTAGTCGTACACTTAGTACGTAGCCTTCTGTGTAGGCTTGATTATCATTTGTGTTGAGGATGCTGATTCGTATAGTGCAGAGTATTAGTCCAATCTATCAAGCTTCCTTCTTGGCCCGAAGGATAGCAAGTTGAAAGTTGGAGATGTGATAAGTCTATGAGACTTAGTTGCTTTGTGAGGTTGAGAAACGCTTTTGCGTTGTTGGTGCGAAGAGACCGGGATCAGATTTATCTAAAAACCACTTCGGACCAACGTATATGCGACGATTGTGTAGGTTGCTTTGTGATGATATTGATATTCCAGATTTTCATAGTGGGGGACTGCTTGTTGATCGTTTGGGGTTAAAATCCCAATATACATCCAGTAGCAGTGGTTTCTTCATTATGAAATAACCAATGCGAGGACTATTTGCTACTAATCCTAGGGATTTCCCGACAGGATGTGGTAGGAAAGTACTTTCGGTTTGTCCTGTTCCTGGACAACTTGTATGGATGTTTGTCTGACACTGCATTTCTACAGATTACGTACATTGGTTTTTACAAACGTACATCAGTGGTGGCGGAGAAGGCAACTTCTCTTAGCTTAACACCCTCCTTGAGACGTATGAACTTAAGGGTTGTATTTTTGTGGTAGGCAATTAGTAGTCAACGGAAATGGCCGTGTGGCATTCTAAGTGATGTGATTGTGCTTTGTGAAAGGTAATCGTTACCTCTAGCCTCATCAACCGGAAATGACCAAAACAGGGTTAGATGCGGCAACGCTAAGTGGGTCATTCCTAAGTAGGATATGATCATCCTCTTCTTGATATATCTTTACACTCTATGATGTCGTGTATCTGATTATTGTGGTTTGTATGCTATGTGGGCCCTAAATAAAGTTCGGTAATGACTGGAGGATGACATATTCGGTACCATCTAGTTATAGAGGTGGGCCGGTCTTGTGTTGGTAGAGGGCAGATGTTCTGTGCCTCGGGACATCCATCTAGAGGTGTACCCCTTCGGAAGGTAGTCCCTTCACCTGGTCATTTGTATGGAAATCCAAACTCCACTACATGCTTGCCATTTTGATTGTATTACCCAATTGGGCTTTATGCTGGAATTTGATCAATGTAACAATTTCGGCTATGATTAATATTATTTGTATATAGTAGACACTACTATAATATAACATGAGATTTGATATGATATGTTTTAGTTATCGTAAGGTAAAAACATGTCCGTGTTTATGTGTGGACTTGTCTTATGAGATACTTTTGTTTTGAAAACTAAGGAAAAGTTTGGTAATTTAATAAATTCAGTTGAGTGTGTTTCTCACGCTGATTTACAAGACTGATCCGGGCGTTCTTCCCTTTCAATGCTCGGGTCAGACCGAGTATATCTACAGGTTATGCTTTGGTGCTTTTGGAGCTTCAGCAGGAGAGCTGGAGATCTTCATTTTCGTATACACGTACTTGTTTTGATTATCCGCTATGCTTTGTTTATTGTTGTATATTATCAGCAATTGTAGTGACAGGTTATTATAACTGTTCAAGCTGATAACTCTGATTGATTATTGAACTCTGATTGATGTATGTATATACAGTTTTTATTTTGTAAAAATCATTGATATGATATTATGTATTTTCCGCTGCGATGTGAGATTCTGTATTGTTCTGTTTGGTTCTATCTTCTATCTTTCTTCTCTTCTCTTCTTCTCTCTTCTTTTCTTTCTCTTGACTTTCCGTCAGTTTGTGCTTTTTGGGTCGTACATGTGTGGATTATTGTCGATTCAAAGCGTACGGATTTGCGGGTTGTCACAGCTAGAGCCAAAAGTCTATCCTTGACAAGTTTACAAAAGAACAATAGTTAAAAAAATTAAAATCGGTGTATAACTTATATAATCAGTTATAAATTTTTTTAACCTATTTACTTTGAAGTTCTCAAATTCTAGTATAAATTAAAATTTGTTAACTCACTTTACTTGAACTCTATCACAAATTCTGAATTAACTTACAACATCAACTATCAACTAAGAATAAGTTGTCACATAGCAGGCTAGCAGTAAATCCATATAATGTGTTATACAATATCAAAAATTATCAGAAGTACAGAAAAATACTGGATTCGTATCAGCAAGTAGAGGAGTTGGCCGAGGCAACTGACTGCATGGTTCCTTCATGCGTTATTTTCTTGTGTCAGGTATGATTATGATCCTATATTGCAATTTGTGAACATTTTGTTTATATGTTGAAACTGTTTTATGTGTTTTTACTAAGTCAAAATTATAGAATTATTTGCCGTCATATTATTATTTTTTGTTGAAAGATAAAAAAATTCTTTGTAATCGACTGTCAAGTGCATTTTAAATATTTTAAATATTATGCATAACTTAAACGTAATAATGACCATAGATCTAAATGCACAAGAAAAACAAGTAGAGCATGAAGATGCTATGTCCTTGAGGAAACAAAAAATGAAATTTACATCTGGCGATTTGAATGAAATATCATCTACTGATCAACACATCACAAAGATCACAAATCCTATTGAATTTCTATAAACCTTAGAAAAACAGAGAGACTGGATTTAGAGCTGCTATAGAATGCTTAAATGAAACTGATATCCGAAAATTTTGTACCTGCTTCTGAAACTTTTCAAATGATGTTATTACTTATGGGTAATGTTGTACCACAAATAGTTAATTGTATCATACAAGAACTTGAAACAAATCAGCAAAATGTAGTAACCTACATAGAAGATATCCTGAACAGATATTTCAATCTGGCATTATACTGCAGCATATCTGCACGCCTCAACAGATATTTCAATCTGGCATTGTCAGAGATGGCAGGGCTGTTGATTTCATTACTGCTGGTAAGTTAGTGCTGCCTTACACCAGCAATCAAAATGCCAGAGCACTTTGGAGACAGTTTACTCAGTCAAATTTTGATCTTCATGACCATGACAGTGTGTATTGGAATGGCAAGGTCCATTCTATCTATAAAGTTTACGAGGCACTGCAGGGTACTGCCTCTATGACAGACTGTAAATGGAATAAGGTTATTTGGAACACCATTTCACCTAGTGGGGACAATTTGATGCTATGGAAGGTTTTGAATAATGCCTTGTTAACAAGAGACAAACTGATATCGTATGCCATGACTGTTCCCTCCTCTTGTTTGCTGTGCAGTGGCAATGATGAATCTACCCGGCACCTTTTCTTTCACTGCCCTTATGTTGTGACTCTTTGGAATAATGTTTTGAGTAACATGGGGTTGTCTTCTGCAACTGTGAATCATTGGGAAGTCGCTGAGTTTGCTATAGATTGGAGTGAGGTGAGAAGAACTCCTTTTTTCTTCTCCATTAAAAAGCTGTTGAAAATGGTATGGCAAGAGAGGAATATGAGATATTTTGAGGGGCAGAGGAGGAACAATATGGAGCTTTGGGCAATTTTAAAAAATGCAATTATGTATGGCATGAAACTGAGCAAGTATGATTTCCATCTGCAGCTGTTCGATCCTTGGATTCCATAGTTGTGGGTGTTTTTCTGTTTTTATTTCTTTTTTTTCCTGTTTTTCTCCTTTGTTTCCCATGTGTATCTTCTTTTGTTTTTTATAATAAATCTGGTAGGGGTCCAGTTTTCAACCCCGCTTGCCCTGTAAGAAAAAAAGATATCCTGAATATAGTGCAGAAATTCAGTCAAAAAAGCAAGAAAAACAAGACAAAAACAAAACAAAAGCTCCTCCTTAAAGATATATTAGGAGCTCAAAAAAAGGTAAACGAGTTTACATGTATGGAATATATGAGGAGCTAATAATTATTTCAAGATGAATGAAGTGATTAAAATCCTCAACACCTAACAGCCATCTTTGGTTTGTTAGTTTTTTTTTTGAATACACAGAAGAACCCGGCGGACCGGTAAACTCCTGAGGAGGGTATAGTAAAGCCGTCCGCTGATCCAAGCCCCCATACCCCCGGGTAAATTTATATAGGATAGGGAAGCGCATGGTAGGAATCGAACCGGTAATCTTTGGTTTGTTTTGCTAAAAAATAAAAAATGTACTAACGAAATGGATTATTTATGCTGTGATTTCACAAAGACAAGTTAAGCATGATAATGATCATAGATCTAAAGGCACTTGACATTTACATATTTTAGATATTTGAACTCTTTGCTTACTTAATTTTTTGTTATTTACATTGAGTCACATATTATTCTATTGTTTTATTTACAGTTTTTCTTATCCTCCTTCAACTTATTTTATAAAATTTTAAACCTAATCCCATGTTCGATTTTCCCCTGTAGGTTCATATACTAATGAATCTTTTGAATTTTGCAAACTGTATTCAAATCCCTAATTTTGAGTGTTTTTGCAATTTCAGATTTTATGGAGAATCTAGATTTAGGATAAATACACTGGTACACAACATACTCCAGGTCCTGCTTTTCGACATAATAGTGCCCATCTCTTTCTTTTTGACATAATAGTGCTCATTATGCTTTAGGCTTAGGTAAGTAAACAACAGATCATTTGGTTAATCATAGTATCATTTTGCTACAAATAATTCAAAACCTTGAAACTATCCGAATATGCTATATTGCTATGTGCTGTAAAATATAAGTCATTCTGATTTGAATTATGTGAGCATCACTCATCACTATTGATTAAATGATATGAAAAATTTCTTTATACAAAGAAAATATTAATTTCATTTTTTAGTTTGTTTGTTACAGTACATTATGCTTTTAATTTAGTACCATTCACCACTCCCAGTAAAATAATTCTCTATCACCACTATCAATCAAACAATCCTTTTATTTATCTCACAAATGCTGATATTTTTTACTTTGATGCTTTGATATCTAATTTTTACCTTATAATTTCGATTTAATGATTAGCAGTAATATATTTTTTACCTTCTAATTTCTGTTGGCAGGTCTTCGTTAAGGAAATCCATATCGTTAGCTTAATATTTGCAACATGAACGCTCTCCCTATTATAATGGTTCATTAGCAGACTCTGGGACAATTTCCAAAGTCATACTTTCCCATCTTTCAACTTGAGCACTGAGAGGTTTCAGTGTGTTATTTTCCCTTTCAGAACAGGTATGTCTTTATTTATACGTAAAGCTAATGCCTATATCTGTCTCCCTTATTACCTAATTGGTTTTTATAGATTCATTTCCTGTATATATGTGTGTGTGTGTGTATATATATATATATATGTGTGTGTGTGTGTGTGTGTGTGTGTGTGTGTGTGTGTGTGTTTGTATTTATGTATATATAGTGTGTGTGTGTGTATGTAACATTTCACACACACAATATATGAGAAAACATAAAAACAGACTCCATGCTTTGCTGGATTCAGAGGGAAACTATGTGTATGACCAACAAGAACTTATTTCACATGCTCTATCTTACTATGCTACATTGTTCAGTAGTCAAACCGGGGGAGATTTTCCACCTGTTCAACCAAGAAAATTTGTAAATGATGAAGGGAAAAAGTACTTATCTGTAGCTGTTGATCTCTCAAAAATCCAAGAAACAGTTTTCTCCATAGATGACTCCAAAAGCTCTGGCTCGATGGCTTCATTGTGAAATTCTATAAGTTGCATTGGGAGGAGATTAAGGTTGATCTTTTTTTTACTATTACCTCTGTTTTCCAGTCTAGGAAGTTGCCACATGGGTTGAATCATAATTTCATCATTCTTTATTCGTGTATGTCAAAAAAATCACATTGTTTTTATTCATCCTAAAAATGCGATTAATTATCTTCCTAAATGAAACAAATAGTACCACTTAAAGTTGTGCTTATATTCGTTGCAATGTATATTTGGCATATTAATTACTCATATGTTTGGAACAAGTGAAGCTGTTCACAAGTTTTCGTGCTACTTTAACAACATGCACTTATGTTTCAATTAATGCATATTGTCTCGAATATAAAGGTTATTTAATTAGTGGATTGTCATGCTTTAATTTTGATTTTAAGCTAGTAGTTTTATTTAAGTAAATGAGAATCAATGACATTTGGAATCCATGGTCCTCGGGATATTTTTGTTTCTTTGTTCTAAAATTTAATTATAAAATTTTAAGTATGATTAACATTTTTGTTAACCATACATTACTACTGTTAATTAGGAGAATTTTGGAGGGTATAGCCCAACATTATTTTTTACTTAGTCCCAAATAATGTTTTTTGGGCAGATATCACTATTTGATATCTTGACATTTGTAACAATCATCATCATCAAAGTCCTTTGAAAAAGACTTGGTCTCTATGAATCTTCGATGGTGTTCAGATACCATTTTTAAAGGATTCTTTTAGTCTCACTATTTGAATTTTTTTTTTACTTTATTTGTGTTTTGCATGTTCTTATTGGTCATTTTTATCTCTGACCTTTTTTTTCTTCATATTATGGCAGAGGAGATTAATTCTCAAGATGGGAGTTAAATTACATATTATGTTGAGGATTATTATGCTTAACATTTAAGAATCGACTTTCTAAAAAGAATCTCAATGGAAAAATCATTAACCACCTCATAAATCTATATATAAACAAGTCTTTCC
This sequence comes from Allium cepa, assembly GCA_030765085.1. NCBI lineage: Eukaryota > Viridiplantae > Streptophyta > Magnoliopsida > Asparagales > Amaryllidaceae > Allium > Allium cepa. The sequence goes on along the minus strand of CM060932.1, from coordinate 961,266,779 downwards.
TTCTTAAGGCAACTAAAAGGCTATAATTCAACTTTGGTTTTTATAGTATAGAAATAGATTAATTATTATATGCATACACTATAAGTTAAGCTAACCTTTTTTTCACATCATTAAATAGAAGACCTATTTCAAAAATTAATCTCAGATAAAAATATGCTTAGTGAAATCCTCGTTAAAATATCTAAAAATTTGAAAGAACATTTAACAATTTGACAGTGTAAGTGCCGGTCAGATATCTTTATAAATTTGGGGTGATTTTATTCTTTAATATAATCATTGCTAAAATCTTTTTAGAAGAAGAAACAATATCATATTCCATCATTCACGGTTTCTCTTTATCTCATGTCCAATCTTATGGTTTCCATCTATCTTGGCATTTGGGCTTGGGTTACTTAGTTGCCTATGCGAGGTTGAAGTTCATTTGATTACATTAATTCAGTAAACTTTGGGAATAAGACACTTCTCCATCCTTTTTTGGGAGAGATATGTATATATTCTTACTCTTATATTTAATTTTTAAAATGATTGACATATTAGAATATTATCAATTATAATGCTCATTGTTAAAGCCCACAAAATCTATTACATTTTGCTTCCTTTTTTATTTTAACAGAGAACGCCTATATTGTGCCATCGTTTATCGTTTCATTTTCATAACTTAATTATATGCATTCTTGCAGCTAATTCTTTATTGAAGTTTATTAGAAATTAATTATATGAAATATTTTATATTTTATGATAGTTCATTTATCAATGGAAAATAATAAAAGTTAATCTAATGATGAATGAGTAAACTACATGGAATAAGATCTTCATGCAATTTTGAGTCATATAACTATATTTCTATTATCTAAGGATATTGTATATTTTGACAAATCAACATTTAGACAGATAACATATCTCAAAGTACAACAACAATCACAATCATCAGCCTGGGCAGTTATAATAATCTATCCTCACAATTGCTGGTGATTCCAACAAAAAACAACGAAAATGAAACATATATGTGAATACGACTTGAAGACCCCCAATTCGTCTCCTAAACTCCAATGCATCCAATACAATCTGTAAATATGCTCGGTCTGACCTGAGCATTATAATAAAATAACACCCAAGTCAGTCTAGAAAATCAGCATGAGAAAACACACCCAATTAGATTTTTAAGTTCTAATATCCTCTGAAATCAAAAGTATCTCATAAGACTACACCGGACATAAACAAGGATGGGTTTTTATCTTACGATCACCAAAACATTCTATATGAAATTCTCTGATATTATCATAGTGTCTAGATACAAATACTTATTAATCTTAGCAGAAATTGTTACATTAATTAAATTCCAGCATAATAGGTATACAACTAAAACTATAAAGGCTTGTATTGGAGAATGGATTCCATACAATGACTGGGCTACTAGTGTACCACCCATCATGGTCCATCTCTAGATAAAATAATACTGAGGACCTCGCTTGGATCTCATGCCAGCACAGACTGGCCTACCCTTTACTGGATAGTAACGAATATGTTCACACCTCGATTTATGGGCCCCGAAGTATACAAATGAGAGATAATAGCGAATTTAGATAGGGATGACCATACCTACTTGGGAGCGACCCATTTAGCCCTGCTGCATCTCCCATGTTTTAGTCATTTCCAGTTGATGAGGCTGGAGGCTACTTTTTCCTTTTATATAGCACTTCCCAATTGGAATGCTAACATTGGCTTCCAAGCAACAATGCAATATCCGCATTCGTCCATACAAGTTCGTTTTAGGACCGAACGAAACAATTTAGAGCTCCGTCTCCAATCCCATCATCTTCAAGTTGTCTTCACTTCGAAAGTATTTGTTGGATCGAAGTGGCTTTCAGATAACATACCCAATCCCAGTCTCTTTGAAACAACTTTTGATAATTCTCTGTAAACTTAACCCTTGTTCTTAAGGAAATAAATAATCAAAGATAAGATCAAAGATCACCTCCTAACCGTTAGTGGACAGATTTCATTATCACTGTCCTAGGAGAACGAAACGAGATTTATATGCATAGTATAGTATTTCTCTTAGATATTTCCAAAGTTACTTTTGGGTCCAATTTAGATAGTCAGTTATTTAACTATCGAATAACAAACATTAAGTGAGGAATTTGATTCCATAGGAAAAACCAACATTGATTAAGCACCCAGCAACACAAGGCCTTCTTAAAAAATCCTTTCATTAACTCAAATCACTTTGTAAATATTTGTACCAAAATACTTTTACAAAGATGTGTGTGTATGTGTGTGTATATCCATAAATCCCTATTTCTCAACGGGAAAAATATCCATATACTTATCTCAACGATATAAGTATATTCGCTAACATTTGGGGAAGTATTCATTTTTATTTAATTCTAAAATCATTTAGTAACTCCATTTTAGATTTACAAAACCGTTTATAAAATCCCTTTTATAAATCCATAAACCATTCCTAAAATTCTTTTATAAATACTAAAACAATTTATAAAACGTATTTACCCTTTTAAGCAATCTTCCTTTACATTTTTCCAAAATATGCTATAAGATTCCTCTTGTAAAAACCCCATTTATTTATAAACCTCCATTTATAAATCTCAAAAACGATTATAATTAAATTTTAATCACTTACCTTTAAACACTACTTTATACTAATAACATCATAAATAAATAAATATTAAATTTAAAACATCTTTAAATAATAATTAATAATTTTTGAAACGTTCTTAAATAACGAAAAATTATTTATCTTCAACATTATTATAAATAATAATAATAAATTTTCAAACTTTACTGGTATATAATTTAAAAACTAATTTCAACCCATATTAATATTTTTAAATAATTATCCTTTCAAAACATTTAAAATATTGATAAAAACCTTTAAACAATATTAATATAATAAATATCCTTTAAAATATAAATATTGTTCCCTTGATAAAAATCCACACTTAATTCAACATAATCGTTTCCATACTTATAAACTATGATTATAAATCTCTTCCCATTTCGAAAAACTACCTTTCATAAAAATTCATTCATTTATGAACCCATTTATACCTTCATTCCTTTACAAATCCTGCTTATTTATAAAAACCCTCCAATACATAATTTCAACCATTATAACCTTGCTCGAATAGGTATAATTGTTGTCCATAAATTTCCTTCAATTTATAAAATATCGTTTAACAATCCAAATTTACCCTCATCTTAAATTTCCAAAATAGAATCAATAGTTTTATAAAATATCATTCCTCGTCATATAATAAATCACCACACCACCAATTTGTTAAATGATAGTAATTTCCTTTGATTTATAACACCGTCTATAAATCCATGCTTTAAAATACGATTTTACAAATCTTCACTCCTTTGTAAAATATCACTTTTATAATTTATCACATTTATAAACAAATTATATTATATGTACCTACATATATCACTTCATATATATAATGATTAAAAATTATTTATAATCAAAATATTTCTATTTACTTTTTAAATACATATCCCTTAATTATAAAAAGGTTGACTCATTTTCCAATATTTTTAAAACCTTTATTAACCGTTCAAAATCTCTATTTAAAATATTTCATAAAACTATAATCCACAATCGCTAAAAGTTTATCTTTTATTTTAGAAGAATTGTTAAGCCTATAATTTTCAAAATCACTTTGAAACTCCTTTTTAAATCAAATCCCTATTTTCTAGCATTTCTAAAATAACAAATATAAGGCCCAGTGCTACTAAGAACTAAATAAACAAATCATATTCATGTCACTAATTATACATCCAACACATTGTATATTAATTTATATGAAAAATAAAATCAACGGTGTGAGGAATCCTGTTGATCCCTCCAATCTGTCCCCCTGCATCAGATACAACATATAATCAATAACAAAAATATCAATCGCTTCGCGGAGGGATTCGTATGAAAAGGGTTATCCGCTCTTATACGAGAACGCAATAGGGTCTCATATGCTCCAATAGGCGGGAGTATATCCAACTAACAATATAATTTAGTGTATTATCCAAACAATCAATAACGATCAGAAGTAAATATCCAAACATCCAGTAAATAATATTGGTTGTCTATATAAATTTTTTGATTAACCAAAAAGTTGAGATTAACTCATTTTGATTTTAATAATCGCCAAAATGTTTTGAATTAAAATTGAACAAACATCCAATTTTAATCCAAAATTTCAACTAGCTTTGAATTCATCCAATCCAAATCTATAGCTTAATGCTCGCTGATACGAACGCAACACAACTTATCACGCTCAAAATGGACCTCGTACGAACAAGTTATGAATTATTTAACGTTTTATAATTAAAACTATAATTAATATTTTAAATTACTTAACCTTTCTTTGTTCATATTCATTTCCTCTCAGGAATTCATGCTACAGGAGACCGCGAAACCGTTTCTTTTTTTTAAATCCTATGACGCGAGCTCGCCCACCCCCCACGACCGCCACAATTGCCAGCGCCATACTCCACCGCTCGCCCCCTAGTGCCACACCAGCATGTACGCCCATGGCCACACTCACCTCGCGCATACGTGCAAAAAAATTCGAGCTCGATGAACCCATTTGCTGATGGCGAACGGACCTCGATTTCGACCGCCTCAATCGACGATCTGTCGGTCCAACCGTACATCAGATTTGTACTCTACATTTCTCTAGTTGAAGTTGTTGACTAATTTTGCCTCTAGTGGCTCCAATCGATAATGGACATCGAAGGAAGTTTAGAAATGGCGGCTGATTTATTTTCTATGATTAGGTTAATAATTGAATGAAAGTGAGGGCTATTTATATAATATTTCGCTTGACACTATTCATCCGTGAAAATTCCAAACTCCAAACTCCAAATGAAGCATGCCGCTTGGTGTTCTATTTGTTATACCCCTATTCCGATCACAATGGAATATGTATTGGAAGCCAATTCCGTCATACTCAGAAGATAGCATTTCGAAATCAAATTAATTAAATTCCTTTAATTAATTTCTATGTATTTCAAACTCGCAAGACCAAACGGTAAGTCCAATCGACACAAAACTTGAAATCCTATAATAACTCCCTATTACAGATCCGATAAAACTAGTTTCTCCGAAATCCAAGATAGTTCTTCGAAAGGCTATTTTCGCACGAAATTAAAACGAGCAACTTTTGAAATTTGTTAAATCACTTTTAAATCCAATTTAAAAGTTCACTCACCTCCTTCTTATTCAAATAGAAATTAAATCAACTTTTGAAATCATTTTCGTTCATATTAATTCCAAGATTCAATTATTTAAACAATTCCTATATTAAATTCAACAGTTTAATTATCAAATAAATCACTATATTTGAAATTCAAGTTATTTAACTTATAAAAATAATTTTTCAATATTTAAAATAAATTAAACATTCTAAATTCAAATGACCAAAATTCTGGGTTATTTCATTCCCCCTCCCTTAAAAAGAATTTCGTCCTCGAAATTGTCAAGGTAAGAAAAATGCCCAAACCCATTAACTTTTCAAAAACAATTAGTTAAAATGGGTTACCAAATTCTTCTAAATCGTTTAACCTGTCATAAAAAAATTTCTTAGTCTTTAAATTCATTCATAATTACTAACTAATACTATCCCAAAAATCAACTAATACCATTTCAAGTTATAGAACCAAAATAAAATTTTAGCTATCAAATTTATTTTCAGAATTGTCAAAAAATTTCGAACGCCTTAAATTTACGGAAAATTTGCTAGTTTTTCTTTTGCACGGATGGATTGTAGTAAATCACAATTATACATCTCATCTTCGAGAATGAGGCATCCATAGAGAAAAATGTAAAAGTACGATATTTAATCCGAGATATGTACTTTTATTATATTAACAAGCATGTACAATCAATACAATGCAAAGAAAAGCTCCAACGCGAAGCATATGCCATCCGCGCCTACTAAACACTTAACAACCATTGAGAACATGTATATGGAAAGTAATATAAATATATAACATAGACTATACAATACCCATATGCAAATGTAGCAAATGCAACAAGAGTAACCAACAACCAATATAATATCCCACCATATTAACTTACATTTTCCAATGTAAATATTTAATTTATTAAAACCTGTACGATGTACATATACTATCCGCATGCAAAACAATATCTGATAGCTTGCTCGATCACACAATTTCACTTTCGAACTAGTTTCATTCACATGACCACTCTAATGCGGCTTAGATTCGGTTCCTTGATTAGAAAACTGTCATTCTCCTTGCATAGCCATATACTATGATAGACAATATCAAAATCAATCCAAAATCCATATCCAAGGTTCGCCATCGAGAAATTGAGTGAAAAACCCGTACACGAATCAGTACAAATCACCTCAAATTGTATACTTGAATCTAGATCAAACAGTTATGCGAATAAAATAATACAAGTACAACTTAGGTAATTATTTCAATTTACTTCCATTAAATCATTTACATTAATCATTTACGTTCACTTATTTATGCTCAATCCATTACATTCATTGGTTTCATCCAGTTATTCACATTATGTTTAACAACATTTCATCCCATATTCAATTTCCTAGTATAATTTCTCTAATACTAACACCACTTAATAACCATTCCAAACAATAATTTACTTAAGTTTCATTACAAACATAGTTATATAATACTTCTAATGTTTATTTCACTTTGTTACTTAAGTTCATATTCAATTCTAATGAAAACCTTTAAAACCATTTTCAATTTAAATTAAACTTAAGTTGATTTTCATTTTATAACCCAAATTCATATCAATTTTATTAATTCACTATAAATCAAATGCAATCTCATTTAACTAAACTCATTGTTTAATTCCAATATTCCATTCCATCAATAACATTCTAAACCATATACAATTAACTAATTTATTTAATTAGTTCATCTTATTAACTCTTTACAAATCGAATTTAATTTCATTTCATTTAAATTTTCTTTAGTTAAATTTCATTTCAAAATTCATTTTAATTAAATATAATTTAGGTTAAATTTTATTTCATAACTACAACAAATTTTTATTTATTTCTAGCAAACAGCATTTCAAACATATTCAATTCATTTTTGGATCATTTCATAAAATCATTTCATTTAACTTAAGTTAAATTTCATTTCATAATTTAATTTTCAAATTTACTTTTCATAACATTATATTCAATAAATTTAAAATTTGTTTTAACGTTCTAATTTCCTAAAATCTATAAGTTATAAAACTTATTTCTTATCTACACCATCTTCCAAGTTCAAAAATTTATTATTTCCTAAAATTCAGGATTTTAAACACCCGGTTTTATTTTCAAATGCTTTTGAAATCATATTTATACATAACTCCTTTATATATCAAATTACACCACTAGATTCTAAAATAAACTTGTTTTATCAAAAAAACTTCAATAGTAGCAGTTCCTCACTTAGAAACTCGAAAATGAACGCCGATGATGCTGTTGTCATCACCATAATTATTTTCCAGCAACTGAGGTGAGTTCACTGCTTTCTATTTCTTTTAAAGTTCCATTTAAAATATTTTAACGTAAAATAATTTCAAAATAATAATATTGTTATTTTTCTAAAAAATTTTGAAAAACAATTTTCAAACTCAATGGGTTTTAAATTCTCCAACTTCTTATTTTAAATCCAATTTTATTAACAAATCATATTTATAATTATACTTCAGAATTTTCATTTCCTTTCCATTTATAAATCATATTTATAATTCATGGTTATATAATCCAATATTATTAACAACCAAATACATCATATTAACTATAATAATTTCTTAAAAATTATTCCTGTAACGACCCGCCTTTCTAACCACAGAAAGACGTATCATCAATAAGAAAAGAAAGGGATAGAAATAGAGAAGATAGAAAGAAAGAATAACAACATCAGAATCTCATAGCGGAATGGAACAAAATATAATACATCACATAACTATTACATAGTTTTACATATATCAGAGTTATACAATATCATACAACAAACAGTCATATACATATCTGTCAATACATACATCCCAAAATATATCATACACTAACTAACACAGCGGAACTATATAGATAGATACATACGTCTGGTCTTCTGCTCCAAGCTTCTCCAGAACTCAACAATCCCAAAAACCCTATCACTTGGCTACTCATAAAAATTTGAGTACCCAAGAGTTTATGAAAAGCAAAATATAAACTTAGGTCAGACATGGGTCTGGTGTGAGTAAACGGGTTAAAGTTGTTTAACTTTGAAAACCATTTGAAAATAAAGGTATCACGTAAGACTTCCCATACATAAACACGGGTAAGTTTTTACCTTACGCTAACCAAAACATTTTATAGGAAATCTAGTGATATTATAATAGTGTCTAGGGTTTTCAAGTAAATATAAAATAGTCAAAATTATTACATGACTAAATTCCAGCTACTAGCCACAAAAGTGTGTAATACAAATCAAAACCGTAGGGTCTCGTAGGGAAAATGGGTTTCCATCAATGGCAGGGCTACTGGGGTACCTCCCGTCACAGTACGGGGCCTAGATCACCGTACCGAGGATCACTCCCAACCGCCAACAACACAAGACCGGAACCATTCCTTACTGAACAGTCCCGAACAAGATAACCTTGCAGTTGTGGCCAACAACTGCCCACACATCCAAAATAAAAGGGACATCTAGACAAGGATATATATCGTCCTGCTTGGGTGCTACCCACCTAACCTTGCTGCATCTCCCCTGTTTTATCCATCCCGGTTGATGAGGCTTGAGGCTACGATTACCTTTAGAGAACATATCTCTTAGAATTCTCATCATCCGCCTGACGATGTGCTAAAAGCATTCAATTCATACAAGTTCGTTCCGGGTTCGAACGAAACCGAAGGCATTATTCATTACACTCATTTTGGAATCACCCTCAGAGTTAGCGACAATAACCTTGCATTCTGAAACACCATCTCGACTTCACTTGAGATGTCACGACCTATCGTTTAATTTGGATCAATGTGGTTTTCGGAATATCAAATCGACACCCGATCCTGATCTCATCGAAATCCAAACGCCATTTTAAAGGCCAAGTTGTTTAAATAGTTTAAACAGTTTAATTCAATGCTTTAAATTCACATAACTGTTATCACAGATAAGTCATACACAGTCATCACAAAATATCACAGAATATCACCAAATAGATAGTAGAGTCAACCAAACAAGAAACATCAATTCATATCAAATTTAGTTTGATTAACTTAACTTAATTACTTAAGAAACCGAATTTACTTTTAGCATTCTTGAATTCGGCGGCAATGGCGGCAAAGGCGTATTCCACATCCCCCCCGCTCTCCAATTCAATCGCTCGCCCCCCTCCTTCTCCTCCGGCTCCACCTCAGATCTCCTTCGTCCCCAGCTCCTATAAATCCCTTCCAAACTCATTGTCCCACTCCGCACGAAATCCAGCTCACCCCTCCGATCGTAAGCTCGCCACCCCTCAACAAAATCCAGCCACACTTAAATCATACGCTCAGGCCCTGGGTACAAGACCCCCGACCCAGCCCAACCCTCCTCAAATTCAGCTCCGTCGAAGAGTGATTCCAGATTTCATATCCGTGCAAACTACAATCGATTTTCTGAAGTTGAAAGGTCGTTGCCTAAGGTGCGCTGGATTGGGACACGTGGCGAAGGCGTGTAGGGATCCAAAGATTTGCTATCTTTGTAGCTTTTTCGGACATGCCAGCTCGCATTGTCCCAATAAAAAGTTCCCTAAACCCAATAAATCCAACCGAAGCTTTTCCACAAAAGACAAGTCCAAACGCCCTTTCAATCCCGCAGTGAAGGTCCCACAGCCATCATTGCATCTCGAAAAACAAAAAGCCCCTCAGCAGCATCCCGATCCTTCTCAACCCCCCACCTCTCACAATCCTCTTCACACTCATCCCATCTCTCATACCACACGGAAATTTTCCATGGCAGACCCCTCACTCTATCTCACTGCCAAGATCATTGACGGCTTCTGGTCCGTTGAGACTCTGCACAACACTCTCTCGGCTACTTTTGGCCATGAAGAGTGGCCTCTCTGGATACTTGCAGATGACCGCTTTATCTTCTGCTGCCCCACCTTCGACATCCGTAACCTCGCCCTTCAACTAAAATTCTTAAGGAAGCCTGGTGGTTCGGTTCTTCTTCAAAGATGGGAGGATGCAGAACAAAGAATCCCAGAACTTGAACCAGCATCGTGGGCCAGAATCAGCGGCTTCCCTGAATTCCTCCGAGATAACCCGATGGCGGTTCGCGAGGCGCTCAGATCGGTTGGCAGATTTATTGCCTTTGACGACTGTGACTGGGCAAACATTGACCACAGATTTCTCCTTGTCTGTCTGCAATTTTACAAGGGGGTAACCAATCCTTGCTCGTTGATAGTACACCTAAACGACGCGGAATACCTCATCACGGTAGAAAAGTGGGTACATGCCCATCCTACACACAGACCGGAGCAAATGCTCCTGGGAGCCGACTACGACATGGATGTCAGGGTCTTTGACGATGTCGATCTCCCAGTCGACTCGAATGAGGACCGACTGGATGCCATGTCCCTGGACCCATCCATCCCACAGCCCCTGCCCGTGGCAGACCTTCAAGCATCCCACGAAGTCGATGGCCCTCTGGGTATGAATTCCGGGCCGTTGGATCCACCGGATGTCCTTGCAGTTATCCTCAACCCAAACACCCAAGCCGCCGATGATATGTACCGGGATCCTCCACTCTCCCCCACTGGCCTTTTCAACCCTATCCCTAGTATCCCACCTCCCTCCCCGGCCCTCGTTCTCCACTCTAGCCCAATCGACCATGGTTCTCCAGGCATGAATCCCATACCTTCACAACCCTCTGTTGACCCTTCCAATCATGATCCTACGACCACGCTTATCCCTGTTGAAGCCCAAGCCCCCGTCGCCATCGCTCACAATTCCAGCCACCAGACCCTTGTTCCTGACCAGCTGGGACGCTTTTCGCCTGCCATTGTTCGCCGGAGCTCAAGAATCAGTCGTGCCTCTTCTCTTCCTGGTAGTTTCTATAAAACTGTTATTTTTTCTTCTTCCAATAAAAGTTTAAATAAAAAAATGAGTCGTTGCATGGGTGTGAGTTTAAATGATGAGCAATATCGGGCCATGCAAGCCCTAGAATCAGAGAGAATTTCCCTCTCCCAATGAAAGTGGTCTCGTGGAATGTTCGGGGCTTGGGGGACCCACACAAAAGACATGCAGTTAGTCTTATCCTAACCCCACACAAAGCAGACATCCTTTTCTTACAAGAAACAAAAATATCTGATCCCCTTCAATCTTTCATCTCACACATGGGTGGGCCAACCCTAACGGGTTGGGCCCATATAAACGCAGTGGGTTCTAAAGGAGGGTTAATCACTGCCTGGAATGAAGCAGCTTGGACCCATTGTAACACTTTTTCTCACTCATCTGCTTTACACGTAACCCTACGACACATCCAATCCGACACTGTCTTCTTCTTCACCAACATTTATGGCCCACAGAGTTCACAAGAAAGATGTAAACTCTGGGCGGAATGTTTCTCCTTTGCCTCTTACCTCAACGGCCCTTGGATCGTAGGAGGAGATTTTAACACAACTAGATCACCTTCTGAACGCAACTCGGATAGCTTTTCAGTAGATTCAGACTCCTTCAACTCCTTTATCAACGATTGTTCCCTCATAGACCCTCCGATCAACAACCGCCAATACACTTGGTCCAATCGCAGATCAATCCCCACCCTAGCTAAACTAGATAGATTTCTTTATAATTCCTCATGGGAAGACCTATTCCCCCTTTCCTCGGTCGCCGGTCTGGCCTCATTGATTTCCGATCACTGCCCCATCATTTTAGACACTGGTTCTCGGTCCCCCATCTCTCGTCCCTTCAGATTCGAACGCCTTTGGCTAATGGAACCCTCTTTCGACAATTTCATCCACCAACTATGGTCCCAACCATCGCCAATTCACTCGGCCTCCGCCAGAATTGTATCCAAACTTTGTTCCCTCAGAAAAATCATCAGACCATGGGCCAGATCTATCTGGGGATCGATCCGCAAACGAATCTCAACTACCCAGGATGAGATTCTGAAACTCAACATCATGGAAGAATCTAACCCGTTATCTGACTCGAACCGGGCTCGCCTCCTCTTCCTTGAATCAGATCTGGACAGATTGATCAAACAAGAAGAAATAGGCTGGAAACAGAGATCTAAAGAGAGGTGGTTAAAAGATGGAGACAGAAACACCGCATACTTTCATCGAATGGCCAGTGGGCGCCGCAGATCGCTTCTTATCTCAGAACTACTTCATGATAACTCCTCCTTCTCGGACCCGTCCGACCACCTCCGTCTATTTACTGACTACTTCACAGACATCCTCGGTAAGAGTTCCCCCCCCTCCCTGATATCAATTGGTCACTCCTCTACCCAGCCCAACCCAGCATCCACATTGACCACCCCTTTGCGGAAGAAGAGGTATGGGTCGCATTAAATGATATGGCAGATGATAAAGCGCCTGGCCCGGATGGTTTCGGTCCTATTTTCTTCAAACACTTCTGGAATTTGGTCAAGTATGACATTCTAGAAATGTGTAGAGAATTTCAATCTGACCCTTCCACCATCTCAAGATTAAACTACGCTAAAATTATCCTCATCCCCAAGGTCCCTGGCGCCAACTCACTCCCCGACTTCCGTCCAATTAGCCTCCTCAATACAACTTTTAAGATCATCACCAAGGTCCTTGCTAACCGCCTCCAGAGTGTCATCGCCCCTCTAGTCGGCTCTGAACAATCGGCCTTCATTCTAGGAAGGAATATCATGGATTGTATTGCCTCGACCCAAGAAATCATCTCTTTCTGTCACCACACTGCCACACCTGGAGTTCTTCTCAAGCTGGATTTTACCAAAGCCTTCGACACTGTAAACTGGGACTTCATTCTAGAGCTTATGTCACACAGAGGCTTTTCCTCCACCTGGTGCTCTTGGATTAAACATATTCTATACTCGAGCATCTCTACGGTCTCGATTAATGGTGTATCGGGTGGTCACATCAAATCAGCTAGGGGGTTGAGACAGGGTGACCCCCTTTCACCTTTGATCTTCGTTCTGGTGGCTGATGTCTTTAACAGAATGCTGAAATTGGCCTCAGCTAATGGCCTATTTTCAGGAATCTCCCCCCCTGGTTCGTCGGTATCAGTCTCCAACCTGCAGTTCGCAGATGACACTATCATATTTGCATCCCCCCAACAAAAATTTATCCACTGCTTAAAAGTAGCACTATACTCCTTTGAAAGAATATCTGGTCTCTCAATCAATTTCAGCAAAAGTTCAGTCATCATGCTAGGTAATTCACATCATCTGGGTCCTCACATTTCCTCTATGCTTAATTGCAAGATATCAGACTTCCCACTGTCATACCTCGGCACAACCCTCCGGCCCACCAAGCTCTTTAGAACTGATTGGCTCCCCCTCATCTCCAAAATTGGTTCCAGGCTTTCGGGCTGGAAGGCCCACTCGTTATCCATCGCGGGTCGTCTTGTCCTCGTTAAATCGGTACTCTCTGCCATTCCATCATACTGGATGTCACTTCATAAGCTTCCCTCTTGGGTCATTAATCGTATAGACAAAATCAGGAGAAACTTCTTATGGAATGGGGGTGGTGTTAAAATTCTAATTAGTTGGGATACCGTTTGCTTGCATAAACGCCATGGGGGCCTGGGCATCCCTAACCTCAGTGCCCTCAATATTGCCCTTTTAACTAAATGGCTCTGGAAATGTCTCTGCCCAGATCACTACATTTGGAAAGATCTGGTCGTTTCGCAATACTATCGCTCCAAAACCCACCTTATCCTTCACTATCCTCCAAACATAAAACCCTCACCTTTTTGGGCGGGAGTGATTCAATGCCTACCTCGTGTCAAATCTCTATTCCACATAACCGTTGGCAATGGTGAAAACAGCTCCTTCTGGTTTGACACGTGGCTTGATCAGCTCCCCCTCGCCAAAGTCTTACATAATCTCTTCCTCCACTCGACCGATCCTTCGATTTCAGTCAGTGATTGTGTTCACCTTGGCCCTGACTCTCTTTGCCCTTCCTCTCTTTTCAGCCCTGCCACCTTCTCCGACCTCATCTCTGCCTCCATCATCCTTCGATCTACTCTCCTCTCCCCCCATCCTGACCGTGTCATCTGGGCGCTTGCACCCTCCAAAGGATTCACTGTAGCCTCATGCTACGCCTTTCTGACCAACCCCGGTTGCTCCTTCGGTTTCTCCAGACTCTGGAAATGTCCAATTCAGCCCCGAGTCATTTTCTTTCAATGGTGTCTCTCTCACAACCGCGTCAACACTAAAGATCGTCTCACTCGTTTTCTTACCCAAATCAATCCACTTTGTGTCTTCTGCTCGGAACATAATGAAAGCATCCACCACCTGTTTTGTCAGTGTGACACCACCTACTCGGTTTGGGCCGCCTCTTGCGCCCATACACTTGGTTTTGTTCCTGACAGGCCCATCATTTTCGATCACTGGCAGAACAACTCGCATGATCCCAATCTCGACATACTCATTTCTATCTTCTGTTGGTGTATATGGAAAGAGAGAAATGCTCGGGTGTTTGGTAAACCTACATCACATCTTGATGGCCTATGCAGGCGTATTTCTCACCTATTCAATCAATACACAGGTTGCAGCCACTCAGCGCCTTTCAGGCTTCGCTTACCCTATCGCAATCCGTCACCGGCTAGCTCGCAAGGCAGTAGTACAGATTTCCCTCCTGGAGGTGCTTGATAGCAGAAGACTTTAACTCCCTAACAGCTTGCTGTTTTGTTTTTGTTGTTCTGGTTCTTTTGCTAGTTCGTAATATGACTTTGGGGTTTTGTAGTAGTTTTTATTTTGCTGATGGTGCTACCGATCAAGCATGTTGATCGGATATTATACTGCTTTTTATATATATAAGTATATTTCTAACCGGCTATGTAGTCTCGCGCTACATACCCGTCTTTCTCCAAAAAAAAACTTAATTACTTAAGAATAAACCATTTTATTCTGCTTGATTAATCACTAATTAATCAACTTACTAAATTTATTAATTACTTCTTAATTACTTACTTAACTAACTATTTCTTAATTAATAACCTTAATTAGTTAATTTGTAAAATTTAATTACCCATTTATTAATCACTAATTATTTAATTAATCATTAATTACCAATTAATTAATCATTTAATCCTTAATTAATTACTTAATTAGTTAACTATTATTAATTAACTTTAAGTAGTTAATTAAAATCCTTAAGTTCAAATTGATTAAACACAAAGTTATTAATATTAATCTTTAATTACAAATTTATTAAATCTTAAATTACTTATTTAATTATAAGTATAAATTAATTTACATCCTTAATTACTTACACTTTAAATTAACCATCATACATTAGCAACCATTTCATAATAAGTTTAAATCAAATTTTAGCTTAACACTAACCAACATTATTTATTTAATTAATACTAAATTAGTTTAACATAACAACTTGAAAGTAATTAGGCTTAACCCCTAAAAATAGAACCCAAAGTAAACACTTCGTTTACTGGAATAAAGCACGAGTTTCCCCTAACCTTTTCCCGCGTCCCTTCTCTCTTCTTCTCCTCCTACTTCCTTCTTCTTCTACTACCCATTCTTTCTTCGTTTTCTTTTATTTAGCTAAGCTAAAATATAAACTGCAGTACAAAGCAAACTCACGCACGCACCCAGGGTTCATCTCGAAGAAATCCTCCATCATACTCGAGTATCACTCGAGTCAAATCAACAACGCCGCCGCTGATACTCATACGCCACCGTGCACGTGCATGGTGGTCTGTCGACGTTCTGGCGAACCACGTTGCCTGCTGCAAACCACAAATCGACCTCATATTCGATAGCAAGACTCAATTCAACACAACAAGTTCGAAATCGAAAATACCCCATTTGTTCGAACTGCAACTCGAACCTACCCAACAGACAAATGCCACTAACCACTGACGCCGTCCCCCTGTGGCTTCACAACTCCGCCATACCTCGGCCATATCCTCCTCTTCCACCTCCCAGAATCGCGTATAACTCGATCGTCCCATGGCGACAAAATCAATGAATTACAGAACACAGTAAAGAGTCGAACCCAAACCCTATATTCATTTCGCCCCCAAAATCTTTGCATTAGAAAATTTTTCTAACATTTTTCCTATATTCGAGAATCATCAAACTAGCTATACAACAAATTTCAACATCTAATATTTGTTGAATCATCAGATATTTACAAAAATGCATTTTCGGTTCATATATGAACTGCACCCTGTATAGTTAGCTAAAAATCATAATTCTTGTTTCAAAAATCCTACTTTTGTATGTTGATTGAAGATATAAAATCAAATTAAAAAATTATAATATTCGAATTTTAACATATGATCTCCTTTCTACTGTAAATTGAATATACAGTGTCTGTGTTACACTATCAACCTTCAAACAATTTTCCAGGCCTTGATTCAAGTTTAAACAAATTTATTTAACTTAAATTCCTAAGTTCAAAGTATTTATATGAAGAAGTATTAAAATTTTCTCTGCTTTCTTTGCTCAGGAACTTGAAATATTGAAGAACATGACAAAGTATAGCTTCCGATAAAAAGCCAACATCACAGAACTTCATATTCACCATAGATAGCAAGCACAAGATTTTCCATAAACTAATTATCAAGATTTAAACTTCAAATATTGTATGTTTACTCACCTTAAATTACTGTTGAAACAGAGAATAAATCTTGTTGAAAAACTATAGTTTGAATTCCTGAAAACCTTCTCTGCCCTGATGTTGAATGATTGAGTTTGTAAAGAAAGATGTTTATTTTTTATTTTTATTTTTAGGTTTGCTTCTTAGGTTTACCAAGTTTTGGAACGAACTAAAATAGTATGATGTATATATAGAAATAGCTTTGGACAGTATAGGTTATAACTGGTTCAACTTTACTTGTTTTGCTCAGATTTGATTTTCTTTGTATGGAGGCTGAAAGATCTACTTGCCATTCGAATTGACAAAATGTTGTGCTAATTAAATGCATATGTCTTCATATATGTTTACACCTAATTATGATTGCTGATATTTATTTTATTTTGTTTATTTGTACAAAGATATTTTGTATGTGTGAATAAATTTGTCCTTTTTTTGCCCTGGTTATGTACAGCCAACATTATATGTTTGGTCAAAGATTTTGTTTTTGCATTCCATATGTGTTTATATTAGAACTATCATATGTTTCTTTTCAACCATATAAGTTGTTGCTGACTTAACTTCTTAGTTTTATTTTTATTTGTAATTTAACTTTCAAATATTTGATTCATAACATATATTTGTATTTATATATTTTATATTTCTATTTATATCTTATATTTTATAATTATGTTTTATAATCATGTTTTAATATTTATCTTTAATATTGATAGGTTTGCTTATTTTAAACATTATTATTTAGATTACATTTTACATGTATTATATTAAATATTAATAATACAGAACCTTTGATTTTATTGAATAAGACAGATTTTATTATAAACATTTTTTAAAGATTCTATTTTAAATTTTCAAATCAAAATTTTCTTTACAAAACATATATATACATATATAACTGATAAATGTCCAAAGATCTCATCAGTTTATAAAATGAAAAGCTTGTATTTTATTTAAATTAGATTAAATACTTACTAAAATATATTGTCAAAATTTGGGTCGTTACATTTCTCCCCCTTAATTTCGTCCCCGAAATTTAAAACAACAGTTAATTCAAAAGCTTTTATATTAACAATCCAAACATACATATCATCCATACATTAACAAACAACCAAACAGTCTACCCTAACAAACATCACTGGTTATCCGGACACAAATCCGGATAGGCTTTCCTAAAACTATCCAGAGTTTCCCAGGTACAATCTCTGGGATCCTCGCTCCACTGCACTTTGACGAGCTTCACTACTTTGCTCCTGAGTTGGTTCTCGTCTTGATCCACAATCCGAACTGGATTTCTGACCACAGTCAAGTTGGGTTCTACTTTCAAATCTTCCTGGACTACTGGTTCTACAACCAGTGATGGGTCATGAACAAACTTCCTTAGATGGGATACATGAAATACATTATGAATTCCAGACACCCGTTCTGGTAATTCAATTCTGTAAATTACAGCACCAATTCTTTCCAGCACTCGGAATGGTCCAATATACCTTGGAGCAAGTTTTCCCGTTTTTCCGAATCTTATAGCACCTTTGATTAGGGAAACTTTTACAAAAACTAAATCTCCGATCTCAAATTCCAATGGTCTTCGCCTTTTATCTGCATATTTCTTCTGACGGTCCTGAGCAGCTTTCATTCTTTTCTTGATAAGCTCAACTTTCGCAGAAGCTTCTCGAATTAGATCGGGTCCGAGCACAAGACGATCTTTCGATTCTATCCAACAGGATAGGGATCTACACGGTCTTCCATACAGAGCTTCATAAGGAGCCATCTTAATACTTGCTTGAGAACTGTTATTATAAGAGAATTCCACTAGATGAAGATGGTCTTCCCACGATCCTCCAAAATCTAAAACACAAGCTCGCAGCATATTCTCTAGAATTCGATTAAGCCTCTCCGTCTGTCCATCTGTTTGAGGACGATATGCTGTACTCAATCTCAAACTCATTCCCATTGCTGATTGCAGAGCCTCCCAGAATTTGCTGGTGAAGATAGGATCTTGATCACTTACTATACTGACAGGAACTCTATGCAATCTGACTATCTCCCTCAAGAAAAATTTCTGCCAGAGAAGCTGTAGTACGAGTTGCCTTAACGGGTGTAAAATGGGCGCTCTTAGTTAAATGATCCACAAAAACCCATATTCTATCGTTTCCTTTCATGGTTCTAGGCAAACCGTCGATGAAATCCATCGAAATCATCTCCCATTTCCAAAGGCTGCAATAATCCGGCTGACTTCTGTTGATCTCCTTTAACTTGTTGGCAGATGGCACAACTATTCACGTACCTAGCAATATCCTTCTTCATGCCCTGCCACCAGAAAACTCTTCTCATATCTTTATACATCTTTAAGATGCCCGGGTGAATATTCAATTTAGAGCGATGACACTCTGACATCACCTCCTGTTTCAATTCCTTGAAATTTGGAACACAGGTCCTCCCGTTAATCCTCAGTGTCCCTTGGCCATCAATCTTAAAACTGGAACACTGACCCTTCTTAACTTTCCTGATGATTCCTCTTAATCTATTATCCGATTCTTTCTTGCTCGCTATCCTTTCAATAAGAGATGGAATCACTTCCATAAGAGACAGAACTGCATTCCTGTTAAGAGCATCAGCTACAACATTCGCCTTTCCGGGGTATACAGAATATCCAAATCATAGGAAGCCAGAAACTCGACCCACCGCTGCTGTCTCAGATTAAGATCCTTTTGAGAGAAAAAAATATTTCAACGGTTTGTGATCCGTGAATAACTCGAATTTCTCTCCCAAAAGATAGTGTCTCCAAATTTTCGAAGCAAAAACAATGGCTTACAATTCAAGATCGTGCGTAGCGTAGTTCCTTTCGTGGCTTCAATTGCTGACTTGCATACGCAATTACCCTTCCATTCTGCATCAAAACTGCTCCCAGACCAACTATACAAGCATCAGTATAAACTTCGAATTTGCTCTTCCCATCCGGAATAGCAAGCACTGGTGCACTGGTTAGCCTTGTCTTCAATTCCTGAAAAGCTTCTTCACACTGGGGTGTCCATTTGAAGAAATCTTGGAATAATCCTTGATAAATTTTCTGTAGTAGCCAGCCAATCCCAGAAAAATGCGAACTTCAGTCGGTGTCTCCGGCTGCTTCCATTCCAGAATAGTTTCCACCTTTGCTGGTTCTACCGAGATACCTTCACTAGAAACAATGTGCCCTAAAAATTTGACTTTCGATTTCCAAAAATGGAACTTCGAGAACTTTTCCTTTAAAACATGCCTCCTTAGAGTCTCCAACACAATTCTCAAATGCTGCCTGTGCTCTTCTTCAGATTTAGAGTAGACTAAGATATCATCAATGAATACCAGAACGAACTTATTCAACACATCCCGCAAGACTCGGTTCATCAAGTCAACAAAGTAGGTAGGAGCGTTGGTTAACCCGAAAGGCATAACCAACCACTCATAGAAACAGTTTGGTCCCCTAAATGCAGTCAAGGGAATACTGTCCTTAGCTACCCTCAACTGATGGAAACCTGAAGCTAAAGCCAGTTGAGAAAAGATAGAAGCTCCATGAAACTGGTCAAAGGGATCATCAATACGAGGAAGAGGATATTTATTACGGATAGTCACTTTATTCAATTCTCTATAATCTACATAGAATCTTAGCGATCCATCCGATTTGGTGACAAACACCGCAGCAGAGCCCCGATAAGAAAAACTGGGCCTAATCAACCCCTTCTCCAAAAGATCCTGAGTCTGCTTAATTAACTCCTCTCTCTCCCTAGGAGGCATTGTCCTACTAGGTTAAATCACCGGCACTGCTCCTGGAATCAAATCAATGTGAAACTCTATCTCTTGATGCGGAGGCAGACACTTAACTTCCTCAAATGCATCAAGAAAATATTGGACCACATTGATATCTTCAACAATCTCTCGAGAAGTCTCAATTCCATGCAAAAGACTACTCAAGTGAATTCCAGAATTATCACACGACACTCTGGAAATTCTACCCAAATCAGTTTCCAGCAAAACTGTTCTCTCATCACAATTCAAAACTGCTCTATACTTATCAAGCCAATCCATCCCCAAAATAAGGTCAAATCCCTTAAAATTAACAAATAAGGGTCACAAGAAAAACTATGGGATAGATAGGAAATCTTTAAGTCCTTACAGATCATATCTAATTTGGTTACCCCTCCTATAGGATTAGATACCAAGATGGGACAGTCTACAGTGCTAGGGGTAAGAAAGAACTTCTATACAGATTCCAGAGAAATAAAACTCAAAGAAGCACCCGAATCAAACAAAACTTTGATATACTTGCCATCTAAAAGTAATGTACCTTCCAATACTCCCTCGCCTTTAGATGAGGTAGATGGTGCACCTTCCAAAGCAAGTACCTTATTCTGCTGTGCTTTATGAAGTAACAGACAATCCTTGATCATATGACCTGGTTGGTGACAATTAAAGCATAGAGATCTCTGAACCAAAGCTGAACCCGGTCCACTATGATGCGGTTGCTGCTGTTGGAATCCTTTCCTAGGACACTTATTCGCCAAATGACCTTCTTGTTGACATATATAGCATTTGCGAGGTTCGCTGTTACTTCCAGGCTTCTTCTTGATCGGCTTCCTCCAATTGGGATTGAACTTCCTCTTATTCGGATTAGCGAAATTCCCTCCTGATGCTGAAACTGGTCCCACAGATTTCTTATTCATCAAATTCTCATATCTCAAAGCCATATCAATTAAATCAAAAAAATATCCTTTCAAAAGCGCCGTCATCTTTTCATGAAATTCTGGTCTCAATCCTTGCACAAACATTTCATTCTTTTTGAGGGGAGTATCAATGAGCCCTGGTCCATAGCAAGAAAGTTCATTGAATTTGGTCTCATACTCCGCTATAGACATGCTTCCCTGCTTCAAATTCATAAAATCCTGGTACAAATGGGTTTTCCTGCTATTGGCATAAATTTCTCCTCAAATAACTCTTTAAATCTGTCCCATGAAATGTCTTCTTCAGAAATGTTTGCTGCATCCTACCAGGCTGCTGCGCCTCCCTGCAATTGCCACGATGCCATTTCCCTTTTCCATTCATCAGGCAACTTCATAATCTTAAAGATGCGCTCACAAGAGTGTAGCCAAGCTTGAACTTCAATTATCGATTTCGACCCTTTAAATGGTTGGCCTACCAGGTTGAAAAAGTCTTTGCATAAAGCGGCAAAACTAATCTGAGGCGGTACTGGATTTACAGCCTCACTAGCAGTTTGACTTCGTCCATTATCAGTTGTGGTACTGCCCCTATCTCTGCCTCTTCTTCCAGAACTCATGTTGGCCACCTGGACATGTAACTCAACAAATTTAGATAGGTATATAATTATATGAAAATATAAATACACACTCTCAAGATAAATATTACTCTAGAGCCTAGGTATTATCTCAACCAGGCTCTGATACCAACTGTGACGACCCGCCTTTCTAACCATAGAAAGACGTATCATCAATAAGAAAAGAAAAGGATAGAAATAGAGAAGATATAAAGAATAACAACATCGGAATCTCACAGCGGAATGGAACAAAATATAATACATCACATAACTATTACATAGTTTTACATATATCAGAGTTATACAATATCATACAACAAACAGTCATATACATATCTGTCAATACATACATCCCAAAATATATCATACACTAACTAACACAGTGGAACTATATAGATAGATACATACGTCTGGTCTTCTGCTCCAAGCTTCTCCAGAACTCAACAATCCCAAAAAACCTATCACTTGGCTACTCATAAAAATTTGAGTACCCAAGAGTTTATGAAAAGCAAAATATAAACTTCAGGTCAGACATGGGTCTGGTGTGAGTAAACGGGTTAAAGTTGTTTAACTTTGAAAACCATTTGAAAATAAAGGTATCACGTAAGACTTCCCACACATAAACACGGGTAAGTTTTTACCTTACGCTAACCAAAACATTTTATAGGAAATCTAGTGATATTATAATAGTGTCTAGGGTTTTCAAGTAAATATAAAATAGTCAAAATTATTACATGATTAAATTCCAGCTACTAGCCACAAAAGTGTGTAATACAAATCAAAACCGTAGGGTCTCGTAGGGAAAATGGGTTTCCATCAATGGTAGGGCTACTGGGGTACCTCCCGTCACAGTACGGGGCCTAGATCACCGTACCGAGGATCACTCCTGACCGCCAACAACACAAGGCCAGAACCATTCCCTACTGAACAGTCCCGAACAAGATAACCTTGCAGTTGTGGCCAACAACTGCCCACACAGCCGAAATAAAAGGGACATCTAGACAAGGATATATCTCGTCCTGCTTGGGTGCTACCCACCTAACCTTGCTGCATCTCCCCGATTTTATCCATCCCGGTTGATGAGGCTTGAGGCTGCGATTACCTTTAGAGAACATATCTCTTAGAATTCTCATCATCCGCCTGACGATGTGCTGAAAGCATTCAATTCATACAAGTTCATTCCGGGTTCGAACGAAACTGAAGGCATTATTCGTCTGGGCTTCTACTCCAAGCTTCTCCAGAACTCAACAATCCCAAAAAATCTATCACTTGGCTACTCATAAAAATTTGAGCACCCAACAGTTTATGAAAAAAAATATAAACTCCGGGTCAGACATGGGCTTGGTGTGAGTAAACGGGTTAAAGTTGTTTAACTTTGAAAATCATTTGAAAATAAAGGTATCACGTAAGACTTCCCACACATAAACACAGGTAAGATTTTACCTTACGCTAACCAAAACATTTTATAGGAAATCCAGTGATATTACAATAGTGTCAAGGGTTTTCAGGTGAATAGAAAATAGCCGAATTTGTTACATGATTAAATTCCAGGTACTAGCCACAAAAGTGGGTAATACAAATCAAAACCGTAGTGTCTCGTAGGGAAAATGGGTTTCAATCAATGGCAGGGCTACAGGGGTACCGCCCGTCACAACACGGGGCCTAGATCACCGTACCGAGGATCACTCCCGACCCCCTACAACACAAGGCCGGAACTATTCCTTACTGAATAGTCCCGAACAAGATAACCCCGCAGTTGTGGCCAAAAAATGACCACATAGTCGAAATAAAAGGGACATCTAGACAGGTGTGTATCTCGTCCTGCTTGGGTGCTACCCACCTAACCTTGCTGCATCTTCCCTGTTTTAGCCATTCCCAGTTGATGAGGCTTGAGGCTGCGATTACCTTTAGAGAAAATATCTCTTAGAATGCTCATCATCCTCCTGACGATGTGCTGAAAGCATTCAATCCATACAAGTTCGTTCCGGGTTCGAACGAAACCGAAGGCATTATCTCGTTACTCTCATTTTGGAATCACCCTCAGAGATAGCGACAATAACCCTTGCATTCTGAAACACCGTCTCGACCTTCACTTGAGATGTCACGACCTATCATTTAATTTGGATCGATGTGATTTTCATAATATCAAATTGACACCCAATCCCGGTCTCATCGAAATCCAAAACGCCATTTTAAAGGCCAAGTTGTTTAAATATTTTAAACAGTTTAATTCAATGCTTTAAATTCACATAACAGTTATCACAGACAAATCATACACATCATCACAAAATATCACAGAATATCACCAAATAGATATCAGAGTCAACCAAACAATAATCATCAATTCATATCAAATTTAGTTTGATTAACTTAACTTAATTACATAAGAATAAACCATTTTATTCTGCTTGATTAATCACTAATTAATCAACTTACTAAATTTATTAATTACTTCTTAATTACTTACTTAATTAACTATTTCTTAATTAATAACCTTAATTAGTTAATTTGTAAAATTTAATTACCCATTTATTAATCACTAATTATTTAATTAATCATTAATTACCAATTAATTAATTAATCATTTAATCCTTAATTAATTACTTAATTAGTTAACTATTATTAATTAACTTTAAGTAGTTAATTAAAATCCTTAAGTTCAAATTGATTAAACACAAAGTTATTAATATTAATCTTTAATTACAAATTTATTAAATCTTAAATTACTTATTAATTATAAGTATAAATTAATTTACATTCTTAATTACTTACACTTTAAATTAACCATCATACATTAGCAACCATTTCTTAATAAGTTTAAATCAAATTTTAGCTTAACAATAACCAACATTATTTATTTAATTAATACTAAACTTAGTTTAACATAACAACTTGAAAGTAATTAGGCTTAACCCCTAAAAATAGAACCCAAAGTAAACACTGTGTTTACTCGAGTAAAACACGAGTTTCCCCTAACCTTTTCCCGCGTCCCTTCTCTCTTCTTCTCCTCCTACTTCCTTCTTCTTCTACTACCCATTCTTTCTTCTTTTTCTTTTATTTAGCTAAGCTAAAATATAAACTGCAGTACAAAGCAAACTCACGCACCCAGGGTTCATCTCGAAGAAATCCTCCATCATACTCGAGTATCACTCGAGTCAAATCAACAACGACGCCGCTGATACTCATACGCCACCGTGCACGTGCATGGTGGTCTGTCGACGTTCTGGCGAACCACGTCGCCTCCTGCAAACCACAAATCGACCTCACATTCGATAGCAAGACTCAATTCGACACGAAAAGTTCGTAATCGAAATACCCCATTTGTTCGAATTGCGACTCGAACCTACCCAACAGACAAATGCCACTAACCACTGATGCCGTCCCCCTGTGGCTTCACAACTCCGCCATACCTCGGCCATATCCTCCTCTACCACCACCCAGAATCGCGTATAACTTGATCGTCCCATGGCGACAAAATCAACGAATTACAGAACACAGAAAAAACTCGAACCCAAACCCTATATTCGTTTCGCCCCCCAAAATCTTTGCATTAGAAAATTTTTCTAACATTTTTCCTATTTTCGAGAATCATCAAACTAGCTATACAACAAATTTCAACATCTAATATTTGTTGAATTATCAGATATTTACAAAAATGCATTTTCGGTTCATATATGAACTGCACCCTGTATAGTTAGCTAAAAATCATAATTCTTGTTTCAAAAATCATACTTTTGTATGTAAATTCAAGATATAAAATCAAATTAACAAATTATAATATCCGAATTTTAACATATGATCTCCTTTCTACTGTAAAATTGAATATACAGTGTCTGTTTTACACTATCAACCTTCAAACAATTTTCCAGGCCTTGATTCAAGTTTAAACAAATTTATTTAACTTAAATTCCTAAGTTCAAAGTATTTATATGAAGAAGTACTAAAATTTTCTCTGCTTTCTTTGCTCAGGAACTTGAAATATTGAAGAACATGACAAGGTATAGCTTCCAGTAAATAGCCAACATCACAGAACTTCATATTTACAATAGATAGCAAGCACAAGATTTTCCATAAACTAATTATCAAGATTTAAACTTCAAAGATTGTATGTTTACTCACCTTAAATTACTGTTGAAACAGAGAATAAATCTTGTTGAAAAACTGCAGTTTGAATTCCTGAAAACCTTCTCTGCCCTGATGTTGAATGTTTGAGTTTGTAAAGAAAGATGTTTTTTTCTTCTTCAGGTTTTCTTCTTAGGTTTACCAAGTTTTGGAACGAACTAAAATAGTATGATGCATATATAGAAATACCTTTGGACAGTATAGGTTATAACTGGTTCAGCTTTACTTGTTTTGCTCAGATTTGATTTTCTTTGTATGGAGGTTGAAAGATCTACTTGCCATTCGAATTGACAAAATGTTATGATAATTAAATTCATATGTCTTCAAATATGTTTACACCTAATTATGATTGCTGATGTTTATTTTATTTGTTTATTTGTACAAAGATATTTTGTATGTGTGAATAAATTTGTCTTTTTTTTTGCCCTGCTTATGTACAGCCAACATTATATGTTTGGTCAAAGATTTTGTTTTTGCATTCCATATGTGTTTATATTAGAACTATCATATGTTTCTTTTCAACCATATAAGTTGTTGCTGACTTAACTTCTTAGTTTTATTTTTATTTGTAATTTAACTTTCAAATATTTGATTTATAACATATATTTTATAATTATGTTTTATAATCATGTTTTAATATTTGTGTTTAATATTGATAGGATTGCTTATTTTAAACATTATTATTTAGATTACATTTTATATGTATTATATTAAAAATTAATAATATAGAACCTTCGATTTTATTGAATAAGACTGATTTTGTTATAAACATTTTTGAAAGATACTATTTTAAATTTTCAAATCAAAATTCACTTTACAAAACATATATATACATATATAACTGATAAATGTCCAAATATCTCATCAGTTATAAAATGAAAAGCTTGTATTTTATTTAAATTAGATTAAATACTTACTAAAATATATTGTCAAAATTCCGGGCCGTTACAATTCCTTTATATATAAAATATAATTTAGGTAAAATTATTTCATTTACCCTCTTTTTAAAACAATACTGTATCAGTTTGCCTTTTTTAAACGTTTAGAAACCCCTATCGATATCGTGGTGTGACGACCCGTCTTTCTAACCATAGAAAGACGTATCATCAATAAGAAAAGAAAGAGATAGAAATAGACAAGATAGAAATAAAGAATAACAACATCAGAATCTCACAGCGGAAACGGATCAAAATATAATGCATCACATAACTATTACATAGTTTTACATATATCAGAGTTACACAACATTAATCAAACAAGACAGTTATATATATATATATATCTGCCATTACATACATCCTAAAATACAACATACACTAACTAACACAGCGGAACTAGATAGATAGATACGTCTGGACTCCCGCTCCAAGCTCCTCTAGACTTCAACAATCCAAAACCTATCACTTGGCTACTCATAAAAATTTGAGTACTCTAGAGTTTAAGAAAAACAGAAATAAACTCCAGGTCAGACATGGGTCTGGTGTGAGTAAGCGGGTTAAAGTTGTTTAACTTTAAAAACCATTTGAAACAAATTATCATGTAAGACTTCCCACACATAAACACGGGTAAGTTTTTACCTTACGCTAACCAAAACATTTTATAGGAAATCCAGTGATATTATAATAGTGTCTAGGGTTTTCAAGTAAATAGAAAATAGCCAAAATTGTTACATTAATTAAATTCCAGCTAATAGCCACAATCGTGGGTAATACAAACAAAACCGTAAGGTCTCGTAGGGAAAATGGGTTTCCATCAATGGCAGGGTTACTATGGTACCGCCCGTCACAGTACGGGGCCTAGATCATCGTACCGAGGATCACTCCCGACCCCCTACAACACAATGCCGGAACCATCCCTTACTGGATAGTTCCAAACAAGATAACCCCACGGTGGTGGCCAACAACTGCCCACACAGCCGAAATAAAGGGACATCTAGACAGGTTATATCTAGTCCTGCTTGGGTGCTACCCACCTAACCTTGCTGCATGTCCTCTCTTTTAGCCATTCCTGGTTGATGAGGCTTGAGGCTGCGATTACCTTTAGAGAACACATCTCTTAGAATGCTCATCGTCCAACTGACGATGTTCTGAAAGCATTTAATCCATACAAGTTCGTTCTGAGTTCGAACGAAACCGAAGGCATTATCTCGTTACAATCATTTTGGAATCACGCTCAGAGTTAACGACGATAACCCTTACACTCTGAAGCACCATCTCGATCTTCACTTGAGATGTCACAACCTAACTTTTAATTTGGATCGGTGTGGATTTCAAATAATCATAACTGACACTCGATCCCCGTATCATCGCCAAACGCCATTTTAAAGGCCAAGTTGTTTAATAGTTTAAACAATTTAATTCAACACTTTGAATTCACATAGCATATATCACAGATAATCATACTCAAACATCACAGATATATCAAGGCATATCACAGAGTATCACAGAATATC
Source organism: Allium cepa (assembly GCA_030765085.1). Lineage (NCBI taxonomy): Eukaryota > Viridiplantae > Streptophyta > Magnoliopsida > Asparagales > Amaryllidaceae > Allium > Allium cepa. Next base: position 961,238,084 of record CM060932.1, on the reverse strand, counting down.
ACCAAATAGATAACACAAATCCAGATATTCTACTTATACGATCTCCATAATAAAGCATCTTTAATCCTGCTTGATAATTCATTAATTAATTAATTATTCCATTACAAACCATTTAATTAATTAATTGCTTCTTAATCAATTTATATAAACCTTAATTACTTAATTAATTACTCCTTAATTATTAATTAATAACCTTAATTATTAATTTATAGAACTTAATTACCCATTTATTTATCACTAATTATTTAATTAATCAATTACTAATTCTTAATTAAATTACTTAATTAGTTATCTACTAATCATATATTAATTAACTTTAAGTAGTTAATTAAAATTCTTAATTTCAAATTAATTAACATTTAATCATTTGTTAATCAATCTTAAATAACAAAATTATAAATCTCAATTCACTTAGTTAATTACAATTATCAACGAATTAACATTCTTAATTACCTTACAATATAAGTAAATTAAATGAGAATTATTATCTTAATTACCTTCTTACTTAACGTTTTACAATCTTCCTTAATAACTTTGAAATCAAATTATTACTAACTTAAAAAGCTTTAATGTTAATTAAATTTAAAACTTATCTTACATAACTACTTAATTAAAGTATTAATTGGATTTTTAAAAACATTCTTAAGTATTTACTTAAATAATTTAAACTTAAAATAAATTCTTTACTTAAATTGTCAAACATTAATTAAGTCATTAATATTTAAACTTTGTTTAAAATGATATAACTTAAATTTTATCAAGCTATGCACTTTGAAAACCCAACCCGAGAAAATTCCCAGTTTACGCGAGTTTCCACCCGAGTTTTCCACCATTTCCCCCGAGTCTTTCTCTTCTACTTCACATACCTTTATCTTTTTTTTCAGTTAACTTTTAAACTTCATCAGGTAAAACACTTTCCAGACAACACAGGAAATAACTCGAGTCAAAACTTCAAAATCACGAGTACCACTCCGAGGCACCATGAACCAACTTCTTTCAGACACCAAATCGTTGTCGTGCACGTGCACGGCGCCTCGTGCCACTCTGGCGAACTACGCTACCTCCGCGAGTCGCGAATCACCCCTACACTCGATCACAAAGATCCCCTCGATGCCAAAAATTCCAGAGCGAAAACAAGTCCTCCATTCGAAAACTGGAACTCGAGCTCACCCAACAAAAACGCTTTGCCTCACTCATGCTAACCATCGGAGGCGATACAACTCCGGCATCACCTCGCCGATCCCCCATACTACACTTCCCTATAGTTTCGAGCAGCTTGATCGACCAGAGGAGACGCAATCATCTAGTTTTCCGACCACGACAAACTCGAACATTTAACCCTAATTTTGCCTTTTTCCATCATCTCTTACAATAAAAAATATTTAACAATTTTCCTGATATCATCGATCTCCAAGCTAGCTTCGATCGAAAATTCAACATCCAATATTTGTTCGATCACCAGAAATTGGTTAAAAGCATTTTCTGTTCAACTATGAACTGCTGTAGAATACTTAACTAAAAATTCCTATTTTAGTTTTAAAAATCCTATCTTTGAATGTTGATTAAAGTTATATAATTGAATTAAATTTAAAAATATTCTAATTTATCATATGTTTGTCTCTTCACTGTAAAACTGAATTTAAAGAGTCAATACTTCAATACCGAGCTTAAAACAAATTCTAGGCCATAATTTAAGTTTAAACAAACTTGTTTTATTTGAAACCCTAAGCCTAACAACGTTTGGATGAAGATGTATTTAATTTTTTTCTAGTTTATGATCACTCTATAACCAGAAACAAGGAAGAACATACCATTTCAAACTACACAGTACAACATATATATACAAAACTACTTATTCAAAATATACAGCAAAGCACAAATTATTCATGAATCAAATGCATAGACTTAAAATTTTAAAATGGTATGTCTACTCACTTGATAAAAAGAGTTTGAACAGAGAACCAATACTGTGTTGAAAAGCAAAACTGCTAGCTTGATTTTCTGCTAAATCTTCTTACTTACTTTGTTTAACTGAACTACATTTAAGTTTTGTAAAAATGATAATGCTTCTTATTTTTCTAGTCTGCTATGATGTGAATGAACTGGAATAAGAGAAGATGTATATAAATAAAGAAAGGTTTGACAGGAGATAAGAAGTTTCTGGTACAACTTGTTTTCTTTGGGTCAGAGATATTTTTCTTTGACCAGGCAAGATTTTCATTTTTAGAACTTAAATGATTTTTTTACAGGTTGCGAAATGACTTTTTTTTTATGCTTGAAATGATATCATTTAATGCAAAATGTTTCCTCACAAGTTTACACCCATATCCTACTGATTTTTGTATGTAGATATTTTTTTTTATCTTCTTGCCTTGCATTCACACATGTACTCCATAGTATATATATTCTAGAATTCCCTGATGTATTTACTTTATGTTTTCATAATTCCATAGAAGTTACCTTATATATTTATTTCTATTTCTAACATAAATCCTTGTTTTTATTTCTATTTCTGTTTTAAGCTTAAACCATCAAATACTTAATTTACATTCATATATTTTTATACTTATTGTTAATTGATAAGATTAATTTTATTTTAACCATTATTAACTAGATTACATCCATATATATATATATATATCAAATGTTAATAAGGTAGAGCTTTTAATTTAATGTGAATAAGATAGATTTTATTTTAACATTTTTGAAAGACTTTATTTTAAATTTTCAAATCATAGCTTTCTTCCAAAATACATACATACGTAGATATATATATATATATAAATAAACGGTAAGGGCTAAAAATCTTATTTATTATTTATTTTGTTTTTAAATTGATGAGTTGTATTTTAATAAATCAGATCAAAATAATATTACCAAAATCCCGAGCCGTCACGTTCCTCCCCCCTTAAAAGAATTTCGTCCCCGAAATTTTAAAGCAAAAGATAATTCAAAAGCATTTATATCAACAACCCAAGCATACATATCATCCCTACATTAGCAAACAACCAAACAGCTTATCCTAACAAACATCACTGGCTATTTGGACACAAATTTGGATAGGCTTTCCTAAATATATCCAGAGTTTCCCAGGTACGATCTCTGGGATCCTCGCTCCACTACACTTTAACAAGCTTCACTACCTTTCTCCTGAGTTGCCTCTCGTCTTGATTTACAATATGAACAGGCTTGCTGACCACAGTCAAGTTTGGCTCGACCTCCAAATCTTCCTGGACTACTGGTTCTACAACCAGTGATGGATCATGAACAAACTTCCTTAGATGGGATACATGAAATACATTATGAATTCCAGACATCCATTCTGGCAATTCAATTCTGTAAGCCACATCACCAATCCTTTCCAGCACCCGGAATGGTCCAATATATCTCGGGGCAAGTTTTCCCGTCTTTCCAAATCTTATAGCTCCTTTGATCGAGGAAACTTTGACAAGACAAAATCTCCGATCTCAAATTCCAATTGTCTTCGCCTTTTATCTGCATACTTCTTCTGACGGTCCTGAGCAGCTCTCATTCTCTTCTTGATAAACTCAACTTTCACTGAAGCTTCACGAATCAAATCCGGTCCAATCACAAGACGATCTTTCGACTCTATCCAACAGGATGGGGATCTACATGGTCTTCCACATAAAGCTTCATAAGGAGCCATCCCAATACTCGCTTGGTAACTGTTATTATAAGAGAATTCTACTAGATGAAGATGGTCTTCCCAAGATCCACAAAAATCCAAAACACAAGCTCTCAGCATATCCTCAAGGATACGATTCAGCCTTTCCGTTTGTTCGTCTGTCCGACGATGATACGCTATACGCAATCTCAGACTCGTTCCCATAGCTGATTGCAGAGCCTCCCGGAACTTGCTGGTGAAGATAAGATCTCGATCACTTACTATACTAACTAGAGCATCATTCAATCTGACTATCTCTCTCAAGAACTGCCAGAGAAGCCGCAGTACGAGTTGCCTTCACCGGTATAAAATGGGCGCTTTTAGTTAACCGATCCACAATCACCCATATTCCTTCGTTTCCCTTCTTGTTTCTAGGCAAACCGTCAATGAAATCCATCGAAATCATTTCCCATTTCCATTTTGGAACTTCCAAAGGCTGCAATAATCCGACTGATTTCTACTGATCTCCCTTTACCTGTTGGCAGATAGCACAACTATTGACAAAAGAGGTAATATCCCTCTTCATTCCTTTCCACCAGAAAACTCTTTTCATGTATTTATACATATTTGATATTCCTGATTGGATACTCAATCTGCAATGATGACTCTCTGACAACACCTCCTTCCTCAGATCCCTATCATTCGGAACACAGATCCTCCCATTAATCCTCAATGTTCCTTAGCCATCAATCTCAAAACTTGAATACTGACCTTTCCTAACTCTTCTGATGATTCTTCTCAATTTCCCATCTGATCCTTGCTTACTCGCGATCCTCTCTAGAAGAGATGGAACAACTTCCAAAAGAGACATAACTGCATTCCTGCTAAGAGCATCTGCCACAACATTTGCCTTCGTCGGGGTATACAGAATATCCAAATCATATGATGCCAGAAACTTGACCCAACACTGCTGCCTCAGATTAAGATCCTTTTAAGAGAAAAGAAATTTCAACAGTTTATGATCTGTGAATAACTCGAACTTCTCTCCCAAAAGATAGTGTCTCTAGATCTTCAAAGCAAAAACAATGGCTAACAACTCAAGATCGTGCGTAGCGTAGTTCCTTTCATGTGGCTTCAATTGCCGACTCGCACACACAATTACTCTTCCATTCTACATCAAAACTGCTCCCAGTCCAACTATACAGACATCTGTATAAATCTCAAATTTTCTCTTCCCATCTGAAATTACCAACACAGGTGCACTCGTTAGCCTCGTCTTCAATTCCTGGAAAGCCTCTTCACACTGGGGTGTCCATTTGAATTTAGCTCCCTTCCTTGTCAGCTTGGTCAGACGCAAAGAGATCTTGGAATAGTCCTTGATGAATTTCCTATAGTAGCCAGCCAATCCCAGAAAACCACGAACTTCAGTCGGCGTCTGCGATTTCTTCCACTCCAGAATAGTCTCAACCTTTGCTGGATCTACAGAGATACCATCTCCCGAAACAATGTGCCTCAAAAATTTGACTTTCGATTTCCAAAAATGGCACTTAGAGAATTTTGCCTTCAGAACAGGCCTTCTCAGAGTCTCTAACACTATCTTCAAATGCTGCTTGTGCTCTTCTTCAGTCTTAGAGTAGACCAAAATATCATCGATGAATACCAGAACAAACTTATTCAACACATCTCGAAAGACTCGGTTCATTAGATCAAAAAAGTAAGCAGGAGCATTGGTTAACCCGAATGGCATAACCAAGCACTTATAGAAACAATTTGGTCCCCTAAATGCAGTTAAGGGGATACTGTCCTCAGCTACCCTTAACTGATGGAAACCTGATGCTAAATCCAGTTGAGAAAAGACAGAAGCTCCATGCAGCCGGTCAAATAGATCATCAATACGAGGAAGAGGATATTTATTTCGGATGGCCACTTTGTTCAATTCTCGATAGTCAACATAGAACCATAATGATCCATCCGACTAAGTAATAAACACCGCAGCAGAACCTAACAAGAAAAACTGAGCCTAATCAAACCCTTCTCCAAAAGATCCTGAGTTTGCTTCACTAACTCCTCCCTCTCCCTAGGAGCCATCCTCCTACTAGGATGAATCACTGGTACTACTTCTGGAACCAAATCAATGCGAATCTCTATCTCTCGGTGTGGAGGTAAACACTTGACTTCCTCGAATACATCTGGGAAATCTTGGACCACATCGATATCTTCAACCTTCTCTTGAGAAGTCCCAACCCCATGTAAAAGACTACTCAAATGAATTCCAGAATTATCACACATCACTATGGCAATCTTACCCAGATCGGTTTCCAACGAAATTGTTCTCTCATCACAATTCAGGACAACCTTATACTTATCAAGCCAATCCATTCCCAATATAAGGTCAAACCACTTAAAATCCAACACATAAGGGTCACAAGAAAAACAATGGGACAGATAGGAAATCCTCAAATCCTTACAGATCATATCTAATTTGGTTACCGCTCCTATAGGATTAGATACAAAGATGGAACAATCTACAATACTAGGGGTAAGAAAGAACTTCTTTACAGATTCCAGAGAAATAAAAATCAAAGAAGCTCCCGAATCAAATAAAACTTTAATATACTTGCCATTTAAAAGTAACGTACCTTCCAATACTCCCTTGCCTTTAGATGAAGTTGATGGTGCACCCTCCAAAGAAAATACCTTATTCTGCTGAGCTTTATGAAGTAGCGAGCAATCCTTGATCATATGACCTGGTAGGTGACAATTAAAGAACAGAGATATCTGAACCAAAGCCGAACCCGATCCACTTTGATGCGATTGGTGCTGCTGTTGCTGAGATCCTTTCCAGGGACTCTTATTCGCCAAGCGACCTTCTTATTGACATATATAGCATCTGCGAGGTCCGTTATTACTTCCAGTCTTCTTCTTGTTCTGCTTCCTCCAATTGGGATTGAACTTCCTCTTATTTGGATTAGCAAAATTCCCTCCCGATGCCGCTACTGGTGCCACTGAGCTCTTATTCATCAAATCCTCATATCTTAGAGCCATATCAATTAACTCAATAAAAGATCCTTTCAAATGCGCCGTCATCTTTTCATGAAATTCCAGCCTCAATCCTTGCATAAACATTTCGTTCTTTTTGAGGGGAGTGTCTATAAGCCCTGGTCCATAACAAGAAAGTTCATTGAATTTGGTCTCATACTCCGCTATAGTCATGCTTCCCTGTTTCAAATCTAGAAAATCCCGGCACAGGCGAGTTTTCCCTGCCGTTGGCATGAATTTCTCCTCAAATAACTCTTTAAATCTTTCCCAATAAATGTCGTCCTCAGAGATATTTTCTACCGCTGCATCCCACCATGCTGCAACGCCTTCCTGCAATTGCAATGAAGCCATTTCCCTTTTTCGCTCATCAGACAACATCATAGTCTTAAAGATGCGCTCACATGAGCGTAGCCAAGCTTGAACCTCAATTATAGTCTCTGACTCTTTAAATGGTTTACCTCCAAGGTTGGTAAAGTCCTTGCATAAAGCGGCAAAACTAACCTGAGGCGGTGCTGAATCCACAGCCTCACTGGCAGTTTGACTTCGCCCATTATCGGTCGAGTTACTGCCCCTACCTCTGCCTCTCCTTCCAAAAATCATGTTGGCAACCTGGACAGGTAACTTAACAAATTTAGATTGGTATATAATTATATAAAAATACAAATATGCTCTCTCAAGATAGATACTACTTCAGAGCTTAGGTGTTATCTCAACTTATGCTCTGATACCAACTGTGACGACCCATCTTTCTAACCACAGAAAGATGTATCATCAATAAGAAAAGAAAGAGATAGAAATAGACAAGATAGAAAGAAAGAATAACAACATTAGAATCTCACAGCGGAAACAGATCAAAATATAATACATCACATAACTATTACATAGTTTTACATATATCAGAATTACACAACATCAATCAAACAAGACAGCTATATATATATATATATATATATATATGTGTGTGTGTGTGTGTGTGTGCCATTACATACATCCCAAAATACAACATTCTCTAACTAACACAGCGGAACCAGATAGATAGATACGTCTGGACTCCTGCTCCAAGCTCCTCTAGATTTCAACAGTCGAAAACCTATCACTTGGCTACTCATAAAAATTTGAGTATCCAAGAGTTTAAGAAAAACTGAAATAAACTCTGGGTCAGACATAGGTCCGGTGTGAGTAAACGGGTTAAAGTTGTTTAACTTTAAAAACCATTTGAAACAAAGGTATCACGTAAGACTTCCCACACATAAACACGGGTAAGTTTTTACCTTACATTAAACAATTTTTTTTCTAGGAAATCCAGTGATATTATAATAGTGTCTAGGGTTTTCAAGTAAATAGAAAATAGCCGAAATCGTTACATTAATTAAATTCCAGCTACAAGCTACAATCATGGGTAATACAAACAAAACCGTAAGGTCTCGTAGGGAAAATGGGTTTCCATCAATTGCAGGGCTACTTGGATACCGCCCGTCACAGTACGGGGCCTAGATCACCGTACCGAGGATCACTCCCAACCCCCTACAACACAAGGCCAGAATCATCCCTTACTAGACAGTCCCGAACAAGATAACCCCGCAGTTGTGGCCAACAACTGCCCACACAACCGAAATAAAGGGACATCTAGACAGGGGTATATCTCGTCCTGCTTGGGGTGCTACCCATCTAACCTTACTACACCTCCCCTGTTTTAGCCATTCTCGGTTGATGAGGCTTGAGGCTCAATTACCTTTAGAGAACACATCTCTAAGAATGCTCATCGTCCACCTGACGATGTTCTGAAAGCATTCAATCCATACAAGTTCGTTCCGGGTTCGAACGAAACCGAAGGCATTATCTCGTTACACTCATTTTGGAATCACCCTCAGAGTTAACGACGATAACCCTTGCACTCTGAAACACCATCTCGATCTTCACTTGAGATGTCACGACCTAACGTTTAATTTGGATCGATGTGGTTTTCGGATAATCATAACTGATACCCGATCCCGGTCTCATCGAAATCCAAACGCCATTTTAAAGGCCAAGTTGTTTAATAGTGTAAACAATTTAATTCAACACTTTGAATTCAAATAGCATATATTACAGATAAATCATACTCAAACATCACAGATATATCAAGGCATATCACAGAGTATCACAGAATATCACCAATAGATAACACAAATCCAGATATTCTACTTATACAATCATCCATAATAAAGCATCTTTAATCCTGCTTGATAATTCATTAATTAATTATTCCACTACAAACCATTTAATTAATTAATTACTTCTTAATCAATTTATTTAAACCTTAATTACTTAATTAATTACTCCTTAATTATTAATTAATAACCTTAATTATTAATTTATAGAATTTAATTACCCATTTATTTATCACTATTTACTTAATTAATAGATTATTAATTCTTAATTAAATTACTTAATTAGTTAACTACTAATCATATATTAATTAACTTTAAGTAGTTAATTAAAATTCTTTTCAAATTAATTAACATTTAATCATTTGTTAATCAATCTTAAATAACAAATTTATAAATCTCAGTTCACTTAATTAATTACAATTATCAATGAATTAACATTCTTAATTACCTTATAATATAAATAAATTAAATTAGAATTATTATCTTAATTACCTTCTTACTTAACATTTTATAATCTTCCTTAATAACTTTGAAATCAAATTATTACTAACTTAAAAAGCTTTAATGTTAATTAAATTTAAAACTTATCTTACATAACTACTTAATTAAAGTATTAATTGGATTTTTAAAAACATTCTTAAGTATTTACTTAATAATTTAAACTTAAAATAAATTCTTTACTTAAATTGTCAAACATTAATTAAGTCATTAATATTTAAACTTTGTTTAAAATGATATAACTTAAATTTTATCAAGCTATGCATTTTGAAAACCCAACCCGAGAAAATTCCCAATTTACTCGAGTTTCCACCCAAGTTTTCCACCATTTCCCCTGAGTCTTTCTCTTCTACTTCACATACCTTTCTCTTTTTTTCAGTTAAGATTTAAACTTCATCAGGTAAAACACTTTCCAGACAACACAGAAAATAACTCGAGTCAAAACTTCAAAATCACGAGTACCACTCTGAGTCACCACGAACCAATTTCTTCCAGACACCAAATCGTTGCAGTGCACGTGCATGGCGCCTTACCGCCACTCTGGCGAACTACGCTACCTTCGGCGAGTCGCGAATCACCCCTACACTCGATCACAAAGATCCCCTCGATGCCAAAAATTCCAGAGCGAAAACAAGTCCTTCATTTGAAAACTGGAACTCGATCTCACCCAACAAAAACGCTTCGCCTCACTAAGGCCGACCATCGAAGGCGATACAACTCCGGCCTCACCTCGCCGATCCCCCATACTACACTTCCCCAGAGTTTTGAGCAGCTCGATCGACCAGAGGATACGCAATCATCTTGTTTTCCGACCACGAAAAACTCGAACATTTAACCCAAATTTTACCTTGTTTTGTCATCTTTTATAATAGAAAAAATATTTAACAATTTTCCTGATATCATCGATCGCCAAGCTAGCTTCGATCGAAAATTCAACATCCAATATTTGTGCGATCACCAGAAATTGGTTAAAAATCATTTTCTGTTCAACTATGAACTGCTCGTAGAATACTTAACTAAAAATTCCCATTTTAGTTTTAAAAATCCTATCTTTGAATGTTGATTCAAGTTATATAATTGAATTAATATTTTAAAATATTCAAATTTATCATATGTTTGTCTTTTCACTGTAAAACTGAATTTACAGAGTCAATACTTCAATAACGACCTTAAAACAAATTCTAGGCCATAATTTAAGTTTTAAAAAACTTGTTTTATTTGAAACCCTAAGCCTAACAATGTTTGGATGAAGATGTATTTAATTTTTTTCTAGTTTACGATCACTCTATAACCAGAAACAAGGAAGAACAGACCATTTCAAACTACACAGTACAACATATATATACAGAACTACTTATTTAAAATATACAGCAAAGCACAAATTATTCATGAATCATATGCACAGATTTAAAATTTTAAAATGGTATGTTTACTCACTTGATAAAAAGAGTTTGAACAGAGAACCAATACTGTGTTGAAAAGCAAAAAAGCTAGCTTGATTTTCTGGTAAATCTTCTTGCTTACTTTGTTTAACTGAATTATATTTGAGTTTTGTAAAAATGATGATGCTTCTTATTTTTCTGGTTTGCTATGATGTGAACGAACTGGAACAAGAGAAGATGTATATAAATAAAGAAAGGTTTCACAAGAGATAAGAATTTTCTTGTATAACTTGTTTTTTTTGGGTCAGAGATATTTTTCTTTGACCAGGCAAGATTTTCATTTTTAGAACTGAAATGATTTTTTTATAGGTTGCGAAATGACTTTGTTTTTGTGCTTGAAATGATATCATTTAATGCAAATGTTTCCTTACAAGTTTACACCCATATCCTACTGATTTTTGTATGTAGATATTTTTTTATCTTCTTGCCTTGCATTCACACATGTATTCCATAGTATATATATTCTAGAATTCCCTTATGTATTTACTTTATGTTTTCATAATTCCATAGAAGTTACCTTATATATTTATTTCTATTTCTAACATAAATCCTTGTTTTTATTTCTATTTCTATTTTAAGCTTAAACCATCAAATACTTAATTTATATTCATATATTTTTATACTTATATTTAATATTGATAAGATTTATTTTATTTTAACCATTATTAACTAGATTACATCCATATATATATATATATATATATATATCAAATGTTAATAAGGTAGAGCTTTTAATTTAATGTGAATAAGATAGATTTTATTTTTAACATTTTTGAAAGACTTTATTTTAAATTTTTAAATCATAGCTTTCTTCCAAAATACATACATACATACATATATATATAAATAAATGGTAAGGGCTAAAAATCTTATTTATTATTTATTTTGTTTTTAAAATGATGAGTTGTATTTTAATAAATCAGATTAAAATAATATTACCAAAATCCCAGGTCGTCACATGTGGCGTTCCACGTATCGACCAGAATTCTTAAGCCACTTAACAGATAAATTAACACAATTTAAAACATTTTTATATCACTAACAAATATGCGCTCATACATATACACCCAAACTCATCCTAGGGTCTCGCTTACCCTATTTCAAATGAGTAAATTCCCACCGAAGCTTACGTATTCGCTCAACCTAGGCTTTGATATCATGTGTAATAGCCGTTGGCTTTTCAACCATCCGGTAGTGATGACCAGCAAGCTTTTCAACCATCCCATCCCCACCGTGGAATACATTGGTACCTCCAATCTGCTTTTACGGCCATCCCTTGAGATTGTAAGCTCCCAGCAAACCAACTCATCAAGGCCTTATACTACCTCTTCTGGATGTATAGGGTTAAGAGTCTCTTGCTTACCACCAAACAGAAAGCGAGAACCCCCTATCACGTTAATCCAACCTATGGAAATAGATCCGATCCCGGTCTCATTGAAAAAACTTTCGATAATTCTTGGTAAACTCAACCTCGGTTCTTTAGGAAATAAACAGTCAAAGATAAGATCAGAGATCACCTTCTAACCTTTAGTGGATGGATTTCCTTATCATTGTCTGTAACGACCCGCAAATTTATCACTTTGATAGATTTATTTATTTTTAAATAAAAGGTTGCTAATACAAATAATATTGTTTTAGCGATAATAAGTAATATTAATCCTATTTGGAATAAATATTTTCCTCAAAATCTAAATCGATAAAATGGTCGAAAACTGTTTTATCAACAAACAGCTCTTTAATCATAAAACGTCGCATATAGAGCTGGATACATACACTTATTTTTATAATTAAACAAGAACACAAAATAAAATCAATTGATTTGTTTTTGAAAAAAAAACCTGTTTTTTAGCATTGTTATTAATGCCCTCAAATATGATAATTGATTTATTTTCTTCAATTGAGATTTAATGATGAAATAATTATTATCATTATTCAAATAATGATTTTGAAAAGGTTATAATTCATTTTGGATAGTTATAAAGTAAAAATAAATCATTTATAATATTTTTATAAAGAGATATATTTGATTTTAAAATATAAGAAAAAATCGATATCGCTTTATCGGTATAATAGTGATTTTTGTAAATAATTGTTAATATAAATTTATATGGTTTTATAAGTGAAATGTGATCATCTTAATTCATTTAAAATGATAAAAAATTTATTTTTAAATTTTGTTTAAAAATATATGTACGTTAAAATATAAGTGAAAATGTGACCGGGAATCAGTTCTCCGATCGACAATGGTTTATCGAACGAAAATTGTTTGTAATCAGTGCAACATTGTTTATATGTCATGTACACATGTGTAACATACAAATGCATCTGCTAACATGCACACTAACATATGCATACATACATATATACTTATACATTTAAAAATACATACATAAGACAAAAATATAAGATATTTTAAGTAAAGCTTCCTCCTTAAGCGAAAACAAGTTAACATATGCATACACGAGTGAATGGAAGTGATGTGCACATGGGGCAGGGGTTATTGCCATGCATTTTGAAGGGGGAGGTGTGTTGGAGAAGCTTGGAAAAAGTGGAGCTTACGTATCTTCCTTTGCACACTTCTTTTTTCTTATAAATACCATACCCTCTTCTCTCTTTTTCCATTCATCATCTTCTTCTTCATATTTCTCAAGCTTTTGCTTCCACTTTAATGGCTTCTAAACTACAATAAATGATGTCAAAAATTATTTCAAAAAGAAATTAAAATCATAAACTATAGTCATATATAGTAAAACACCACCAGACGATCTAAAAGCTATTCATTTTCCTTTGTTCTTCACCAACCCCTCTTCATTCCACCCTAAGCCGAGCCTAACCCAAGACACACCCTAGGTCGTGACCTCCTTTTCTTCCATAAAGCTTGGTTGAGGCATTTAGGAGCTAAAACCAAATGATAGTGAGCTTTGGAACTCGAATAACGGAGCTATAGCGATATTTTTGTGAGTCATTGAAAATCTAAGTGAGAACTCCTAATTTATTATACTATATGTTGGATGATGTTATGATGTTGAAAATGTATGTTTAATATGATTTGATCACTAAGTTTGGTTGTCTTCATATGAATGTCGATTATATATGCAAGTCACAATTATACACGTTGATAAATACAAAAGGAAATCACTTTCCTTAGATGAATGAAATGGCATATATGGAAGTGTTAAACCTCTTATAAATGGTTTAAAATGTAATTTAAATGTGATATAAACATTCAAAAGTTATTTGGTGAAGTTTGGAAAGAAATAAAAGCTTTGGTCAAAATAAGCGCGTCGCATATCGGTAGTTCGCGGTTTCGTGCTATAAAAATCAAACTAGAGTTAAAGGTGGAATATAGCTCGGAATTCCTCGAGATAAGAATTTTCCGAACTATTATATCCATAGTTTTCCAATGAAGAAAGAAAATCAAGATTTTGACAAGTAAATTTTGAAATACGAGTAAAACATTTTTTGAAAAAAAAATCTTGATTTTGCAGTTCGGAATCCAAAACTGGATTTCCTTGAAAATAATGTACCAAATTGTTTAAAAATGTGAAATAAATCTTATAAATGTTTTAAAATGCTTTTAAAGAGATTTGAGAAATAAAATTGAAGTTTCAAATAATAAAAAGTTGTTTTGATCAATATAGTTTAAAAAGCACTTTTCGCAGCACTTTTATAACTTTTGAAAATTAGTTTTAAACTTAACAATCCTTTTACAAATCTTTTGTAAATATTTTTAAATAATTTTTACAGTGTTTTTAAGATGATGTAAAGAAGTTTTGGAATGATTAAAGATTTAGATTCAATCAAATAACTTGACCATCTTATAGGTGTCAGAGAGATAGTTTTTAGGCATAAGTTTGGAAAATCAGTTTCCTGCTCTCCTTGGCTATCCGAACTGGTTCAACGGAAGGGATGGTGAATTTTCTTTACTTGGATCAATATCTTCCTAAACGAAAAACGAAAGGATTTCGAGTCGATTCCTAGTAGAAAGAAGTTTAAATATTATTAAAGGATTTTGTAAGGGAGGTTTGATAATTCCGTATATACCGAAAAGAATGTTTTTAGAAATATATATCTTCGATGGAGATTTTTGATAAAAGAACTTAATAAATTAAAGAATGACTCCTTATCTACTTGACCTCTTTTATCGATGATTGTTTCGGAGAAATCGGGGTCGGATCTAGGGAAATCGTTATCCGAAAACCAGTTCGAACTAATATGCGTTCGAAATATAAAGATCTGATAGAGAGAATGAAGGATGAAGACCAAGGGTTTTCAAGATGAATCGAGCGCTTGTTGATAATTCTGGTTAGCTCCCAAATACTAAAGTAGCAGTGGTCCTTTCATTTTTGAATTTCTTTCGGTTGTAAGGACTTCTCGTTACTAATCCTATGGTAGATTTCCGATAGGATATGGTAGGAGAGTGCCTTCGGTTTTGTTCAATCCCAGAACGAACTTGTATGGACAGATGTCCGACATTACATTCTTGAGATTTTCATCGTTGACTTTTATAAATGTACATCTGTTTGGTGGTGGAGAATGCAACTTCTCTTAGCTTAACACCCTTCTCTGAGACATACGAGCTCAGAGGTTCTATGTTTGTGGGCGTCGACAAGTGATCGATAGAATGGTAGTGTGGCATTCAAAGGAAGATGACATGCTATGTGAAAAGGTAATAGTTACCTTAGGCCTCACACCTAGAAATAACTGAAACATGGTAGGATGCGGCAAGGCTATGTGGTTAGCAACTATCAGGGTATGATTATCCCTTTCTAGATATATTTCTTCTTGCTTTGATGTTAAAGATGTAAATTATTGTGGATGTATGCTATGAGACGTCTCAGATAGGTCGGTTACGACCAGGGTGATGACATATTTGGTACTATCTAGGGAAAGGTAGGCCGGTCTTGTGTTGATAGAGGTGCAGATGTTCTATTGACCTCGGTACATTCCTCTAGAGATGTACTGCCAGAAGGTAGTCCTTTCACCTAGTCATTTGTATGGAATCCATTCTCTAATACGTGCTGCCATTTTGTTTGTAGAGCCTAGTACGCTGGAATTTAATTATGGTAACAATTTCGGTTAAGATTAATAAGTTATTTGAAAAAAAATGTCAAAGATATGTCATTAAAAACAATGTCAAGCATTTTGATGTAGAATGTTTTAGTTATCTTAAAGTAAAAACTTGTTCCGTGTTTATGTGCAGTGTGGTCTTATGAGATACCTTTTTGTTTTTAAAACACGTATTTTGAGTTCTCACACCAGTCCCATGACTGATCCGGAGTTTATTTTGTTTTACCTTTAAACTCTAGGTTCATTATTTTCCCAGGCAGCCAAGTACAGGATTCTGTTTAGAGTATTTTGGGAGAAACACGCTGGAGGAGATTTTTGGAGCATGAAACTGGAGCACCCGATGGGGATATCTATCATTCTATTTTTGTTTTCCACTATGTATAAGTTTGTAATGCCAGCAAGTGCAGGAGTAGGTAGTTATAATTGTTCCCGGCTGGGTTTGTACATACAAAACTATGATGTACCCTGATGATGGATGTTGTATACACTATTTACCTATTCTAAAGTAATGTGAGAATTTGCGTTTCTATTTTTTACTTTACTTTACCCCTCAAAATCTGCCTCCCCAGCACTTGGATTTACGGCACGTGTATACCGTGGATGTATTATTGTTAATTTTCGTGAGTCAAGGAGATGGGTCTTTACATTTGGTATCAGAGCTAAAGGTTAAGTGAGAACCTTGGCTTTGGTAGGGTATAACTCATTAGAATAGGGTTAGTAATGCCTTAGAATGAGTTTAAATCTTTGAGAGTCGCATTTAGGAATCTCTAAAAGGTGTACATATTTTTCAAAGATAATTTCATCTTTGAATTCTAAAATTAGCTTACTAAATTCAGGTAGTAAGACATGAGTACTCATAGAGGACGAGGGCAAGGAAATAGCAACACCACAACAACTAACGTTTGAGCTCCAACCACCGATGTAAATAGCTCCCGTACAACCCTAGGTAAATTTTGCCACTCTATGTAAGAATTATACCATCTTAGGGGGAAAACCATTTAAGGGTATAGAAGCTATAATTGAAGTACAAGCTTGGATTAAATCACGTGAAAGGATCTTTAAGGCGTTGGATTTCAGTAATGAGAAAAAGAGATTTTTGGCCTCGTGGCAGTTACAGGAAGCGGCTTTGACTTGGTGCGAGTCAATTACCCTAAGCCAATCAGAGGATACTTTCTCTTGGGAAACATTTAAGGAGCTTTTGGAGGAGTATTACATGCCAGGATATGGGAAATCTTGTATTTATCGAAGCTTTATGGATCTTAAGCAAGGCGAAACAACTATTGAGGATTACGCGAATAAGTTCAATGAATTATCTTCTTTTGGGCCGAGGCTAATTGACATGCCTTTAAAGAAGAATAAGAAATTTATCTCAAGGATGAATGAGACAGTAGGATGACTGCCCATGTTAAAGGGTCATTTATAGATTTGCTCGACATGAGATTTTGTTAGGAAACATTGGATAAGAATTGTCCCATGGTAGTTCAGACCAACAATAACGCCAACAACTAGAAGAAAAGGAAGTTCAATAACAGTGGGAAGAAGCCATGGTCAGGAAAACCTAGAGGAGGATGTCAAGGAAATGGTTTTAAGTAATACACTTGTCAGAATTGCAAGAAGAAGGGCCATACCGCGAAGTATTGTAGAAGCCTAAAGGTCTAGGATTTCGTCTTTCCTGTGGTCCAAAATAGTATTTGCTATAATTGCCATCAAACAGGGCACATGATCAAGGGCTGTCCGATCATGAGGAAGGGAGAGTAATCCCGAGTCTACACAATTAAGGATGAGCCTTCAACCTCTCAAGATGTGAAGGGCAAAGGAGTTTTGGAAGGTAATATTTTTATTGAAGATATTTCAGTAAGAGTATTATTTGATACAGAAGCTTTTCATAGTTTTATTGGATAGGAAACTGCAGAAGAATTAAAACTTGAACCTAAAATAGTTTATACCCCTATTTGCGTGACGAATCCTATAGGCGGTACAATTAACCTTTGCATGAATTGTGAGAAAGTCCAAATTTCTCACTCTTTCCATAAATTTCCTTCCGACTTATCTGTCCTAGATTTTATCGGGTTCGAGATTTTACTTGGTATGGATTGGTTGACTAAGTATAAAGTTGTTCTCGATTGCGTTAGTAGGACGATAACCTTATGGACCAATTTCAGAAAGTTTATTGAAATATCTTGCGAAGATCCTAGTCCTAGAAGGGGAAGTTTTCTTTATGCATTAGACTCATTCCAGGAAGGATTAGAAATCATACACGTTGTTAAAAAATTCTCAGATGTTTTTGAGGAAGTAAAATGTTTACCCCCACATCGAGAAACCAAATTCCGTATCGATTTGATTTCCAGTGCAATGCCAATTAAACAACGAGATCGAAGGATGGCTCCGAAGGAGAAGAGAAGTTAGATAACCAAACCTGGTAGTTATTAAAGAAATGGTTGATAACGCCGATTCATTCAAGATGGGGATCGACAATGGTTTTTATAACCAAATCGGATGGATCTCTAAGGTTATGCGCAGATTACCGAGATCTAAATAAACAAACAATCAAGAATGAATATCCTCTACCTCGAATAGATGACTTGTTTGATCAGTTACATGGTGCCCGGGAATTCTCAAAAATGGATCTAGCTACAAGATTCCATTAGTTGAGAATCGTAGAAGAATGCATCCATCTGACTGCATTCAAAGGTCCAAACACTTTCTTCGAGTAGTTTGTTATGCATTTTGGGCTAGCTAATGCACTCGCTTAATTTGTAGACCTTATGAATAGAGTATTTAGAGATGTATTCAATAAATTCGTGTTAGTCTTTATTGATGATATCCTTATATTCTAAGACAGAAGAAGAACATGAGAGACATCTAGAAATTGTGTTGGAGATATTGAGAAATAATGTGCTTAAAGCCAAATTCTCAAAATGTCATTTCTGTGAGAAGAAGGTAAGATTCCTTGAACATGTAATGTCATGGGACGGTGTTTTAGCAGATCCTATAAAATTTGCAGCTATTCTAAACTAGAAGCAACTATAAACTCATAAAGTAATTCATAGCTTCTTAGGGTTGGTAGGATATTACAGAAGATTCATTCAAGACTTCTCGAAGATTTCCTATCACCTAACAAAATTGACCATAAAGGATGCTAAATTTATCAGGACTCCTAAATGTGAAGCAACAGTCTAAGAACTCAAGAAGAGGCAAACAATCTCTCCGGTCCTAGCTATCATAAATGGCAATAAAGGATTAACTGTCTATACTGATGCTTGCGGAGAAGGAGTTGGTGCAGTTCTGATGCAGGAAGGAAAGGTGATTGCTTATGCAGGTAGACAGTTGAAGGTTCATGAGAAGAATTATGCAATGCACGACTTAGAATAATTAGCCGTGGTGTTCGCATTAAAAATATAGAGGCACAATTTGCTGGGTAAGAACATTTCATAGTTTTTTCAATTAAAACTTTGAATTGACCTTAGTAAATAGAATTCCTCTTTTGACTAGGTGAAAAGTTTAAGCTCTTTTCGGATCATAAATCTTTAAAGTATCTTTTCATTCGGAAGGATTTAAACATGAGGCAACAATGCTGGTTGGAATTTCTTGCACCTTATGATCTATATATTTCATACACACCCAGGAAAGCCAATGCAGTAGCTGGTGCGTTAAGTAGGAAATATGCTACAATTTCTTGTTTGGTAGTAACTCCAACTTTTCTGAAAAGAATAGCCCGTAAACAAGCAAAAGATAGACAATCTGAAAAGTTCATTAAGGCAATTGAAGAAGGAAGAAATTCAAGCTTTAAGGTAGATAATAATGGACTGTTACGGTTGAATGGGCCAATCTGTGTTCCAGATATGGAAAAGACAGGAAGTGTTAACTAAATGTCACAAATCCAAATTTAGCATTCATCCGGGAGTTAAAAAAATGTAAAAATATATGAAACACACATTTTGGTGGAAAAGCATGAAAATGGACATATCCATTTATGTTAACAGATGCACCAATTGTCAACAAGTCAAGAGCGACCAAAAGAAAATTGTTGGGTTACTTCAACCTCTGAAGATTTCGACTTGGAAGTGGGATCAAATATCAATGGATTTCATTGATGGCTTATCCCGAACAAGGAAAGATAAAGAAGGCATTTGGGTTATCATAGATCGATTAACTAAAAGTGAACATTTCATTCTAGTTAAGCCAACAAGGACCACTACAAGCCTTGTTGATATATATATGAAGGAGATTGTAATATTGCATGGAATTCTGAACAGTATATTAAGTGATCAAGATCCGATCTTTCCTTGTCAGTTTTGGGAAGCATTACAGACAACTTTGGGAACAAGGCCGAATATAAGCACTGCCTATCACCCTCAAACTGATGGATAGACGGAGAGAGTCAACCGCATTTTGGAAGAACTTCTTAGGAATGTATTCTAGAGTTGGAGGCTCTCAGGAAAATCATCTACATTTATTAGAGTTCTCTTATAATAATAGTTATTAAGCTAGTATAGGCATGGCACTGTATGAAGCTCTATATGGTCGTCTGTGTAAGTCACCATCATGTTGAATTTAAACCGGAGATTGGTTTGTACTTGGTTCTGATATGATAAAATAAGCTTCAGAGAAGGTCAATGTAAATAGAAAGAAGCTAAAGGAAGCTCAGAGCAGACAGAAGAGCTATGAGGACCAAAGATGTAGAAACCTGGAATTCTCAGTTAGAGATTCGGCCTTTTTAAAAGTCTCTCTGACGAGAGGAGTAGTGAGGTTTGGAAGGATAGGAAAGTTAGCACCTTGATTTATTGGACCATTTCCCATTCTTGAACGAATTGGCCCACTGGCTTATCGAGCACAATTGCCAGAAAGGTTGGCAAGAGTGCACAATGTTTTTCATGTATCTCCTTTAAGGAAACATGTGCATCACTCAGAGCAAATCATAGAAACAGCTGCTCAGGAGGACTTGGAGGTGGAACCGAATTTAGTAGTTATCAGACGGCCTATTCAAATCATTGATCGAAATGAGAAATGATTAAGAAGGAAAGTAGTAAGGCTAGTTAAAGTTCAATGGAGTGGTGATGTTGAGGATTACACTTGGGAAACATAGGATAGAATGAAAAAGGAATATCCCAACTTTTGAATCGAAGAATGAACAGTATCATTATAGTGTACTCACCGCCTGTGGTATAGTCACTTATTCATACTTTTGTACATGATCGAATATATTTCCTTTTGAACTATTCTCTCTTATCTTAATTTTGGGGACGAAATTCCTTTAACACATGCAAAATTTATCACTTTGATAAATTTTATTTATTTTCAAATAAAAGGTTGATGATACATATAATATCTTTTGAGTTATAATAAGTAATAGTAATCTTATTTGGAATAAATATTTGCAAAAATATTTTCCTCGAAATCTAAATCGATAAAATGGTCGAAAACTGTTTTATCAGTTAACAGCTCTATAATCGTAAAACTTCACATATAGAGCTAGATACTTACACTTATTTTTAAATAAGAATATGTAAAAAATCAATTGATTTGTTTTTGAAAATAAAACCTGTTTTTAACATTGTTAATAATGCCCTTAAATATGATAATTGATTTATTTATTTTAAATTGAGATTTAATGATTAAATAATTATTATAATTATTCAAATAATGATTTTGAAAAGGTTATAATTCATTTTGAATAGTTATAAAGAAAAAATAAATCATTTATAATAGTTTTATAAAAAGATATATTTGATTTGAAAATATAAGAAAACATTGATATCGCTTTATCAGTATAATAACAATTTTTGTAATGTTAATATAAATTTATATGGTTTTATAAATGAAATGTAATAATTTTAATTCATTTAAAATGATAAGAAATTTATTTTGAAATTTTGTTTACAAATATATGCACGTTAAAATATAAGTGAAAATGAGATCGGGAATCGGTTCTCCGATTGGCAACAATTTATCGAACGAAAGTTGTTCGAAACCAGTGCAATGTTGTTTACATGTCATGTACACATATGTAACATACAAATGCATCCACTAACTTGCACATAAATATATGTATACATACATATATATGTATATATTTAAAAATACATACATAAGACAAAAAGCTAAGATAATTTAAGTAAAGCTTCCCCCTTAAGCTAAAATAAGTCAACAAATGCATACATGAGTGGATGGAAGTGATGTGCACATGAGGAAGGGGTTATTGCCGTATTTGGTCGGTTATGAAAACTATATTTAAATATCTATTTCCATATTTTAATATAAAATAATTCTATAAATAATAATCTGTAACCGCTAGATATTTCTTTTACTATTTTGGAATAGTGAAAAATACATTAGTTTCTCTATTTTGCACTAATTCTTTTTTTCTTTCTTTTATTCTAGCAGTTACTTTCATTGTTGTCTTCTAAATATTAAATATATAAATGTATCTTATTTTCTTAACCAACTAATTAACCTTTTAGTTACTCCCAAATCCAGTTATTAGATTAATTAGCAATTCTCATTTTAACGTAATTTATTACAGTAATTCCATTCCTCAAACATTTATTACTTTACATTTTATTTCCTTCATTTCAGTATTCTTAATTATTTAATCCATATTCACGTTTAATCTATTCTAATCCATATGCGAAGAAAGAGGAGAAAATAGAAGAAGAATTACACTTGCATAGAAATCCAAAACGTAGAAACAGATGTAAATAAATACTAATGCCGCATATAAACTGTAAATTCCTTATAGTTCAGCATAACTTAATTAATATGATTAATTATTGAATAAAATTATCTAAATGGGAATTTAACGATAATATACTTAAACTTAAAAGATATATAAATAAATCCACTCACATTGCTAGCTTTCCAAATCTCCCTGTTTTTATTTTAGATCCGTCCCTAACATTTATATTCACCTTCTTTGTAATCCTTATTTGGAATTACAAATGATATATTTACAGATCTATAACATTTGAAAGAGAAAAGGAAGATATTTGGATTAGAAATAGCAAATAAAACACAGATCTAGGGTTTTACCTTTGACATAACCTTCTGATTTGAACCAATTCCTAATTCCCTAATTAATTATTTAGATCTAAATTCGTGTGAATTAGATTTAAATTTTTTTTATTAAAAAAGTGTAGAGGAGATAGAAAAATGGCGGAGCTTTTGTAGGTAAGAGAAAAATAATGAGAATAAAAATGAGGCTCTGCACCTATATTTATAATGGTTCAAATTAGTGCTAACCATTAGATATAAAACGCTAAAATCTAAAGCGTACACTCAGTCTATGGACATTAAATTAACATGTTTTCTTCTGCGTTTGTTTTTATTTCAAATTGATTCTCCAACCATCTTTTCATTAATTACTTTCCCTTTCTCTCTCACAATCTATGGAAACATATATTTTTAAATGTAACGTTTCTTTTAAATAAGATTCCCTTATTAATCACCCAATTAATAGATTTCATATATACATAGAATTAATTTATTATCTAATTAATCTCTGTCTGCACTTTGATTTCTTACCAAATTAATATGCCAATCAACACCATATTAATTTGTCACATATATGCATATTAATTTATTTTATTCCCATAATAATTATTGCATGCATATATTCCACAACTGAATTTTGAATCACAATCTTAATTATGTATGTTACTATAAATCTCCATGTTTATTAATCGACAATTGATTGCTTGCATAAATTACTCTTCCTCCATTTTATTCGTTTGCACTAACATATATGTTTCTAATCATATCAATTAGTTGCTATAATATATGTTCCATTCTTGTCAGTTCCTATCAATTAATCACCTCTACTAATTAATTGAATATTAATTTCCCTTCAAACACACTGTCAATTAATCTTCCCAATTAATTAATTTTTTATAATTTCTCTCTCTAATTTATTTGTTACACAAATATATATGTTTTCAAAATCATATTAGTTAGTTGCCCCATTCACAAACATTTCTTTGTTTTAAAATTTCAAATTTATATAACTTAATTATATTATTTTCATATATAATTGTAACTTAACGCGGGGTGTTACATTTTCCCCCCTTTGGAAATTTCATCCCTGAAATTTGATAAGGGTTCAATTATGTAATTTCAGTATTAATCGCATCCATTTTGTGTACATCCAATTTTGCAATAATCCGTGCATAGTGCAAAGTGCAATACATCATAAAATATATGCATGTACAAGAATTTCTATACGGTACTTCCTGTATGAATGCTTTTTCTTCTAGAAATTCCTTTTAAAACATGATGCACATATCCTAAATATACTTGCAATTTATAAATGGATGCATTCTTTTGAAAACTGAAAACATTTTTCATTTAATTTTTCCCACACTCCTACTGAATAGGAGCATTTTTCAACAAATTTTTATATCCAAACCTACCATGCAACTTTTAATTTTTGAATTTTAGAAAATTATAATTTTCCAAATTCGATTTCTTATGTTATAAAGAAGGTGGAAAATGAAAAAACTTCATATTTCTCCAATTTTCTTTTGCGCACATCTTCCTCCGTACTTGAGATTAAGGCTACTATTCTAAAAAAAAATATTTACTTCCCCAAGCATAGTTTACATAAGAAAATATCTCTTTTTAAATTTTTTTTATTGACGTTTCTGTCGCTTTGTTTAAATTTGTTATTTTCCTTTTAGTTATCTCATTCCGCTTTTACTCATTTTTTTTATACAGCAACTAAACACAGTTATCATCTAGGGCAAGGAGGTCTAGGACCATGTCCACTCTGACACAGAAAGGTCCTACTCTAGGAATCCAAGTAACTTATATGCTCAGCCTGTCATCTATTACTTGTTACTAACATACAATGTATTATTCATGACGAATAAGGTCTATTTATCTCTTCTACTCCATGCTAGAAAAGGAATAACTAAGTCTCATTTACTTCAATGGATAAGGGTTTCAATCTATGCAGTCTCTACCTAAAAAAACAACTAAGTTTAGGGAAATCTTTTCTTTACCTTTCATTTTTCCCCAACTAAGGTCTACCTATCCTAACCACGTGTGTCTTATCATCTTACTAATATCATTTCACAATTCTTCTATAGTCTGCACACATGAAGTAACATTTCTAGGTTTTTCATTAGTGTCCTATATACCTTACGGGAACTTTTATTATTATTAAGAGTAATCACTACTATAATCTTATACTTTTCCCGTTACACCAAGGAAATGATTCCTATCTACTCTATATTAAAAGGTTTGATTTGGTTTGGTATTTATCAAATTTTTTCAAAAATTAAAACTTCTAAATTTTATCTTGTCAAAAACTTATTTACTTTTTCACCAAACCATTATTTTTAAACATGTCTTGCTTGTTCTTAAAACATTTTCCTTTTTTTCTTGACTTTAAAAAAATGTCCTCACATCTTTTCAAAATATCCTTTTTTTATAGATTTTCAAATTTACTAAAACCGGGGTAAATAAGAACAATTATTTTATCAAAAATTTCTTAACTTTCCTACTCTTCTAATTACTTAACCTTGAAGGAGTTACTAACTTACTACACATAATGGTTTTATATCTTAATGTGTTGGAATTACTTTCTCTTATGAGAAACCATTAATGCTAAAACCTTCTATGAATCCTTTAAAAGAGGATTTCATGTTTACGTGAAATTATAAGGAATTTATTTTATATTTTTTCGAAATGGGCTATACAAAATATGGTGCTTTCCATACCTTGTACATCTCTTTTACGTGTTACTTATAGCTTGCACAACACATCTTTATTTGTGATTCATAGAAAATTATATCATTATTCATTCATTCAAATAGATTAAGGTATGTTTACTCTATATTTATTTACATAAGATATTTCCTACTAAATTCATTAATTTATCGTAAGTTATTTTTCAAAACAACTCGTTTTTAAAACTTCTTTATAACTAGAAAATATTTTCATGTGCTAATTTAAATAACAAGTGTACATACAAACCACTTTACAAATTATCTCGAAAACTCATTTGGGTCAAAACAAATGTTGTGTAAAACACCGTTACTACAACCCAAAAATACTAATATATGGATTCAAGTAAATAAATATTAATAAATCTCGTATGCTATGTAAAAACATTTACTTTGGTAGTCACTTACTATAACAATAGTGCTATAGCCTATGCTTCCTTTATTTTTACTGAAAATATTTATTACAACAATAAATGATGTAACCTACGTTTTCGATACTTATCACACTCTAGGTTTCTATATTTAAAATCATTGTTTACCTACAAAGAAACTAGCAAGCTATACATGCACTATAATTCTTCAAAAGAATTTCACTTTTAACAAAATTTACATCATATAAAAATCAATTAAATTTCATACCACTTATTTTTTTTCAAAAACCTAGTATTTACAATAATATTTTTCAACTTTTTTAATTCAAAAGTTTTATTTTTATTGGGTTTGACATCAAGTGAATTTTCTTCATACTAAAACCTCTTATTCTTACTGAAATAAAAACACTCTCCATACTTCCTAAAACATATAGATCTAATTTTTCTCTTAAAACATGGCTAATTTGTCTGCTATAAATCGGTAATAACATATGGCTCTATATACTTGGATCTTTCAAAACCCAAATAGCAAATTATGCAGAAATATACCTCTAAAAACTTTCCATATGTTAAAATCTGTGGTTGGGGACTATTTGGATTTTAGTGCATAATATATTTATATGTTATTCAAAAATACAAATACATTCACTCACTATCTACCTAGGAATCCTAAACCTAGGCTCTGATACCAAATGTAACAACTCGAATTTCAGTGGTTCGGATTTTTCGCAAAAATGTTAAAACCCAAGCCCACTGAATCCCGAGTTGGGTTTCTGGTATCCCGCAAATAGGCAAAGACAAATATATCGGAGCACAATAATTTATCTCACAGCGGGATTGACTAAAATATAATAGTAATTAAATACTTATGCAAATAATAACACTTTTTAAGCAAGTGTCATAAAGTTGAGAAGTCTCTGCCATCTACCGAACCTGTAGGATGTTATGAGGAGAGGGTCAGAACAAAAGTTCCGGTGAATTAATAAATCATATACTTCTAGGCTTAATTCTACATATATCATTTTATTTCCATTTACTCTTATATTAGGTTCGTTAGGTTATAATACTTTCGCCTCTGTTCGTGAACCATGCCCATCTACTCTATAGTAGGTTAAAAGCTAATAACTAATATATACATATATGTAGCTATATACCCAATGACCATATTGATCCTAGGTACCACCCATGGTACCTTTTGTATTCTCTTCGAAAATGGCTCAATCATCTTGCTTCGAGAGTGTTCTGTAACTACATCTGTAAAGGACCGCATCGTTAGGACTACAATGCAGATGCTCTATCATCTTGCTCCATAGCTATATCTGTAAAAGACTGCTTCATAAGTCCTACAATACGAATACTCCATCGTCTTGCTCCACGAGCGTTCCGTAGCTACGTCTGTAAAGGACTGCTTTGTAAGGCCTGCAATACAGATGCTCCACTACTCACTATGAAAACGTAAATCACGTCGACACTAGTCTACGCCAGTGCTCGGATATCCACAATGTACCACCCAATGCGTATATTGAGGACACGTAATCGTTCTGTCTACTATTTGAATCCCGCCAACAAGGTCTACCTTGTACGAAATATAGTCAAGGATTTTCTATATCTATAAAGGACTGCTTTGTTAGGCCTACAATATAGGTATTCTAGTTGGTCTGTCTCTATTTCATCATGGCTATGGTCCCATGCAGCCACCCCTCAACTAACCAAAAGACTTCTGAAGAGTTAAGTGTACGTGCCCTACTGTAAACAATCTAATATCCAAATGGCGGTACCCCTCATCCAATGTCTCGATAGTGAAAGAATCATTGGTCTAGTGGTTTAACTCTAGTCTTTCCCGAAATCGCTCTTGATCTTGATGCTAGCTGGTATCCACATGCAACTATCCTTAAACTTACTTGCAAGTGCTAGACATACGAATACCCTACTTCGAATACCAAGCCCTTCTAACAACCTACAAAGGTCTGCTTCGTTGGGCCTACAATGCAAATGCAAGTCAAGGCATGCTCTCTTAATGGAACACCTACAGACCTGCATCCAGGGGTGTAGCTTCGTTAGGCCTACCCAAAGGGTCATCCTAGAGTATCCTCACGTCTCGTTGAAGTCTCGTACTTCCTTGAAGTTCAAAAATACTAAGTTGGATGTGCTTCTCCATTTCTGAAATATGTGATGAACTACTTCATTAGATGCTTCATCCTTTGGGCTGCTCCATACGCTCTCAATTCTTTTATTAGACCCAAAGTCTAACCTTTTAATTTGCATTTAGTTTACTTTCTTATTCTGTTGGCTACTTATTTATCCTAATTAGCATATTCTTGCCCTCGTCTCACCTCTATCTATTGTGAGATTTCCATTTATTTAATAGGGAATGCTGTTGGTATGAGCCACATTCATTATCTTGCTTATTTAACATAATATAAATCTTAAGTTCATTAAAACAAGCCTCTTTTATCATTCATGCTTTATTTTCTTATTGACTTAATACAAGTTATGTAAATAAGCTTCTACTGTTATTATTGCTCATTAATTTATTCAAAGTCTCAAAATAAGCTTTCCCGTTCTTATTACTTAATTATAACCCATGTTATAATTCTACTGTAATTGTCATTTCTCTTCTTTTATAGTCCACACATAATTTTAGCATTTCTTTTCTGTTCTAATATGCTAGAATATTCTTTAATTCTCCTATATTATATAATTCACTTGTCATAATAACTATTTTCTTAAATAGTCTGCGCAGTGAATGCAGACCTAGGTTCATCATCGTTTACAGCTTCAAGTTCTTATCTAATAATTTACTTGATTCATGTCATATTTTGCTTTATTATTTTCTATTCTAGAAAGTAATTCTATTTTATTTGGTTGGTTATGAAAATTATATTTAAAAATCCATTTCCATATTTTGAAATCAAATAATAATATAAATAATAATCTGTAATTGTTAGATATTTCTTTTACTATTTTGAAATAGTGTAAAATACATTGGTTTCTTTATTTTACACTAATTCTCTTTTTCTTTCTTTTATTCTAGCAATTACGTTCATTGTTGTCTTTTAAATATTAAATTATAGAAATGTATCCTATTTTCTAAACCAACCAATTATCCTTTTAGTTACTCCCAAATCAAGTTATTAGATTAATCAACTTTTCTCATTTTCATGTAACTTATTATAATAATTCCATTTCTCAAACTTTTATTACTTTACATCTTATTTCCTTTATTTCAGTATTCTTAATTATTTAATCCATATTCACGTTTAATATATTCTAGTCCATAAGCGAAGAAAGAGGAGAAAATAGAAGAAGAATGATGCTTGCGTAGAAATCCAAAACGTAGAAACAGATGTACATAAATACTAATACTGTAAATAAACTGTAAATTCCTTATAGTTCAGCATAACTTAATTAATAGGATTAATTATTGGATGAAATTATCTAAACATGAATTTAGCGATAATATATCTTAAACTTAAAAGATATATAAATAAATCCACTCACATTGCTAGCTTTCCAAATCTCCTTGTTTTTATTTTAGATAGTCCCTAACATCTATATTCACCTCTCTTGTAATCCCTATTTGGAAATACAAATGATATATTTACAAATCTATAATATTCGAAAGAGAAAAGGAAGAGATTTGGATTAGAAATAGAAAATAAAACTCAGATATAGGGTTTTACCTTTGACATAGCATTATGATTTGAACCAATTCCTAATTCCCTAATTAATTCTATTTTTTTCTATTTAGATCTAAATGCGTGTGAATTAGATCTAAAATTTTGTTATTAAGAAAGTGTAGAAGAGATAGAAAAATGGTAGAGCTTAATGAGAATAAAAATGAGGCTCTGCACCTATATTTACAGCGGTTCAAATCAGTGCTAACCATTTGACGTAAAACCCTAAAATTTAAAGCATACACTTAGTTTATGGACATTAAATTAAAATGTTTTCTTCTGCATTTATTTTTATTTCAAATTGATTCTCCAATAATCTTTTCATTAATCACTTTCCCCTTCTCTCTCATAATCTATGGAAACATATATTTTTAAATGTGATGTTTCTTTTTAAATAAGATTCCCTTATTAATCACCCAATTAATAAATTTCATATATACGTAGAATTAATTTACTATCCAAATAATCCCTGCCTGCACTATGATTTCTTGCCAAATTAATATGCCAATCAACAACATATTAATTCATCACACATATGCATATTAATTTATTTTATTCCCATAATTTTTGCATATATATATATATATATATATATATATATATATTCTACAATTGAATTTTGAATCACAATCTTAATTATATTAGTTACCATAGGTCTCCATATTTATTAATCGACAATTGGTTACTTGCATAAATTATTCTTCCTCTATTTTATTCTTTTGCACTAACATATATGTTTCTAATCATATCAATTAGTTGCCACAATATATGTTCCCTTTCTTATCAGTTCATGTCAATTAATCACCTCTACTAATTAATTGAATATTAATTTCCCTTTTAGACAAACACCGTCAATTAATTTTCCCTATATATTGATTTAATATAATTTCTCTCTCTAATTTATTTGTTACACAAATATATATATGTATTCCAAATAATATTAATTAGTTTCCCCATTTACAAACATTTCTTTATTTTAAAATTTCAAACGTATATAACTTAACTAAATTATTTGCATATATAATTGTAATTTAACGCGGGGTGTTACAACCCTCTTCTCACTTTTTCCATTTATCTTCTTCTTCATTTTTCTGAAGCTTTTGCTTCCTCTTTAATGGCTTCTGAACTGAAATAAATAATGTCAAAAATTATTTCAAAAAGAAACTAAAATCATAAACGATAGTCATATGTAGTAAAACACCTCCAAATGATCCAAAAGCTCTTCATATCCCTTTGTTCTTCACCAACCCCTCTTCATTCCACCTTAGGGTGTGGCTTGGATCCCTTGTCTGAGCCTAACTCAAGCCATACCCTAGGCCATTCCATTCTTGGCTTCCATAAAGCTTGGTCGAGGTGTTTAGAAGCCAAAATCCGAAGGATAGTAAGCTTCGGAACTCGAATAGTGGAGCTATGGCGATTTATTGAATCATTGAAAATCTAAGGTGAGAACTCGTAATTTATTATACTATATGTTTGATGATGATATGATGTTACAAATGCATGTTTAATATGCTTTGATCATCAAGTTTGGTTGTTTTCATATGAATGTTGATTATATATGCAAGTCACGATTATACACGTCGATAAACACAAAAGGAAATCACTTTCCTTAGATTAGTGAAATGGAATATATGTAAATATTAAACCTCTTATAAATGGTTTAAAATGTATTTGAAATGTTTTACAATCATTCAAACATGTTTTGGTGAAGTTTGGAAATAAATAGAAACTTTGGCCAAAATAAGCGCATCGCATATTGGTAGTTCACGATTTCACGCTATAAAAATCAAACTCGTATAAAAGGTGGAATATAGCTCGAAATTCTTTAAGATAAGAATTTTTTTCAAACTATTATACCCATTGTTTTCCAACGAAGAAAGAAAATCGAGATTTTGAGAAGTAGATTTTGAAATTGAGTAAAACAAGTTTTGGAAAAATCCTGATTTTGCAGTTCGGAATCCAAAACTAGATTTCTTTGAAAATGATGTTTTAAATTATTTAAAAATGTGAAATAGATTGTATAAATATTCTAAAATCATTTAAAAGTGATTTGATAAATAAAAGTGAAGTTTCAAATAATAAATAGTTGTTTTGATCAGTATAGTTTAAAAAGCACTTTCGACAGCACTTTTTATAACTTTTGAAAACTAGTTTTAAACTTAACAATCCTTTTATAAATATTTTGTAAATATTTTTAAATGATTTACAGAGTGTTTGAAAGATGATTTAAAAAAGTTTTTGAATGATTAAAGATTTAGAGTCGATCAAATAACTTGACCACTTTATGGGTGTAAGCGTGATAGTGTCTAGGGTTGAGTATGGAAAACCAGTTTCCTACTCTCCCTGGCTACCTAGACTGTCCCGACGAAGGAGATGGTTAATTTGCTTTACTCGGGGAATATCTTCCTAAATAAAAAATGAAACGATTTTGTGTTGAATCCTAGTAAAAAGAAGTTTAAAATTATTAAATGATTTTATAAAGGAGGTTTGATAATTCCATATATATCGAAAAGAATTTTTTTAGAAATATATATCTTCGAGGGAGATTTTTGATAAAAGAACTTAATTAAATAAAGAATGATTCCTTATTAACTTGACCTCTTTTATTGATGATTTTTTCGAAGAAACCAAAGTCGAATCTTGGGAAATCCCTATCCGAAAACCACTTTGAACCAATGTATGCGTTCAAAAAATAAAGATCTGATAGAGAGAATGAAGGATAACGACCAAAGATTTTTGGGATGAATAGACTGCTTGTTGATAACTCTAGTTAGCTCCCAAGTACTAAAGTAGCAGTATTCCTTTCATTTTTCTTTGGGTTGCAAGGACTTTTCGCTACTAATCCTAGGATAGATTCTCGATAGGATGTGGTAGGAGAGTGCCTTCGGTTTCGTTAAATCCCAGAACAAAATTGTATGAACGGATGTCCGACATTACATTGTTGAGATTTATTTTGTTGACTTTTATAAACGTGCATCTGTTTGGTGGTGGAGAAGGCAACTTCTCTTAGCTTAACACCCTTCTCTAAGACGTACAAGCTCAGAGGTTGTATGTTTGTGGAAGTCGACAAGTAATCGATAAAATGCAAGTGTGGCATTCAAACGAAGATGATGTGCTATGTGAAAAGGTAATCATTACCTCAGGCCTCACACCCGAAAATGAACGAAATAGGGTTGGATGCGGCAAGCCTATGTGGTTCACAACCATTAGGGTATGATCAACCCCTTTTAGATATATTTCTTCCCGCTATGACGTTCGAGATGTAAATTATGATGGATGTATGCTATGAGATGTCACGGATGGATCACTAACGACCGGGATGATGACGTATTCGGTACTATCTAAGGAAAGGTAGGTCGGCCTTGTGATGGTAGAGGTGCAAATGTTCTGTTGACCTTGGTACATTCCTCTAGAGATGTACTGCCGGAAGGTAGTCCTTTCACGTAGTCATTTGTATGGAATCCATTTTCCAATAAGTGCATGCCATTTTGTTTGTAGAGCCTAGTATGCTGGAATTTAATAATGGTAACAATTTCAGCTAAGATTAATAAGTTATTTGCAAATGTTTTCAAAGATACGTCATTAAAAATAATATCAATCATTTTGACATAGAATGTTTTGGTTATCATAAGGTAAACACTCGTTTCATGTTTATGTACGACGTGGTCTTATGAGATACCTTTTTGTTTTTAAAACACGTATTTTGAGTTCTCATACCAGTCCTATGACTGGCCCGGAGTTTATTTTTGTTTTCCCTTTAAACTCTAGGTGCCCTATTTTCCCCGGCAGCCAAGTGGTCAGGATTCTGTTTAGAGTATTTTGGGTGAAGCATGCTGGAAGAGATTTTTTGAGCATGATGATGGGCCTCGATGGGGATATCTATCTATCTATCTATTTTTGTTTTCCGCTGCGTGTAAGTTAGTAATGCTAGCAAGTATGGGAGCAAGCAGTTATAACTGTTCACAACTGGGTTTATGCATACAAAACTATGATGTACCCTGAAGGTGGAACTTGTATGTACTATTTACCTATTCTAACGTATGTGAGAATTTGTGTTCCTATCTTCTACTTTACCCTTGAAAATCTTCCTCCCCGGCACTTGGATTTACGGCATGTGAATAACGTGGATGTATTAGTGTCGATTTTCGAGAGTCGAGGAGACGGGTCTTTATACTATCCTAGGAGAACGACACGAGATTTATACGCATAGTACAGCATCATCAGAGATGACTATGCCATATAAATCATGTATTTCTCCTAGATATTTCCAAAGGGTCCAATTTCGATAGTCGGTTATTTTACTATCGACTAACAAACATTAAGTGAGGAATTTAATTACATAGGATAAACCAACATTGGTTAAGTACCAAGCAACACTGGGCCTCTTCGCAAATCCTTTCATTAGCTCAAATCACTTTGTAAATATTTGCACCAAAATACTTTTACAAAGATATACATACATAAATACATACATATGCATCCACAAATCCCTATTTCTCAATACTTGGGAAAAATATCCATATACTTATCTCAACGATATAAGTATATTCACTAATATTTGGGGAAGGTTTCCTTTTTATTTAATTCAAAAATCTTTTAGTAACTCCATTTTAGATCCAAAAACGTTTATAAAATCCCTTTTATAAATCCATAAATCATTCCAAAATACTTTTATAAATATTTAAAACCATTTATAAAACATTTATACCTGCTTAAGCAATCTTCCTTTACATTTTTCCAAAATATGCTATAAGATTCCTCTTGTAAAAACTCCATCTATTTATAAAACTCCATTTATAAATCTTGGAAACGGTTATAATTAAATTCCAGTCACTTACCTTTAAACACTACTATATAGTAATAACATCATAAATAAATAAATACTAAATTTAAAACATCTTAAAATAATAATTAATAATTTCAAAACATTCTTAAATGAACAAAAATAATTTATCTTCAACATTATTATAAATAATAATAATAATAAATTTTCAAACTTTACTGGTAAATAATTTAAAAACTAATTTCAACCCATATTATTATTTTTAAATAATTATCCTTTTACAATGTTGATAAACAACATTTAAACAATGTTAATATTAATATTAATAAACAGTCTTTAAAATATAAATATTGTTCCTTTGATAAAAATTCATACTTAATTCAACATAATCGTTTCCATATTTATAAACTATGTTTACAAATCTATTCCCATTTCAGAAATCTTCCTTTCCTAAATATTCCTTTATTTACGAACCCATTTATACCTTTATTCCTTTATAAATCTTGCTTATTTATAAAACCCCCTTTAATATATAATTTCAACCGTTATAACCTTGCACCAATAGGTATAAATTTCTTCTATAAATTTCCTTCAATTTATAAAATATCATTTAATAATCCAAATTTACCCTCATCTTAAATTTCCAAAATAGAATCAATTATTTTATAAAATACCATTCCTCATCGTATAATAAACCCACCACATGATTTATTTCACCAATTTGTTAAATAATAGTAATTTCCTTTGATTTATAACACCATTTATAAATCCATGCTTTTAGAACAAAATACGATTTTACAAATCTTCACTTCTTTGTAAAATATCACTTTTATAATTTATTACATTTATAAATAAATTATATTATATGTACCTACATATATCACTTCATATATATAATGGATAAAAATTATATACAATCAAAATATTTTTATTTACTTTGTTAAATCCATATCCCTTTATTATAGAAAGGTTGACTCATTTTCCAAGATTTTTTAAACCTTTATTTACCATTCAAAATCTTTATTTAAAATATTTCATAAAACTATAATTCACAATCTCTAAAAATTCATCTTTTATTTTAGAAGAATTATTAAGCCTATAATTTTCC
Organism: Allium cepa; assembly: GCA_030765085.1. Taxonomy (NCBI): domain Eukaryota; kingdom Viridiplantae; phylum Streptophyta; class Magnoliopsida; order Asparagales; family Amaryllidaceae; genus Allium; species Allium cepa. Next base: position 961,202,599 of record CM060932.1, on the reverse strand, counting down.
AAAATCACTTTGAAACTCCTTTTTAAATCAAATCCCTATTTTCTACCATTTTTTAAATACCAAAAATAAGGCCTAGTTCTACTAAGCACTAAATAAACAAAATCATATTCATGTTATTAATTATACATCCAACACATCGTATATCAATTTATATGAAAAATAAAATCAACAGTGTGAGCAATCCTGTTGGATCTTTCCAACCTATCCCCCTACATCACATACAACATATAATCAATAATAAAAAATACCAACCATTTCGAGGTGGGATTCGGATACAAAGAACCATCTGCTCTTGCATGGTAACGTAATAGGGTCTCATCTGCTCCAATAGGCGGGAATATATCCAACTAATAATATAATTTAGTATATTATCCAAACAATCAATAACGATTAGAAGTAAATATCAAAACATCCAATAAATAATATTTATTGTTTATATAAATTTTCTGATTAACCAAAAAGGTGAAATTAACTCATTTTGATTTTAATAGTCGTCAAAACACTCCATTTTGAATTAAAATTGAACAAACATCCAATTTTAATCCAAAATTCTAGCTAGCTCCAAATTAGTCCAATGCAACCCCATAGCGTAATGCTCACTGATACGAATGCAATGCAACTTTTCACGCACGAAACGGACCTCGTACGAACAAGTTATAAATTATTTAATGTTCGATAATTAAAACTATAATTAACACTATAATTAACATTTTAAATTACTAAACCTTTCTTCGTTCACGTTCATTCCCTCCCAGGCTTTCGTGCTACAGTCAATTGAGAAACTTTTTTTTAAAAAAAACCTTCGACGCGCGCTAGCTCACCAACCCAAGACCGCTACCAACGCCAGCGTCGAACTCTGCCGCTCGCCCCCCAATGTCACGCAAACCTGCACGCCCTCGACCATGTGCGCCTAATGCATACGCGCAAAATAAATCTGAGCTCGACAAACCCATTTGCTGATGACGAATGGGCCCCGATTTCGATCGCCTCCGTTAATGATCCTTTGATCCAACCATACCCTAGCTTCGTATGATCATGCTCTACATTTCTCTATTTGTTGTCGTTGGCTAATTTTGCCTCTAGTGGCTTCGATCGAGATTGGCCATCGAATGGATGTCTAGAAATGGCGGCTGAGTTATTTTCTAGGGTTAGGTTAACAATTGAATGGAGGTAAGGGTTATTTATAGAAGATTTTGCTTGACACTATTCATCTGTGAAGATTCCGAACTCCAAACGAAACATGCCGCCTGGCATTTTATATGTTATACCCCTATTCCGAACACAATGGAATATGTATCGAAAGCTAATTCCATCATATTTAGAAGATATCGTTTGAAAATCAAATTATTTTAATTAAATTCCTTTAATTAATTTCCGTGTGTTTTGAACTTGCACGAACAAACGGTAAGTCCAATCAACACGAAACTTGAAATCCTATAATAACTCGCTATTACAGATCCGATGAAACTGGTTTTGTCGAAATCCCAAATAGTGCCCAGAAGGCTATTTTCATACGCTAATTAAAATGAGCAATTTCTAAAATTGGTTAAATCACTTTTAAATCCAATTTAAAAGTTCACTAACCTCCTTCTTATTCAAATAAAAATTAAATCAACTTTTGAAATCATTTTCATTCATATAAATCCAAGATTCAATTATTTGAACAATTCCAGTATTAAATTCAACAATTTAACCATCTGATAAACGCTATATTTGAAATTCAAGTTATATAACTTATAAAATTAACCTTTCGATATTAAAAATAAATTAAATGTTCTAAATTCAAATGACCAAAAATTATAGGTTGTTACATAATACTTAGATGCTTTATATTTAATAAGTAAATAACAAGTTCAATTTTTTTATTTTGAGTTGTTGAGACATATGTGATTAAATGTTGTTGAAATTAACATATATGTTTAAATTAAGCAATGAGAAATGATTATATGAGACATGAGAAGTATTAGTGCATAGTTAAGCAAGAAGTTTATGAAAGTTTGATAATAGAAGATTGGTTGTAGGAGATAGTGATCAATGGAGGATGACTATACTTATCTATGTAAAGTGTTTTTGGAATATGGCAATGTATACTAGACTTTACTAACTCAATTTTTATGACATTTTGAATTAGATCATTTGCCCTTACGTCAATAAGAGAAGCATGAACTTCTTCTATAGAACAATTTTTTTCTTGGTCCCAATTCAATACTAAGCACGTCCGAACTAATTGAATACTTGTGTGAAAAATTCCACGGATTATAAGGGTACTCTAGCTATATGTTAGTTTAAAGGACTTCACAAGAAAGTGGGGTTAATATTTATTTTTGAAGTATCTAGTGTCGTAGGATCTAACAATATGAAGTACATGTCTTAACATGGACGTAATAAGGGTTGGAACTGGACCAGCCCATAACGGAAGAATGAGTGAATTTCAAAAAATTTACCGTTTTGGATCTTTAATAGGCCTATGAAGTCTAAATACACTTAGACCTTAACTAAATCTTCTTTTAAATAAAATCAATATTTTATTTAATTTGGTGAAAAATATATCAAAAGGGTTTGAATATTATATAAATTTAAATTAATGAGTGTATCAAATACACCTACATGTGTAGCATTACTTATTGAAATAAATATGAGAAGGAATCCTTTAGTTTCCTTCTCTAATAGTTATATAATTAATTAAGGGAGTAAACAACATTAGTTAAAGAGAGAGAAACCTCTCATTTTTTGTCTCTAAATAAACATGTTAACTTTTCAAATGAATTTTTTATTAGGAATGCTTTAGTCCAATTTGATTTAATTAATTGCAAATGATTCTGAGCACATCACATGCGCTTGTGTGTATAGTGTAAGTGCAACATATAAAAGTGTACAAAGGTAATATAAACATTGCATAGGTGTTGGGATTTACACCACAAAGGACGCATTTCCCATCTATATGTTTCTCTTTCATCCTAAACATGAACAATTTTATGTATAATAATATATAAATACATACATACTGTAACGACCCATTATTTTGGACCATTCAAATCGATAATAAAACCACACATGCCTGACTTGAATAATTCAAAACAGTAGATTGTAATATAATTTGGAGAAAATAAAACCAATCACAGACACAGATAAATCAGAATAACTCGCAGCGGAAATAAAATAACAATAGTAGTTCATGAAGCTACTACAACATAGTCACAGAACAAGTATCAAAACAAGTACAAAATTCCATAGTCTAAAAAGTAAATACAACAGAAATCCCAATACATAATGTTCACTAGTACATAAGCTGAATAGAAATGCTGAAAAGAAATAGATAACAACAAGATAGATAGATGATCTCCAGCAATCCTAGCTCCAGAAAGTAAAATCTAAAGCTGATACTTAGGCTGACCCGAGCATAATAAATAAACACAAACACTCGAGTCAGGACATACATGCTTATATAATGTAAACCAACTCAAGTGAATTGTAATATAAATGCACAAGTAACTTAAAGGATGCTTGGGACCTCCTATCCTCTAAGGATCCATTAAACTATTTACTATGTAGTAATATACGTTATTATAATAGTGTGTAGAAGTAAAGTATAATATACATAAAAATAGCGTTAATGAGTTACCCAATATCCCCCTTAACACATTTTATATATTCAGTATATACAGTACCATAATCTCTCCCATACCGGGCATCGTCAGAGGGCACTCCATAGGTCTAGGACAAAACCAAAATTTTATAAGGCGTGCTAGGGTAGGTGACACGGCACAACGAGACAATGCCAGGTTAGATATACCAATTATGCTTCCGGACCGGTGGTAACGCATGGCAGTCACTGCCGCCCACCTCGAGCCACACTCCCAAATCAAAGGGTATCTCAATCAATCACAAAGTAATAGAATGGTATCGAAGAAATGTGTCCGATAAGAGGAGCTACCTCAGTAGCCCATCAATCGCTCCTGTTTTAGCCAACTTATGCCAACTCACGGGAGTCGGGTCCACGTACATACCTCAATAGAACGTCACTACAATCCTTCTTCATTCTGGAATCTCCACCGCGTACATGGTTGTTAAAGTAGTTTTCAGTATCGACAGAGAGTATGCCCATATCCGATCTCGGCCTCTTTAATGACCCAACGTTATTATAACCCATGGTTAGAAATTTCAAAAATGGTCTATATTTCACTTCAAACATATCCATTTAAACCATTTAAATTCAATGCCAAATAATATTTATTTCAAAGTTAAGTTCATTCATTCAATTATAAAATTTTCAAAACATTGTAAATTTCAGCTACAACAACACTTATAATGTTACGATAGATATAGTAATATTTCAAGACATTGTCATTTTCAGAAACAGTAACACTTATAAAGTGCTATTGTAGGTATTTTAGTATTTCAAAACAGTTTAGTTTCAGCAACAGCAGCACTTACAAAGTGCTACAGTAGCTTATTTATTATTTCAGAATATAGTTTACTTCCAGAAATGATAGCACTTAGTAAATGCTGTCTTAAAACCATAGCATTTTTGAAATGCTACCAACACTAATTCCTGATTTTATTATAACATTTCAGAAACATTAAAACTTCAAATTATAGCCATTTTAACTTAAAAGAAACATATCTCATGCTTCAAAAACTTTCATTTGGTTATCATTTAACTTATGATTTAAATAAAATAACTTTTATAATTAAAATATCCACATTAACTATAATTCATATATTAAGTCAAAGGTACACTATTCTACTTAACTTTTATTTTAACAAATAACTTAATGCTTTATTTCAAAATACCCATCTCATAAGTAAAATAGAATTTCCATTTATTTACTTAACTAAAAAAAATTCATTTGAAAACCAAATTTCCAATTATCTAGTTAAGTCATATTTCAAATACATTTTAACCAATTATTTACTTATACATTTTACTTACAGAAAATCACTATAAAATTTATTTAAATCATTTAAATCCAATTTAAGTTAAAATGTCATATTTTTACATTTGAAAATACTTAATAAATTTTTATAAAATATTAAAAATTAACCATGGGTCTGTATAATATTTTCTAACCTAGATCAAGTGATACAGATAATATATCATTTCAATCTGTAATTTAAAAAGAAAAATACGGGTTCTATCATTTCAGACCCGCAATCCCAAGTCAAATAAAATAAATAAAAATTGCTTGAGCCTATCATTTTAGCTCATAATGATGTTCTTTATTCTAATGTCCGTTCGGGTATGTATCATTTCAACCCATAGTGATTCTATTCTATAGGGAACTTGCAGTGTGAGAAACAGTAAATAAAATGGACAGTAAAACATATCATATAAATCAGGTGATGCAACAGATATATAATCAGGTAATATCATCATATAATGTCAGATAATAGGCAGATGTGAGCATATAACATAGCATATCAACTATTACAATTCAAGTGACATTATTTCACATTTATATAAGTACGATTATCTAGAGTGAATAATTCACCTTCTAAAGCTAGAGATCAAATTCAAAGCACAAATCCAAACCCCACAAAGCACGAAAAGGCACGAGTAGATTCGAGAAGAAGTAACACCCAAATTCAAATCTTATAGACAACAAAATATACAACATATATAAGTATATGATTCAACGCAAACAAATATGAATTAAAACAATGAAAATAATATGAATCAAATGACATAAATTTGCCTTAACCCATTAAGTGGGCTCGGCCACTACACCATAGGTTCGGCCATGCTTGGGTTCAAGGAAAGTAGGCTCGACCATGATGGTATTCGAGTCAAGCAATGCAGGGCTAGGTAAGTTAGTGAAAAGGAGTGGCAAGTTACAAATGATAGGAAGGCAAAAAGGCATGCAATTGGAAGGTCACAAGCGCCCATAGGCTCGACCATATGCTAAGGTGGTCAGCCATGATGTGTTAGGCTTGGGTCAAGTGGTCAATTAGGCACGGCTAGGTGTGGTTTGGTCATGGCAAGGAAGAGAGGAGGTGGAGTAATAAGGGTGGCCGAGGCAAACAAGGAGGGGATGATGATCAATACGCTCGGCTAGGGTTTCTAACTTGATTTGGTGATGGATTTTGGATCCAATACTCATGGCTATAGCTTGGTGGTGATGAAGAGGTGGTGGTGGAGTGGAGTTATGGTCGGCAGAACATGGAGATGGTGGGGGCCGAGCAAAGCAAATAGAAAACAAAAGGAAAAAGAAATGAGAAAAGAGAAGAGAAAGAGGAGGCTATAGAAACTTACTGTATTTTTTCTTCAGGAAGCAAATGAGAAATGAGATGGGATGAGAAACTTTAGTACGTGAATTACAAAAGTAGTGGCGGCTAGGGTTAGAGAGTGAACGACTAAGAAAGTGTAAAGGCTAGAAAAGGAAAAGGCTTACTTGATTTCCAAGCAAAGCAACCGAAGACTCTTTGAATTTTCAATCCAAAAATCAAATAAAAATCACGTTAAAAAGTCCAAACAAAATAGAACATAGAAAATAAATATAAAATAGAGTTGAAGTAGAAAAATATAAAATAGAAAATAAATAAAAAATGCTGAAAATAATCACGTGCAAAACACTGAAAGTTATCAAATTTAAAAAGTATAAAACAGAATTTTACGAAATGAAAAGTAGTATGAACATCAGAATCAAATATAGTTCCAAAGAAAAAGATTAGAATTTAAAAATTCAAATTTAAAATTTTCAATTATGGTCAAACTTTGACTTTTAGTTGAACAAAATATAAAATTTTCTAAAAATGTTTATTTTATTGTATTTGAAAAATAATTTATAAACAAAATCCAAAATTCCTTTGGAAAATTCAAAAATCTCAATTTTAAATAGTTAAAAATCAAAGTTTTCAAATAAAATGAATTAAAATTGTTTATTAAAATTATGGGTTGTTACACTCTTCCCCACTCAAAATTTTTCGTCTTCGAAAAGGAATGAGACACGAAAACAAGGAAAGATAAGATTGAAAAGCAAATAGTACCTGAAACAAACAATTCCGGATTCAAAGCACGCATGCTCTCCTCCGTTTCTCAAGTACAATCCCAATCATCCATACTCCACTGCACTTTGACCAGGTTGACAGATTTCCTTCTCAGCTGTTTTGTACTTCTTTCGATAATACGAAGTGGCTTCCTCTCGATAGTCAGATTAGGCTCAATATCGAAACTCTCGAGAGCAGAAGGCTAGACAATAAGAGATGGATCATGAAGATACCGATGAAGACGCGAAACATAGAATACATTATATACTCCAGAAAACTTCTCAGGCAAATCCAAACGATAAACCAAAGAACCAATCATCTCCAAGATACGGAAAGGACCAACAAACCTTGGAGCAAGCTTCCCTCTACGCCCAAACCGAATCACATTCCTTAAGGGAGAGACCTTAAGGAAAACCAAATCACCAACAGAAAACTCCAAACTCCTCCTACAACGATCAGCATACTTCTTCTGCCTAACCTGAGCAATCCTCAACTTCGTCTTAATCTCCTCAACCTTCTTAGAAGCCTCCAAAATCACATCAGGACCAAGAACCAAATGATCACCAAATTAAATCCAACAAGATGGAGATCTACAAGGTCTTCCGTAAAGAGCAGCAAATGAAGACATTTCAATACTAGCCAGAATTCAAAGACGGAATGAGACAAATAAAAGATTAAGATAAGATCAAAATAGAAGGCTGAAAATATACCTGATAACTATTGTTATAGGTGAATTCAACAAGATGGAGATAATTTTCCCAAGATCCTCCATAATCAAGAACATAAGCACGAAGAAGATCCTCTAAAATCTGATTCACTCTTTCCGTTTGACCGTCGGTCCACGGATGGTAAGCAGTGCTCCGATTCAGACGAATACCCAAAGATTTTTGAAAAGCTTTCGAAAACTGACTGGTAAAGATAGGGTCTCGATCACAAACAATGCTGATAAGGACACCATGGAGATGAACAATCTCCCTCATATAGATCTCAGCCAGACTGGAAGCAGAACAGGTAGATTTGACCGGAATGAAATGAGCTGATCGGGTCAATCTATCCAAAATAACCCAAATACTCTCATTATCCCTCCGAGTCCTCGGTAACCCATCAATAAAATCCATGGAAACCTGTTCCCATTTCCAATTGGCAACCTCAAGGGCTGCAACAAACCAGGGGTCTTCTGATGATCTGGCTTGACTTGCTGACAAGTCGCACACCTACGAACAAAGACAAAAATATCTTGCCTTAAACCTCTCCAACAATAAAGCTTCTTCATGTCCTGATACATCTTCGTCACACCAGGATGAATAGAAAGTCGGGATCGATGATGCTCCCGAAGCAACTCCTGCCTCAATCCATGAACATTCGGGACACAAATCCGATTATTAATCCTCAAAATACCTCTATCATCGATCTGAGCTCCACTTCCATCAGGACTACTTCCACCAACTCTGCTATGAACACTCTCCTTCATACGCCTAAGCATCTTATCCTCATCCTGCTCAGCAATGATACGATCAAAACGAGGAGAAGAAGAAACAACAAGCTGACACAACATGACCTTCTTCCAACTAAAAGCATCAGCCACCACATTAGCCTTCCTAGGGGTATAGCTAATGTCGAGATCATAAGAAGCAAGAAACTCAAGCCACCGAACCTGATGCCGATTCAAATCCTTTTGGATGAAAATATACTTAAAAGAATGATGATCAGTAAAGAGCTCAAACTTAGAACCCAAAAGATGATGGCTCCAAAGCTTCAAAGCAAAGACTACATCAAGCAAGTCCAAGTCATGAGCTACATAATTGGCCTCATGGGTCTTCAGCTGGCGACTGGCATAAGTAATCACCTTCCTATCTTGCATCAGAACAACTCCCAAATACTCACGACAAGCATCAGTGTATACCGTTAATCTGTCATTCCCATCGGGAACGGTAAGCAATGGTGCGGAAGTAAGCTTGAGCTTTAACACATTGAATGCAGCTTCACACTTATCACTCCATAGAAACTTAGCATTCTTTCGAATTAAAGCAGTGAGAGGTGCAGAAATCCAAGCAAAATTCTCAATGAATCTTCGATAATAACTGGCAAGGCCTAGAAAACTGCGAATTTCAATAGGAGTCCTAGGAGTTTCCCAATCCTGCAATAGAATAGGGAGAAATAAGCACCATAGAAAAGATAGGATGGTCAAGTTATAAACATAGAAGAAATAAAAGACTTACATTGATCGCAGCGATCTTGACTGGATCAATAGAAACTCCATTACTAGAAACAACATGTCCAAGGAATTGGACTTCATCCTTTAAGAAATGACATTTCGAGAATTTTGCTTTCAACTGATGACCCCTAAGAGTTCCCAGAACAAAGTTAAAATGGGATTTATGCTCTTTCTCAGACTTGGAGAACACAAGAATATCATTAACAAAGACCAGAACAACTTTATCCAGCGCATCATGAAAAACACGATTCATCAAATCAACAAAGAAAACAGGAGTGTTAGTCAAACCGAAAAGCATGACTAAAAATTCATAAAAACCATTCTCAGTACGGAAAGCAGTCTTGGGAATACTTTCCTCAGCAACTTTGAGCCGATGAAAACCTGTGGCAAGATCAAGCTGAGAGAAAACAGTAGCTCCACGGAGTTGATCAAACATATCATTGATGCGAGGGATAAGATATATGTTCCTCGTAGTGAGCTTGTTCAGCTCCTTATAATCAACACACATCCTCAAAGAACCGTCGGACTTAGTGACAGACACCACTACTGCTCCCCATTCTGAATGGCTAGGTCTGATCAGACCCTTGGAGAACAAGTCCTCAATTTGCTTCCTCAGCTCAACCTTCTCACGGGGTGCCATTCTTATGGGTGTAAGAACTACAGGTCGAGCTCCAAGAATAAGATCAATACGAAAATCAATTTCCCGCTTAGGAGGTAAATAAGTGACTTCACCAAATACATCGGGATGGATTCTAACCACAGGAGTAGAATCAAGATCATCCGGAGAAGAGTCAAGAGAATAAATAAAACTACCGGCATAATCCTGAGGCATGCAACACTAAATCACTAAAGAATTACCAAAGTCATCAACCAGAGAGACAGTTCAGGAATTACAAGAGATAACGGCATCATGCCTCCTCAGCCAATCACTTCCAAGCAATAGATCAAAAGCATCAAAACCCAGAACATAGAAATCACCAGAAAACCAATAGCTAGAATGGAATAGTTTCACCTTCCTACAAATCCTACTAAGGTTCGCAGGACCACCAATAGGATTTGAAACACACAAAAGCTCTGGGGCAAACTCGGGAGAAAGACGATGCTCAATTTTTTTATGAAGATCCACTGAAATAAAGCTATGGGAAGCCCAACATCAAAGAGAACACGAATAGGAAAATAAAACAGATAAAAAGTACCCTGAAATGTACCTTGGTTATCACTAGGAGCAGAAGAAGGAACATGTGCAGGTGTAGGAGGTGGAGCTAGTGAAGAAGCAGAAGTAATAGCGAAAATACCAGAAGACTTGCTCTTCTGCTGAGTGGGGCAGTCCTTCTTGAAATGGCCAGGCTGCAGACAGATATGATAGAGATCATGCCTAGTTAACTGAGCTAGAGGAGGAATAGAAGCACCAACTAAAGTAGGACAATTATTAGCATAGTGTCCCCTCTGATTACATCTGAAACAAGTAATGGAGGATAGGTCTACAGACTGCCTCTGTCAAGAAGATGACCCCAACCCTGGAGTCTTGTTCTGATTACTCTTCTGATGGTGAAAGTTGGGCTTCCTCTTCCTAGGATTGCCAGAAAAAGGCTGGGATGAAATAGAACGAGCAGCTGGAGGATCCTTAGAAGTAGGATTCTTATATCTAATGGCCATATCCATTAGAGTGGTGAAAGGGCTATGCACATGGGCGATGAGACGATCATAGTACTCCGAACGAGCACTAGCAATGAACTTCTCATTCTTCTTGAGAGGACTATCAATTAAATTAGGGCCAAACATAGTAAGTACGTTGAACTTCCTCTCATATTCAGCAAAACACATATCACCCTGTTTCAGATCCATGAATTCCCGATACAGCTGAGACTTTCCTACCTCGAGTATCCATTTCACAATAAAAGCATCCCTAAAGCACGATAAAGAAACATAAGACAGATTCCAAAAGAGAAAACTGATCCAAATTCAAAACAAGCAGGAGATGATACCTAAACTGTTCCCAAGAAATGTCAGCTTCAGTAGTATGGGCTGTGATGGACTCCCACCAATCCAAGGCTGCTCCCTTCAACTTCCAAGCTGCCAACTGAAGCTGCTGAGCATTGGTGATCTCTAAACCGGAGAATATCCTCTCCAAATCCTTCAACCACTACTGAGCCTCTATAATGCTCTCAGATCCGATGAACTTGGTGCCACCAAGCTCAGTGTATTCCTTACAGAGTTTAGTGAACCTAACTGGTGCAGCAGCTTCAGGAGCTGGGGCAACACCACGCCCCTACCTCTAGCATTCCTATGACTCATCTTGAAAAATCAAGAATGAATTTTAGGACAGAGGTAAATGAGAACAAAGACTAGATTAGATAAGATAAGATTAGATTCAACTTGAACTGAATACCCCAAACAAAGACATTACTAACAAGGTGGAAAAGGAAAAGAAGGAAGTTAAGGGAAGTTTGATTTTAAAACAAGAAAAGTTTTTATATCAAAATACTCTTTAAAATCCTTTGAAAATCCATTTATACTTTAAAATACGTTCTCTCACAAAGAAAGATTCCAGGATTGATTTCACTCATTCTATGGTATTTCTACCTTATCGTAATGAGTTTTGCTCTGCAGGCTAAGGTTTTCCTATAACCAAAGCTCTGATACCAAATGTAATGACCCACTATTTTGGACCATTCAAATCGACAATAAAACCACACACGCCTGACTTGAATAATTCAAAACAGTATATTGTAATATAATTTGGAGCAAATAAAACCAATCATAGAATCACAGACACAAATAAATCAGAATAACTCGTAGCGGAAATAAAATAAGAATAGTAGTTCATGAAGCTACAACACAGTCACAGAACAAGTCTTAAAACAAGTACAAAATGCCATAGTCAGAAAAGTAAATACAATAGAAATCTCAATACATAATGTTCACTAGTACATAAGTTGAATAGAAATGCTGAAAATAAATAGATAACAACTACATATATAGATGAACTTCGGCAATCCTAGCTCCAAAAGGGGAAATCCAAAGCTGATACTCAGGCTGACTCAAGCGCAAGAAATAAACACAAACACTCGAGTCAGGACATACATACTTATACAATGTAAACCAACTCAAGTGAACTATAATATAAATGCACAAGTAACTTAAAGAATGCTTGAGACCGCCCATCCTTTAAGGATCCGTTAAACTATTTACTATGTAGTGATATACGCTATTATAATAGTGTCTAGAAGTAAAGTGCAATATACATAAAAATAGCGTTAAGGAGTTACCCAATATCCCCCTTAACACATTTTATATATTCCCATAGTCTATATAGTACCGTAATCTCCCCTGTACTGGGCGTCATCAAAGGGCACTTCATAGGTATGGTATAAAACCAAAACCGTATAAGATGCGCTAGGGTAGGTGACACGGCACAACAAGGCAACGCTAGGATAGGTATACCAATTATGCTTCCGGACCGGTGGTAACGTGTAGCAACCACTACTGCCCACCTCGAGCCACACTTTCAAATTAAAGGGTACCTCAATCAATCACAAAGTAATAAAATGGTATCGAAGAAGTGTGTCCGATAAGAGGAGCTACCTCGTTGCCCCATCAATCGCTCCTGTTTTAGTCACCTTATGCCAACTCACGGGAGTCGGGTCTACCTCAATAGAACGTCTCCACCATCCTACTTCATTCTGGAATCTCCCCCGCGTACACGGTTGTTAAAGTGGTTTTCGGTATCGACAGAGAGTATGCCCATATCCGATCTCGGTCTTTTTAACAACCCAGCGTTATTATAACCCGTGGTTATAAATTTCAAAAATGGTCTATATTTCACTTCAAACATATTTATTTAAACCATTTAAATTCAACGCCAAATAATATTCGTTTCAAAGTTGTAGCATTCCTAGGTTCATTCATTCAGTTTTAAAATTTCCAAAACATTGTAAATTTCAGCTCTAACAACGTTTATAAAATGTTACGGTAGATATCGTAATATTTCAAAACATTGATATTTTCAGAAACAGCAGCACTTATAAAGTGCTATGGTAGGTATTTTAGTATTTCAAAATAGTTTAGTTTCAGCAACATCACTTACAAAGTGTTACAGTAGCTTATTTATTATTTCAGAATATAGTATACTTTCAGCAACAACATCACTTACAAAGTGCTACAGTAGCTTATTTATTATTTTAGAATATAGTTTACTTTCGAAAATGATAGCACTTTGTAAATGCTGTCTCAAAACCACAGCATTTCGGAAATGCTACCAATACTAATTCTAGATTTTATTATAACATTTCAGAAATATTAAAACTTCAAAATTTAGCCATTTTAACTTTAAAAAACATATCTCACACTTCAAAAACTTTCATTTGGTTATCATTTAACTTATGATTTAAATAAAAATAACTTTTATAATTAAAATATCCACATTAACTATAATTCATTTATTAAGTCAAAGATACACTATTCTACTTAACTTTTATTTTAACAAATAACTTAATTCCTTATTTCAAAATACCCATCTCATAAATAAAACGGAATTTCCATTTATTTACTTAACTAAAAAAATTCATTTGAAAACCAAATTTCCAATTATCTAGTTAAGTCATATTTCAAATACATTTTAACCAATTATTTACTTATACATTTTACTTATAGAAAATCACTATAAAATTTATTTAAATCATTTAAATCCAATTTAAGTTAAAATGTCATATTTTTACATTTGAAAATACCTAATAATTATTTAGAAAATATTAAAAATTAACCACGGGTCTGTATAATATTTTCTAACCTAGGTCAAGCGATACGTATAATATATCATTACAATCCGTATATAAAAAGAAAAGTCTGGGTTCTATCATTTCAAATCTGCAATCCCAAGTCAAATAAAATAAAGAAAAATCACTTGACCCTATCATTTCAGCTCAAAACGATTTTTCCTTATTCTAATATCGGTTCGGGTATGTATCATTTCAACCCATAGTGATTCTATTCTATAGGAAACTTGCAGTGTGATAAACAGTAAATAAAATAGACAGTAAAACATATCGTATGATGTCAGGTGATGCAACAGATATATAATCAGGTAATATCATCATCTATTGTCAGATAACAGGCAGATGTGGGCATATCACATAGCATATCATCTTTTACAATTCAAGTGACATTGTTTCACATTTATATAAGTATGATTGTCTAAAGCGAATATCTCACCTTCTAAAGCTAGAGATCAAATCCAAAACACAAATCCAAACCCCACAAAGGACGAAAAGGCACGACTAGATTCAAGAAGAAGTAACACCCAAATCCAAATCTTATAGACAACAAAATATACAACATATATAAGTATATGATTCAACGCAAACAAATATGAATTAAAATAATGAAAATAATATGAATCAAATGACATAACTTTGCCTTAACCCATCAACTGGGCTAGACCACTACACCATAGGCTTGGCCATGCTTGGGTTTAAGGCAAGTAGGCTTGGCCATGATGGTCTTTCGGTCAAGCAACGCAAGGCTAGGTAAGTTAATGAAAAGGAGTGGCAAGTTACAAATGATAGGAAGGCAAAAGGCATGCAATTGGAAGGTCACAAGCACCCATAGGCTCGGCCATATGCTAAGATGGTCGGCCATGATGTGTTAGGCTTGGGTCAAGTGGTCAACTAGGCACGGCTAGGTGTGGTTTGGTCACGGCAAGGAAGAGAGGAGGTGGAGTAATAAGGGTGGCTGAGGCAAACAAGGAGGGGATGATGATCAATATGATCGGCTAGGGTTTCTAACTTAATTTGGTGATGGATTTTAGATCCAATGCTCATGGCTATGGCTTGGTGGTGATGAAGAGGTGGTGGTGGAGTGGAGTTATGTTCGGCAGAACATGGAGATGGTGGGGGCCTAGCAAAGCAAATAGAAAACAAAAGAAAAAAGAAAGGAGAAAAGAGAAGAGAAAGAGGAGGCTATAGAAACTTACTGTATTTTTTCTTCAGGAAGCAAACGAGAAATAAGATGGGATGAGAAATTTTTGTACGTGAATTACAAAAGTAGTGGTGGCTAGAGTGAACGACTAAGAAAGTGTAAAGGCTAGAAAACGAAAAGGCTTACTTGATTTCCAAGCAAAGCAACCGAAGACTCTTTGAATTTTCAATCCAAAAATCAAATAAAAATAACATTAAAAAGTCCAAACAAAATAGAAGATAGAAAATAAATATAAAATAGAGTTGAAGTAGAAAAATATAGAATAGAAAATAAATAAAAAATGCTGAAAATAATCGCGTGTAAAACAAAGAAAGTTATCAAATTTAAAAAGTATAAAACAGAATTTTATGAAACGAAAAGCAGCACAAACATCAGAATCAAATATAGTTCCAAAGAAAAAGATTAGAACTTAAAAATTCAAGTTTAAAATTTTCAACTGTGGTCAAACTTTGACTTTCAATTGACCAAAATATAAAATTTTCTGAAAACGTTTATTTTATTGTATTTGGAAAATAATTTATAAACAAAATCCAAAGTTACTTTGAAAAATTCCAATATCTCAATTTTAAATAGTTAAAAATCAAAGTTTTAAAATAAAATGAATTAAAATTATTTATTAAAATTATGGGTTATTACACACACACACACACATACATACATACATACATACATACATACATATATATATATATGTACTGTAAATAAATACACACACATATACAATTAATGTTTAGCATAACAATTCAAATAAAATAGATTTCATTTCAATTACAAGCAGTAAATCAAAGAATATTAGATTGATGAAAATGGTTTGAAACGATTGTGAAAAGATTCCTTCCATTTAAGCAGAGATATAAATTTTAATTAGATAGAATTGCAAATCATGGAATATAATTGATTAATGTTTGATTTCATTTCAATTACAAGTAGTAAATCAAAGAATGTTAAGATTAATAAAAATGGTTTGAAACAGTTGTGAAAAGATTCCTTCCTTTTTAAGAAGAGATGTGGTTTTTAATTAGATGGAATTGCAAATCATGGAATATATCATTGATTTAATGTTTCCCTTTATCTTTTGAAATAAAGAGTTTATATTAGAATGATTTTGAAATATGACAATTAAAACATCATATTAACTCGATGATAAAGATCAATTAATGCGATTATTAACAAATTTTAATTACATAGCAATCCATTCCTAAATATTTAAGTGTAAATCTTTTAATATGAAAATCTGAATTATGAATAAAAAATCCAAAGTTCAATTATGTTCTGTTTTTTTAAACAACAAAATCAAACGACTTAGGTATATATAGATTTGAGATAAGAATATCTAAATCTAGACTAAACAAACTTTGTAAACAATCATATAGAGTACATAAAATAAAATTTAGAGGGTCTGGATCTAGTTAAATTAATTAATGAAATAATCATACAAGAGACAGAAAATGAGATGTCATAATTCATAACAAAATAGCATTGAACAGAAGAAAATAGTCTATGTTTTAACATGATAGAATAATTGATTCAAACAAGGGAATGGATATATTCAAATCAAGATTCAAATTCACAAGTATGAACATAAGGGAAAGATAGAGACTAAGGGGATAAGAATAAATAATAAGATATGCAGATATAGAATTATACACACATATAATTACCTTAG
The DNA here is from genome assembly GCA_030765085.1 of Allium cepa. Classification (NCBI taxonomy): domain Eukaryota; kingdom Viridiplantae; phylum Streptophyta; class Magnoliopsida; order Asparagales; family Amaryllidaceae; genus Allium; species Allium cepa. Next base: position 961,185,755 of record CM060932.1, on the reverse strand, counting down.
GATGAAGCATGTAGAAACACATTGAATGATAAAACAATAACTAGATCTGATTGAAAATATGATTTATAACTTGATTTGATAAAAAGTGATTGAATTAATTGTAACGATCCAAAATTTTCGAAGCCGAAAATTCCAGATAGTTATGAAAAGAAGAAGTAAATAGAAGAATAAGAAGAACAGAAACATCAACATCTCACATTCGCAGCGGATAAAATATAATAATAAATAATAACAGTTTACAAAGCAATACTATATCAGTGGATTACATTTTAATACATCAGAGTTTCACATATATTCAAACACTGGACATATACAAATCAACTTTTCACAGAATTAAAATAGTATAATTACAGCGGAAATGTTCTAGGCGTTCTTGCCATCCTGCTCGTCTCCTGAGCTCAAGAACATACCTACCTGAAAATATGTAATACTCGGTCTGACCCGAGCATTACACCAAAGTAACACCTGGGTCTGGCTGGAAAACCAGCGTGAGTAAACCCAACTAACATAGAATACCAAGCAACAACTTATATAAAAACCCGGGTAACTCAAACTAATTTTACAAGTCACAATTTGTTATAGACATAACTTATTTTCAAATAAGTTTTCTAAGTGTCAAAAATTTAGATTTTATAACCCAATTCATTTAAATCCAATCATTCCAACCTAAATTTCTCATATCAATTTATAAGAAATTCGAAGTGGTTTCGGGTATCTCCCAATACCCGATCCCGGCCTCTTCGAGTCTCATGTCATCCTACCCCAAGTTATACATACGAAAATACATTCATTTCATACCAGAGATAACAACTCATTCAAAGCATCCAATACCATTCAATCATCCATAAGTAAAGCTTGTTTGCTACCGATATAAATTAATTCTGATTGAATTTCCAACCTCAACCGTTTAGAATTCTTCACTTGTCATTAATTGATTTTTAAATCAATTAACCAATCAACCCTTCATTATTCATCTTAATTAATCACTTTGGTTTAATTATTTTTAGTTAAATTCATGTAATTATCTTTGTTAATTACACGATATTAATTATTCTTAGCCAAAATCAATAAGAAATCTTAATTACTTCATGAATTAATTAACTATATTCATTACATTAATCCTTAATTACTTATATTAATTAACTTCTCATAAATGCATATTTTGGATTTATTAACCTTAATTAATCAAATCTTTAGTTACATCGTGATTATATAAATTATTGATTTCCAATTATATTTCAATTTATCTTAATCTAAATTAATTATATCAATTAAACCACAATATTAATCATATTTGATTTATCTCCACCCGAAATTATCTACCTTTTATTTACTTCATTAAATAAATTAATTCTCCTTAATTAATTATCTTAATTTATCTCTCGATTAATTACACAAAGTAACTTTATTTTATTAATTTCATTAAGTAATTATTTATCAAACTACCCAATGATCATTCTAATTGATTTAAACCCAATTAATTAACCAAAATCATAAATTAATTTAATAAATTAATTATTCCTTAAATTATCCTATTTATTTAATGAATCACCAATCATTAAACCTTTATTGATTTTAATCTGAACCATTTTCTTATTTACGATTTAAGTTTAAAACCATTTAAAACCCAAACGCTTTGAGTCAAACAACAATCAACTCGAGAATCAACCAAAAACCAAAATCAACAGATCATCAATTAACAGTGCACATCAAATCAATTCAACCACTCAATCAAATATTTAAATTTAACCATTTAAATTTAAATAAAACTCCAACAGAGTGAGATTTACTCACCTTTGATTTTAATTTGCCCATCCAGGCCAGCTTGTTTCTTTCCAGATTTTGACCTTGTATAAACAGTTACAGTTTATTATTATTTGAAGTAATCGAACAATTAATTGCCAATTATTAATTTAGTTAACTAAGAATTTTATTTAACCTAATCTTCCTTTAATAAATTATTTTTAATGCCTAAAATAATTAAATAAGCTAAGTTAACCACATTAGTACTTTTTTTTATATTAACAGTAAGTGAATATATGTACGTATAATCATTCTTCTCTTTTTTTTAACCGAGAATTGAATGTTCAATACCTCTCAGCTAACAAGCCCCACCAGCAATCGCCAGATCCGACGATCACCTTAACTCATCCCAGAAATTACTGCAGTCGCTTCATCGATCGAAACATCCTGACGCCAGCTCCAAGCACTAACATCGCGGGTCCTACCTTGCTCGAATTTCCCAAACACGAGCCCTAGTCCGATAGTCTAGGTCCACCGCGAACGAACGCCTCATCGTGGCCCAAAATCGACCATCTCTGCTTCGCCCTGCATCGCGAGCTACTCGCGATGACTTTGATCGATACTCCTATCCCTGACACGACTAGATGCTGAAACAATTTCCTTCCGGTCACGAGATTCGATCCCATGCATTCGATTTGGGTTCGAACGCTTTCTTCCTCTTTTTTTTTTAAACGGCTTCGGCCATTTTTTTTTAAATCGAGTTCGATTTCCTGCTTGAGAATAGAGAGAGGGGAACGGGAATAAGGTATAGGGTTGGGGAAGCTTCTAGCATACGCGTGATATTAAATAATTGAATATTGAAAATATCTCGTTGCATAACGCAAAATCCCGAAACCCGAATCAAACATGCCGACAGGCGTTTATAAGGTTTTACCCGTATTCCGAACACAATGGAACATGTTTCGGAAGCTAATTCGATCATATGCGCGAGTTACAGAAGTAAACGATCAATTTTAAATTAAATCGATTAAAATAATTCTAAGCGTTTTGAGCTGCCAGGGTCAAACGACAACTCCGGTTGCTACGAAAATTGAAATCCGATAATAACTAACTATTATGGATCCAATGGAACTAGTTTCATTGAATTCCAAGACTGTGCCTCAAAAGGCTATTTTTAAATATCGATTTAAACGATATATTATTAAAATTGAACAAATCACCTTCAAATTAAATTTCAATTATTCTACTATCTTCAGTATCATCATTATAAATTTTATAAGCCTTCAAATTATCTTAAACAGACTTAGAGGTTTCATATTCAACAATTTACCCAATTTCAATTATTAAATTCAATATTTAAACTATATAATTCAATGATTAAATTCTCAAGTAAGTATTGATATTTGGAATTCAAGTTAAAATCAACTTCTAAATATTTTAAAATCAATTAACTATTCAAATTTAAATTGTTAGAAAATCTGGGTCGTCACATTTCTCCCTCCTTAAAAGAATTTCGTCCTCGAAATTACTAGTTGGGAAGGGGGATCAATACCCGTTTACTTTTCCCAAAACTCACAATTCAACTTTCTACCATCTTCTGTTAAAGACCCACCTTCACCTTAACCAACTTCCCGAAACCTTTTATAGTTTTCAAACAATACCATTTTGCTCAATCATTTAAATTTCAATTTAAAACCAACTTTTGAATCATCAAAATTTTTCTAACTCTCTAAATTTTTGAATTTTTTTGCCAGCGTCTCCTTTGCGCGGCTAGCTCGGTACTACTAAAAAATGCCTCTACGGGCTCCCAAATTCCAAAAAAAACAAAAGCCAAGTGGCTAGATCAAAACCCAATCCAATCTCATATAGAAATTTAGATATATACCTTTTTGTCGGGCAATTCAAATTTATCCTTTGGAATCAAATCCAATTTTCTTTTCCCTTTAATACCTGCAAAACTTACTTAGCAACAATATTCAATCGTAACCTTTCAAATCATTTCATACATTTCCTTACAGAAGTTTCATACCTACTTCTATTCAAATTAGCTTTTCCATTTCCATTTGAATTCAATTTATCTTCAAATCTGAATATTGATTTTTTTCATTTATAATTGATTCGTATTAGTTTCATTTACTAATTTACTTTAATTTCCAATTTGAAATAGTTTTGTCGTTAACAAAATTCCTTCCAAAAATTTTCAAATTCCCAAAATTTTCGAAATTTTTTGGCAGAGTCTCCTTTGTGCAGAGGAGCTTTTGCAATTTGACAAAAGATATAAATATATATGCATCGACCCACCCGGTCGGAAAAAGAAAAAACAGTTCATATTTCCTATTTTTATTGCGTAGGCATACCTTTATTGAGCATTTTAAGCAAGTAGCTTATTTATTTCAGCATTTAGTGCAATCCACTTCAAGCCAGACGGCCTTTAGGTACATGTACTTACTCAATTTAAATATGTAAGTGCTATATATAGAAAATCTATTAGCATTTTAACTTATTTTCAATAGCTAAACACATGTATTTCATAAGCAACAAGCACCATAACGCTTCCATAAGCGATTTATATAACTTTAAAGCTAATTCAATTGTTTTCAATCAATTCAGAAGCCATTTCATCCAGTTTTAATGGTTTGCAACTCAATTTCTTACATTCAATTGATTTTTAATCCAAACAAATCCACATTTACTTCAAATGATTCAAAATCTAGTTTATTAAATCTCTATCAACTTATAGAATTTTAATTACTTTGTTTACGTCAAATGACAACTATTTTTATATAAATGTGGCGATATATACTTACTAGAGTATCCATTTTAATTTATAACCACTTCAAATTAAATTTCAACTCATTCTTTATGTAATTCCATTTCATTTATAATTTATTCACAAACCATTCATTTGTATTCCATTTCATTTCCGCAATTGTTCTATTCAAAACAATTTATTAAGCTTGGCACATTCAATACTTATAAATTAATAACCATTTCCAATTTAATTTAAACCAGGCTTTTATGATCTTTCACTTTTGCTCGAAGCCAAACTTCTATTAATTTTAAACTTAAGTTAATTTACTTTTATTCAAATTATTTCAACTTCATATCTTAAGCTCACATCATTTGAAATAAATTTTCTTTTTCACTTTAACTTGATTCAGTTTCAATCAAATCTCATTTCAATCTATAAATTTATGTGATTAGTTATTATAAATTAAATCCCCAAATTCCATTCATTCACGACTCATTTAACTAATTACAATGCTATTTCCAATTTATTCTACCCACCTGGGTTTTGTTTGCAATTCAAATCATTTCTATTCTAATTCACTTTCATTTCATTCGACAACACTTCCATTATATCTAATTTACTTACAAATTTCGTTAAATACTATTCAAATCACACTTGAATTTTATTTGTAATTTAAACCATTACTATTTCGATCCAACTCCATTTTATTTCTATTTTTATAGCATCTCCACTTATTTAATTCATTATCAAATCCAAGTCGAATTCTATTTACAGTTCGAATTCATTTTCAAACTCCATTATTAATTTACAATCCATTTTATTTAACCAAGTTAAATTTTATTAATATATTTTATCAAATGATTTATTTAGTTAATTAGCTTACTTCTAAATTTTAAATCAATGTTTGATTTTATTACAAAAAATCAATTCATTAAAGTTTCCTGAATTCAAACATTTTCATACTTCCAGTTTGGATTTCTTTCATTTCCCAAAATTCCAACATTTATTTTAATTTTTTTTAAAAAACTTTTAAATTCACATAATACTATTAATATAGCTTTTTATAAAAATACTTCTTATAACTCGATGTCTCAACCAGTCCATTCTTGTTCTCACAGAAATTCAGTCATACGTTGATCAGGCGTAGGACCGAAAATCTATAACTACTTGGTAAACCCATTTTCAACATCCAGTGAAAATACTTGGAAATTAATTTTATTGAAAATATCGAAAACAGTTTTTGAAAATAGAGGAAATATCTTGGTGAGAATGCTCTGGAAATCATCACCCCCATCCATGGTCGCAGTTACATCCAGGGTTACGTTGCCATCGCAGCAAAAGTCCATGTAACTGCAGGCTCTCCGCGGCCTCTCGATTACACCATGGAACCCACAACAGATCACAGTTACATTCCAGGGTTACGTTGCCATCACAGCAAAAGTCCATGTAACTGCAGGCTCTCTGCGGCCTCTGATTTTCGCTGTCGAAATGAAACTTCTCCACTCCTACATAGGTCGCAGTCTACCGATATAAAATCAAACGCAGACTGTTGGCTCTTAGCGGCACACATGACTTTCGCTATGTTATACCATAGGTCACAGTATACCGATATAAAATCAAACGCAGATAGTTGGCTCTCAGTGGCACATACGACTTTCACTATGGTATACTCTACACATAATCCTCAGGAACTAGCTTTTCCCGGACTCCTCACATGATCAACTTTAGAACCCCCCCCTTTGGGGCTCAAGGCAGCACCACCCGGTGGCACTCCTGAGAAGCTCAATTCAAGGGAGCACCTTTTTCCCCAGAGCCATTTATCAAAACACTTTATACTATACAAATATAGTATCTTTCAAATCATACACCTAGTATGATCTCATACAAAGATCCTTTACACGAAATCGATTATCTCAAAATCGATAATTCTCAAACTAGGCTTTTCAAATTTTTAATATTAATTTTACCCAAAAATCAAAAGCCTTTCCAAATCCAAAGGTTCCCAAAACCTTTTTCAAAATCCTCATAAGATCCTTTATATATACATTCAGATATATATAAAAAAAAATTAAAATCTTTGGATCCTTTCAAATTTGTATAAATCTCCTTTTATACTTCAAACACCTTCAAAAATCTTTTTCTTCGGTTAATAGATTTAACAAAGGGAGTTTCATCTTACATATAACAAAGATATATAACTTTGTTTATTCAAAATCAAATATTCAAATTTTGTTACTCTTTTCAATATCAATTTTATTCAAATCCGTACGATGTACACATATCATCCGTACGCTATACCAATCTGATCGCTCACTTGATCACACAATTTCACTTCCGAACTAGCATTGCCCAGCCGACTTCCTAGTGCGGACTCAGATCTGGTTTCCTGATTAGAAACCGTCATTCTCCTTGCATAGCCATAACTATGATAGAGAATATCCAGAACCAATCAACAATCCATATCCAGGTTCGCCGTTGAAAATCGAGTGGAAAAATCCCAACTCGGATCGATATAACTATCTCGAAATTCTGTGCTTGAATCTGGATCAAATCACACTTCGAATAGAATAATATACATATATCCTACGTATTTAACTTCATTGATTATTAGCCAAATCAATTCCCTTTCTATTCACATTTCCTTTAATTCACTTTCACTTATTTACAATTGCCTTAATTCTCATTGAATTATCACTTCAATTCTTATCTCAGTTGGGTATTTAAATCAATATCAGTTTGAACTCCGACCAGTTTATATTTAGAAAATAGATTGAAAATTTTAAAAATAGATAAGTAGTTGAAAAATAATTAGTAGTCTGCAATTTGGCTATAAAATAGTTAAATAATTGTAAAATAGTCGGAAAATAGTTGAATAGTTTCAAAAATTTTAGATAATTGCAAAATAGTTGTAAAATAGAAATTAGTTTGAGAAATAGTTGAAAAATAGTAATTAGTTAAGAAAACAGTTGAAAAATTGTTAAATAGCTCCAAAAATAATTGTAAAACAAGTATAAAATAATTTGGCTTTAAGAAAGAAAGGTTGTATATATTTAATAGCTTAGAAAAATAAGTTTATATCAAAACAACTTATATTGAAAATAGTCAAGAGTCAAACTGTTCACTTCCCCAATAATTCATTGTAAATTTACACTTCCATTTAAATTGATCCAATTCCAATTTGAATAACTCTAATTTCCATTGAAATTTATTTAATCCCAATTCAAGTTGAATCAACCCTGGTTTCTTTCCAAATTAAGTCAAATTCCATTTTAAATTATCTTAAATTATGTATTTCAAGGTTCAAATAAGAGTTCAATACAATTTTATTTTAAAATTTTAATTTATTATTAAATTTTATCTTCCAGTTTGAAGCCAGTTCTTAAACAATTTTAATTTACAAACTCAATTATTCAAATTTTCAGTTTAAAGTGATTCCATATCCTTAATTTCAAATTAAAGTTAGATTTCCCTTTTATCTTAATAATGGATATATTACCACGCTTTATTCCTCATTCATTGATACAAATCCAATTTGCAATTTAAAGATTTTTACAACAATAGGGTGATATCATCCAATTTTTCTCAAATCGTCCATCCCTTTCCAATTTCCAGATCTCAAACCCATTTTGAGATCACACAACCTACCGATTCAAATTAACCATTTAACTTTCCAAGTTAAATTCCAATTCAAGTTGTTCATTCAAACTTATTTAACTTCTTCCAAGTTAAATTCGATTTACTTAATCTAATCAACCTCATTCAATCCTTAAACTTCACAATAATGATCTTCACACTTAAAAACTTATCACTTTGAGTATCACATCCCATTCCGAATTTCAAACTCAAAATTTAGAGTTTATTCAAACTATTTTTGATTTATGTATATTCCTTATACTTACAAATTATTTCCTTTACACACAAGGTCATCCTTAAATTTTTAAACCACTTTTGGTTTTTAATTCAAATCAAATTTTCAAACAACCCATTGTTTGCAACAAGTCCCAGTTATTCAAATAATACTTATTTATTATTTCTCATTACTTTGAAACCAAATTTTCAAATTCTGGGACCAGATTTAGAATTTCATTTTCAATTAATCAAATTTTAATTTGGTTGTATTTCCGTTTTACTTAATTTAATTCCAATTCAAGACTTCAATTTGGTCGCATTTTATTACTTCCTAATTTTAATTTCAATAATTTAACAACAAATCGCTTTAATATTTATTTGAATGAAATATTTCTTTATATATCAAAATATACTTTTATATAAAATCATTTAAATTTTTATATAAGAAATAACAAGTACGCACTCATATATATATATATATATATATATACACACACACACACACTTACTCATTCTAGAGTACTACGAACACTATTAAATGAGTAATCCCCACCAGAGCCAAGGTTCTCGCTTAACCTTTCAGCTCTGATACCAAATGTAACGACCCAAAATTTTCGAAGCTGAAAATTCCAGATAGTTATGAAAAGAAGAAGGAGATAGAAGAATAAGAAGAACAGAAACATCAACATCTCACATTCGCAGCGATAAAATATAATAATAAATAATAACAGTTTACAAAGCAATACTATATCAGTGGATTACATTTTAATACATCGGAGTTTCACATATATTCGAACACTGGACATATACAAATCAACTTTTCACAGAATTACAATAGTATAATTACAGCGGAAATATTCTAGGCGTTCTTGCCATCCTGCTCGTCTCCTGAGCTCCAGAACGTACCTACCTGAAAATATGTAATACTCGGTCTGACCTGAGCATTACACCAAAGTAACACCCGGGTCTGGCTGGAAAACCAGCGTGAGTAAACCCAACTAACATAGAATACCAAGCAACAACTTATATAAAAACCCGGGTAACTCAAACTAATTTTACAAGTCACAATTTGTTATAGACATAACTTATTTTCAAATAAGTTTTCTAAGTGTCAAAAATTTAGATTTTATAACCCAATTCATTTAAATCCAATCATTCCAACCTATCAATTTCTCATATCAATTTATAAGAAATTCGAAGTGGTTTCGGGTATCTCCCAATACCCGATCCCGGCCTCTTTCAGTCTCATGTCATCCTATCCCAAGTTATACATACGAAAACACAGTCATTTCATATCAGAGATAACAACTCATTGAAAGCATCCAATACCATTCAATCGTCCATAAGTAAAGCTTGTTTGCTACCGATATAAATTAAATTTAATTCCGATTGAATTTCTAACCTCAACCGTTTAGAATTCTTCACTTGTCATTAATTGATTTTTAAATCAATTAACCAATCAACCCTTCATTATTCATCTTAATTAATCACCTTGGTTTAATTATTTTCAGTTAAATTCATGTAATTATCTTTGTTAATTACACGATATTAATTATTCTTAGCCAAAATCAATAAGAAATCTTAATTACTTCATGAATCAATTAACTATATTCATTACATTAATCCTTAATTACTTATATTAATTAACTTCTCATAAATCGCATATTTTGGATTTATTAACCTTAATTAATCAAATCTTTAGTTACATCGTGATTATATAAATTATTGATTTCCAATTATATTTCAGTTTATCTTAATCTAAATTAATTATATCAATTAAACCACAATATTAATCATATTTGATTTATCTCCACCCGAAATTATCCACCTTTTATTTAATTCATTAAATAAATTAATTCTCTTAATTAATTATCTTAATTTATCTCTCGATTAATTACACAAAGTAACTATATTTTATTAATTTCATTAAGTAATTATTTATCAAACTACCCAATGATCATTCTCATTGATTTAAACCCAATTAATTAACCCAAATCATAAATTAATTTAATAAATTAATTATTCCTTAAATTATCCTATTTATTTAATGAATCACCAATCATTAAACCTTTATTGATTTTAATCTGAACCATTTTCTTATTTACGATTTAAGTTTAAAACCATTTAAAACCCAAACGCTTCGAGTCAAACAACAATCAACTCGAGAATCAACCAAAAACCAAAATCAACAGATCATCAATTCACAGTGCACATCAAATCAATTCAACCACTCAACCAAATATTTAAATTTAACCATTTAAATTTAAATAAAACTCCAATAGAGTGAGATTTACTCACCTTTGATTTTAATTTGCAATCCATCCAGGCCAGCTTGTTTCTTTCCAGATTTTGACCTTGTATAAACAGTTACAGTGTATTATTATTTGAATTAATCGAACAATTAATTGCCAATTATTAATTTAGTTAACTAAGAATTTTATTTAACCTAATCTTCCTTTAATAAATTATTTTTAATGCCTAAAATAATTAAATAAGCTAAGTTAACCACATTAGTACTTTTTTTTTTAAATTAACAGTAAGTGAATATATGTACGTATAATCATTCTTCTCTTTTTTTTAACCGAGAATTGAATGTTCAATACCTCTCAGCTAACAAGCCCCACCAGCAATCGCTAGAGCCGACGATCACCTTAACCCATCCCGGAAATTACTGTAGTCGCTTCATCGATCGAAACGTCCTGACGCCAGCTCCAAGCACTAACATCGCGGGTCCTACCTTGCTCGAATTTCCCAAACACGAGCCCTAGTCCGATAGTCTAGGTCCACCGCGAACGAACGCCTCATCGTGGCCCAAAATCGACCATCTTTGCTTCGCCCTGCATCGCAAGCTACTCGCGATGACTTTGATTGATACTCCTATCCCTGACACGACTAGATGCTGAAACAATTTCCTTCCGGTCACGAGATTCGATCCCTTGCATTCGATTTGGGTTCGAACGCTTTCTTCCTCTTTTTTTTTTAAACGGCTTCGGCCATTTTTTTTTAAATCGAGTTCGATTTCCTGCTTGAGAATAGAGAGAGGGGAACAGGAATAAGGTATAGGGTTGGGGAAGCTTCTAGCGTACGCGTGATATTAAATAATTGAATATTGAAAATATCTCGTTGCATAACGCGAAATCCCGAAACCCGAGTCAAACATGCCGGCAGGCGTTTATAAGGTTTTACCCGTATTCCGAACACAATGGAACATGTTTCGGAACTTAATTCGATCATATGCGAGAGTTACAGAAGTAAACGATCAATTTTAAATTAAATCGATTAAAATAATTCTAAGCGTTTTGAGCTGCCAGGGTAAAACGACAACTCCGGTTGCTACAAAAATTGAAATCCGATAATAACTAACTATTACGGATCCAATGGAACTAGTTTCATCGAATTCCGAGACTGTGCCTCGGAAGGCTATTTTTAAATATCGATTTAAACGATATATTATTAAAATTGAACAAACCGCCTTCAAATTAAATTTCAATTATTCTACTATCTTCAATATCATCATTATAAATTTTATAAGCCTTCAAATTATTTTAAACAGACTTAGAGGTTTCATATTCAACAATTTACCCAATTTCAATTATTAAATTCAATATTTAAACTATATAATTCAATGATAAATTCTCAAGTAAGTATTGATATTTGGAACTCAAGTTAAAATCAACTTCTAAATATTTTAAAATCAATTAGCTATTCAAATTTAAATTGTTAGAAAATCCGGGCCGTCACATTAATAGTCTCAGTTTTAAATAAAATTAAGATTGAATATTTATTATTTATTTAAATTTATAAGCTGGGAATTTAATAAATTGTTATTGAAAAGATTAAGTGAATACTTTCCTATTTGAATAAATTTAAAGTTAAGTGTTGAAATATAAATGAAATTTATATTGTAAATGTTTGAATATTTAAACTTGAAATTTGAACTTTAAATTAAAATGGTTAAACTGGAATTGATTCAAATTGAATTTGTGGAATATAAGTTGACCTGAATCGATTTGTGAATTTGGAGGAAACTATTTTTGTTACATAAAAGTATTTTTAATATATAAACTGTTTTAATATATAAATTATTTTATTATATAAACTATTTTAATTTATGACTATTTATTTTATGTACTATTTTCAATATCTTAACCGTGTAAGCTGAAAGTCTTATGATTTCAAAAGTGTTATGATTTCAAAAGTGTTGTGATTTCAGAAGTGTTATGATTTTGGAAGTGTTATAATTTTGAAAAGTGTTACGATTCTGAAAATGAATATTTTTAAAAAGGGATAATGATATTGAATCTATATGGTTTTGAATTTGAATATGATATTTTGATATGAAGTATGAATTATTTGAAATGAAATGACCACGGTGTGAAATAAGCGTTTGGTTGTTAAAGAGACCGAGATCGGATATTGTTATACTATCTACCAATGCCGAAAACCACTTTAACAACTGTGTATAGGGTGGAGATTCCAGAATGAAGTAGGATGGTTTGGTGATGGTTCTATATTGTATTTACGTAGCTCTGACTCCCATAAGTCAGCTTGGTGCGGCTGAAACAGGAGCATGCCGGGCCAAGTGAGGTCATTCCTCCTATCGGCCACATTTCTTCGATACCATTCTATTACTTTTGAGATTTGATTGGGTGCACCTTTGATTTTGGAGTGTGTAAATAGGTGGAAGGTAGTAGCTGCTATGCATTACCACCAGTCCGGATACACAAACGGTATATCTACCCTGGCATTACCTTGAATGCCTTGTCGCATGCCCTATCGCACCTTCTATCAGTTTGTTTTGTGCCATACCTATGGAGTGCTCCCTGATAGCCCACTTGCAAGTGGAGTTTACATTATCTGTATAGACTATGGAATTATATAAAATGTGTTAAGTGGGATATGGGTAACGCCTTAAAACTATTTTAATAGTTTACATTACTATAGACATATTATAATAGCGTATATTACTACATAGTAGATAGTTCCACGGATCCTTAGAGGATGGAAATCCCAAACATCCTTTAATTTATTTGTATGGCATTTCACTTGAGTCGAATTTACTATATAAGAATGTTAATCTTGACTCGAGTGTTTTGTGTTTTGCTTTACGCTCGGGTCAGACTGAGTGTCACAGCATTTGAGACTCACCTTTGGAGATTGGAGCTTCGCTTGGAGATCACCTACCTATCCAGCTTTCAGTTATTTTAGTTGTTTCCAGTGACTTCTGCTCAAACTTGTCAGTTACTCATGTATTAGAGATTCATCTGTATTTGAGATATTCTGTTGTATTTTATTTCAGACTCTGATGTTTAATAGTAGCTTCATTAACTACTATTTATCTATTTCCCTATTTATTGTTATATTATCTGTGTCTATTATTCTGTGATTGATTTTATTTACTTATATGCTAAGTTTTGCCAAGTATAAATTAACAATCTGTTGTTTTGAGCAATTCAAGTCCGATATGTGCGGATGCGAATGGTTCAAAATACCAGGCCGTTACAAAACGGGTACACCATTATGTTTTATTTATCTACTATGTCAATCAATTCTCTTTGACGACGATAAACTACTTTATCACGTGGAATAATTCGAAGTATGTCTCCCAACCTCTAGTGAGCTTTAAGTTCTATTACGAACCATATCGCGACATTATTATCATACAACAACGTTATGAGATTCTCAATATTTAGATTTGGCTCGGTTATAAATTCGTGCGCTTTTAATTTTATAACATTATTTTTGTTGCGGAAATATTCAAGGCGATGTACATAGCTTTTTTTCATTAAATAATCCACAGTCTTTTATTTGGAACATTTCCTACTTAAATTATTAATTTGAATTTATTATTGACATACTACACTCAATATGGCTTATGAAGTTTGAGTTCGAACACTCCTTCATAAGGCGTTATTGTTTCTGTAAACAATTCTCTAGTATTTCATAAATACAAGATAACACTTCAAACAACCCTTTAGAGATATCAATTTGGATTTGACATTTGCTTCATGTATCAAATACATAAACAAATCATGATATCGTAGACAACATACCATGTACGATAATTCCTTTTGCCAATGCAAAGGAATCAATCTTACATGTTAATGTTCCGTATTAAACACTTTAATAAGGTGTTTGCATAACATTTGGGACATTCCCGACATCTTTTATACTTACTATAAGAAAAATCATTTATTAATCCAATATTGAGTATTAAAACAACTAAGGTTGATTTTACCAAAAGTACATCGTTAAAATCAACAACGTGTTGTTTTCTTGTAGTTTAGAAATATCAGTGCATCTTTTAATGTTCTTTCTTATGAACACACGATTCCTTTTTATTTTGATTTAAAATCAAACTATTTGATATTTTTATCAAAATATTTATTCAATTTTTATGCTTATAAAATGATACTTTGGTATCACTTTTTGGACCATATACAAAGACTCACAAACTCAATATCGCTCCCACTGACTTTGAGATATTTTTGGTTAATATGTGCAAACAGCTTACTCTAAATCATTATTTAGAATTTTCTATTTCAATACATATGTAACAATACACTAGGTCTTATCAAGCGATAATTTTATGAGTAAATCTGGATTGATTTGAACATGTTGAATATCGAACTATTACGCTAGTTTTAACAATTGAAATTTGCGATATTATTTTTATCAACATTGCTCATTTAATTCCAACTGCATTAGACTTACTCATAAAGATACAGTCATTGTCGATGGATCTTATCCCTTCAGTTACGACCACCAAAATCTATATTTTGACAACGTACTTGAAATTCTTTCATTATATAACATAGAGTCAACATTCTCAATGGTTTAATTAAAAAAATTAGGATTACATATTTTACACATTAATAAGAAACTCATAGTTTCTCTTTGATATGTGAGTATTAGACATTATAATGCTATGTGTTAGGTTAGGTTAGTTAATTTCATTTCATCTCATATAATCGGTTCTATCAATGGATTGTATCCAATTTTATTTTACTACTAATAATTACTCAAAGAAATTTCTTCATAATGAAGTTGGTATATCTTGAAACAAAAATTGTTTCTCAGTGCAATAGAATAGATATTCATAAACGTTTTATGAATTTCTTTATTTGTAAAACTGATTTGGTTTTAGTTTACAAAAGTTATGTTCGAAACATAAATATGTCATCTAATGAGAGTCTTTTCAAAATCCTTTTGGAGAGATTCATACAAGATCCCTCATGAACAATTATTAGTGCAATCTTTCGACTCGCACAACCTGCCAACTCCTTGGCCTAGGATATGTTGGAGTTTCTTATAAACCCTTATCTTGTAAAATTTTATAAGTTATTATTCAAATGAAATAATATCAACCTTATGTACCACCCTTAAGTACATTACCTTACAGAAAGAAACTAACTCAACTTCACTCATAATTAATCGTACATTGTCCAACAAAATTCAGTTATTCCATATCAATGCATCATTATGTATCACATGCAAGAGTAATTTTGAGATTGAATTTTATTCATTTTAGGTACGCTCGGAACATTTTCCAATATACTCACTCATTCGATCAAATCAAATCATTTATATCGTATGTTATTTTATCTACTTCTGTTTTATATCCTATAAGTTTACCACAGACCTGCTACATGTGTATGAAATACACATGTCAATGTCGACGATAACTCATCGGTGAATATGATGAAGTACGTGGAATCATTTTGGTATTTATAGAATTACAATTACATATATCTATATGCATCAATTCGAAAAGTTCATCAACTCATATGATACTCCCACTAACTGGGTGCATAGCCCTTTGTTGTTTGAGATATAATTAACAGGTATCATATGATTCAAAATCATACAATAAAATTATTTCCTTAGTTTGTAATTCAAAAAAACTGTAAATAATATTAGATACTTTTGTATTTTTCAATGCATCACTTTTGTTAAAAAAGTTACCACATTATAGTTTTATTTCACAAAGACTATTCATAACATTCATACTTAAATATAGCCATGTCTATTTGTTTTCAATCGATACCGAAACATAATCACTATTTCATAAATAATGTATGGTAAGTTTTACGAAAATAATTTTCATACTATGATGCAATTAATAAGTGCTATATAGCATTCTTCCACTATTTCCACCATTACTATATTAGTGTACTAAATTCAGAGGTCCATCATTCACTTCATACATTGCAACTATTTATAGTTGAGAGTTCATTGATCAAATACCTTGCGCTCAAAGAAATAAATCTCATAGAAAACAATTTTCTATATGAAAATACATTTTGGAATAGAAATCATATTTCTTATTCCAATATTAAGTAATTCTCATTTCCAATGTTTCTCGATGAAGCAGAAGTGACTATTCATTCCCTTCATCCCTACTGTACCTTAAATTACACCTATTGTTATACATTCCTTTTTCTTTCAAATGGTAAAACTATTCCAAAGAAAGCCATACTACAATATCATAACAAACTCTTTACAGAAGCGCATTCGATTATCCTTAACATTTTAGGACATCAAATATGTTGCACTTTACGTAAACCAATCAAAATGACATTTCGGCGACTGAGTTCTTATATCTATCTTGTTGTTTTTGGTCATGTGTTACATTAACACAATATGATCCCTTTTGTAATCAATTAGATTGAATACTCGACCTCGCTCTAAGGTTTATTTGGTTTTTCAGATGAACCTATTTCACCGAAAGATTGTACATTACAAACTTTGACCATTCACTATATAACATTTATATGCAACTGTATACAGATCAAATATCTACAGTCTTGTATTGCTTTTAGATTTTGAAACTCATAGAATGCAATACGTGGTCTTGACCAAAGTAAATGCATAAGTGACCAAACCATGAATGTATTTAGTAATTGTAAAATCAAGCACTTGCATGGGTGTTGAAACAGTTAACATGCAATCGGAATTTAATAGTGGGTATTATATTTCCATTTGTCAAATTTCAAATCAGTTCGTTTGTGTATGTTAACTGATAAACATTTTATCAATAATATTAAATAAGCAAATTTATCATTGTAGATAATATAACATTATTTAGCATATGTTCTAACAATATTAGAAAGGTTCAATGCTACCATTCCATTTTTCTACTAAGGCTCCCACTAGTCGTTTATGTTTATCCAAACCCTAAGATGAAACATAGAAGTCTTTCAACTTCACTAGTGGGTTTTAGGACTCATCTGCCTTGGTATTCTGACCTTGAGTTTTCTCAATAAATCATGGCTCCACAAGCGATGGATAACTCCTTATTGGTTATATAACATACAACTCCTAACCTATTTTTTCTTATCCTAATCTCATTTCGACCTTGAGTTTGATCAACAAATCAAAAGAGATTATTCACTCATATCTACCACATCGCAACGGCCTAAGGATAGTATACGTACCTTGAGTTTGCTCAACAAATACATATAGTTATCTTTCCTCATCTATTTAATATATTAATAATACTACACATAGCATCCTTAGCATGAGATTGCTCAACAACTAAGGAATATGCAGGTAATATATATATATATATATATATATATATATATATATATATATATATATATTATAGAGGACAACATTATGTTGAAGATTCATAATCTTTCGTATATTATATTGAGTGATATCGACTTACGGAATATCGTATTTCTTATGAAATACCCTCGTGATTCAAGTGTCAGACGCATCAGAAATCACGATATACGTACATTTACGTATGCATTTATTCCTTAAGTATATTTGGGTTTCTTTAATGAAAAATGTTCCACCTTTAGTTCATACATATTATTATATAATTTTCATTATTGTATAGCTTTTATATTTTAATTAACTTATATAATAATCTAATGTATAACATTTTATGAATTAAATCTTATTTAATTAATTTTATTTAGTTAGCTCTTTAATTAATTTCAAATTAGTATTTCAATACAACTTTTATATTGGACATGTCTACTATAACCTTTATAGTGTATATTATAACCATTATAGTATAACACATATATATTATATATGCATATTTTTTATTTAATTAATTAACATTTAATTAATTAATTTAACCAATTTTATTTAAACTATATCAATTTCAAAATTTATCTTACATATATGTATACCTATGTTCTCTTAACATTTTTTTTGGCAAAGCCAGCCGATTTTATAATGGGTCGTGCCACTGTATACAAATGAAGAAAAGGTGTTCTGCACATGCATAAAAATAGCTATATATGGTTTCATAGTGGTCATTCCACTTAGAGTGCAGAACAGGTGAGAAGCAAAAGAGCCTCTACAGCTATAAAAATGACCTATGGAAACATCGGTTTCTTCTTCCAGGAGGAGGAAGAATCACTTCCAACTGAGCCTAACACATCCAAAAAATTTGCAAAGAGAGGCACTATATCCAAAACATAACCCGGGTAATCCCTATAGTATATATGTCCCCTATCCCAACTATCTTCAAGGAGTAGAGATCTATTTCGCTTACCACGAGCTCCATTCATCGAGAGAATAAGTCCACCATCATCTATAGAGTAATGTAAACACCTAGCTTCACCGTCATCTTCACTAACAAACGTATAGAAATCATGTCTAGCCGGGTCATATCTCATGACAGACTTTCCATGGATCCATGCCATCTCATCAGGAATCCACACAATACCAGTATCCAGGGCAGGCAAAAAACCAGGATCAAGAACATCAGGAGGAACAGTGGGATCCATAACAGCATCAGAGATGAAAGGATTAATAAGAGGTACTGAAGGCTCAATAGGAGAGTTGGAAGGTGGTACAGGAGGTGGAACAATACACTCTTTCGGGATCCACTTCATGTTCGGAGGCTTAGGTACTGAGGTTCGTACCGAGAGAGGACAATAGATGACATATGAGAGCAGGCAGATGATATGACCAAAGAACTGACAAGACGTACATATGTCAGGCTTCCAACCATAACAAACTACAATCTCTGTTATTTGGTCCCGGTCACTCTTACTTTAATTGTATTAGGTAAAAGCTTATTTGGGGAAATCTCAATCAAAGCTTTTGCATAGATTAGCTTCTCCCTAACTGCGGTGTTAGCATCAAAACATTTTACTTCACCTACCGTGCTAGCTAGCCTGTTTAGACCTAATATAGGTTATAAAACGGAGGGGATATGAGAGAAATAAGTCCAAATAGTAATAGATGGTACTTATTGTAACAACCCTGATTTGGAGATTACCATTCAATATTAAATTATAACTGTAATTATAATTTAATATTGTGATTTAAATTAAAATTGGAGATTTTAAATTGTTTAGTTGGAATAAACAATGAATTTTGAAAATAAAATGAGAAAATAAAGTTTGAAACTTTATTTTATTTTTTTGGGTTAATAATAAATGGAAAATAGTTTTTATTCATAGAAAATGCAATAATTGTATTAGTTATGGCCAATTACTTCTTCTAATAATTTTTAAAAGAATTATGTGATTTTAAAGGTTGTTTAATCAATTAAAAAGGTGAAAATTGGTTTAATATGAGTTTTAATTATAAGTTTGAGTTTAGAATGGTTAATTATGTTTTTCTAAGCAAGAAAAATATTTTTTTTTGGAATTTTAGAGGTTAAAAATAAGGTTTTGTGCATTTATTTGTGAAAATTGTGTATTTTTGTAAAATAAAGGATTTTAATAAAAAATGTTTTAAAATAGAAATTAATCTTTTTATTTGATGGAAAATGTTTTATTTTATAAGTATGTAAATTTACATACTTTGTTATGTGAACATTTGAAAGGAAATGACATTTTGTTTTGTGTATAGTGTATATATGAACACATTTTGATATAAGTGTGAATTAAATAAAAACCTTAGCCTAATTGTTTTTGTTTAATTTTTGAGTCCATTTGGCCAATTAGTACTTACCTGATATTGAGAAAGTGAGAAAAAATGCCTGTACATTCATTTCTTTAACTCACCTTTTTCTTCCTCTTTCCAGTAAATAAGAAAAAAGAAACCCACTTCACAAACTCAAAATCCATGCTTATTTCTTCAATTTAATTCAAGCTAACGAAAATTTCTTCAAACTAGAGAGTAAATATAAAGGTGATCAAACTCCAAACCCATAATTTCTATATTTCAGAGGTGATTTTCTAACTTACAATAATTTTTCTTCTTACATGCTATTTCTTCTTACTGTACAGGTTCCTAGAGGACAATACTCAAGCCAAGTTTCAATCTTTTTGCTTAAATCTGAGTCTTTCCATTGCAATAGCAAGGTGAGTTACAAAACCCATAAAAACTACCCGAGCCAAACTCAAAATCGCTAAAAATTTGCTTTGTAATTAGTTTTTACTTTCAATTTTGTTTATGTCAAAACCTTTTCTGGTTGGTACTTTGCATGCTAATACCTTTTGATTCTGACAACGAAATGCTGTTGAATTTCTTGCATTTTATAGCTTGCATGTTTAACTTCATCTTTGCAAATTTTGGTTGAAAAAATATTGTTATTTGGTTGTTCAAAATAGTGGTAGAAAATCAACTCAAACAAAGATTTTTGCCTGTAGAAATTGTTTTGAGTTGCTGCAAACATGGCCTGAGTTCATGTTTGAGACATCATATCTCTTTCATTTCTTACTGGAATTCATCAATTATTGTTTGATAGATGATGTTTTGTATTATGTGCGTACCAATTTTCAGCTCAATATGATGTCGTTTGGTCCTCTGTTTCAGGCCGGTAATTTGGACCCAAGATGGTTTTCAGGCCATGTTTTTGTTGAACAGTAGCAAAAATGGCCTAAGTCCATGTTTGAGACTTTAACTTTTTCATTTTCAGTTGAAATTCATTGATTCTTTTTTTGAAATTTGAAGTTTTCTACTATCTGCATACCAAGTTTCAGCTCAATATGTGGTCGTTTGGTCCTCTGTTTCAGACCTGTAAGTTGGACTCAAGATGGTTTTCAGACCTGGGCATGTTTTTGTTTTTGAACTATTGCAAACATGGTCCGAGTTCATGTTCTAGACGTTGTAAAATTTTCATTTCAATCGAAATTCATCGACTCTTTTTTTGTTTGAAAACCAAAGTTTTCTACTTTGTGCACAACAATTTTTAGTTCAATCAAAGATCGTTTGGCCACCTGTTTCTTGTTCGAAAGTTGAACCCAGAGAAGATTACAGACCTGGGTATTATTTTGCCTATGCGTTTTTATGTTCCTTTTCCATTCGACTTTTGGCTTTTACTTCATCTTTTTATGATATTTATGAAATGTTTTAAGGGCTATGATGCCTATCAATAAGCTAGCCAAGTTTTGATGAATATGAAATTCAAAATTGAATTAAATTTGAATGACGGTTTTGAGCGATTTCTTTGATTTCGAGCATAGATTTTTTCAAACAATTTTGAAATAAATTTTGAAATAAATTGGCATTTAAAATAACTATTATGTAATAATTTTAAATTATTTTAAGCTATAAAATCTATTTATTACCTATAATAAGGGAATATTCAAATATTGTCTTCAAAATTGATTTCGGAAAATGGTTTTAAAAGCTTTTTTTCTCAAATTAATAATTTTATATATAAAAACACGTTTTTGCACTATTCGAGCGAATGAGAAGGAGAATTAAATGGTTTGGTAAAATGCATGGTATGAGACAGATGCGTTTATCTTATCGGTTAATTCCTGATTTGTCCGTTTGATCGTTTTGACCTTCGGGTCGAGTTTACCGATGAGACGAGGTAAACTTTTACTACTTTGAGTGTGAAATTTATTGGTAGTTAGTAAACCGTTTAGTGCTAACGTGTGGTATGGAACGCACGTTAACACTATTCGGATTCCTATTCGAGTGTTTGCGACACATTTGCCATTGCAGCGTGCCAGTACTGGACCTTTGGGTCATTGCCATTGCGGCATATTTGTCTTCGAGACGTTTGCTATTGCGGCGTATTTGCCATTGCGACGTATTTTCCATTGCGACGTATTTGCTATTACGGCGTATTTGTCATTGTGACGTTTTGCCTTCGGACGAGGTACCTATTTGAGATAACAATACTTGGCAAGGCTTCGGCCTTATGCATTTGCAGACACTTTTGAGATTGTTTCTTTGACTATTTTCCCTGGTGTATCGTCCTTTTCCAGAATTGGTCCTTTGAACCATTCGATATATATTTGTGGTGATTACCATTCGGGAATTTGAACTCTTGGAAATTCTATTTTTGAGATTTGAATTGCCTACACTGGAATTATTTAAGATTTTCCTTTTGGCAAAATTATATGAGATTTGCCTTTTGGCGTTTATTTGATATTTTATTCTCCTCTTTGGAGATATATTTGCATATGGTGTGTTTGAGATGGGATCTCTTTATGCATGTTTTGGGTTTGCCAAAATGGCGGGTTTAGGTTTTCCCCTAAACCATATTTGATGTTTTATGAATGCCGATGATATGAGGCTCACTACTTTTAGCGCTTTATGGGTATACTATCTCCTTTGAGATTATACGTTTATGTAGTGATATCATATTATTACTTGATGTAGTCATAAACTTTAGATTGTTCCTTCCCATTCGGGAGTATTATCACATTATCCTTATGCTCATATTATCGCTTATCCTTGTAAACTGATTTGTTTGGCTAGACTAACCCATGTATTTTATACTCTGTTAGACCGAGGTGTTTCAGGTTAGGTACCCTTTGGACTTAGCCTATTCTAATTTCGCATGGACTTTTCTGCTAGCTCTTTTTGTTGTAGCTTTTGTGTAGTCCTTTTTTTTGCTACTCTGATATATATATATATATATATATATATATATATATATTCTTTTGACTCGTGTTTGTATTGTGGTCATCATACCACACATGTGATGTGTTATTTTGTACACTCTGTGTTGTATCTGTATACATGTGTGTATATGGGATTATCTGTTGTTCTATAATGTGTTTTGCATTTGAATTGTTATATTTTGTTCTGATAGATCCTATAGCCACCTATGAATTTGTATTAAGTATTTATTGGACATCTCGATCTACTTGAGATAGAGGGAAAAATATATAGAGCATTTATCGATGATACTAAGCTGTGACGCCCCACCCTGAGACCCACATTAACAAAGAGTATTACTTGGTAATACAGTCTGCTAATGCGGAGAATAACGCTGTTTAGGAGCGACTCATGGCTTGGTATCGTTACAACCAATCTTCACCTTTAATTTGATTAAACAACCTTTAAAAATCACATACTTCTTTTAAAAATTATTAGAGGAAGTAATTGGCCAAAATTAATAAAATTATGCATTTTCTCTAAATAATAACTATTTTCCATTTATTATCAACCCAAACAAATAAAATAAAGTTTCAAACTTTATTTTCTCATTTTATTTCCAAAATTCATTATTTATTCCGAATAAATAATTTAAAATCTCCAATTTTAATTTAAGTCACAATATTAAATTATAATTACGATTATAATTTAATATTGACTAGTAATCTCCAAACCAGGGTTGTTACACCTATTATCTGGCACAATCAATAGATGGACTCTAAGGAGTGACTATAAAATGCTTGCCTTTGATAAATATAGGATCTTTACTAAGAATTCAAAGGCACTCCTTAGGCTCAGAGAACTTGAAGAAAAACATCGAGTTGTCCATGTAGACTAGAAGGCTACCCTTAGTTTGCCAAGCTTTGAAGCAATGATCCTTAACCACTAGATAAGGTGGGTTATAGTCCATGAAGAACCAAACAAGAAAGTTTGACCAATAATCAATACCAGCTTGAATTACCTCCAGAGGGGGATCATAGCTCCGTCTTTGTTAACCATTACAAAACTACGAGGCTTAAAAGCACCCGCATTTTTTCGCAATGTAGATAATAAGGAGGACATTTGAATCCTGATTTCAGTTCATTCGTCTGGTGTGCTATTGAAGGTGGAATACTTTCATGAGATGTAGCAGCTACAACATGCTGATTAGCGGTAATTGGCTGCAGATGTAGAGCAAGAGTAGTATTAGTACATTTTCGGGCAGTAACTGGTTCATTGCAACCCTCAGCATTATTTCCAGTCTTGAATTGTCAAACTCTTGGCTAGCTAAGTTATCTAATATATTTATCAATCCTTCATACCGGGATACCTGACCACCAGAATATCGAGCATAATCATGGTTATCTAATAACATTAAAGGTTCGGTTATAGAATTATCCATTCCAAAACTAATACCAGCAGCCTCAACATCAAACATTTCAAAAGATTTTATTTTCGTATCAGCATAGTTATTCTCACTAACATCATTAACGAGGACATCACACTATCTATTGCATTTTGTCAACCTATATAACATAACATAACATAACATATATCAACATGTTATCTTCACACTTTAAAATAACATAACATACATCAACATATATACACATGCATATAAATATTAATTAATTAACCCATTTAATTAATTAATTAATTAATATTATTAATAAATTCTAAATTTTGAAATTAATATTAAAATAGTTTCAAACATTTTGAAATTTTCATGATCTTTTCAAACATTTTGAAAATTTATGTTAGATTATAACCTTTTATAATAAACATGTTTTTATTTTAATCTTGTATCCATTTTCAAAACTATTTTGAAAATTAGTCCAAGACCCAATTTGAATTGGCCCTTTTCTATCAGCGACAACCTTTGGGCTCATTTCACCTTTTAGGCCAGGTAGGTAACCACTAGGACAAGGTACTTGATTACCCAATTCTAATTCTAGACATCATCTTTCTAGACACCGTACTAAGTGCACAAGCTTATTCGTTAACCCTAGCATGACTAATTTAGACTGCATAGGCTATTGGGCTCTGATACCATTGTTGGAACTGGACCAGCCAACAACGGAAGAAATGGGTGAATTTTAAATTTTTTACCACTTTGGATATTTAATGGGCCTATGAAATCTAAATACACTTAGATCTTAACTAAATCTTCTTTTAAATAAAATGAATATTTTATTTAATTTGGTGAAAAAAATATCAAAAGGGTTTGAATATTATATATATTTAAATGAATGAGTGTATCAAATACACCTACATGTATAGCAGTTACTTATTAAAATAAATATGAGAAGGGATTAATTAAGGGAGTAAACAACATTAATTGAAGAGAGAGAAACCTCACACTTTTTGTTTTTGATTAGATTGATAATATGTTAAATAAAAATGTTTAACATTTCAAATGAATGTTTTATTAGGAATGCATTAGTCCAATTTGATTTAATTAATTGCAAATGATTCTGAGCAAATCACATGCACCCATGTGTATAATGTAATTGCAACATATAAAAGTGTACAAAGCTAATGTAAACATTGCATAGGTGTTGGAATTTACACCACAGTGGACATATTTCCCACCTATATATGACTTTGTCGTCCTAAATATGAACAATTTAATTTATTTATTAATACATGCATACACACACACATAATCAATGTTTAGCATAACATTTCAAATAAAATAGATTTCATTTCAATCACAGTAGTAATTAAAGAATATTAAGATTAATGAAAATGGTTTGAAATAGTTGTGAAATGATTCCTTTCGTTTTAAGCAGAGATATAATTTTTAATTAGATGAAATTGCAAATCATGGAATATATCATTGATTTAATATTTGATTTCATTTCAATTACAAGCAATAAATAAAAGAATATTAAGATTAATAAAAATGGTTTGAAACAGTTGTGAAAAGATTCCTTCCTTTTTAAGCAAAGATATAATTTTTAATTAGATGGAATTGCAAATCAAGGAATATATCATTGATTTAATGTTTCCCTTTATCTTTTAAAAGAAAGAGTTTATCTTAGAATGATTAGAAATACGACAATAAAAACATCATATTAATTGGATGACAAAAATTAATTAATGCGATTATTACTAAATTTTAATTACATAGCAACCCATGTCTTAATATTCCTTTTGATATGAAAAACTGAATTATGAATAAAAAGAACCAAAGTTCAATTATGTTCTATTTTTTTAAACAATAAAATTAAACGACATAGGAATATATAGATTTGAGATAAGAATATCTTGATCTAGATTAAACAAACTTGGTAAACAATCACATAGAGTACAGAAAATAAAATTAAGAGGGTCTAGATCTGGGTTAAGTTAATTAATCAAGCAATCATACATGAGATAGAAAATGAGATGTCATAATTCACAACATATAGCAGTGAACAAAAGAAAACATTCTATGTTTTAACATGATAAAATAATTGATTCAAGCAAGGGAATGGAGATATTCAAATCAAGATTCACATTCACAAGTATGAACATAAGGGATAGATAGAGATTGAGGGGATGGGAACAAATTATAAGATATGCAAATATAGAATTATACACACATATAATTACCTTAGGACGAAGCATGTAGAGACATATTGATTGGTAAACCAATAACTAGATCTGATTGAACAATCTCTAGATCCAATAGACCTTGCCCTTCATCACATCTTGATTTGTGGCTTCTCATCAGATTTCAAACAAATCTCCATCCCACTTTGCAAGAGAAGAATGAACCACCTTTATAATTTAGTTTAATGTTGGTTTGAATTTGTTTTTGATGTTTTTTTGATGAATTTCAGCCATGAATAATGAGAAAAGGAAGAAAAGAGCATAAAAAAATTCATGTTCTGTCCTGCGTATTTTCAAAATTAAGGAGATTTCATTTTTAATAGATCATAGGAACCTTATCTAATTCTCCCATTAAAACTTCCTCCTTTATTTCCTCCTTTTTAAATTTCAGTTAATTTTATTAATTGATTTCCTCCTATTACCATTATAGGGCTGATCCACGCACATTCCAAATATGAAACTTTTCCAAATCAAAGAAAACAACTTTTATGTAATTCTTTTTTGTTTAAAACATGTTTAAAATTATACCGATATCGCATATCGATATATGCAAATATAACTTCTATATATGCATTAAAATAATTACCAACAACATTCAAAACATCAAATTGATTAACATAATTAATATTTTATAAATATTAATTAAGTTAATCAATTTGCAATATTTTACAAACAATTCAATCATGTGGTTTTCAGGGAAATCACAAATATAGTTGTACAACTCAGAAGTGTGAATTCGGTCAATGATTAATATTGAACAATTGAAATATTAACGTTAATAACTTTACTTAGCAGGTGGTATGATAGTTTGGCTGATTTCATCGCTTACAGGTCTTTTCGGTAAAATCAAATTTTACTTATTATAAGCAGTACCTGATAGTGACAATTATTTACACCAATTCTCTTCGTCAAAACTATATCACATTAGGACTTTTGGAATTTGGTAATGGTCAAAATTCCAATATCATCCACATTCAACTTTATAGTCCAAAACCAAAGTCCTTAGTTTAATAATACCAATTATTATTAACCAAAATTTTCTGGCCAGAGGCTTTGACTTTGAGTTGACTTGAGTTGACCATGATACTAAACCCATATAACTGAGAAGACGAATCCTCTCTTGAATAGTGCTTCACTTCCAATACTTCCACTCGACCCAACTATGGTCACTCCATGGAACCTCATGCCATGATTTGACTATATTCAAAGCGAAGCTTTCATATTGAAGATGCACCGTATTCTCAAGTCGAGAGAACTATGCAAATCAGTCACATCGATATTATCTGTTTAACCTCAGCCATATTAACAAACAAATAACTATCAAGTGAGTTGTTTCGAAGTTATCCAATAACTATCAGTATGTAATCCCTAGGTGCCCATAGCAGTCATGTGTAATACATTGCCCAACGTTTGGAGAGCGTTACATACTCTAGTCTCAACGGATACATCGATATCCACTCTCGATGCATCTGTACTAGGAACATTTAAAATTGTATATTCGTTTTATTGTGATAAATTACTCACGGTTACAACACTCCGTAACTGCTATCACAAAATATATCATTTATGGATTTTCTATTAAATATACTTCTAATTAATTAATTAATATAACCTCATTATATCAAGTATATAATAGGAAGAAACACCTTTATCGTGAAAAAGATTAGTCAACGAGTTAGATCTATGTACAAATTACATAATTGCCACTAGGGCATATCCCTAACTCTATCAGTATGGTATGAAGGGGTTTTAAGTAAGGCGAGATTTGGCAAGTTAAGAGAAAATGGACTAAGAGGTAAGGTTAGTTATTTTCAGTCATTACTCGGATTGAAAGAAATATCTTATTATGTCAAAATTTCAAAATAGTGACCTTTTGTGCATAAATACTTTCAGTTCCCGATGCGTGTGAAAAATAAGTGAAAAGTGCACAACCTAGTCTATGAGTTTGTTATAGCAATATTGTGTTCATCGAAAATAAGGCATCATCCATTTGTGATGTCTATAATAAATGGTGATGGAGTATGAGATTCACCTAAGAATATCTTTTATTGTGTTGTCATCCTTATGGACTTAAATGAAGATTTTAGTGAGGTATGTTAAAAGATACAAAGAGGGTTTCCATTGGTCGAGGATCAAGAAGCAAGTGGCGAAGTTCGTTGCAAAGGAATTTAACGACGGAGATATGCCAGTAGTGAAGTCTGTTTAAACTAAAACCATAATTGGACATTATATGGTTAGAGACACCTCCGTGATACACCAAGGAATGGAAATCACATAGGATATGCATGCATAGAGAGTTCCAGTGGGTAGCTAGGTAGGTGAAGAACTCGCTATTGAGGCATATTATATAAGAAAGATAGCAATACAAATTATTGGTCCTTTCCAATAGTATAGAGAGTAGGGAAGTCAACATATTTGAGTGGTCTTCTTGAAAAATTGGCGGATGTTCACACATTTTATGTTTATGTCACCTATAAACATACGTTGGTGATTTAGCAATTATGATAAAGCCTAATCAGCTTATAAGGTAAATGCTGAGATGGAATCTAGAATACTCAATAGGTGTATTCACATCTTAGATCTTGATGTGATAACATAAAAATGAGAAAATGAAGTTAGTCCAAGTATGACATGGAAAATGTTTGGATATAAGTATGATGGAGCTTGAGGAGATGATTTGAGTTTCCCATTATGAGCGCATTTCCAATAAGTTTCTCCTTAAGTTAGTTTGTAGGTTAGTTTACTCATTAGGTCAGTGTTTGTTTTCATTGTTGCATTACCTAGATAGTTGACATAGGCATAGTTACTAGGATTAGTTGTATGCACATCCTTATTGTAACAACCCAGAATTTTATCATTTTGATTTGTGAATATTCAATAAATTTAAATATTAAATTAATGGTTTTTAATAATTAAATAACCCTCTTTTAATTTATAACTAATGATAGGAAGTTCATTTTTGATTTTTTTACATAATTAGGAGGTTTGATGGAAAATTGAAAATATGACCAAAACCTCGTTTTCGGATTTTTGACTTTTAATCAAACGACATGTTGTAGAAAGTTGTAACATCTTTGCATACACTTTAAAACAACATTTAAATGATTTTGTAAGTTAGGGAAAACATTTTTTCAAATGAAAAAATAAATGGATAAAATAGTAATGGTAAGAATTAATATATATATATACATATAAATATATATATACATACATACACACATACATATATATATATATATGAAATGTTTAAATAAAGTTTGAAAAGATGGATACGATGTTTGAGTTTAAATTTTAAGATTCCTTAAGTTTACAATCAACAAAAGTACATTGACTTTTGAAAAGCAACATTTTGATGGCTTGGGAAAAGATAGGAAAGTTGAAAAAATGGATTAAAGGCATTTTGGTCTTTAGCCTTCTCTACCTTTATTTTATATTTCATATTATGTATACACTTCTCATTATATATTTCATCTTTATACTTCTTAAATTCATTTTTCCATCTTCTCTACCTTTTATAATTTTTGAAAAATCATAATCTTTTTAACTCAAATTTTTACTTCACTCAAAGATTGAAACTTAAAGCATTTCAACCATGTGGAAGGTGAGATCTCTAACCTTAGTTTAATATTTTTATGAAATGAATGTTGGGTTGTTGGTAGCTTTTGTGATCTTGAGATGATACTCATGTTTATGAAATTGTTTTAAATCATATGGGTTGATATTTTCTTTAGAAATAAATGTAATAATAGTTGTAGATGAAACACACATAGATATATCTGGACACAGACACTACCACTTCCACTTCTTCCCACTTCCCTTTCTCCGAAAAATAGAAATAAACACCTCTATCTCACATTTAAAAATCAACATCTCTTAACCCTTCGAAAATTATCCATAGTGTGTAACTATAGAGTTGTTCCACTTAGTCTCTAGTTTTTTTCTAAACTATCATATGTCGTTTTGTCAAGTAAGATGGCAGAAATTTATTTATTACAATGAATGGTCGAGTGATGCCAGTTTTCCGATGCGCACGAATTGATAAACGGAGTGTACAATCGTGTTCGTTTATGCAATTCATGATTTTTAAGACAGTCTCTTGATTTTAGGGCTTGAGGGTATGTCATGATGCTTAGATGGTCGTTTTCTAGTTGTTTTGGAGATTCTGGTGAACTAATGATTTAGAGGTGGAGCGGCGGTGTCAGAAGCAACCTTGGGTAATGGCGGAGCTATGTGAGGTGGTCGCATGGTGGTTGGTGGTCGAAGGAGCTCTGACGAGCTAAATTTAGGTTTTATTCTTTGGGTTTGGAAATGGAGACGGTGGCGGCTACTGAAAGCACCAAGTTCGACATCGTTGGCCATAAAGGTGGAGCATGGAGGCGGCGATCCATTGTTTGTGGCGGCGGAGGCTGAAAGTGGATGAGACGATGAGGACGGCAAGATGATCGTGGCTGTGTGTGGTTCGAATTTGGGGATGAACGAGTGAATCATTATTCTAGGCATTAGAGTGGATAGCGATGGTGTAAGTGAGTCGTGGGTGGCCAGTGGAGTTTATGGTTGAGGTTACATCAACTATTGATGGTTTAAGGTGGCGTGTCAATGGCGTGCACATACACATTTGTGTATAGGATATTAGGTTTAGCAAAATCAAATTGATTAGGGGATTTAGGAGCGAAGAAGGGAGGGGGAGTTGGGTCAGGTTGGGCTTGGGAAGTAGGAGAAGTTTAATGAGAATTTTGTTAATTAAGTTATTTAATTTAATGTGTTAACATTAAATTGAGATAACTCATTCATTTTGAATCTGTTTAACCCGCATATTGTGACATTAGATTCGTATTGTTTAGTTGAACACTTTAGTACAATATCTAATAGATTTGATGAAGTGTAAAATATTGATAAGAAATTAATGTTGAATTTAATTTCCTTAATGTAGTTAAATAATTTTATTTCAGCACCAACTTCAGTTAGCAGAATAAAACAGATTCAACTAATATTTCAATTAAATTGATTATTTTGGACATCCATTTAGTAGAATAAATTGCAGTTCTTCTATTATATTAATTTCAGCATTTATATGTAGGTTAGTTGTTTTATATTGGATAAATGATTTGATAGCTATCAAATGTCAATTATGGATTTTATTTTACATACATGCTTGCTTATGTAAAAGCTATTGTTATACTTGAAATATAGTCGAAGTGCTTAAGTAAATTTTTGCAAGTGATTATCTTTCCTTGCTTTATGGATGTCATTTACATTTTTGTATATATATATTATGTATGTATGTATGTATGTATGTATGTATGTATATGCATGCATGCATGCATGTATGTGTGTGTGCTTTGGAATATGAATGGCTGTATGTTGGTTGGAAAGTTAAGGCACTTGAATTATTTTATTATTGACATCGAGATCCCATGTTATTTTAGAACTTGTTTACTTCTTGGTTTTCTAGAAAGGTTTCTAAAAAGGTTTTCGAACTTTATTTTTTGTTTTTCAACTCTTATATAAAGTTGTTTAAGTGATTTAAATATTGAATGAAGGGATTTAAAAGCTATTTTGATGTATTAAACATGTTTAAAAATTGTGGTATATATAGCGATAGTCGCTATGGATGTAGTTCGAAAATTAACAACTTTTTATGTAAACTAAAAAGGGTTTTACTTTGAACATGTTTGAAAAGTCTTTTAAAGTATATTATAAGTATTAAAAAGGAATTTTAAAATATTTAAAATATTTCCAATAATTATTATTTAATTATTAATTGGATAAAGGTATACTTATTAATTCAAATAAAGGATTAATTATCATTTAATTATTTAATTAAATAAAGTTTTAATTATTATTTATATAAAAGGTTTAAATTATTATTAATTAATTAAATAAGTTCTTAATTTTTAAATCACTTTATTTTCAAAGGTTGGTTTGTTTAAAAGAAACTTTCCATTACAAAGGATGTTTTAAATACAAGGGATCTCTTTGTCTCTACCATTAAATAGCCAAACAAATATGATAAAGTAGTGCTAAAACATTGACACATTTAATGGAAAGTAAGTCACCTTGTATTTAGCACTAAAAGCCCCTGAGTAGACTTTCCTCTATCTATGAGATCTAGAACCCGAGATTAATTATAAGTGAATTAATTTTGATAAATATAAGTGAATTAATTTTGATAAATGGGTCATGATTAATTAAGTATACGACAGATATTCTTTGTATACTTAACACCAAATTTTGAGGCAAGGATAGTTTTCTATGCTTGTTTGAATTCATTGTTAATCAGGGGATAGTACTGTTTGAAATTGGGAAATTGGAAAGTAGGGATAATTATATGACATCTTATTATATATATAAACTATACTTACACGCTGATAGTGGATATGTCCACTATCGATGACTTGACCAATTTTTAACTTTGAAAATATCTAAAAGAAACACGAGAATTATATGGTACAATTATCTTGGGTGATGTTATATTGTACGTATGAACTTATTATGTTTTTTAGGACAAATGATAAGGAAATCTGTTTGCTTAAACGGTTAGCAGGTGATCTCCACTCTTATGTATTGTCTGTTTATTTCCAAAAGAAAGAGAGTTGAGTTTATCAGAAGTTATCGAATGTTGGTTTGAAGGGAAAGGGATCGGATGAATATGAATTATCTAAAAACCACTTCAGACTAGCTCAAGCGTTCAAATTAAAGACATCATCAAGATGATGAAATTAAAGATGAAGCTCTTTGAAGTGAACAGGCTTCTTCCTGCTAATCCTGAGAATGATTCCTAAAAATAAGGAATAGAAGTAGTGCCTTCAGTTTGTTCATATCCTAAACAATTTGTATGGATGAATGCTAGCATTGCATTGTTGCCTAGAGGGCAGTGTTATCATTCCAAGTGGGATTGCTATATAAAAGGTAAAAGTAGCCTCACAAATGGGAATGACTGAAACATGGGATATTTGGTAGAGCTATATGGGTTGCACCCATTAGGGTACGGTCATCACCCTTATAAATCGATGTTTATGGATTTTGATATGTGCATGTGAGCTCACGAGAAAAGATTACAAAGCAGCCGTGGTGATGGCATATTCGGTACTATGCAGTAAGGGGTAGGCCAGTCCCATGGAAGGAGGTCCATGTAAGGCTCTTAGTTCATTTTTCTAGAGGTGTATTGTGGTAGCCAAGTAGTTGTATGGAATCCATTCTCTAATACGTGCCTTTATGGACTTAGTTATATATCTATTATGTTGGAATGTGATTAATGTCTCGGCTGTGTTTCAATATTTATTTTAAACCTTAGACATTATTATAATATCACAAGATTTCCTATGAAAATGGTTTGGTTATCGTAATGTAAAAACCCGACCGTGTTTATTTGTCGCACGTTCTTATGAGATACCTTTATTTTTAAAAAGTTTTATAAGATACAACAACCCATTTGATTGAGTTTCTCATGCGGTTAACAAGACTAATCTAGGTGTTATTTTCTTATAATATTTGGGTTAGACCCAAGTATTTTTTCAGAGTTAGCTTTGGATGCTTCGGAGCTTTGGGAGATGAGCTAGATGCCTCTAAGACATATTTCCATATTTTTATTCCCAATGTGTTTCTTAATTGTATTTATCAGCATTTGTAAGGATAGGCTGTTATAACTATCTAGGCTGATGATAGGTTAGAATCTGATGTTGTTTGAATATTAAAGTTTTCCTTTGTTAAAGATCATTTGCATATTATATATTTTTCATCACGATGTGAGATTTTGTTCTATCTTTTCTTTTCTTTCACCCCAACAATATGTCTTTCCAGCACTTGGATGTTCGGCATGTGAATAGCATAGATGTATTAATGTTGACTCTTAAGGGTCAAAAAGGCGGGTCATCGCACTTATGCTGTGTTTTGGTTGCTAAGGTTTCTTTGTTTGGATTATACCAGTTCAGTTTATATCGTGTCAGCTTGCATGTATGTACATTTCGAAGTAGGATAGATACTCATTGTTAATTGTTCTAATTTATGCTAGATAATTTTATGTATGCTATTTATTGTTCCTTTATATATGTATTTACAGATTGCGTTTATGGATTTGGCTGTATACTTGCATTTGATAGGATTGATTGTACTGCATGTGTATACATATTGATTGCACTACACGTGCATTCGTATAGGAGGTCGACTTAGTTGCATTTGCACTCATCTTATATCATATCATCCTATTTTATCTATTGTATGTATTATACACTCTTGGTTGAGTCTTTGATTGTTTTCTATAATGGATGTTAGATGAATGTGGCTATGTTTGTTTTGTACGTTTGTACAGTGTAAATGGAGTTGGTCTATCTGTCTCATGGAATTTCAAAGACTAAATTCTTTTAAGGGGTGGGGGGAGTATGTAACACCCCATAGTTTTACCAAATTAAATAATTAAATTAAAAAGGGTAAAATCGTAATTTTAACATAAAGGGACGATAGTAAACCTATAAAAGAGTTTGAACTAGACTTTGGGACCTACTCCATTGCGTTGAGAATATTATTTACAGTCAGAAAACCTATATAACTTATTGAATTGGGTTTAACATGTTAGAAATTAAAAGAAGTCAAACCAAGTGGTATTTTCGTGATGTATTAATTTTGACATTTTAGCCTAAATTTGAATTATTTCAACCTATAAATAGAAATTAAAACCTATTCTCTAATCATGCTTTTTCCTAAACATCTTACCTTTAATCTTCATCTTCTTCTTATCTCCATACAAAATCAAATCAACTTCATATCAAACCAAATCCAAATCAAATAAAATAAATATAAAACCAATCACCATGAGGAGAACTATGCAAATATACTGAAGCTATCATGAAATTTTGCATTTTCAAGGTAAGGCATTTCTAGACAGCGGAGAAGAAAGAGGATTCACCTTGGATTAGAGAGGATGCAAGGCTAATTGTTGAGCGGGACTTATTATATTTGTGTGTATACTAGTAAGATATAGTAATTCATCACTTATCATCGTAAATCATATTATAAATGATGTAATTGAAATTTAAAAAAATGTTTTTTTATATAAACAAGAATAGGGGTAGTACGTTATGGCTAGACGGTTAAAAAACAAATTTTGTCGGTTGGATTTAGGAAAAGATAATCTCTCTCTAACTAAAAAGTACAAAATACAGAAGTTTTCCAAATTAGACATATCATTTATCCAAATTATAGATCTTGACAACACAAATTCATTAGTGGTGTTCATTCATATATTGAATGTATGGATTGATTAGAAAACATGCTAGAATTTGGGTAAACACGGTCTGTCCATTTCGATCCAATGGTGAAATGGCAATGATATGACGATCAAAGGGTATGGATGTGTAGAGAAGGTCCTCATGAAGGTCACTGGTTGACTCAAATCGAGGCGTGGTAATCGAAATTCACCATGGAGTGGCGGTGATGGCAATTTTTGAAAGGGAACCATGTGCAGAGGCAAGGGGTGTGTCGGAACCAGCTTGATGCAAGGATGATTCTAGCAAATTCAGATCATTGGCACGGTTACCCTAGTGGTGGCAACAAGTTAAAGAACATAGCGACCGAAGTGCATTTTCATGATGTCGAGGGGTTTCTTTCCTGAAGCTAACATAGAAGAAAAAGAAACAAAATTAATAATATTTAAATTATAAATTATGATATTTCCCTTTTAGTTTAAATGCTTATAACTCTCATGTATGACCTTGGTTTCATGCGTGGTTTGTTGGATCGGGATCGTGGCGAGACGAGGAATGTTTTGATATATGGTTTGATATTGTTTGAGATTAGTTTATAAAAATGTCTTATTTTGACAAGTTTGTTATACGATTTTGTGCTTATGGATTGGGGTTTTCTAGTAGCTTCGTAAATGGTGGGGCAATGATGAGTTTTGGGATTGTCCCCAATTTTGTCACAAACCAGTAGGCGAATGTCTAGCATAGTCCTGGCCTCAAAAGCCACATGCACTTTTTGCGACAGTGTCACATATAGGCAACGTGCGTTGAGACTTTGAGCTCAATAGTGTGGTATATGGTAGGTGTTAGTTGCACTTCGATGGGGCCAACAACATCTAGCAATGAAAAGTTAGGACTTTAAATCCAGTAGTGTTGTGGTTTGCGGAACACGAGTTGAAATTTTAAGTTCAATAGTGTATATGCATTAGGCGATGATGAGCTGGGATTGTGTGCTCAATAATGTCACAGTTTATGGTATATGAGTTGGGACTTTGAGCTTAATAGTGTGCATAAGTTTATGTGACAATGAGTGGGGACTTTGAGCCTAAAATTATCGCGATCGTTTTGACATACGAGTTGAGACCTTGAGCTCAATAGTATGCATATACATAGAATTAGGATAGACTATCGTGAGGCCTTAGCATATGATGTCACCATAGTATTATATTGTGTTTAGTGGACATGTTGGGTGTAGGTAACATATGTTAAGGTACATATTTTGAGCATACATGTTGTTTTACTTGTTTATTAGTATTGTACACTGATATGATGCTTTTCACCCACCAGACATGTGTCTGACCCTCTTTATCATTCTCTTCATTTTAGATATACTCTGATAGGTCGATAGAAAGGGCTAGTCGTGGTTTAAAGGCATGCTGGTATGATGGAGACACATATTTATTTGTTATCTATCTATTTTTTTTTTGCTATTCTTAAACATTAGATTGTTTTTTCATATATTAACAAAGTATGATTCGAGAATTATACGTCCATACAAGATATATGTATACACACATATATATATACATACATATATATACACATATATATAAACACACACATATATACATATACACACACACACATATATATACATATATATATATACACACACATATATACACACATATATATGCACACATATACACACACACACATACACACACACACATATATATATATAAAGATACAAAGTCAAGGACCCTAGGTCCACACAACAAATACACCGCCAACATACTTGGTATAATAACATAAAATAACAGCAACCGTACAACAATGTTCCAGACGAAATATCAATGACATGTGCAATATCGTGAAAAAATAATAATAGCAAAGAAAGACATATGATAGCCCTGGAGTAAACAAAAAAAATAGATTCCAATGCATTTGCAAAACATCCTATAAGTTTGAGGCAGAAACCTAGCGAGCAAGGCAAGAAAATAAACTTACGGTCTCAGTCT
Source organism: Allium cepa (assembly GCA_030765085.1). NCBI lineage: Eukaryota > Viridiplantae > Streptophyta > Magnoliopsida > Asparagales > Amaryllidaceae > Allium > Allium cepa. The sequence continues at coordinate 961,147,815 of CM060932.1, read as the reverse complement.
GTGGCAGCTAGAATCTCCTTGCTGTTAGCGCCAAATTCTCCATCATTACAGAGAACCAACTCATTAACTAAGGGCTTGTAGAAAAGTTCTCACTAATTCTTTTCATCTTTTGAAATCCACATTGAGAAGATCTTCGAAACCGAGTGATAGCGAAGGCCGCTGTCAACGTTAGTCCAGGATCCTACCTTTTTGCACCAAATCAGGGGAATGTTTTCAGAACGTTTAGCAACTAACTTCTAAAAAATGCACTCCTCTATAAGGGGATCAAACATTAGGGCATGGAAAAATAATTCTTAAGAGAAGTTATTGGGGAGTCAGATAGAGGAACCGGATCTGGATCCAAAGATGTCATATAAGTGGGAGATGATCCAAGGACAGGGGAAGACTGCGGCAGAGAAGTCTCGAGAGAGGCCAAAATTGTAGGGTTGGGAAAACTATGGTGGTGGCTACTTAAGCGACTGATGAGGGAGGAAAGTAATCAACTGAATGTGGAGGCGCAATTGTTATGCTTCCATATAAGTGAAGTGGGCTTTGGGAGAAGGATTTTCTTAGGGGCTCGGCAGGCAAGGAAACAGAACGAGAACAGGCTGCGCAAGTATGACCAAAGGTGAGACAATTATCACAGATTGAAGACTTCCACTAGTAGTTGACATTAATATAAATGGTTCGGTTTTCACAAGGAGAATGGATATAATAGTAGGCAGTTGCCTTGAGGGAGTAACTTCAGCTAGGGTTTTTGTAAACACAAGATGGTCACATCTCTCCATAGAGACATCAAAGCAGATCAAATGACCAATATGGTTAGCAATCCAATTTATACTTACTGAAGACTGGAAGACCGATGGGATGTTAGACAGATGAACCCAAACTGGAACTAAAAGAATTTTTCCCTGGGCTAGGTCGATAGACGAGGTCCACAACATAATGATAAACACTTTCCCATCAATAATTATTTGATCCGCTTCCAAAATTTATGATCACTCTAGAGGGCAGAAGAATTTAAAGAATTACATAGAATTTTCACATCTAATGTCGACCAATCCATGAAGCCTCTATGCCCTAAGGACATGCCTTTTTACCAAAGAGAAAGATAAAGATTCATCTAAGAAGTAAACAGTGAAATGGTTCTTTCAAATGGAAGCGTCAATGATATCTATCGGAGGGGGAACATACTAACCATTAAAGTGTATCTCAAATTGCCTTGGCAAGTACAACATGGCATTACTCGTCTTTCTCTCAAAAAAAGATGAGCACTTTCTAATGGGTGGTGGGGCCTTATTCTCTGGTTGGGCACGCCAAATTAGCAGCCAAAGTACTGCGGTCACCAAAATTGATAGATAATAAAGGAGGTAAAATGGATGTCTAGCTAGATGAAGCAGCATGGGAAGAACTACAATAGGCACTTCAAGAACCAAATTCGGAGCACTAGAAGTATCACCAATGTTGGCAACTTTCCCAGCATCACACAGTAGACCAGACGAAGCAGCAATCGCATGCTTGGTTCCAGAAACTTCATTAGACAAGTGACTCCTAAATTTCTTTCACCAATGAAGGGACTTTTCTAAGCAACCCAAAGGAAGGAAGGTTACCTAAATCGGGGGAAGGGGAGTGAATGAATTTGTGTCAGAAAGTAGCAATGGACAGTCAGGCATTGCGATGCCAATAGGCCATGCATGCTAGGTTAAGGTATAATGGAGAGCGATGTGAACTATGATGTTGGAATCAAAATCGAGAGCCTGGTGGAAACGACTGGATCTTGAATTGTCTTGAGAGAAATTGCCTAATCACCTTTGGCGATTTCCGAATAATTTCTTAGTATTCGACATTGCTGTGTTTTTGTTACTAGTGTAAAGAAATGTTGTAAGTGAAGTATACTTGTTACTCTTTTATTCTGACCATATGGAATAATTGTACTATTGATTACCATTATATTTTATTCCTTCTACTTTGAGTTTTCAGAAAGTGCAGGATATTGTAGATAGCTTTGTAGTTTTTTTTATATTTTACCTTAAAATGATCCATTACCGATGGGGGATGCGATTTTCATGTCATTTTATGCTTGAGTTAGGATATCATAGATGGTGGGTCGTTACACATATGTTCAAGGTGTCAGTGACAGCTACGACATTCCTATTGGGTCGATGGGGAGGAGTCGGTTGGTTCTTTCGGCTGCCCCTTTGTTCTACTTGATTATGAACAAACTCTAGAAGGATCCTGTAATGACCCGCCCTTCTCGACCCTCGAAAAATCGACACAAATACTCCACTATATACTATGCCGACGATCGAGTGCCGGAAAAGACAAATTGCTAAGGGAAAGAAAGAAGGAGGTAGAAGAAGAGAAGGAACTAAACAATAACATAATCTCACAATCGCAGCAAAATAAAATATAATAACTGATCTTTACACAAAAGAAACTATATCAGTTTTATACATCACATCATCAGAGCACATCACAATCGATAGAAAATACTAGATAGTTATATTAACTTGTTCCACAATAACCGACTATACAGCTTATATAGCACCGTGGAATATACTTCAAGTACGTGTGATATGTCTCACCATCCAGCTCGTCTTCTGAGCTCCACAGCATCCTAACCTGTATAATACTCGGTCTGACCCGAGCATTATAACAAAATAACACCCGAGTCAGTCTAAAAACCCAGCGTGAGAAAAATACACTCAATTTAATTATTAAAGTTTCAAAATCCTTTGAAAATCAAAGGTATCCCATAAGACCACGCCACAAATAAACATGTCGGATTTTTACCTTACAATAACCAAAACATTTCTTATCAAATCCTCTGATATTATAATTGTGTCTAAATACAAATACTTATTCAAATAGCCAAAATTGTTACATTATTAAATTCCAACAATACTAGCCACAAAGTGGATTCTATAATCAAAACTGCAAAAGGCACGTAGGGAGAATGGATTTCCAACTAATGACTAGGCACTGGGGTACCACCTATGATGGTACCTGGTCTAGATCAGCATACCAAGGATCCCTCCGTTCCTCTGCAACACAAGACTGGACTACCCCTTACTGGATAGCCCGATTAAGATCACCCTACGGTTGGGATCAGCAACCGCCCACACAGCCGAATAAAAAGGGACCTCTAGACAGAGATGACCTTACCCTAATTGGGTGCTACCCACTTAGCCTTGCTGCATAACCCCTGATTTTCAGTCATTCCAGGTTGATGAGGTTCCAGGCTCAGCATTACCTTTTTAGAACACATCTCACATAGAATGCTCACCGTCCTCCTGATGATGTTCTGAAAGCATTCATCCATACAAGTCTGTTCCAGGTTCGAACAGAACCGAAGGCACTACTCTTACTACATCTATTTTGAAATCACCCTCAGGATTAGTAGCGATTAGCCCTTGCACTTAACTGCTCCATCTTCGACTCCAAGCTCTTGTCTTCATCACGAAAACGTACTTGTTGGATCGAAGTGGTTTTCGGATCCAAATCCAGTCTTCGTCTCTTCGAAACAATATTCGCTATTTTCCAGTCAACTCAACCCTGGTTCTTTAGGAATACTCAGACGAGAATAACATCGGAGTTCACCTCCTAATCGTTAGTGGATGGATTTTCTTATAAACGTCCTAAAAGAATGAACGAGTTTATACGTACAGTATAGCACCTCGAATAGTAATGGTACCATATAATTCTTATACCTTTTTAGGTATTCCAAAGTTATATTTGGGTCCAAATTTGATAGTCGGTTATTTAACTATCAAATAAACAATCAATTCAACCAAATTATTTTATTTCCAAATTATATTTAATAAATTTTAAATCACTTTACCCAAAATTTTATATACTTAAAATATTTTAATTAAAACTACTTAAAACACTTTATTCAAAATGATAGTTATGTAAACCTTTAAAATTTCCAGATACAACTTAAGCCAAAACTACCTTTAAAATTAAATAAAGCTACTCTATAAGATATAACTATTTAATAATTTCTTTTTAATTATTATACCAATTTAATCCTTTTATAATCATTACTACTATAACTAACTAAACAAATATTTACTCTAAAATTTTTAAAACAATTTAAGAAAATAATTTCTACAAAACATTCTTTTTAAAACCAACTTTAAAACTTTAATTTATACTTAAAAGATACTTTGAAAACATACTTGGCTTTCCAGGAAATACACTTCCATTTCAATATAACCCATATGATGCTTTATATATCCTGCTCGATTTATCCAAATTTCATTTACGTCCCAATCCCATAAATTCTTTTAATACCTTAAAAATAAATCACTTTTATTTTTAAAACACATTTCCATCTCCTTATAATCACTTTCAAAAATATATACTTAAATTATTTAAAATAAGGCTACTAAAATTAATTAAATAAATATAATACTTAAGAAATTCTATAAGAGTTTCCAAGTAAACTTAAACCAAACTTTCCCTTTAAAATAAAGTTATTATATCAAATATATTTATGTTAAAATTTCCTTTTAAAAATCATAATACTATTTTACTTTTAAAAAAAAATTAATCACCATAATTAACTTAAATAAATATTTACCTTTCACTTAAAAATAAATAAAATAATAAATTTCCTGAAAACATTCTTAAAAACAGTTTAAAACTTCTAGTTTATATCTTGAAATCTTTTCTTTAAAAATATACTTAGTTTTCCAGGAAAATATATTTTCCAACTTTTTAAAAATAAAATCACCTTTTATTTTTAAAATAAATTACAATTTTTCTTGTTAATTCCCACCGAAATCTATACTTTCAAATTTATCCACTGATAAATATTCCACTTCATTTATAACTCAGTTTGCAAATTCCCATTCCTCTTTTCCTTTCAAAAACACAGTTTTCCAAAACACTTAATCAACTTCAAACTGATATCCTGGTTTAAATTCCTTTTAAATTTAGTACCTGTTTTATTCAAATGCCCAATAATTATTTACTTAAAAATTTTCTTTCCACTTCCTTTAAAACCCAATTCATTCTATTCTATATTTTAACACGCCAATTTATATCCATCCAAACCATAACATAGAATAATTTAGATTTCCAATTCAATCTATCACAGGATATAAACAAAACATAACACCAATTATGGAAATAACTTCAATTTTTTGAGGAATCCAGTTGGATCTCTCGAACCTGTTTCCCAACATTCACAAATGTTAGCACAACAATAAAATACCAAATACTACTTCGAGGGGGACATCGTGGTATAAAGGGTCATCCGCTATTATGTGGGGTCGCATAGGGTCTCATCCGCTATATAATGTAGGAATCTCAATCACTCCAATATATATACTACTATATATAATATCATATCTAAACTGATAATAATATTCACATTCAACCAATCAATCAATAATTTAAATTCTAACTATTTTAATTTAACTGATTATCCAGATGTGAGTGAGATTAACTCACCTTGAATTCGTCGAGCGTTCCAATTTTAATTTAAATCAAACCCGTTCGATTTAATCCAAAATTCCCGCTTGCTCCAAATGCCTCCGTATCTGCTGTAGCGCATAGATCGCGTCGCTGTGATTCTGGTGCTTCCTGTTTCGTTAAATTCGGATCATGCATGCAAAAGTTACGGATTAATAAGGGTTGAATATAATTTAAAACAAATTCTTCTCTTTTTTTTATTACCAAGCCAAAATCTCGACCGCATAAACAAAAGAAGTAGATCTCGGCCATCGCTCACTTCTTCCTTTATGTGAAAGTCTCCAGATTAAAATGAACCCATCATCCTCGATTAAGGTTACAAACCGCACCTCCTACAATAGCCGAGAATGAGATCAACCTAGCCCACGTCGAAGCCCTAAGCGTCGCGCACCCACGGCCCGGCCACAGCTGAACTCGACTTTGACAATTACTCAAATAACACGTTTGAACATCACGCGTTCGAGTGCTAAAATCCAGACGACCTACTACGCCAAACTTGATTACTGTCGTTCAAAGGGTAGAGCTCAACGAGCTCTACAATCTTATAGTTGAAAGTTTTCGCTACATATGAGTGGATGGAGAGATTAGAAGGGATGAATATTAGAGCATTTTGGCCATTGGTTTCTAATAATGGAGGCTGAAGAAAATAGATTAGGGTTTTCGTTGAATAGTATTTATATATGTATATAACTATTATTTTATTAATATATTTTCCAATTTTTTTCATACTTTTTCAAACGAACTCCAAACAACACGTGCCGCTTGGCATTTGTAAGGTTTTACCCGCATTCCGAACATAATGGAACGTGTTTAAGAAGCTAATTCAAATGTATGTGGAAGTTAGCTTTTTGAATCGATTTAAATATTAAATTTCCGATTTAATTTCAATGCGTTTCTCACCCGTACGAACAAACGGTAACTCCAAACGCTACAGAATTTGAAATCCAATAATAATACACTATTGCGGATCCAATGGATTTGGTTTCGTTGAATTCCAAGACCGTTCCCCGGAAGGCTATTTTAACTCGTCGATTAAATCGAACGATTTTCAAAATTATCGAAATTATTTAAAAATTCACTTTTAAAACTATACTAACTAAATTATAAATCATATAGAATTTATATTCATTTAGAAATCATCCTGGTTCATCTTAAATCAAAATATGATTATTTACATTGTTATTATATTAAATCCCATTATTAAATTAATATAAAAATTCCAGTTTTAACTTATCGACTTTTGATTCCACCCAAAAGTCCAGTATTAAAATTCAAATCCAACTAGACTTCAAATAAATTTTAGAAACCATTTTCGTATCTATATACACCGATTCACAAATTATCCCAATTTTTAAATATTAAATTATTATTAACCAAATCCAATTAAATTGTCATATTTGAAATTACAACTAATCTCATTGATTTAACCAAAATGTTTATATTTCAACATAAAATTAAAATCTACATTCAAAATTTAAAAAGAATTAAATGTTCAAAATTAATGACCAACATCCCGGGTCGTTACAGATCGCTTAATGGATATATATCTTTAAATTTCATCTTTGAGCACCCGACACTCAATGGTGGTTTGTCTATTGATTTGGCGGAAATAATAGTATTTGTTATTGCTGTGAGGATCTTCCCTTCTTCCGTCTCTGGTGTAACGATCCAGAATTTCTGTCATTTGAAATTCGTATATTTAATTGATTTTAAATTTTAACAAGTAAAAATTGTAAGTCGAATAACTCATATTTCGAATATCTAGATTTAATTGGATAATTAAATCAATAATTTAATATTTGAAATTAAATAAAAAACTGGAAATTGGGTTTAATGTGATTTAATTTGATTTATAAAGTTGTATTAAATCATATTAGAGTTAGAACGATGTTATAGAATTTGTAAAATTGAATTAAAAGTTAATTTGTGGAAATTGAATATTTTAATATTTAATTGACGAGTAAAAATAGCCATTTTTCAAACAGTCTCGGATTTCGACGAAACTAGTTTCATCAGATCAGTAATGTTAAATTTTCGTAAGATTTCAAATTTCATGTCAATCGGATTTACGGTTTGTTCGGGGAAAGCTAAAACGCACAGAAAATCGTTTGAGTGAATTTTAAATTTAAATTAGTCGATTTGAAGACCTATCTTCCAAATATGATCGAATTGGCCTCCGATATATATTCCATTGCATTCGAAATGGGGGTAAAACATTATAAACGCCAGGTGGCACGCTTCGTTTAGAGTTCGGAAAATTTCGAGGTGAATAGTGTTTCGATAATTTCTATAAAAGGCCACCATAATTCACAATTTACACAAACCCTAACCCTAGAAGCTTCAGCCCCCACTTTCAATATCAATGGCCGAAACCTTCCAACCTTCTTCCTCTGATTTCTTCAAATCCACGAATTAATTTAAGAAACTTTCAACTGCAAAAACGTTGAGCACATCCCTCTCTACAAATCCAACGGTGATGATCAAAATCAAGGCGACGAATCATCGGCAATTTGCGTTCAAAGAGGTGGCGTTCGTGCACGATTTTCCACATCCATAGGGGGCCGAGCTTCACCATACTCAGGCCATTGGTGGTGCTAGCATTGGCGAATCTAGTAGTGGTCGTTGACCGAGCTCCAGCGTGTTGTGGTGGTCGCAAAAATTCAACAAAAAGGGGAGGCCATATGAGTTTGTTCGCACGTATGAACGGGAGGAAGAAGATGGAACCTTCGGCCGTGATTTCCATTAGTTAAACGTGCGGCCAAGATGAACTTAGGTTTAAAAATAATAATAAAAGTCGTAAATTATTATATAATTTAAATCGTATAAACTTTAAAATGTTGTATCTTTGTCATACGAGGTCCGTTTTGGACGAAACGAGTTGCGTCGGGTTCGTATTGACGAATACTACACGATGGAGCTGGATTGGAGTTGATTGGCGCTAGTGTAAATTTTGGGTAAAATTAAACGCGCGTTTAATTTTATTCGAAATGAAGCACTGCAACTGTATTGGAAACAAGGTGAGAACTTCTCACTCAATCGAAATTGTTTCGATTCAAATTTTAAATAGTTAGATTTAAAAATTGCTTGATTGTGTTGATTGTATGCTTGGATGATAAATTGCTATATGTTGTATTGAAATAGACCCTATACGCCGTATATTAAGCGGATGTTATTTATTAAACACATATACCGCGATATTCCACATTGAAGTGGAATCGGTATTATATATGTACTTGGAGTTGATTTTCCCGCATTATATAGCGGATGAGACCCTATTGCGCCGCATAATAGCGGATATTATTTTATATAAACCCATATACCACGATATCCCATCTTGAAGCGGGATTGGTATTGTGCTAACATCTATGGATGCAGGGAAACAGGTTGGAGGGATCCAACTGGATTCCTCAACAGTATTGATTTATTTACAGATATTTGCGATATATTCTGTTATCATATTAATGTATGATGTTTTGGATGCCGTGGTTGATGTTTTGGTGCTGTTGCAGCATTGGGCCTATTTTTGAAGTTTTAAAAATGTTAAAGTAACGATTTCGAATTTAAAAGGATTTTCAAGTGATTTTTGAAAGTATACATTTTATTGAATTTTGGAATTGATTCGTTTTAAATAAATAAATGTTATAATTTTTATGCTATAAAAATTATGATTTTTGTGAAATATAACTGAAATGTGATTTTTGAAATAAGTAGTTGATTAATTTGTAAAATGGTTTACATTGGGATTTTTGTATTATTATAAATGGTTTACATAAAAGATTTATAAAATTGATATTTATAAATTAAAATATTGGAATTATAAAGTGAGTTTTTTAAGTGTTAAAATGAAATATAAATGGATTTCATAAGTGAATGAAATTTATAGATTTATAAATTGTGAAGTTATAAAATGAATAGATTTTGTAAAAATAAAAGATTTATAAGTAATTAACTTATAAATTGGATTTTGGCATTTAAATGAGATATAAGTAGAATTTGTAAATTAAGGGATTTTATAAGTTGAAGTTTTTATAAAATATATATGTATGTATGTATGTATGTATGTGAATTTATAAACGTTGTTTTATAAATCGAAAACCAATTGAATTTGATAAGTAAATATAAAAGCTTATTAAAGGAGATATATCCACGATTTTGGACAGTGGATAATCCTTTAAATTAAAATATGTAGAAGTGTTGAATTTGACAAACGATTTATATTCACGATTTTGGACAGTGAATACTATATTAAAGAAATGTTTTGGGAAATTGATATTTTAAATAGAATTAAAACGATTTAAATGTTTTAAAATGTGTTAAGGATCGAAACCATAGATTTTAACATTCATTGTTGAAATAGACGTTTTCGAGAAATAAAAGGAAATGGTGTACTATAACACTGTTGTTATAGTAAATGATTTTCGAAAGAAAATGTTTTATATAATATTGGGATTTATATATCTATCCTAGTTTCAAATCCCTATATTAATGATTTTGGGTTGTCATAACGATGTTTTACGCAACATTCGTTTTGACTCAGATGAATGTGTTTAAGAGAATGTCTTCCTTAAAGAATAAAATATATACTTAATTGTGATTTAAGTATATTGAATATTTTCCAAATGTTGAAAATAAATAGATTTGCGAATTACTTATTATTAAATAAGTATGGAAATGTTTTCCTATATGAAGTGAAATATTTTGAGATTATATCTATCAAAGATAAATTAGAAGTGACTATTTGAAATCGATTTGAGAATCGTATATTAATAGATATTTTTGAAAAACAAATAATTTGGGAAATTATTTGAAATCTGGTGATGTTGTGCATATCTATTGATAGTTAAATAACCGACTATCAATATTTACCTTTAAATGAGTATTTGTTGTGATTTGCTTGAATTTGAATGCTACGCTTATTTTAAAATAAGCGCTCGTTATTCAGTTTAGCCGGGAGAGGATCTTTGGGTCATGAATCCCATTCCGAATAGTGATACGTCGTAATGGATAGCATTTGGAGACCGGTATTGAAGACCGGATATTTTCGAAAACGGAAGGATTACTATCGAATGTCTCTGCATCGGCTGATCTCCGATATAGAGATTTTATCACCCTTTGTGATGGGAAGTCCGGTCGTGATTAGTGAATATCCGGATTGCAATGGCTTCTTTGGAAGTGCCTTCGGTTCTGTTCGATCCTGGAACGGACTTGTTTGGATGTGTGTCTGATGTGACGTTACAATTTGAGATGTAAAGCTGGTTTCTATCAAATATATTTCTATTGGTGGCGGAGAATTTATTCTCTTAGCTTAACACTCTTCTCTGAGACGTACGAGCTCAGAGGTTATGTAGTTGATGGTTACTAGTAATACATTCCCAATTTGGTAATGTGGCATACGAAGTGATGCTGATCATTTGTTGATCAAAGCATCGCTTTTGTATAAAGCGTAACTTTGTGGACGAGACTTCGTCGGACCTCACACCCCGGAAATGGTCAAAACAGGAAAGATGCAGCAAGGTTTTAGGGAGCAGCGCCCCTTAGCGTATGTGCATTTCCTTCTAGATAGAGGTGGTATCATGGTATGGAGCCTAGATACTTAACATATGTTGTGGCTGCAAATTTTTTTCTTTGTGGTTGTTGGTATTGAGGATCCTCGGATAAAGGTTGTTTACAACCGGGGGATGACATACTCATGTCAGTTGTTACCTACTTTTGCAGAGGTAACCTGGCCTTGTGTTGGCAGAGATCCGGTTAGGTTCTTGGGGCGTCTCTCCAGAGGTGTACCCATGTGGCAATGGGAAGTTCCTTGGCCTGACCATTTATTGGAAATCCGAAGAAACAATACGAGCCTTGTACGGTTTTAGTTGTAGAACCTGCCATTTAAAATGGCATCTATAGTAGGCATAATATAATGGTACCTATGTTGGCTAAGATTAATAATGTACTCTCGAAATGTTTTCCTACACTTTGCACTTATAATAATAATATCAAAGAAATTCTTCTGTGTTTCAAGCATGTTTGACTATCATAAGGAGAAATCTCCCCCGATTCTGCGTTTGCATTGTGTGTGTGGCGGGAGGCCTTATGGTAGTTACATTTTCTAAAAGCATTCCAGATCTATATTTAAAATATTTCTTTGTTTTTTTAAGGAATAACTGTTTTAAGTTCTCACACTAGTCCCATGACTGACCTGGAGTTTATTGTTTCCTTCCTAAACTCTGGGTGCCCACCAATTTCCACACGGGTAGTCTAGAATTAGGTTATCAGGTCATTCTGGAATTCAGGAGATGCTATGGAGCTAAAGAGGCGAGCTGGATGGCGTGGCGTATCAACTAGTATATAGTATTTCTTTTCCGCTGTTTGTTGTTGTACACTCTGATAATGTAATGATAATGTGATGTAATAACTGATACAGTTCTTTTGATTTAAAGATTATTCATTTATCTATTATATGCTGTTTCGCTGTGATTGTGAGATTCTGATATTGTTTCTGTTTTCTTCTTTTTCCTTTCTTACTTCTTCTATCGTTTTCTTCTTCTTTAACCCTCAGGGTTCGGTTTTCCGGCCTTCGACCGCTTGACGGTTGATACAGTGGACGTATTAATGTCGACTTTCGTGAGTCGAAAATTCCGATCCTGACATTTGGTATCAAAGCATTTGGTTAAGAAAAAACCTTGGCTCTGTTGGGAATTACTCATTAGAGATAGAGTAAGCAGTACTTTAGAATGAGTTTGAGTATAATAATAGATATGAGTGCGTATTTGTTAGTGAATATAAAATGTTTTTATATTTTGTTGATTGGTTTGTTGAGTGGTATATGGATTCTGGTCAATACGAGTAATTAACGTTATTGATAGGAATCTCTAAACACTTGTACAGAACAAATTCGACACGATATCGTTTTAAAATAGGGTAAATGAAATAATTTTACCTAAATTATTTTCGTATATAAAAGAGAAAAAATTTCTGTGAATTATTATAATATATGATTTCTTGGTTGCTAGAAAGTGATGATATTAAATTATTATCATTAATGTTGAAAAAGAAATTGAAATCGTAACTCCAAATTTAAGAAATAAATTCACGTACAAATAGAATTGGGGAATATAAATTGTAAATGTGATTTGTAATTTGAAGTAAAATTCCAGAGGAATATTTGGTAATGTTTTGAAAGGGTTTGCAATTTGGAAAAGATTAGATTCCTTTTTGAGTTTGAAAATGGTTTTCAAGGGTTTGGGAAAATGTTTTTGGAGGGATAAAAGCTCTAAACTCTTTTCGGTCGCTGGAGAATAATTCCGATGACAATCGCGACGTCATCGGTGTTCATCTTCGGGTTTCCGAAAGAGGGATTGCTGCCAAGTTGTTTTAAATGGAAGTAGTTTGGAAAATTTGGGTTTGGTTTTGAAATTCAAAGGATAATTTGAATTGGTTTCAAAAATGGTTTTGAAATGTTGGAAAGACTCTGGAATCTGATAAAAATAGTTATGCAATAAAATTTATTAAGTTGAAAATAAATTTGGGGTAGAAACAAGTGAATTGAAATTGAGTTTGAATTATGCAAATAAATTTATGAATGAATGAATTTACAATTGCGAGTAAATGAAACTGGAAACTAAATGTTGAAATTCATCTGGAAATTGCAAGTAAATTGAAAATTTGTCAAGTTGGATCAAATGAAGCTAAGTATTAAAATAAAATTAGTAAGTAAAACTAATTGAAGAAATGCCAAATTTAATATGGATTGAAATGAATTGAATTCAACATTTATAAATAAAGGGTAAATTTAATTCATATGGAATTTGAAATCCAGTTTAAATATAAGTGGTTATAAACCGAACTAGTGAATTGAATTGTGTTTGGGAACGAACAAAAGAATAAAAAAAACTAAATTTGAAAACTGAATATCGAAAACCAATTTGAATTGTGCGAGATGAAATGAGTTAGAACTTGTAATGAATTAGTAAAAGAAACTAATTTAAAATAGCACGATGAATCAGTTGTGAATGAAAAATAATTGATAAAATTCAATATTCAGAAGGTAAATTGAATCTAACTAGAATTGAAATTGTAAATTGAATTCAAATGAAATTGATAATGTGAGCTTGAATGAAAATGGATATTATGGCTAGCAGGATATACAGGTGGATTAAGGGAATTTAGGATTTTGATTTCGAAGATATAAAAATTGAATTGCTCGACAAAAAGATATGTATTTGAATTTCGGTATGAAATTTGATGATTTTCTTGTCTAGCCACTTGGTTTTTTCTTTTCTTTTTGAAATCTGGGGGCCGTGATGCCATTTTTGTAGTCGTACCGAGCTAGCCGCGCAAAGTAGTCATTGGAAAAAAATTTCGAAAATTTAAGGCGTTAGAATATTTTTGAGAAAATTGGAAAATTTTGAAAACTATAACTTTGATTTTGGAGTGAAAAGTTAAACGATGTAGTTGGTTTTGAAAAGATAACTAAGTATGATTTGAAAACTTAGTAAATTTATTGTAAGAAGTTTAACTATGGATTTTGGAAAAGTTAAAATGTTTAAATGAATTTGAAATTTAATTTGAACAAATGGTTTTGAAAAGTTAATGCATTTCAAGACTTTTTCTTACTTGGTAATTTCGAGGACGAAATTCTTTTAAGGGGGAAGTTTGAAACGACCCAGAATTCCTGTCATTTGAAATTCGTATATTTAATTGATTTTAAATATTAACAAGTAAAAATTGTAAGTCGTATAACTCATATTTCGAATATCTAGATTTAATTGGATAATTAAATCGATAATTTAATATTTGAAGTTAAAGAAAAAATTGGAAATTGGTTTAATGTGATTTAATTTGATTATAAAGTTGTATTAAATCATATTGGAGTTAGAATGATGTTACAGAACTTGTAAAATTGAATTAAAAGTTAATTTATGGAAATTGAATATTTTAATATTTAATTGATGAGTAAAAATAGTCATTTTTCAAATAGTCTCGGATTTCAACGAAACTAGTTTCATCGTATCCGTAATGTTAAATTTTTGAAAGATTTCAAATTTCGTGTCAATCGGATTTACGGTTTGTCCGTGACAAGCTAAAACGCACTGAAAATCGTTTGAGTGAATTTTAAATTTAAATTTGTCGATTCGAAAACCTATCATCCAAATATGATCGAATTGGCCTCCGATATATATTCCATTGCGTTCGGAATGGGGGTAAAACATTATAAACGCCAGGCGGCACGCTTCGTTTGGAGTTCGGAAAATTTCAAGGTGAATAGTGTTTCGACATTTTCTATAAAAGGCCACCACAATTCACAATTTACACAAACCCTAACCCTAGAAGCTTCAGCCGCCACTTTCAATATCAATGGCCGAAACCTTCCAACCTTCTTCTTTGATTTCTTCAAATCCACCAATTAATTCAAGAAACTTTCAACTGCAAAAACGTAGAGCACATCCCTCTCTACAAATCCAACGGTGATGATCAAAATCAAGGCGACGAATCGTCGGCAATTTGCGTTCAAAGAGGTGACGTTCGTGCACGATTTACCACGTCCATAAGGGGCCGAGCTTTACCATACTCAGGCCGTAGGTGGTGCTAGCATTGGCGAATCTAGTAGTGGTCGTTGATCGAGCTCCAGCGTATTGTGGTGGTCGTAAAAATTCAACAAAAAGGGGCGGCTATATGGGTTTGTTCGCACGTATGAACGGGAGGAAGAAGATGGAACCTTCGGCCGTGATTTTCTTTGGTTAAACGTGCAGCCAAGATGAACTTAGGTTTAAAAATAATAATAAAAGTTGTAAATTATTATATAATTTAAATCGTATAAACTTTAAAATGATGTATCTTTGTCAAACGAGGTCTGTTTTGGACGAAACGAGTTGCGTCAGGTTCGTATTGACGAATACTACGCGATGAAGCTGGATTGAAGCTAATTAGAGCTAGTGTAAATTTTGGATACAATTAAACGTGCATTTGATTTTATTCGAAATAAAGCACTGCAACTGTATTGGAAACAAGGTGAGAACTTCTCACTCAATCGAAATTGTTTCGATTCAAATTTTAAATAGTTAGATTTAAAAATTGCTTGATTGTGTTGATTGTAAGCTTGGATGATAAATTGCTATATGTTGTATTGAAATATACCCAATATGCCATATATTAGAAGATGTTATTTATTAAACACATATACCGCGATATTCCACCTTGAAGTGGAATTGGTATTATATATGTACTTGGAGTTGATTTTCCCGCATTATATAGCGGATGAGACCCTACTGCGTCGCATAATAGCGGATAATATTTTATATAAACCCATATACCGCGATATTCCGTCTTGAAGCGGGATTGGTATTGTGCTAACATCTGTGAATGCAGGAAAACAGGTCGGAGGGATCCGACTGGATTCCTCAACGGTATTGATTTATTTACAGATATTTGCGATATATTCTGTTATCATATTGATCTATGATGTTTTGGATGCCGTGGTTGATGTTTTGGTGCTGTTGCAACGTTGGGCCTATTTTTGAAGTTTTAAAAATGTTAAAGTAACGATTTCGAATTTAAAAGGATTTTCAAGTGATTTTTGGAAGTATACATTTTATTGAATTTTGAAATTGATTCGTTTTAAATAAATAAACGTTATAATTTTTATGTTATAAAAATTATGATTTTTGTGAAATATAACCGAAATGTGATTTTTGAAATAAGTAGTTGATTAATTTGTAAAATGGTTTAAATTGAGATTTTTGAATTATTATAAACGGTTTATATAAAAGATTTATAAAATTGATATTTATAAATTAAAATATTGGAATTATAAAATGAGTTTTATTTAAGTGTTAAAATGAAATATAAATAGATTTCATAAGTGAATGAAATTTATAGATTTATAAATTGTGAAGTTATAAAATGAATAGATTTTGTAAAAATAAAAGATCTATAAGTAATTAACTTATAAATTGGATTTTGGCATTTAAATGAGATATAAATAGAATTTGTAAATTAAGGGATTTTATAAGTTGAAGTTTTTATAAAATATATGTATATGTGAATTTAAAAACGTTGTTTTATAAATCCAAAACCAATTGAATTTGATAAGTAAATATAAAAGCTTATTAAAGGAGATATATCCATGATTTTGGACAGTGGATAATCCTTTAAATTAAAATATGTAGAAGTGTTGAATTTGACAAGCGATTTATATTCATGATTTTGGACAGTGAATAATATATTAAAGAAATGTTTTGGGGAAGTGATATTTTAAATCGAATTAAAACGATTTAAAGTTGTTTTAAAATGTGTTAAGAATCGAAACCATAGATTTTAACATTCATTGTTGAAATAGACGTTTTCGAGAAATAAAAGGAAATGGTGGACTATAACACTGTTGTTATAGTAAATGATTTTTGAAAGGAGATGTTTTATATAATATTGGGATTTAAATAATATTGAGATTTATATATCTGTCTTAATTTCGAATCCCTATACTAGTGATTTTGGGTTGTCGTAACGATGTTTTACGCAACATTCGTTTTGACTCAGATGAATGTGTTTAAGAGAATTTTTTCCTTAAAGAATAAAATATATACTTAATTATGATTTAAGTATATTGAATATTTTCCAAATGTTGAAAATAAATAGATTTGTGAATTACTTATTATTAAATAAACATGGAAATGTTTTCCCATATGAAGTGAAATGTTATGAGATTATATCTTTTAAAGATAAATTAGAAGTGAATATTTGAAATCGATTTGAGAATCGTATATCAATAGATATTTTTGGAAAATAAATAATTTGGGAAATTATTAGAAATCTGGTGATGTTGTGCGTATCTATTGATAGTTAAATAACCGACTATCAACATTTACCTTTAAATGGGTATTTGTTGTGATTTGCTTGAATTTGAATGCTACACTTATTTTAAAATAAGCGCTCGTAATTCGGTTTAGCCGGGAGAGGACCTTTGGGTCATGAATCCCATTCCGAATAGTGATACGTGGTAATGGATAGCATTTGGAGACCGGTGTTGAAGCAGATATTTTCGAAAATGGAAGGATTACCGTCGAATGTCTCTGCATCGGTTGATCTCCGATATAGAGGTTTTATCACCCTTTGTGATGGGAAGTCCGGTCGTGATTAGTGAATATCCGGATTGCAAGGGCTTCTTTGGAAGTGCCTTCGGTTCCGTTCGATCCTGGAACGGACTTGTATGAATGTGTGTATGATGTTACAATTTGAGATGTAAAGCTGGTTTCTATCAAATATATTTCTGTTGGTGGCGGAGAATTTATTCTCTTAGCTTAACACCCTTCTCTGAGACGTACGAGCTCAGAGGTTATGTAGTTGATGGTTACTAGTGATACATTCAATTTGGTAATGTGGCATACGAAGTGATGCCGATCATTTGTTGATCAAAGCATAGCTATTGTATAAAGCGTAGCTTTGTGGACGAGACTTCGTCGGACCTCACACCCCGGAAATGGTCAAAACAGGAAAGATGCAGCAAGGTTTTAGGGAGTAGCGCCCCTTAGTGTATGTGCATTTCCTTCTGGATAGAGGTGGTATCATGGTATAGAGCCCAGATACTTAACCTATGTTGTGGCTGCAAATTTATTTCTTTGTGGTTGTTGGTATTAAGAATCCTCGGATAAAGGTTGTTTACAACTGGGGGATGGCATACCCGTGTCAGTTGTTACCTACTTTTGCAGAGGTAACCCGACCTTGTGTTGGCAGAGATCCGGTTAGGTTCTCGGGGCGTCTCTTCAGAGGTGTACCCATGTGGCAATGGAAAGTTCCATGGCCTGACCATTTGTTGGAAATCCAAAGAAACAATACGAGCCCTGTATGATTTTAGTTGTAGAACCTGCCATTTAAAATGGTAGCTATAGCGGGCATAATATAATGGTACCTATGCTGGCTAAGATTAATATTGTACTTTCGAAATGTTTTCCTACACTTTGCACTTATAGTAATAATATCAAAGAAATTCTTCTGCGTATCAAGCATGTTTGACTATCATAAGGAGAAGTCTCCTCCGATTCTGCATTTGCATTGTGTGTGTGACGGGAGGCCTTATGGTAGTTACATTTTCTGAAAGCATTGCTGATCTATATTTAAAATATTTCTTTGTTTGTTTTTTTTAAAGAATAACTGTTTTAAGTTCTCGCACCAGTCCGATAACTGACCTGAAGTTTATTGTTTCCTTCCTAAACTCTGTGTGCCCACCTATTTCCACACGGTCAGTCTAGAATTAGGTTATCAGGTCAGTCTGGAATTCAGGAGATGCTGTGGAGCTAAAGAGGCGAGCTGGATGGCATGGCGTATCAACTAGTATATATTATTTCTTTTCCGCTGTTTGTTGTTGTACACTCTGATAATGTAATGATAATGTGATGTAATGTAATAACTGATACAGTTCTTTTGATTTAAAGATTATTCATTTATCTATTATATGTTGTTCTGCTGCGATTGTGAGATTCTGATATTGTTTCTGTTTTCTTCTTTTTCCTTTCTTACTTCTTCTATCTTTTTCTTCTTCTTTAACCCTAAGGGTTCGGTTTTTCGGCCTTCGATTGCTCGGCAGTTGATACAGTGGACGTATTAATGTCGACTTTCGTGAGTCAAAAATTCTGATCCTGACATCTGGTCTTTAAAATTGCACCTGGTCCTGGGTTGCAAGATATATTACTTCCATATCCATGTTCAAATCAGCATAGTTATCATACATGATTTGTACTAAGCGCCAGCTCCAGCTTGCCTTTCGGTGTTATTTTTCATCAATTGGTTTGATGATTGGTGTTATTGCAAGGATCAGGCTGGGTGGTATGTCAGATTTCTATATCGCTATTAGTAAGAACAGCGCCTTCCATTCTCATTATGTTGTTTGCCCGCTAATAGGAATCATTCAGGGATGCAACAGCTGCTTTTGTGCTTTTGAAGCTCTTTTATTATTCTGGATGTATTGACCCCCAAACAAAGGGCTATGACCAGGCTATTCATGTCCACACCCCTAGCCCGAGAGAATTCTTTGCCAAAGCGATTGACAAATGACCGTACTGATGATTGATTTAAATGCAGTGCTATGATTAAATGGTTTAGAACTTCCATCATACTTGTCAATGAGCATCAATACATACTGCCTATGAATTTAAGTATTCAAGATTTTATCAAAAAATTGACTCGCCATTCTCATCATTAGAAAATGCTTCACCCTTAGTATTTCGGCCTCCTTGAGGCTAGCATATTCTTATCGTGGGATTGTATAACCAACTACCGGTTGTGACCCCAATTGGCACCTTAGTGGAGTGAGGGATCGATGGCAGGAAGGGGATTGATGACAACGAGATGGAGTGGGAGACCTCTGCTCCTTATGCACAAAGGGCAGCTATGAATGACCACCGACCCTTCCCTTGACATATTCCTGGCCATGCCCTTATGTGATCTGGAATACGATGTGGGAACCTCATGCTTCCTGTTGGCGGTCAGAGCACCACCATTGAGACATTCAAAAGAAGACGTCCATAGACGCTCAAATGTAGATGGTTGTTCTACTAAAGGGAACGGTGATGCCTTGGCTTTCTAGGAACAACCACATCTTGAGCAATATCAACATGGCTTGGCATGCGCGCAACATACCTCATTAGATGAGCATGAACTTCCATAGTTTGGATTTCGAGCGCCAATCTATCTCATCCTCAATAGTATTCATGAGGTCATAGGCGCTAGGACATGCAAGTTTGTGAAAAGGAGGGTTGACAAGATTGACTGCAAGAGGAGCTGGTAGGACATAAGTTTACAGTAACTTGGACGTCTAACCATGTCCCTAGACTTTGCACTTCATGGCCTAAAGTGCTTATATTTGTTAACTACTGCAACATAGTATGCCACTTATCATTGGGATGGGGTAGCAACATTGGCATTGGTATTTCCCCTAGTTTCATGCTTAAAGGATATGTTACCCAATCTCAGGCATTAGGTCCATGATAATAAGTTAGATCATATTTTTGTAGAGAAGAAAAGTTATGAAAGGGAGAGCTTTAGGGGGAGGCCTTTCTTCTAGCGCCAAAATGTTGCCTATAGACTTAGCCAACCTAGGAATTTGTATAATACATTGTGAAAGAAAATGTTACTGGCTAATCACTAGGCATAAATATGTAAAATGGGGACGAAAGTAGGCAAAGCAAAGTAAATAACACTAAATATAGAGGGTTCGACAAGCTTTCCTATGTCCACTATGAAGATCTTTTACTATATTTTCTCTACAATTATAACAATTAGAAGAGAATAATAAAAAAAGAGCAAAAAAAGACTAAGAAATTGCTAACCTTAAGTACTCAGGGCCTTGATTTTTTATGAGGAGCTTTGAGATAATAACAATATTTCTAATAATCTCCAACCCTTTTGAAGTGGCAGTACGTGGGTATTTATAATGGCTAAAATGGATGATGACTAGCTAAGATTGAGCAACAAAAAAAGAAGGAAGCATGCATGGCTGTATATCTAGTTTCACGGTGTGATGTCCCGGAATTTCGGGCAATACTTATTTAATCATTTCCATTTTTAATTATTTTAAAATATGTTATATTGATTTAATAATCTAATTTAATCAAATGTTATATTTTCAAAACTAATAATTAATCTAATTTAACAAATGTTATCTTTTCAAAACTTAATAATAATAATTTAATTTGGAAATTTTTATTTCTTTTCAAAGATAATAATTTATGTATAATTAATATTAATTAATCTTTCTAAGTTAATAAAAATATTCTATTTGTAATATATATATGTATATATGTATACATTGTAAAAAAGGAAATTGGTTTCAATTTAAATTTAATAAAAATGTTTTCACATTATAATATACATGTTTGTATATATATATATATATATATATTGTGATTTGAAGTTCCGTTTTAAAAATTCAAATAATTTATGAAGTTAATATTGAAAATGTTCTATCTATAATGTATATATATATATATTTGTATATATATATATATTGTAAATAGAAAAATATTAGATTAAACTTAAGCAGGAAATGTGTTTTCAAATTTATAATATACATATGTATATATGGTGATTTGGAAGGTTTTTGATTTGATTTAATAAAATGCTTTTCAAAAGCTATTTAAAATTAATCTTATATTTTCAAAACACTTAAAGAAAAGTTCATTTTGTTAAAAGTGTAATAGCTTAAAAATAGTATATTATTATGAAAACTTAATTTGTTTTCTTTTAACTTGGTTTTTGAAAATAAATTTAGTTTTTATATATAATATCAATGTTAGATATAATAACTTAAGTTTAAACTTTAAAATAAAATTTAAATAAATGTTCATTTTCTTTCTTTTAAACTTATCCTTAGAAAATGGATTTTTAAATATAAATAAACAAAACATAAAGAGATAAATACATTTCATAGTTATATATAACATAAGTATTTAGGTTAATATTTAATTAAGGTTTAAATCATTTGTAATAATAAGTAATTAATTCAATAATCAAACCTAGAACACTTGGCAACTTAGGAATTTATGAGAATACACTTGTATACATAATAATTCAAGTTTGGACATTTGTAAATACATGGATTTATGCAAGAAACACGTGGCAAAACTTTGTTTAAAGGAAAATTTTGTTTTTAATTAATGTTTTAAAAAAAAGGTTTGTACATTTTCTTCAGCTCAAATCTTCTTTAGCTTTCTTCTTAAAAAAAAGAAACCAAAAGCAAAATTCAACTGTAATCAAATCTGAAGCTATTTTACAACTTCAGTTCCAAAAAAATTCAACCTGTAGAACATGCAATTCAATATGGGAATCAACAACAACTTTAACAAACATGGTTTCAAGCTCAACTGAGAATCAACTACTACAACAATAATCAACATCAAGCAAATAGATTCAACACCAATCAAAACAATGCCTATCAGATTCTATGTTCCAGGAATCAAAATGCAGTATTTTCTTTGTTGTCAGAAAGGTGAGAAAATTTATTTTAAAAATAGATTAAACTTGATCTTATGATTGATGCCTGTTGAAGTAATTAAGTTTACAAATATATGGATGTGAATGTTATAGTAAACATGATAAATGTTTGCATGTTTGATTTGAAGTATATGAAATTATAAGCTCTGTGCTTGGTTCATGTTCCAGATTTTATTACAAATATTCTTATCTTCACATACCATTGAATTTAGACCAAGATTTGACAATGAAAAATGACCATAGTAGTGTATTGATAATATAAAATTTTGTTTCAAATTTTTTATATTTAGAAAAGTAGCCTGGAAAGCAAAATAACAGTAATGAACTCCATATTCAATGAAAATCAATCTCAATAATTTAAATTTCAGATCTTATAACCTGAATTGATGTACAAAATCATGAATTTTAACATGAATTTGGGAATTTTTAATTTAGTATTCAAAGAGAAATTAAGGATTTTTCGAATTTGGGTTTTGGGTTGATTGTTGTTGATCGGCGTCAAAGGGGAGGTCGAGGTTTGGCATGAAGGTGGCCGTGGTGTCTGGGAATGCAGGAAAAATGGTGAAAAGCTTTACTGATGGCCGTGGTGATCGATGCATGGAGAAGTAGGGTTGTGAACCTGCTTTTGGTTTGGATCGGAATCGAGTTTAGATCGTCGTCGACAATGCTTCAGGCCGAATCGCTGGTGGGGGAATGAGTTCGTGTGATCGAGGCGCATCTCTGGTGAAGGTGGCAGATCATCTAGTGGTAGGGTTCGTCGTCGATGGTCGGTTTCATCAATCGAATTGCTGGAGGTTTTGGGTTGAATTGCTCATTTCTTTTTCTCTGGTGATATCGGCAAGTTCGATGGGTTCGAGGGATGAGGGGAGATCGGTGACGTGGTGAGAGTCGTGGCGATGGCCAGAACTGGTCAATTTCGTCGTGCATGTGCACGATGTCGGAATTGTGCATCTGGAATTTTTGGTTAGCGAAGAAGGAGTTGTGGCCATGTTTTCTCGAGGTGTTTCGCGTGTTTGTAGTGGGGTGACTCGGGGTTTTTGCGTGTGCTGTCTCGTTTAGTTTATTCCAGATTTAAAATTTATCCAGTTTATAGTAAAGTGAAATTTAAAGCAAATTTTTTTACTTAAGTTGTTCCAGAATTCAAATTCTGTCCAGTTTCAAAGGTTTAAAAATGAATTTCAAATTTTTTAAGGCAATGCTAAATTTTAAAACAAAGTTTTAGTTAGTTGTAAAATGTATGAAATGAATAATTTAAAGTTTGATGTTAAAAGAATTTTTGTTTTAAAGTTGTTTTTTCCAAAATTCAAACTTTTGTTTAGAATAGTTTTGGATATAAATATAGCTATAGTTAAATTATGAAATGAACCCCTAAATGTTTTTAAATAAAATATTATTGATATAATTGAATGTGATATAGCAAAAGTATTTAACTTGAATAAATTTTAAGTTGATGATTTTGTGTAAACCAAACTCAAACTTTTAAATTTAAAATTTTATTTTTTATTTTAAAATGGAAGATAAGAGTTTAATGTATGGTTTACCTTAATTTAATCAAGTTTTATTTATAAAGATAATTTAAGTGTAATTACTTAATTAACTTAAATGTTAATGTGGATAATTAAATTAGGGTAAATTAGTTGGGAAATTAATTAAGGGTAATTAATTATTTAATTGAGGGTTGATTAATCAAGGTTAATTAATTAAGAAATAATTAAGTAATAAGTAATTAAGAAGTTAATTACTAAATGATTAAGAAGAACTATTAAAAATAATTACTTAATGAAGTAATTAAAGTACTCAATGTAATTAATTAAGTTATTGTGGTTAATTTTAGTTAATTAATTAAGTTTAATTAATTAATTAAAAAGAATTACTTAATGATGGGATTAAGTATAATTACTTAATGTAATTAATGCGGTGTAATTACTTAGTGAAGTAATTAATAAATAATTACTAGATGTAATTAATTAAGGAAATTACTTGATGAATAGTAATTAAAGGATAATTACTTAGGAAAAGTAATTAAGTGGTAATTACTCAATGTAATTTAAGGATTAATTAATGTAATTAATCAAGGTGTTGGTTTAATTGGTGAAGTAATTAAGGAAAGATAATTACTGATTGCGATTAATCAGGTTTGATTAATAATGGTAATTAAGTTTATAATCAATTATTAAATGTAATTATGAGAAAAATTGATTAATAAAGTAATTAGAGGGTCATTAATTAATGAAATTAATGAATAATTAATTGTTTAATTGATTAATAAATGTGATTAATTAAAAGGATAATTAATCAATGAAGTGATTAAAGTATAATTAATTAATGAAATTAAATAAAGATTAATGTAATAGTTAGTTTACTAATTAGAAATTAATTAAGATTAATTAATGATTCAAGATTAATTAATTTGTGTAATTAATTTAAAGGCTAATTACATAGTGTAATTAAAGAATAATTAATCTAGGGTGATTAATTAGAATATGATTAAAGGATAATTAATCTGTAATTGAAGATTAATTAATTGGATTATGATGGTGATTAAAGAGTGATTGGTTAATTAATTGTAATTAATTAATGATTGTTTAAGCACGATTAGTTGTTTAATTCTCAAGTAATTAATTTAATTTAAGTTGATTAAATTAATTATAAAAGGGTTAATGATGCCTGTTTGTGGATGATTGTTTGTGGAATATTTGGATTGGTTGATATTTATTGGATGATATGTTGTGATATAATGTGATATGATATTTGATATTTCAGTGATAAGTGTGTGATATTTATCTGTGAATGATGCTGTGTGAATTCAATGTTTTAAATTGAATTAATTTGTTAAACTTAAATCACTTGGACATTAAGATGGCATTTGGATTTGATGAGTCCGGGATCGGGTTTCCAAATTTGGAATTCTGAAAACCACATCGATCCAAATTAAAGGTTAGGTCGTAAATCTCAAGTGAAGAGTGAAGACTCGAGGTGTAAGGACTATTGTCATTAATACTCTGAGGGTGATTCCAATACGAGTTTAATGGGGGTAGTACTTTCAGATTCGAGATGAAGATTCAGAGTGCGAGGGCTATTGTCGTTAACTCTGAGGGTGATTCCAAAACGAGTGTGGCGAGATAGTGCCTTCGGTTTCGTTCGAACCTAGAACGAACTTGTATGGATTGAATGCTTTCAGAACATCGTCAGGTGGACGATGAGCATTCTAAGATAGATGTGTTCTATAAAGGTAATCGTAGCCTCAAGCCTCATCAACCGGGAATGGCTAAAATAGGGGAGGTGCAGCAAGGCTAAGTGGGTAGCCAAGTAGGACAAAATTTATCCCTGTCTAGAGGTCCCTTTTATTTCGGCTGTGTGGGTGGTTGATCATGACAACTGCCGGGGTTGTCTTGTTCGGGACTGTCCAGTAAGGGATGGTTCCGGCCTTGTGTTGCAGGGGATTTAGGGTGGATCCTCGGTACGGTTAGGCCACGTACTGTGATGGGCGGTACCCCAGTAGCCCTGCCATTGATGGAAACCCATTCTTCCTATGTGCCCTTACGGTTTTGATTGTATTACCCACTTTTGTGGCTAGTAGCTGGAATTTAATAGATGTAACAATTTCAGTTATTTTCTATTTACTTGAAAACCCTAGACCCTATTATAATATCACTGGATTTCCTATCAAATGTTTTGGTTAGCGTAAGGTAAAAACTTACCCATGTTTATTTGTGGGAAGTCTTACGTGATACCTTTGTTTTCAAAGGATTTTCAAAATTAAGCAACTTTAAACCGTTTACTCACACCCGACTCATGTCTGACCCAAGTGTTTATTTTTTGTTTTATTAAAATCTTGGGTACTCATATTATGTATGAGTAGTCGAGGGATTCGGGTTTGCTTTGACGAGTTCTGGAGGAGATATGGAGCAGGTGGCTTCAGCGTGTAGATAAATGTATAGTGTTCTGCTGTGTTAGAGTTGTATCTGTATCTTTGTGTTGTACTTGAGTTGTAATAACTAGACAAGTGTTATAACTGTCTAGTTTGGTTTGTATTAGATGTATAACTCTAATGTATATGATACTATGCAATATTTTATTTGATAAATACAATTTATTCGTTCCGCTGTGAGATTCTGATATTGTTTGGTTCTTTCTTTTCTATCTTTTCTCTTTTCTATCCCTTTCTTTCTTCTTAATGATGCGACTTTATGTGGTATGAAAGGCGGGTTGTTACACTGTGGTATCAGAGCGCTAGGTTGAGTGAATACCTAGGCTTTGGAGTAAATTCTTTCTTGAGAGAGCGTACTTGTATTTATATATATATATATATATATATATATATACCTACTTATTTTGTTGGGTTACCTGTTCAGGTTTGCCAACATAAGTTCTTGAAGTGGAAGAGATAGTGGTGTGTATAGCACGACTACCAATGGAAGAAGTCGGAGTATAGATTAGAAGAGTATCTGCCAGGCCAGTTTTTGGCATCTTGAGTAAGCTTGGAAGCTTGGTGTATGGATTTCATCAATCTCTGTAGAAAACCTTTTAAAGGTTCAGAGTCCATCTTTGGAGTATAAGTTTGGATTGCGCTCGTGCGAGCGGATTTTCTAGAGTTTGGATCAGTCGGAAATGCTGAAGCAAGTAATGGTATTTTGGCAACCATAGGAAGGAGTCTTATCTGTATTGGAGTGGGAGACTCAGTTCAGCTAGGTGTTTGTGCATGGTTTGAAGCCCGAGTTTCTTGGGAGGTTTCTGCTCATCTTGAAGACTCTTTTTGTGGAGTTGGTTGATATAGATTTGGGATTCAAGGAGCTTTTGGATAGAAAGTCTTTGGCAGCAATGGCAGCTCAGAGGTGTTGAGTGTGATGTCAGAAAGATCTCTTGGCTCAGCAGTATCCTAGAGGTGGAGTTCGAGAGCAGTTGTGTGGTCCGTTTCTTTGGTGGTTCAGAAGTCTTTGAGATTCTTCTGACAGTAGGCCGGGCAAAATGGTGAAGGCTTGTCCACTACTTCTGGAAGCTCAGTTGGGTAAGATGTTTGTGATTGAGGTGGACCATCAGTTTCTTCTTTTGAAGGGCTTAAGCTGTTCTATTATGTAAGAGAGAACAGTTTCTTTGGAATGTGAATTGGGTAGTATCGCAAAAGTGACTTGCGATGGTTCGAAAGTTCTCTTATTAATATTTGCTTTGGTTTGAGACATCTCTAAAGAATGTTGGGGCTATCGAATTGGTTTGAGACTTTCTGAATATCTTCGAGGTAGTCAAAGGAGTATGTCCGCATCGGGAGATGGAGTTCTGTTTCGATTTGGTTCTTGGATTTTCCGGTGGTTTAGCCTAATAGAGAGAAGGCTCCAAGAGAGAGGATTTTGTGAACAATCAGGATTGATTGGATCTAGTTTTCTGATTGGATTTCTGCTGTAGTATTTGTGACCAAATCAGATAGGTCACTAAGCTTTTATGGAATTTGACGGACAATGTTTCTTGATGAGTTGATCAAGTTTGTGCTTATGATCATCAATAGCATTCTCATTTTTTTCCAGATCAGAGTAGGGCAGCAGAGGCATGGTGGCAGCTATTCAAGAATAGAAGCAACCTCGGATTCATCGAAAGATTTGTGTTTTTCGTGGATTTGAGGATTTCTTCAGGAAATTCATTCGGGATCTAAAGGCTTGGTTGTCGAGAGCATCTGTTCTGTTTTTCGAATAGGAGAAGCAAGTTTGAAGTCGGTTCATGCTTGTATAGTAGATTGGTGTTCTGGATTTCGATGGATCTTGGGAGAACCATCTTGTTGAGTAGAATCAAGGTATCATCTTATTCCTGATCCAGTTTTAGCATCTGTAAAGTTTAGTTGATCAAGAAGGTTGAGGGCAGCCCAGGATCAGCGGAGGTTGTGGTCAAGAGACGAAGAGATTCAGAATTCGAAGTAGGAGATTAAATTTTTGGATAAGTTTCTCTGACCATAAGAGTGATAAGATTGGGTAAGATGGGAAGCTAGCTCAAAGTGTATTGGAATCTTTCTGTATTCTCTTAAGGATAAGTGTTTGATCTACAGGATTGAATTGCCAGTTCGGATGGCTAGGATTCGTAAGGTATTTCACGTATCTCTAAGGGAGTACGTGTTTGATCTATCACTGGTTTAGAACCAGCAGGTCAGGGAGATTTGGAAGTTGAATCGGACTTGTCTGTGGTCCGGTATCCTTTTTAGGTTGTAGATCTAGTTTTATAGGAATTCTAGTTCTGAGTAGTGTAACAAGTTTAGATTCCGTAGAGCGAGTATCCCGGTGTTTGTACCTAGGAAACTCAAGGAAATTCTGTCCAGAATTTTGTCTGGATAGTCAGAATTGTTTGTTTGTATTGGATGTGATGGTTTCTAGTATATGGTTGATAGCATATGCTGCTATTTTAAAATTAAAATCTGTATGGGATTATTAAATTATCTTTTCTTTTAATTTCAGGGACGAAATTCTTTTAAGGGGGAGGAATGTGATGTCCCGGAATTTTGGGCAATACTTATTTAATAATTTCCATTTTTAATTATTTTAAAATATGTTATATTGATTTAATAATCTAATTTAACCAAATGTAATATTTTCAAAACTAATAATTAATCTAATTTAACAAATGTTATCTTTTCAAA
The DNA here is from genome assembly GCA_030765085.1 of Allium cepa. Classification (NCBI taxonomy): domain Eukaryota; kingdom Viridiplantae; phylum Streptophyta; class Magnoliopsida; order Asparagales; family Amaryllidaceae; genus Allium; species Allium cepa. The sequence continues at coordinate 961,118,768 of CM060932.1, read as the reverse complement.
ACTTAATAATAATAATAATTTAATTTTGAAATTTTTATTTCTTTTCAAAGATAATAATTTATGTATAATTAATAATAATTAATCTTTCTAAGTTAATAAAAATATTCTATTTGTAATATATATATGTATACATTGTAAAAAAGGAAATTGGTTTCAATTTAAATTTAATAAAAATGTTTTCACATTATAATATATATGTTTATATATATTGTGATTTGAAGTTCTGTTTTAAAAATTCAAATAATTTATGAAGTTAATATTTAAAATGTTCTATTTATAATGTATTGTGTATATATATATATATATTGTAAATAGAAAAATATTGGATTAAACTTAAGCAGTAAATGTGTTTTCAAATTTATAATATACATATGTATATATGGTGATTTGGAAGATTTTTGATTTGATTTAATAAAATGCTTTTCAAAAGCAATTTAAAATTAATCTTATATTTTCAAAACACTTAAAGAAAAGTTTATTTTGTCAAAAGTATAATAGCTTAAAAATAGTATATTATTATAAAAGCTTAACTTTTTTCTTTTAAATTGGTCTTTGAAAATAAATTTAGTTTTTATATATAATATCAATGTTAGATATAATAACTTAAGTTTAAACTTTTAAATAACATGTTCATTTTCTTTCTTTTAAACTTCCTTAGACAATGGATTTTTAAATATAAATAAATAAAACATGAAGAGATAAATACATTTCATAGTTATATATAACACAAGTATTTAGGTTAATATTTAATTAAGGTTTAAATCATTTGTAATAATAAGTAATTAATTCAATAATCAAACCTAGAACACTTGGCAACTTAGGAATTTATGAGAATACACTTGTATACATAATAATTCAAGTTTGGACATTTGTAAATACATGGATTTATGCAAGGAACAAGTGGCAAATCTTTGTTTAAAGGAAAATTTGTTTTTAGTTAATGTTTAAAAAAAAGAAAAAGGTCTGTATATTTTCTTCAGCTCAAATCTTCCTTAGCTTTCTTCTTAAAAAAAAGAAACCAAAAGCAAATTCAACTATAATCAAATCTGAAGCAATTTTACAACTTCAGTTCCAAAAAAATTTCAACCTGTAGAACATGAAATTCAATATGGGAATCAACAACAACTTTAACAAACATGGTTTCATGCTCAATTAAGAATCAACTACTACAACAATAATCAATAGCAAGCAAATAGATTCAACACCAATCAAAACAATGCCTATCAGATTCAATATTCCAGGAATCAAAATGCAGTATTTTCTCTATTGTCAGAAAGGTGAGTAAATTTATTTTAAAAACAGATTAAACTTGATCTTATGATTGATGCCTGTTGAAGTAATTAAGTTTACAAATATATGGATGTGAATGTTATAGTAAACATGATAAATGTTTGCATGTTTGATTTGAAGTTGAATGCATATTTATTTAGCAGTGTGAACGTCTGTAGATATGAAATTATAAGCTCTGTACTTGGTTCATGTTCCAGATTTTATTAGAAAAATTCTTATCTTCACATGCCATTGAATTTAGACCAAGATTTGAAAATGAAAAATGACCATAGTAGTGTATTGATAATTTAAAATTTTGTTTCAAAATTTTTATATATAGAAAATTAGCTTGGAAAGCAAAATAACAGTAACGAACTCCATATTCAATGAAAATCAATCTCAATAATTTAAATTTCGGATCTTATAACCTGAATTGATGTACAAAATCATGAATTTTAACATGAATTTTGGAATTTTAAATTTAGTATTCAAAGAGAAATTAAGGATTTCTCGAATTTGGGTTTTGGGTCGATTGTTGTTGATCGGCGTCAAAGGGGAGGTCGAGGGTTGGCATGAAAGTGGCCGTGGTGTCTGGGAATGCAGGAAAAATGGTGAAAAGCTTTACTGATGGCCGTGGTGATCGGTGCATGGAGAAGTAGGGTTGTGAACCTGCTTTTGGTTTGGACCGGAATCGAGTTTAGAGCGTCGTCATCAATGCTTCGGGTCGAATCGCGGGTGGAGGAATGAGTTCGTGTGATCGAGGCACATCTCTAATGAAGGTGGCAGGTCATCTAGTGGTAGGGGTCGTCGTTAGTGGTCAGTTTCGTCAATAGAATTGCTGGAGGTTTTGGGTTGAATTGCTCGTTTCTTTTTCTCTGGTGATATCGGCAAGTTCGATGGATTCAAGGGATGAGGGGAGAATCAGCGACGTGGTGAGAGTCGTGGCGATGGCCAGAACCGGTCAATTTCGTCGTGCACGTGCACGATGTCAGAATTGTGCATCTGGAATTTTTGGTTAGGGAAGAAGGAGTTGTGGCCATGTTTTCTGGAGGTGTTTCTCGTGTTTGTAGTGGGGTGACTCGGGGTTTTTGCGTGTGCTGCCTCGTGTAGTTTGGTCCAGATTTAAAATTTGTCCAGTTTATAGTAAAGTGAAATTTAAAGAAAATTTCTTTACTTAAGTTGTTCCAGAATTCAAATTCTGTCCAGTTTCAAAGGTTTAAAAATGAATTTCAATTTTTTTAAGGCAAAGCTAAATTTTAAAACAAAGTTTTAGTTAGTTGTAAAATGTATGAAATGAATAATTTAAAGTTTGATGTTAAAAGAATTTTTGTTTTAAAGTTTTTTTTCCAAAATTCAAACTTTTGTTTAGAATAGTTTTGGATATAAATATAGCTTTAGTTAAATTATGAAATGAACCCCTAAATGTTTTTAAATAAAATATTATTAATATAATTGAATGTGATATAGCAAAAGTATTTAACTTGAATAAATTTAAGTTGATGATTTTGTGTAAACCAAACTCAAACTTTTAAATTCAAAAATTTATTTTTTATTTTAAAATGGAAGACAAGAGTTTAATGTATGGTTTACCTTAATTTAATCAAGTTTTATTTATAAAGATAATTTAAGTGTAATTACTTAATTGACTTAAGTGTTAATGTGGATAATTAAATTTAGGTAAATTAGTTGGGAAATTAATTAAGGGTAATTAATTATTTAATTGAGGGTTGATTAATCAAGGTTAATTAATTAAGAAATAATTAAGTAATAAGTAATTAAGAAGTTAATTAATAAATGATTAAGAAGAATTATTAAAAATAATTACTTAATGAAGTAATTAAAGAAATTAATTACTCAGTGTAATTAATTAAGTTATTGTGGTTAATTTTAGTTAATTAATTAAGTTTAATTAATTAAAAAGAATTACTTAATGATGGGATTAAGTATAATTACTTAATGTAATTAATGCGGTGTAATTACTTAGTGAAGTAATTAATAAATAATTACTAGATGTAATTAATTAAGGAAATTACTTAATGAATAGTAATTAAAGGATAACTACTTAGGAAAAGTAATTAAGTGATAATTATTCAGTGTAATTTAAGGATTAATTAATGTAATTAATCAAGGTGTTGGTTTAATTGGTGAAGTAATTAAGGAAAGATAATTACAGATTGTGATTAATCAGGTTTGATTAATAATTGTAATTAAGTTTATAATCAATTATTAAATGTAATTATGAGAAAAATTGATTAATAAAGTAATTAGAGGGTCATTAATTAATGAAATTAATGAATAATTAATTGTTTAATTGATTAATAAATGTGATTAATTAAAAGGATAATTAATCAATGAAGTGATTAAAGTATAATTAATTAATGAAATTAATTAAAGATTAATGTAATAGTTAGTTTACTAATTAGAAATTAATTAAGATTAATTAATGATTCAAGATTAATTAATTTGTGTAATTAATTTAAAGGCTAATTACATAGTGTAATTAAAGAATAATTAATCTAGGGTGATTAATTAGAATATGATTAAAGGATAATTAATCTGTAATTGAAGATTAATTAATTGGATTATGATGGTGATTAAAGAGTGATTGGTTAATTAATTGTAATTGATTAATGATTATTTAAGCAGGATTAGTTGTTTAATTCTCAAGTAATTAATTTAATTTAAGTTGATTAAATTAATTATAAAAGGGTTAATAATGCCTGTTTGTGGATGATTGTTTGTGGAATATCTGGATTGGTTGATATTTATTAGATGATATGTTGTGATATACTGTGATATGATATTTGATATTTCAGTGATAAGTGTGTGATATTTATCTGTGAATGATGCTGTGTGAATTCAATGTTTTAAATTAAATTAATTTGTTAAACTTAAATCACTTGGACATTAAGATGGCGTTTGGATTCGATGAGTCCGGGATCGGATTTCCAAATTTGGAATTCCGAAAACCACGTCGATCCAAATTAAACGTTAGGTCGTAAATCTCAAGTGAAGAGTGAAGACTCGAGGTGTAAGGACTATTGTCGTTAATACTCTGAGGGTGATTCCAATACGAGTTTAATGGGGGTAGTACTTTCAGATTCGAGATGAAGATTCAGAGTTGTCGTTAACTCTGAGGGTGATTCCAAAACGAGTGTGGCGAGATAGTGCCTTCGGTTTCGTTCGAACCCAGAACGAACTTGTATGGATTGAATGCTTTTAGAACATCGTCAGGTGGACGATGAGCATTCTAAGATAGATGTGTTCTATAAAGGTTATCGTAGCCTCAAGCCTCATCAACTGTGAATGTCTAAAACAGGGGAGGTGCAGCAAGGCTAAGTGGGTAGCACCCAAGTAGGACATGATTTACCTCTGTCTAGAGGTCCCTTTTATTTCGACTGTGTGGGCGGTTGATCATGACAACTACCGGGGTTGTCTTGTTCGGGACTGTCCAGTAAGGGATGCTTCCGGCCTTGTGTTGCAGGGGATTCAAGGTGGATCCTCGGTACGGTGATCTAGGCCACGTACTGTGACGGACGGTACCCCAGTAGCCCTGTCATTTATGGAAACCCATTGTTCCTACGTGTCCTTACGGTTTTGATTGTATTACCCACTTTTGTGGCTAGTAGCTGGAATTTAATAGATGTAACAATTTTGGCTATTTTCTATTTACTTGAAAACCCTAGACCCTATTATAATATCACCGGATTTCCTATCAAATGTTTTGGTTAGCGTAAGGTAAAAACTTACCCATGTTTATTTCTGGGAAGTCTTACGTGATACCTTTGTTTTCAAAGGATTTTCAAAGTTAAGCAACTTTAAACCGTTTACTCACACCAGACCCATATCTAACCCAAGTGTTTATTTTCTGTTTTATTAAACTCTTGGGTACTCATATTATGTTTGAGTAGTCGAGGGATTCGGGTTTGCTTTGACGAGTTCTGGAGGAGATATGGAGCAGGTGGCTTCAGCGTGTAGATAAATGTATAGTGTTCTGCTGTGTTAGAGTTGTATCTGTATCTTTGTGTTGTACTTGAGTTGTAATAACTAGATAGGTGTTACAACTGTCTAATTTGGTTTGTATTAGATGTATAACTCTGATTTATATGATACTATGTAATATTTTATTTGATAAATATAATTTATTCGTTCCGCTGTGAGATTCTGATATTATTTGGTTCTTACTTTTCTATCTTTTCTCTTTTCTATCCCTTTCTTTCTTCTTAATGACGCTTCTTTATGTGGTATGAAAGGCGGGTTGTTACACATGGGTTGATGGGAGACAACTGTAAAGGCAAAAAAGAATGAGTGGCTAAGAAGCATGCCATTGCCCTTCTGTGCTTGGTGCAGACTTAACATTTAATGCACATTAAATGCTGATGTCTTTCTATAGAAGTAGGTATGATTCTGGCCACTTTGTTACAACACCTCGTATAGTTTGCTATATAGTTGTCATTTACTTTTACATGCCTATATGGAAAGGCAGATAAGTGACTTTAACTGAGCTGTAGATAGTACTAGAAGTTGAATACTGCTAAGGACCATCGTGCAAAGAACATGCGTGGCCGGCTGTGTAATGTCTGGCCAGAGATAGATCATATTTGAGCTAGCCTTGAAAAATGAGTTCGCTATTGAAGCCATCTTGAGTATGCCAGTCGGCAATGGTACTGGTCGAGATGGGTGGCCTGAAGCCTGGTTGGAAGAGGACCCCATGGGTGGGTCGGTTACTTAAGGCCTAAGTTTTCTAAAGAGAGATGACAAGTGTTATGGACCGCGTCATAAGAGAAGTGCCAAATTAGCAATGAGATGACAAGAAGGGCTGCTTGGGACTGGTTGAAAGCGATTATAATGAAGTCGGGCCAAAGATGGATCACGCTTGAGCAATCTTTTCTATTGAGTTGGTTGGCAATTGACTTAGAGTATTGCTGAATATAGGCTGGCATGAGAGGGGCGGCAATAGGTGAACTAGGTTGGGCTAACCAGACTAGGCATTGCTTAGTTGTTGTGTCCTTTTTAGATAGGTTGGTTGTTGAGGTCGCTTAGGGAAAGACGACCAGCCATCGATCTAAAGTTATACTGAGTGGATAGGCCAGTTTGGAGCTAGCTTGATTTTGGTTTAGTATGAGTGGACTAGTCGAAGATTAGCTATGTTGGTTTTGATTGGGCTAACTTAGGCTTTAATTGGGCTTGCTAATTTATGTGAGAAAATTGAGAAACACAAGTGGATTGAGATTTTTAAACCTACCTTGCTTAATAAAGAGTACTATGATAATTAAAGCATTGACATGAAGGCATTGCTTGGATCATAATATCTGTTGGATGTCATAGAATATGGGTTTAAGGAACCTACCAATATCGTCTCTTTATCAAAACTAAAAGGGATAATTTAGCAAGTTTGAAGAAGAAGGATCAACAGGCTCTTCATGTCATTCATTAAGGTTTGGATAATATTATGTTCGAGAAGCTTGCAAATGTGTATACTAATAAGGAAGCATGAGAGATATTGAAGAATGAATTAAAAGGAATTTATAAAGTGAAGAAAAACTGATTACAAACTGTCTGATGTGAATTTGAATCTTACATATAAAATCATGAATTCATGATTTTATTTATTGTCAAACATTTGAAAAGATATGAAGAAAAATTAGAAGAATCTAAAATAGTCGATAAAATTTATGGTCTTTAAATTCCAAAATTGACACATAATCATAACAATTAAAGAAAGTGATCTAAAACCCATAGTCATTAATTAACTCATGGAATTGATTCAAGCACATGAAGAAAATTAAAGAAAAGAGTCAAAAAAAGTGCCATTGGAGCAAGCTCTTGAAAGCAAATTCACTTTTCGTAAAAATGAGACAATTAGAAATAAAAGAAGTGACAGCCATGGATGAGGTCGAGGCCAATGGAATAGGTGTCTAGAAATTTATATTAAGAAAGTAAAAGTCAAAACACATATGCAACAAGAGGTCGTGGAAGAAGATGAAACATGAAAAAGTGAAAGGCAAAGATATAAAAAATCATAAGTTAAGTGTTGTAATTATGATAAATAATAGATTGTAAATTATTAACTCTGTAACAAAGTCTCGTTCAAAATAAAAGGTGTTTTTCTTTCTGTTATATGCTTGTTATACTAAATTATAATTGATTGATTATTTAATTTAAGTATATTTAATAGAAAATCCATAAAGGATATGTTTTGTGATAATAATTATAATTGTTATAATCATGAGTAGTTTATCACAAAATATTAAATGCATCATATTAAATATTCCTGGTCAAGATGTATCGAGACTGGATTTTGATGCATCCATTGAGACTAGAGTACGTAATACTCTTCAAATATTCTATAGTGTATTACTCATGACTGTTAGGGGAACTTAGAGGTTACATAGTGAAAATTATTGGATAACTATAGAATGACTCGCTAGATGGTTTTCTGTTGGTTGATATAACCAAGTTCAAGTAGACAATATTGATGTGACAATATTACATAGTTCCTTGACTTGAGAATAGAGTTGATCTTCCATGTGGGAACTCCTCTTTGATTATAGTCCACTTATGGCACAACATCCATCGAATGACTATAATGGGGTGGAGTAGAAGCATTGGAAGTGAAACACTATTTAATAAAGGATTCATCTCTTTAGTTATATGAGATTAGTATCATGGTTGTAATGACTCGGAATTTTGGATACTTCGTATTTAAATATCTGAAATATATAAATATTTGAATCTTGGATTAAATGTTGCTAAAATGATTTAGTAACATTTTGAACCCCCTTTTAAATCATAAGTAATGATGGTAAACTTAATTTTAAAAATTGTTTACAAAAATAAATACTTCGAAAAATATTGATAATGTGACCAAAAACGCTTTATCGATAAACGGCTTTTAACCATCAAAAGTTGTTTAGACTTTTTTACATGCAATTATTTTCTTAGGAAAGTAATAAAATGATATCAAAACTTTTTACCATTTATGGAAATAAATTGTTGGATGATGTCATGCCTGATGTAATGGAAGATATCGAGAAAATGAGCTTAAATGGAAAGTCTTAACTCTTAAGAAATGAATAAGAATAAATAATATTGTAATTGATGGTAGGTCCTTTGTGAGAGGTTTTTGTCATTAAAAATCTAATTTCCTAGCCTATAAATAGAAGACAGGGGTTCAATTCATAAGTCACTAATTCACTTAAGCTTGAGATGAAGTATGAGAATAAAAAATGGTGGAAGTGCTTAAGCACTAATCCACTAATTCTTCTCTAACTTTTATAAATCTTAACCAAATCATCTCCAATGTGATGACCCACCCTTTCACTCTCGAAAATTGATATAAATATGCTCATTGTATAACATGCCGAACGATCGAGTGCTGGAAAGACAGATTGTTGAGGGAAAAGAAAGTAGGTAGAAGAAAGAAGAGCTCACAAAAACAGAATCTCACAACGGACATAATAATATGTAATATAAACTGTTCTTTACACAAATCAAAACTGTAATATACATATCTCACTCATAGTACACAAATCAATTTTTTTACCAGCCTAGGCAGTTATAACAAACTGCCCTCACAATTCCTAGTAATTTCAACAAACACTGCAGCGGAATGAAATCAAATACGAGTGATACGTCTTCGCCATCTAGCTCGTCTCCTGAGCTCTATAGCATTCTAACCTTAACCGATAATACTCGATCTGGCCCGGGCATTATAATAAAATAATACCCGAGTTAGTCTGAAAAACTAGCCTGAGAAAACATAATCAATTTGAACTTTTGAAGTTTTCAAATCCTTTGAAAGTCAAAAGTATCTCGTAAGACCACAGCACAAATAAACACGATGGGTTTTTACCTTATGATAACCAAAACTTTTCATATCAAAATCTTCTGATATTATAATATTGTCTAAATATAAATACTTATTTAAATAGCTGAAATTCTTCTATCTCACGTTTCAGCATAGTTGGGCACAATCAAAACCATACGTGCTTATTGGAAAATGGATTCCATCCGAATGACTAGGCACTGGGGTATCACCTGTCGCAGTACACGTCTAGAATAGCGTATAGAGGACCATGCTGAGATCCCCTGCAACACAATATCGGACTATCCCTAACCTGAATAGGCCGAATATGCTATCAACCTGGGTGTTCCCACCCTTTCCGAGCTCCTTCCATAATCGTAGTAATAATATCCGAGGGTATCTAGAAAGGTGATAAACTTACCCTAATTGGATGCAAACGACTTAGCCTTGCTGCATCTCCCCTGCTTTTCAGTCATTTTCGGTTGATGAGGCTAGAGGCTATGATTACCTTTTTAAGGAATTTCACTTAGCATGCTCATTGTTCTACTATGACAATGTTTTGATAGCATTCATCCATATAAGTCCGTTACGGATCCGAATGGAACTGAAGGCACTATTCCTACTACATCCATTTTGGAAGCACCATCAGGATTAGTAGCGATTAGCCCTTGCACTTCACTGCTCCATATTCGAGCCATGCTCTTGTCTTCGTTTCGGAAATGTACTAGTTGGATCGAAGTGGTTTTCGGATAACAAATTTGATCTCGGTTTCTTCGAAACAACGTTCGCTCATTCCGGTAAACTCAACCTCGGTTATTTAGGAAATAAACAAAGGAAAATAAGATCGGAGATCACTCCTAACCGTTAGTGGACGAATTTCCTTATCTTCATCCTAGAAGAACGAAACGAGTTTACACGTACAGTATAGCACCTCGAACGGTAACTATACCGTATATTTCCCGCATTTCTCCTAGATATTTCAAAAGTATATTTAGGTCTATATTTGATAGTCGGTTATTTAACTACCAAATAAATAATCAATTCAAACAAATACTTCATTTTCACTGGAAAAACCCCGAGTCTTATTTAGTCTAAATTTTAAATAAATTAAATTTTTTATCAAAGGTGATGCACTTATCTAATCGAATTCAGTATGTTCACAAAGTATCGTTTTCCAAAAATATTTGAAAACCCTTTTAAAAAATATGGAAAGTACCACAGTGGTATCAAACCATGGATTCACCGCTCAATGGTTACGTCTCTATCACAGAGAAATCGAAGACTTAACGACAGGCACTCACTGCCTCCGATTTCGCCATGTGAGTATACCATTACTTCCCAAAAAAATTGTTTAATAATTTCTCTTAAAATAATGCTTATAAATTTTGAAATAAATTTTCATGTTTAATCGAGGCAAAAATACTTAGATAAAAGTTATTATACAAAGCCCAATTAATATTTAATAATTTATCTTTTAAAACAAAAATGCTGACTAGTTCTTTATTAATAAAAAATCTTTAACAATCATTGTAAAGTAACTAACTAATAATTAAATATCCTTTAAACAATTTGAAATAATTAAATAACTAGTTTCTAGAATTTTTTTAACACTTTTAAAATTACCCAGTTAATAATTAAAAATCCTCTTTTTAAAACAAGCCTAATTTTTCGATTCCTCGAAAATTTGGAACTCTTACTTGAACTCTAGTACAACCAATTTTATACTTATTTCCAAATCCACTTCTCTTCTTTCGATCTATTAAAAATCTTGATTTTTAAAACCTCCTTTATTTAAAACAAGTGCCACTTAAGAATTTATTATAAAAATTCTTTTATAAACTTTATTCCAAAATCCCGTGTGCCAACCCATATGCGTACGCCACGTGCTGGAGATGGGGAGCTTGGTCCGACCGCCGTTACACAACAGTGGTATCAGAGCCGATGGTTACGGACTGGGCCATGCTGACACAGCAGTACTCTCAAAGGTTACCGCAAAGGGGTGTGAGTCAAGGGGGAGACTGTTAGGGTTGTCTCGCATGTTTAATGGTGGAACGACGGTTTGGATTGGAAAAGGTCCCACATCGCTAAATAACATGGAGAAGTGGTATATAAATATGGGTTGGTAGGCACGTAACATTAGGGATTCCTTTTGTTACAATAAAGTGTGTGCCAACCCATATGCGTACGCCACGTGCTGGAGATGGGGAGCTTGGTCCGACCGCCGTTACACAACAGTGTGTTCACAATAGCCCGAAATAGTTACAATTCCAAAACTATTTACTTTATCCAATTGATTTACCCAAAAACTCTATATAAAAAGTTTACTTCAAAATCCCTATTTACAATTTTTTATCAATTTGAACCATATTTTATTGGTATTTAAAAACACCAAAATACAAGTTAACTGCCATAACATCCAATAAATTCAAATCACATAATAACCTATCACAGATTTATTCAAACAAACATATATCACTATTTATGCAGTTAGATTAAATATTTATGAGGAATCCAGTTGGATCCCTCCAACCTGTTTTCCTGCATCCATAGATGTTGGTACAACATAAAAATACCAATTCCGCTTCAAGGCGGAATATCGCGATATATAGGTTCATCTCCTATTATACGGAGCGCATAGGGTCTTATCCACTATATATATGTGGGAATATCAATTACCCTAATATATATACTGCTATATATAATATCACATCCAACTGATAATAATTTATCATCTTAACCAATCAAGCATTAATTAATTTTAACTATTTAAAATTAAAGCCAGCAGTCCAAAATTGAGTGTGATTTAACTCACCTTGAGTTTTATATTTTCCAACATTCAAATTTTAAATTAAATCGAACATGTTCGATTTAACCTAAAATTTTAACTAGCTCCAATTGTCACCAGTTCTGTTCTAGAGCATAGTGCTCGTCGCTACTATCCACTCGCCGCTTGTTTCGTCCAATTTCGACCTCGTATGACAAAGATACGAAATTTCAAGGTTTGAATATAAATTTATATAAATAAATTTCAATTTTTTTTAATCACCTAATAGATCTGGCTGTTCTTTAAGCTACAGGAATCAAGGCCGCTCAACACAACTTCTACATCGTGCAACGCCTTCAGGTCCAATAATGTTCTCGAACCCATCACGCCGCCTCATCCACTCGATGCCGCTCCACCCACCTTCATCTAATTGCCAATCAAAGACCACCCCAATGAGAGCCTACCCCCATTGCACCCACACCATCAACCACGATGAACTAGGTCATCCCTGGGCTAAGAAAATCGAGCTTGAACGGAAACGAACGTGACTTCTTTTCTCCCTCCCTACCGCGCCAACCACGATCACCTTCGTATGGATGGGAAGTTCTCATCGAGCTCTTTGATTATTAGGAAGTTTTTAAAATACTCGATAAATGGGAGAGATTAGAGGCAGGAGATAAAAAAAATTCAGCCATTCTTTTGTTAGAGGCGGCTGGCCCTAACATGCTAAGGTTCTACTATTCCGGAGGGTATATATAAGGCATATATTATTAAATTATTATTTTCACAAATTACATGCTTTCCTGAACGAACTCCAAACGAGACATGCCACCTGGCATTTATAATGTTTTATCCCTATTCCAAATACAATGGAATATGTTTCTAGGCGTAATTCAACCATATATGGAAGATAGCTTTTCGAATCGAATAAAAATATTAAATTTTCGAAATTAAATTCAGCGCGTTTTTGTCCCGTACGATCAAACGGTAATCCTAAATGCTATATCATTTGAAATCTGATAATAATAAACTATTACGAATCTAATGGAATGGTTTTCGTCTAATTCCGAGACTGTGCCCTGAAAGGCTATTTTAACTCGTCGATTTCAGCGATTTTAAAATCGCCGAAATCGTTTAAATTTTAAAATTTTAAACTTACTAACTCCATTATAATTCAAATAGAATTTATATCCATGTTAGAAATTATTTAGATTTATATTAAATGAAAATCCCATTATTTACACTATTACCATATATTAATTTCACTATTAAATTAATATATAAGTTTCAAACCTTAAATTTATTAACTTTTAATTCCATTCGAAAGTCTATTACCGTCACTCTAATTCAAATAGAGTTTTAAATCAACTTAGAAATCACTTCTATTCATATCTAACACCAGATTCCCATTTTCACCCAATTTCCAATATTAAAATACTATTTACCAAACCCATTAAATCGCTATATTTGAAATGTTAAACTCTTTCACCTATTCTTCCATATTCAAAATCAATTAATAATTCAAATTTATCATTTAAAATAAATTAAACGTTCAAAATTAAACGGCCAAAATTCTGAGTCGTTACATTCCTTCCCCTTTGTAAAAATTTCATCGTTGAAATTGCTAAGGTATGAAAAATGCACCAAACCCATTACTTACCTCAAACCAACTCGGTTAAAATCCTACATTCACTTCTCTAACCCTTTTAGTTTTATCCAAAAATATTTGTTTCCATTTCTACTCAAACACTTGATTTCTAATATGGTTCAAAAATCAAGTTTTCAATTAACAAAATTTTTTCAAAATTTTTCAAAATTTTTCTAACATCCTAGATTTATGAATTTTTTTGACAAAGTCTCCTTTGTATGGAGAGCCTTTTGCAATATCACAAATATGTTAAAAATACCGGTCAGAAAAAGAAATATATCAATATATATCATCATTTCTTTATTTTATTGCGTAGGCGTACCTCATATTAGTGCTTTTAAGCGAGTGGCTTATTTTATATGCATTTACGTAAACAAAATCAATCCAACAGCTTCCTGTACCTGTACTTACTCAAAATAAGCACATGAGTTTTCGTGACCATGATTTTTTTAACATTCATTTATTCAACTAGCTAAAGACATAAACTTCTTAACCCAAACATGCTAATCATATATTATACGCAATTATAAGGTTTCAACACTAATTTAATTTCTTTCCACAGGTCTATATATCATTTCATTCAATTCAAAATGATTTACAATCAAATTTACTGCATTCAATTTATATTTACAAAAAAACTCATACCCATTTCAAATTGATTCTTATGTGCTTTACTTGCATAAATTCACTTCCATCCTATTTCATTATTGGCATTCCATTCATTTTTCACTTCCACATATACAAATCCATTTTATTAAACTTCAGTTTATTCCTTTTTCAATTGACTCAAATCAACGTTGTTATTTTCCATTTGATGCCTATTCAAGTTATCTATCAAATTTTGTTCGCTTCATTTTTATACCAAACACATTCCAATCTATGTTAATTTATTTATGAATCATTTCATAGCATTCACTTAAGTTAAGTTTTTCATTGCAACCAAATTCCATTTCTCCTTTAAATTGATTTTCATTCACTTATTTGCTTTCATCTACTTGGTATATCAAATTTGTACTATGTCATTGGGGAATGATTCCATGTAAACCAATTCTCGAATATTTTATTATGCCATAACATGGTTCCTGCACTTTCACTTCTACTAACTTTACTCCCAACTTATTTTACATCTTTTCCATTTACTTTCAATTAATTCACATAGTGTCATTCACTTCATTTTATAGTGAACAACATTTCATTCCATGCTAACTTATTTATAAACCGTTTCGCAAAATCATTTCTAAGGTTTATTATAAACACTCCGTATTGATGCCTAACTTTATACTCATCTTATAACTTAAGTTCATACCCCACTATACTCCAAAATCATATTCAATTCATTTACTCTTAAATTGAATTCGTTCCTTGTTGTCAATTACTTAACCATTTGACTTGGTTGTACTTTTTCACCTTTCCAGTTTAATAAGTTACACCAACCTATTTTATTTACAATTCCTTGAATTTCCTACTTAAGTTTACTCACATTCAACATCTATAACATATATTTACACAACCGCTTCACAATTCATGTTTATATTTAATTTACTCAATTCTAATTCACTCTCCATTTAAAATTCAAATTTTAAATTTCCAATTCTTTTACCTTAATACCAGACCATCTTCATTTTGGTTTACTATTTTATTTCTCAATTCATAAGTTCAAAAACTTTTTTCCTTCAAAATATCATTTTACTTACTTGAGTCCATTTTCATTTTATAATCATAACTCTAGATCATACATATCACTTGTTAACCTAAGTTATCCATTCCATTCATTATTTATAACTTACAATTATATAATTATTCTACATTTCAGCATAATATTCCATTTAATTCAACTTTATTTGACTTATCTTAAGTTAAATTCCAACCTATCTTACTCACTTTAATTTACTCAAATTAAATTTTAATTTTAGGATTAAAATTTTCATTCTTTCCTTTTCTTAACTGTACTAACTTCAATTTTATAAGTGGAATAACTGATTTTTCTTACTTTACAAATCATTTAAATGGAAATCCTAGAATTCAATTACCCAGTTTTATTTCAAATCATTTTGAAATCATAAACATACATATATTCCCTTAGTATATAAAATCATACTTTTAAAATCTCAAAACCACTTGATTTTTCCCCAAAATAGTTCCCCTTTGGAATTTATAAAACGAACTTGTTTATCAACAAGTTCAAAACAATAATCGTAGCCAATCCCAACGGTAGCAACCCATCACTTAGAAACTCGAAAATAAGTACTGATGATGTGGCCATCACCGCTAGGATTATTTTCTAGCGACAGAAGTGAGTTCAGTGCTTCCTTACTTCCAAAATTCATTTTAAAACAATTTCTTTATTCAGGAGTATCTCCAAAATAATATCACCATTATTCCTTTCAAACACTTTAGAAAATATTTCCAAAAAGCTCTATATTCCAAACATTTAGTTCAACTCCAATTTAAAACATTTCCCCAAACTTTCGGGTTTTAAATTCTGTGTTAAATCAAATTTTAGTTATACTCCTTTGTATAAATCATATTTATAAATCCTATGTGGTTATATATATAACCATATCAAATTTTGTAATCGTATATAATTATAATATTAACAACCAAACATTCCAAACATATAAGCTATAGTAATTTCAGAAAATAATTTCTTTTATTTCTAAATATAAGTTTTGGTAAAATTATTTCATTCACCCACTTTAAAACAACTATATCGGCTTACCTTGTTTAAGAGTTTAGAAACCCCTATCGATACGGTTGTACTTCCCGTACTGAATTCATAAACACTAAATCGATAAGTCAAAACAATATAAAAACATTTTATATTCACTTATAAATACGTGCTCATATCTATTAATACACTCAAACTCATTCTAGAGTACTTCTGACTCTATCTCTAATGGGTAATCCCCCACCAAAGCCTAGGTATATCGCCATCCTAGCTCTGATACCAACTGTGACGGTCTAGGCTTTTCAACCATCGACAACGACCACTTTCTGCCATGGCACACATTGGTACTTCGAATTTTCTTTTACGACCAGCCTCTCGATTGCAACTAACCACTCCGGGACATGTAGAGGTAAGAGTCTCCTGCTCGCCACCAAACACAAAGCGAGAACCCCCTATCATGCTATAATGAAGCAAATCTGATCCCGATTTCTTCGAAACAACGTTCGCTATTTTCGGTAAACTCAACCCCTATTCATTAGGAAATAAATAGATGAAAATAAGATCGAAGATCACCTCCTAGCCGTTAGTGGACGGATTTCCTTATCATTGTCCTAGAAGAATGAAACGATTTTGCACGTACAGTATAGCACCTCAAACGGTAACTGTACCGTATAATTCCCATATTTCTCCTAGATATTTCCAAAGTTATATTTAGGTCCATATTTGATATTTGGTTATTTAACTATCAAGAAAACCATCAATCCAACCAAATGCTTCATTTTCACTGAAAAACCCCAAGTCTTATTTAATCTAAATTTTAAATAAATTAAATCTCTTTATCAAAGGTCATGCGCTTATCTTATCAAATTCAGTATGTTCACAAGGTATCTTTTTTCAAAAATATTTGAAAACCCATTTAAAATATATGGAAAGTACCATTGCGATATCAAACCATGGATTCACGGCTCAATGGTTGCGTCTCTATCACAGAGAAATCCGAGGCTTAACTACAGGCCTTACTGCCTCCGATTGCGCCATGCGAGTGTACCATTACTTCCCGAAAACTTTATTTAACAATTTCTCTCAAAATAATGCTTATAAATTCTAAAATAAATTTTCAAGTTTAATCGAGGCAAAAATACTTAGATAAAAGTTACTATACAAATCCCTATTAATATTTAATCATTTAACCTTTAAAACAAAAATGCTGACTAGTTGTTAAATAATAATAAATCTTTAACAATCATTATAAAGTAACTAATTAATAATTAAATGTGCTTTAAATAATTTAAAATAATTAGTTTCTAGAATATTTTTAACACTTTTAAAATTATCCAGTTAATAATTAAAATCCTCTTTTTTTTAAAAGCCCAATTTTTGACTCTAATTTCACTTCGTAAATTTGGAACCCTTACTTGAACTCCAGCCAATTTTATACTTATTCCCAAATCCACTTCTCTTCTTTTGATCTATTAAAAATCTCGATTTTCAAAACCTCCTTTATTTAAAACAAGTGCCACTGAAGCATTTATTATAAAAATTCTTTTATAAACTTTATTCCAAAATACATGTTCACAATAGCCCGAAATAGTTTCATTACAATTCCAAAACCATTTACTTTATCCAATAGATTTACCCAAAAACTCTATATAAACATTTTACTTTAAAATCCTCATTTACAATTCTTTACCAATTTAAACCATATTTTATTGATATTTAAAAGCACCAAAAATCCAGGTTAACTGCCATAACATCCAATAAATTCAAATCACATAATAACCTATCATAGATTTATTCAAACAAACATATATCACTATTTATGCAATTACATTTGACAATTTTTAGGAAACCACTTGGATCCCTCCAACTTTTTTCCCTGCATTCAAAGATGTAATGACCCTAAATTTTAACAAATTTTTTACAACGTATTTAACTGAATTTTTGCAAAATATTAAATAATTGAATTTTGAAATAAAAATTTAATATTTAGAATACGTTTGATTAAACATAGAAAATAGTAAATTTTCAATTTATCATATGGAAGTTTATTTTTCTTGTGTAATTCTATTTCAATTTAAATCAGCTAAATTTGATGATAATACATTATTTTTCAAAACTGAATATTTTTCTATAGAAAATTTATAAGTCATCTTTTGAGTGAGACGTCATATTTCGTTTCTCCAAATTTGGACTGTTATTACTCTATTTATCTTATTTTCAACAGATTTGTAGCACTTTCGGTATCGATACCGACTTTTGATTTGATGATCGTACCACTGATATTTGTATATCATTTTGATCGTCTCGTCGTGCTGATCTCTATGGTATATTCATTTGGATATTTCGATGTCCAATATGCGACGAAACCGACAAGACGGCTAGTCGTATTGGGTTCGTATTTTGGCTTTTGGTTCTCCTTTATCTTTTCTTTTTCCACTGTGAAAATAAAATAGCCACCAACCATTTATATTCCCAATAATTCAGTTTAGGAACTTTTCTACTCCCAGCATTCAAAACATTCTTGGTTTGCCCTTTCATTTTCGGTCACATTAAAAATAAATATATTATATATATATATATATATATATATATATTTTAAAGCCTTCTACTTTTCTTTCTGCAAGTTGCCCTCACTTCTTCCTCTCCCTCCTTCATTTTTGTTCGCATGGCCTCCCCCTATTCTCCATACTTCGGCCTTTGTCATGCACCCAGCCTTGCCATGGCCATCGGCCCTACTACCACCACTATCTCCATTCACCAACCCCAGGCCGAACTCCTCCACAACCCCATCTCCTTGAAAAAAAACAAAGCATGTTCATCTCCCCTGCCATTCACCGAGCTCCACATCTCCCAAACACCGATGACCCTCGTCCACCTCTGCCTGAACTTCATCGTGCCCCTAACATACGTTAGCACCATTCCCTATGAGCTGTGTGCTTCCCGAGACCCAGCCTCATCCACCGCAGCTTCTCCTCCACCTATCCTTTTCCCCTCCCCTGTTTCACTCTCTCTTCTACCTGTGCACGTGTTAGGACGAGCTTCCCTGTTAATATATTAAGGTAAATATATATATATATATATATATATATATTTCTGTTTGTTATATATATATATATATCGTATAAGTCTATATGTATTTATAAGTATAATATGTTGTTCCAAGTTTGTAAATGTTAGTTTTAAATGCTTATACAGGTTGATATAACATGTAAAACTATGTAATGTATAGGTTTTGTTTGTATATATGATACATAGATTATACATATGAAAAGTTATGCGTTGGTTAAATATAAGGTTGCAGTATATTTATGTTTTGTACAAATCTAAGTTTTATAAACATATTGAGTATCCAGGTTTATATTTATACACACCATCTGTATATATTTGCTTGGATATAACTGTTAGGTATAATTATACATGTGTTGATTTATAATTGTACAACACGTTTATATATAAGTATGTACAAGTTGTATATCTCTGTTTACTTATGTATATATAGGTTTATATAAGCATGTATAAGAACTGAGGGGTCTGTTGTTATAAAGTTTATACAGTTATATATTATAAAGTATATTAAGTTATTAAAATTTATATATATGTTAGATATTTTTGAGCATGTGTTGCTTATATATGTTGTTATATAGTTGGTTAATTTATATACTTACATATAAACACTTCACAGCTTATAAATATACCTATGCATGTCTGTTAACTAATTTGTATATATGCATTTTCTTGTAAAATTTAAAATATATAATATGTAATTGTATCAAAGCATTATATGCTCGGCATACCCAAAATATGTTGATATTTTGATTTATCTTGGATATTGTTTTTAAATAAAAAGAAATATATATTTTGATTTCAGTTGGATATTGGTTTACATAGTTAGTTTATATATGTTAATATATGAGTTGCGATTATGTATATCCTTCTATACCATTTTACATTTTTATAAAGGTGATAATAGCTGTTGCATATTACATAGGTATACAGTAAAGTAGAATAATATTATAGGTATATATAAATAAAAAGGTTGGTTAAAGTGTATAAGTTATATGTATATATATATATATTATATCTTGTTTGTATTGATTGTATAATAAAAATTGATAATAGGATTTTTTTTTCTACAGTAATATTTATATTATTTTAAATATGAGTCCAAAATTTTATATTAATTATTAAAGAATATATATATGGATATAATATTTATTTGTTTCATTTTATCAAGCTGATTTGATTTATTCTCATCGATTTACCATTTACCAGCTTGTCCGTCGAACTCGTGTCCATCGTGCTTTACTTTGAAATTCGTGCTTGGATTCGTAACTCACCGCATTGTCGAACCTCTCTAGCCTTGAAAGGTGAGCAATCACTCACGATTAACATTCTTATATTTGTTAAATTTGATTTCAATTGAAACAACAATTGAAATATGCTGCTGTTAGTTATTTACACAGTTATATATATTATATCTGTTCACCTGTGACATCTGACACTATTATCTGTTATTTATATATGTCTATTATGTTATATTCATATCTGCTTTCACTCTGCAAGTTCCCTGTTAGTATAGAATTACTTATGAGTTGAAATTATACATACCCGAACGATCTGTAGAATAGGAGAAAATCGTTATGGGTTGAAATGATAAACCCAAGCGATTTTCATTGAATTGAATTTGGAATTGCGGGTTGAAAAGATATATACCCATATATATATTTAAATTGCGGATTGAAACGTTAAATATCAGTATCACTTGACCATAGGATAGAAAATTATATACAGACACCGTTGGTTTATATATGAATATTTTGAAAATGATTTCTATGGGTTTTGGAAAGAAATATATGGTCTTATATAAATATTGATTTTAGATATTACATAAATGTTATTTTATATATAGTTAAACTTTTGATTTTAATCTATGTATAAAAAAAATTTAATATAAAACAAGTTTAATAATAAAGTTTGATTTTATTAAAATATAATATGGTTAAGTATTTATTTAAATTATATTTTAATATAGAGTTTATAATAATTTTAATAAATTAAGTTGAGAAGATAGATTTGAAATTGTATTTAATTAAGGATTATATTTGATTTGGAACTTATTGAATTTAAGATTTTTAAAGGATATGACTTTATAACTTGATTTTTGGTTAAGGTGATTCAAATGAATATTTCAAGTTTAAATAAACTGAAGGAATATCCGGTTAATTGAAATTCAGAGGTTTATTTAAATGATATTGTATTTATTAAGTAAGAATTTCAAAATTAAATAGTAGTAAAGTGAATTTGATATGTATATGAATTATCAAATTTAGTTTTGAAAATGTTGAATATATAAAGCTTTGAAATATATTAAAATGGTTTATTTTAGGGTTCAAATCTATTTTGAAGATCGATATAATTTGAAATGGTTTATTAAGAAATTGAATTGAATTGTAATTTGATGATTTGAGATTGGATTTCATTTGAATTTTGGAATTCGAGTGATTTGGAACCGATTTGTGAAATTTAAGGAAACTATTCTATTATATAAAATATTTTTAAATTATATGTAAAACTATTTTATATTTTACTTTATAAATTATTTTAATATAAACTATTTTAATATAAATCATTTTTAATATAAACTATTTAATATACTAACTATTTTAATATATACTATTTTAACTTATAACTCTTTTAGATAAACTATTTTACTTTATAAACTATTTATTGTATATACTATTTTAATATCTAAACTATTTAAGTGGTAGAAGATATATTTTCAAAGTTTTTTGAAAGTGTTATAATTTCAAGTGGTTGGTTTCAAAGTGTTATAACTTTGAAGTTCTATGATTTTTGGAAATGGATATACTTGAAATGGAAATGATATCATATTTGGTTTTGAAATGGAAATGATATCATATTGATTTGGTTTTGAAATGGAAATGATATCATATGGTTTTGGTTTTCAAATGGCAATGATATTTTGGTTTTGAAGTATATACTATTTTGAAATGACCGCGGTGTTATAATAACGTTTGGTTGTTAAAAAGACCGGGATCGAAAGTTCTCATACTCTCTGCCAACTCCGAAAACCACTTTAACAACCGTTTACGCAGTGGAGATTCCAAAATGAAGTAGGATGGTGGCAACGTCCTATATGAGGTATATACGTGGACCCAACTCCCGTGAGTTTGCATAAGGTGGCTAAAACAAAAGCAATTGATGGGCTAATGAGGTAGCTCCTTTGATCGGACACACTCCTTCAATACCATTCTATTACTTTGTGATTGATTAGGTGCACCTATTAATTTTTTGGGAGTGTGGATCGAGGTGGGCGGTAGCTGCGGTTATTCGTTACCACCGGTCCGGAAGTGTAATTGGTATATCTACCCTGACATTGCCTAGTTGTGCCGTGTCACCTACCCTAGCGTGCTTTACTACGAGTTTGATTTGTGTCGTACCTATGGAGTATCCTTTGGTGGCCTCCCAATCAGGAGGGACTACGGTACTGTATAGACTATCGGCACTATATAATGTGTTAAGGTGGAAAATGTAAAGCCTTAACACTATTTTTAAATATATTATACTTTACTTTAGACATTATTATAATAGCGTATATTACTACATAGTAGATAGTTTAATGGATCCTTAGAGGATGTTTATCCCAAACATCCTTTGAGTTACTTGTATTTCAGTTGTTATTTCACTTAAGTTAGATTTATTGATATAAGAATGTTAATCCTGACTCGAGTGTTTTGTGTTTTTCTTTACGCTCGAGTCAAACTGAGTGCTACAGCCTTTAAGAGTCACCTTTGTAGTTGGAGCTTCGTTTGGAGATCCATCTACATCTTTTCAGTTTGCAGTTATTCGGTTGATTCTAGTGATGTATTCAGATCTTATATTTGACTATTATATCTGAAATTTCTATTGTATTTTATTTAACTCTGATATATATATATATATATATATATAACAGCTTCATGAACTACTGTTCATTTCGCTTCCGCTGCATATTGTATATTACTCTGTGATTCTGTGATCTTGTGATTATTTTATTTACTATATATGCTGAGTTTCGCCAAATATAAATTAACAATCCGGTATTTTGAGAAATTCAAATTCGGCATGTGTAGATGCAAATGGTTGAAAATATCAAGATGTTACATCGGATGTTAGCACAACATAAAAATACCAATTTTGCTTCGAGGTGGAATATCGCGATATATAGGGTCATCTGCTATTATACGAGGCGCATAGGGTCTCACCCCACTATATATATGCAGGATTATCAATCACTCGTGTGTGTGTGTATGTGTGAGTATATATATTACACTACTATATATAATATCAATCCAATTGATAATAACTTATCAATTTAACCAATGAATCATTAATTAATTTTAACTATTTAAAATTAAAGCCAACAGTCCAAAATTGAGTGAGATTAACTCACCTTGAGTTTTATATTTTCCAACGTTCAAATTTTAAATTAAATCGAACATGTTGGATTTAACCTAAAATTTTAACTAGCTCTGATCGTTACCAATTTTATTCCAGAGCGTAGTGCTCGTTGCCACGGTCCCTTCGTTGCTTGTTTCATCTGATTTCGACCTCGTGTGACAAAGACACAAAATTTTAAGGTTTGAATATAAATTTATATAAATAAATTTCAATTTTTTTTAAAATAACCTAATAGATCTTCCCGTTCGTTAAGCTACATGAATCAAGGCCGTTCTACTCAACTTCTATATTGTGCAACGCCTTCAAGTCCAGCATCGTTCTCGAGCCCATCACGCCACCTCATCCACTCGATGTCGCTCCTCCCACCATCATCTAATCACCGATCAGAGACTACCCGAACGCGTGCCTACCCCCCCCCCCCCCTCGCACCAACGTCATCAACCATAATGAACTCGGCCGTCCCTAGGCCGAGAAAATCGAGCTTGAATGGAAACGAACATGACTCCTTTCCTCCTTCCTTGCTACACCAATCACAATCACCGCTGTATGGATGGGAAGTTCTCGCTGAGCTCTTCGATTATCGTTTAGGAAGTTTTTAATAATACTCGATGGATTGGGAGAGATTATAGGTAGAAAATAAATAATTTTTGACCATTCTTTTGTTAGAGGAGGCTGGCCCTAACATGCTAGGGTTCTATTGTTTCGGAGGGTATATATAGGGCATATATTATTAAATTATTATTTCCACAAATTACATGCTTTCCTGAACGAACTCCAAATGAGACATGCCGCCTAGCGTTTAAAATGTTTTACCCCTATCCCGAACATAATGGAATGTATTTCAGGGCCTAATTCAATCATATGTTGAAGATAGCTTTTCGAATCGAATTAAAGTACTAAATTTTCGAAATTAAATTCAACGCGTTTCTATCCCGTACGACCAAACGGTAACCCCAAATGCTCTCCATATTAGAAATCATTCTGATTTATATTAAATCAAAATCCCATTATTTACACTATTACCATATATTAATTTCACTATTAAATTAATATGTTAGTTTCAAACTTTAAATTTATCGACTTTTGATTCCATTCAAAAGTCTATTACCATCACTCTAATTCGAATAGTGTTTTAAATAACCTTAGAAATCACTTCTACTCATATCTAACTCCAAATTCCCATTTTCACCCAATTTCCAATATTAAATTACTATTTACCAAACCAATTAATTCGCTATATTTGAAATGTTAAACTATTTCACTGATTCTTCCATATTAAAAATCAGTTAATGATTCAAATTTAACATTTAAAATAAATGTTCAAAATTAAACGACCAAAATTCCAGGTCGTTACATCCAATCACTTCTAAACTTTGGCTATTGAGCTAAAAAAATCATGGGAAGCATGATCAGCAAGTAAGAAGTGGGAGAAGATGAGAGGAAGATGGGGATTTAGGAGGGGCCGTGAGCATAGGAGGAGGTGGGAAGGTGTTGCTTTGGTTTGGAGGTGTTAAAGGTTGGGCCTTTATGCTTTTGATGAAGATGAGGGGGGTGGTTCTTTTTTCTTGTGGCTTTGTTCTTGGATTTAACATTTATCTATGTGAGTTGTCTCACTATCTTATTTAAGAATTTATTGTGTATATATATGTTGTGTTTGAGTTACAAAGTTAAAGTAACATTAACTAAGTTATAAACTTTAGACCTCTATTGCTTTTGAAAACAAATTATAACTTTGTATTGTATAACATCACTTCTATTATCCTCTTAAACACGTGGCTTGGCCTTGACTTGATGTTTAAATGGTTGTTTAACTTGTGTGTTAAATTGAAGTAAGTTTGAAGCGAGAATTGTCGTTATGAGTGCACTTTTGAATCCCTTGTATTCGGGAATTTTTATAAATAAATGAAAAGATATTCCTAGGGGTTTCTTTCCATGGATTTTAAGTACCCTAGTGATAGTACTTACTACAAAAATTTCAAGTCCTAAATCATTTGTTAAAGTGGTTAAAACTGGTTACAAAGATCGTGCTTTTCATTGTGCTCTATAACAAGGGCGTTTAGTATCTTTTATAAATCCTGTAGTAAGTCCCTTATGGTTTTAAGTGTTTAAAAATGATATTAAAATTTTGTATTTTTCTCTGATCTCTTTAAAGATGTTTGCAAACATGTTTTAAAGTATTTTAAAGTTGGTTTGAAGTTTAATTATATTTTTAATAATCGTATATGTATTTTTACAATGAAGAAGTTTTATAATATAAAACATATTTTTGATCAAATTATAAATTAGTTATTTTCAAGTAATATTTTAGATGGATATTTAAAACCTATTTCAAAGTATTATTAAAGTATATATAAGTTTTAAAAAGGTAATTGATTAGGCTTAACACTAAAAGCTGACGAAGTGGACTATTTTTCGAGAGTTAAGATTGATGTCAAGTAAGGATAGAGCAATATAACCCTAACCAACTTGGATTCCCTCTTGTATAAGGAATAGTTAAGTTAGAATGTCGAAAACATATTAATCTTTTTGTTTCCCTACTTGTTTCAAAGGTAGTTAACTTTGCTTAACGCTAAAAACTGACGAAGTAGGCTTATCTATTTATGAGAGTTATGTCGAGTAGGAATGGAGCAATAGATCTCTAACCTACCGGGCTACCCTCTTGAATGAGAAATAGTTAAGTCAGGAATGTTGAAAATGGGTTAATCGTGTCATTTGTTACTTGTTTATAGAAATCATTAATACTACTTGAAAATAAAAGTCAATGATCTATTTGTGAGATTCAAGAATGAAGTGTCTATGTAAGGATTTGAGGAAACCAATGCTCTAACTTACTTGGCTTCACTCTTGACTGAAGAATGGTTAAATTGAAATGTAGAAAAATGAGTTAAGTATACGAACATTGATTTGTATAAGCAATTGTTTTAACTTGATAGTCAACTAGTCGACCATAGAACTTAACCAAATATTATCTTAGATCTTTAAAAGAATGTTTTTAAAGATAATACGAGTATGAAATGGTTTTGGGTGTATTGTGACAATGTGTTAATTACATTCTCGTTAAACCTTTTTTATTATACTTATGAATGTAAATAGATCACTAAAATAATGTTTTAAAGATACGCTTATGTGAAATGGTTTTGGGTTTGTAATGACAATGTTTAAGTAACATTCATCTTAAAACTTTTGAATAGATTTGTGAAAGGACTTAGATCTTTAAAATGGATATTTTAAAGGAAATTAATGGAAGATTTTGGAAAAAAGATAGAAAAGGTAAAATTTAAAGTAAGAAATCTTGTTAATGATTTGTGAATATACTTATACCATTTGAGATAAGTATATGAATATTTTTTGAAATTAGAAAAAGTAAAGGTTTAAAGTAAGAAATCTTGTTGATGATTTGTGAATATATTTATATAATTTGAGATAAGTATATGAATAGTTTTTAAAGTATTGAAAAGAGTACGAATGAATAATGGGAATTGATAAATGTCGTTTTATTAGATAAAAGAAGTTTTACTATAAAAGAGGTTTCAATGTTCCAAGTTTTACAATTTTCAAGCTTCTAAGTCACAAATTAAATACAAATTAGTGCATCGGTAGTTGGTGCTTTCAGTTTAGTGGCTCTCTAAAGGCTTCAATGTTCCACGGTGTTACTCAAAGCCATAAATAGGCCACTATTCAATTTATATTCGTCTGTGGACATGTGTGCGTGTGTGTGTATATCATTTTGCAACTTGTATTGATTTATATAGTATCATGAATCCACATATGTCTATGCTGTCAACGTAGAAAGAGAGAGAGAGTGTGTGTATACATATATACAAGCTAATTTTTTTGTAAGTTTTTATATATGTGTGTGTCTATATATATATTATTCGACTAGCAAAAAACTATTTTTAATTTTTATAATTAATTAAAATTTAAAATAATTAAAACGAATTGATTTTAAATATGTGCATGTATATTGTATGTAAAATATGTGCGTGTGTGTGTATACAATTTTGTTACATTGTATACACAATGCATTTTCAAAGAAAAAAGTTTAATATAAATATATCTAAATTAAAAACCATATATACATTTAAATATAAAATCTAACTGTTACATAGTATATACATGTATATATAATTACAAAATATAAATATAAAACTTTTAAATTATGTATATATGTTTTGTGTTTATATACATACATACATACATACATATATATATATATATATATATATATATATATATATATATTATTTTTTGAAATTGGAAATTTTCTTTAAAATTACATAAACATATAATATTGTGCACATTTTAAATTAACTTTAAAGTTTAATATAAAAGAAACACATTTATATTTAATGTTAAAAAGGAAACAAATAAAAATATATGTATGTGTGTGTGTATATATATATATTTGGTTGAATTATGTTTAACAAAATAATTTTATTATTACTGTTATTGAAATTCGTGCGCTTTCAAATTTGTTTTGTGTATGGAAATCATAAAAAACCCGTTTCTCTGGATCTATGTTTGAAATTTAAAATTTGAATCTAAACCCTAGATTATATTAATATTTAAAGTTACTTCATACTATAATATATATATGTGTGCGCGCGCGTGCGCACACATGTATGTTTATATATATATATATATATATATATATATATATATATATATATTTGAAATTTGGTTAAAATTTTATTGATGGGCTATGTGGCCCAATGCTAATAGTTCACATCCATAAGTAATTCAACATATTCAGTTACCATCGACCTAACTTAAAGCATTCCCAATTTGCTAGAGCTGCTTAGTGCAAAGTACGGAGGCTTCCAGGTCGTTACTAGATTTCCTCGCTTATCAGCCTTCAAGCTCTAGTTCTCCAATTGTCGTCTTTCTCGTTCCTCTGAGCTGGTAAGATGTTTTATCCTTCAAGTTGTGATTGTTACATCTCTAGCAATGAGTTCTAAAAGCTCTAATTCTTCTTTTTGTTTTGTTGGAAATCCGTATATTCCTTTCTTTCCAGATGTGCCTTATAGTAGCTGTCAGACTAATTTTGCTGATTTCCTTCATCAAGTCTAAGATATCTGTCTGAGTACTTAGGTGAGCTACTTCTTCTTGTAGGCCTTTGACTGCGTCAGTTTGCAAGCTTTTCAATTTTTGAATTTCCTATACACTTTTACTGTATTTTCATTCAAAGAAAAATGATTGTGAGTTTCCATTTCTCTATTGCATAGTTTGCATGTTGCATTTTCTACAATCCCCCAGTATTTTAGTCCGTCTTTGGTTGTCAATCAATTATTAATGGCTTTGTAAGTTGTATGAGCCATTTTAGGATAGTTTGATTGACTCCATATAACATTATACCACTGCACTTTGGATTCTTGTTGTCGACAATCTTCCCATGCATCTTTTAGCTTGAACTGCCCTTTTTTTTTTCCATGCCCATTTATCTTTATTTCTTCCAGTGAACAAGGGCATATCTTCGATTTCTTGTTTGAAGTTTCTAGTCACAATTTGTCTGTTAGTTGCCCATTCCTATTCATGTATGATAGTTGAAACTTTATAATTTGGAATATTATAAGCTGAGTAACTATCCCATCCAAATCTGTCAATTAGACTTCTACTGTTTATCCATGGGTCTTTCCATAAATCTGTATTTTGGCCATTAGCTATCTGTCTCTCTATGAGATTTTTCAGTTTCTCCCTATATCTTAATATATTTTTCCATGTTGTTGAAGCATCATTTTCTATTCTAATGGTCTAGAAATTATCTTTAAAATATTTTTGCTCATCCATTATGCCTATGGATTATCAGATTCAAATATTTTCCAGGCTAATTTTAGCCTACAAGCCTTTTTTTAATTCAAACAGATTTTTGAGACCCACACCACCTTCTTTTTTTGGTCTGCATAAATTTTTGTAACTCACCTTGTGTATTCCTCCTTTCCAAATAAAGTTGGCACATACTACATTAATTTTTTCTATGGAATAGTTAGGAATTTGAAAAAATTGTAGCCAAAATCTTACTTTTGAAGTTATGACTATATGGACAAGCTCAACTCTCCCCGTAAATGATAAGAGTTTTGATCTCCGACCTTGTAGTTTCTCTCTGATATTGTCTATTAGCTTTCCACATTCTACATCCTTGGTAGTATTATTAGATAAAGGCACACTAAGATATTTGACTGGAAGTACCCCCTCCATTACACCAAGTTGTGAAATGATTCCTATTTTGTGTTTACAACTTTTATTCATGTAGCATTTTGTTTTCAGCTCATTAACCTTTGGACCTGGAAATATCTCCATTTGTTTAGATATCTCCTCAATTATTTCAATAGCCAAGGAGTTTGCTTTGAAAACCATTAATAGGTCATTCGCATGTATGAGATGGTGAATTTCAGGTTGTATGTTGTATACTAATTTGATTATTGATTGATGACTTATCAATTCCATCTGTAGAGATAACCATTCCATAGCCACTACGAATAAGTAAGGGATAAAGGGTCTCCTTGTCTAATCCCCTTGTTAGATTGAATATATCCCTTAAGGGAACCATTGATAATCACTGAGAAAGTTGGAGCACATATACAATGAGTGATTAGTTTTAGAAATTTAGCCGGTACTTCCATGTCATAGAGCATATGTAAGATGAATTGCCTGTTAACTCTATCGGCTTTATGCAGGTCTATTTTCATACATATCCTGTCATCTCCTTGTTTATTAAAATCGCTCACTAGTTCATGTGCCAGCAGAGAATTTTTAATATAAATTTTCCTTTGATAAATGTACTCTAACACTGAGAAATGAGATCTGGAAGTACTTTTTTAAGTCTCATACATATTATCTTACTAAGAATTTTATATGTCACATTACAACATGTTATAGGCATGTATTCTTCTATTCATTCTTGTTTATTCACTTTAGGAATGAGTGTTATAAACGTATGATTAATTTCTTGGATGAAATCACCAGAATCAAATGCTTCTTAATAGGCTTTAATCATATTGCCTTTCAGGTCTTCCCAGTGCATTTTGAAGAAGGATGTTCCCATGCCATCTGGGCCAGGGCTGGAATCATTGTGGATCAAGAAAGTGGCTTATTTTAGTTCCCTTTCGGTAGTATCATCTATCAGCATGACTGCTCCCTCCATGGATATGCACCTTCTACATTGAACATGAGGCATTTGTTTATTGTAATCTCCATTATAAATCTCTGTAAATTATGTGATGGCTTTATTTTCCAAATCCAATATATTTTTAGTAGAAAGACCCTTTTCATTCAAGCAATTAAAGAACTTATTATAATTCCTTATGTGGTACATTTTAGTCTAAAATTTTTATTGGATTCAACTCCCTCAGTTAGCCACTTCTCTTTACCTTTTTGCCTTAGTTTAGTAGCTTGTTTATCCAATTGGGATTTAAGTAATCTTAACCTAGAAACACCATATATACAAAAACAAAAGGAAACTAATGCAAAGGATTCTGAAGTAATAAAAGAACAGATCATCAGTCTCAGAGCTCATAGGAGGAGAATTCAAACCAGGAGAATCGTAAGCAGCAGCAACCTGATTAGGAAAAGAAGGATAAGACGGATTCAGATAAAGAGCTTCTACCTGAAATGTTAAATGAAATACATAAGTTGGACATCCAAATAGAAACTTTTGATGAAGAAATAGAAGACAATGATACCAGTAAATACACATAAGCTAACGAGGAATATGATAAAGTATATGCTAATAAAAAGAACAATGAAGCTGATAAAAAGGCTAAGGTAGTATCGGCTCCAATTACTAGGAGCAGAGCTACTAAAAATTAGTGTCCATTATTTTTTGGAATGTTAGAGGTCTAAATGGATACTAGAAAATTAGACCTCTATAATATCAGAAATAAGTATAGTCCTACATTGTTAGCTATTCTGGAAAATAAATTTACTGAGGATAGCTTAGAGTCTTTTAAATATCAAATGGGCAATCAATGGGAAATCATACATAATAGCTCTAGAGTGCTGAAAGGTAGAATTATGATACTATGGGATATTAATATCTGGATAGTTACCTTGATCAACAAAGATGAATAGCAAGCAACCGTTCATTTGAAAAATGTGGGAGGCATGGAAATAATAGCAACTTTTGCTTATACAAGCAACTTGGCCTCAAAGAAAAATTGTGACAACCCGGAATTTTCGAGCAATATCAATTTAATAATCTGCATTAAATATTAAATTGATTTGATATATTTTTGTTAATAAAATCTGAATTGATACTTTTCTTTTAATAAATATTTAATTGATAAATGATATCTGTTAAAATAAATTTATTGTTTTCAATTTATATATGTATATATTTGTATACATTGTAAATAGATGAGATTTGTTTTAAATTTTAACTAACAAATTATGTTTCAGATTCTAATATATATATTTTAGTGAATTAGAAATTATGTTTTAAAATAAACTTTTCAAAGCTAATTAAATAAATAAATATTTGATTTTAAATACATAGGACAAATGCTTTCATAGTTTAAAACTTATTTTAACTTAAGTTTAAATTTAAGTTTATTAACAAAAAGATTTTTTTTATTTTCTTTTTAGTATAGCTTGATTAAAATATGAATTTAAAGGTATATATGAGTTTTAATATAATTTTGCCAAACAATACTTTATCATATATTATAAAATATGTAGTTTATAATAAAAAGATGATTTATTTTATTTATCATTTCAAATTGGTAAATGAGTTACTTTAAAATTATGTTAACAAAAAAATAAAGAAAAATATAAATACAAGACTATAAGATAAATGGAAAAAAAAAGTAAGTACATTAGTTAAATTATAATAACATAACAACTATCAAGTTCAATTAGTTTTCAAATAACAAAATAAAAATGATAACATTCACATACATTTCAAATTTATGATAATAAGACAACAAATAAACTAGACACAAGTCAACAATGAAACTAGAAACAAAAGAATTTTCAAAGTTGTAAACTAACATAACAATGAACTGCAGTATACATATAAATATATATGTTTAAAGCATCAAGACAATAAAATTTAATGATCCCCTCAACATTCTTGTCTCAGCCACCTAAATAAAATAATAATGCTAGTAGCTTGTTAATAAAGATTCAGACAAGTATCAAGTATAAAACAAAATCCAGGAACAAATCAAAAGTATGCAGGCTGAGATAAAAACAAATAACATCTAGAAGCAAAATCTAAAATATGTGCAGGCCGAATTAATCAAAAACAAATGTATATATGAAGCTTGCAAGGGAAGACTATATAATGCATTCTTTAATAAACAAACAAAAGTAATTAATGAAAGATCTTTTAGTACACAATTTTATTTCATATCAGCCTCCATTTATAAATATCTTTGTTTTAAAATCTGCACAAACAAGATTTTCATGCTATGTTGTACAAATATTGTCTTAGTTGTTGAAACATAATAATATACCCTGTCTTCTTTTCTTTTCTATAAATCAGCTTCCCTGATTCAGTTCGAACTAAGTAACAATTAAAATAAACTTCTTTTCAAACTAAAACATGAAAGTAAAACTATTTCAAACTTAAACAAAATTCAGGAAGCAAAGCAAAAAGAAGTTTCAGTTGTATTCAAGCCTGTAAATTTCAAAGCCTGCTTCAACAAAAGTGTCTCTGTTCTACTCTGTAGATTGGTGAGTAACTTTTAAATCAAACTAAATAAGTAGATTTCTGTTGCTTATAAAGCTCTGGGATGGATGATACTTGTTTATGCATATACAGTGATAATTCAGTGATAAGAATATCTGAAACATGCATGTCTGAACTGTATTTTTGGGCATTGACAGCTTCTGTTCTTTCACAGATGAAAATGAGTAACTTTATTTTATATATAAAAAAAATATCTATTTAAGAAATGAATCTGTAGTATATATGCCTATGGATAGTATAGGTATATATCTATTTATATACATATTGAATCCTCTGCCTATGCTTGTAGGGTGTGGTGGTGTGCAGGCTGTAACATGTATTCACAAATTTGAATTCTAAAACTACTTTGTTTCCAAAACTTATTCCTACACAATCTACTTGGAATTTGGAACTAGAGTTTAAACAAAATATTGTTTGTTAGACAATGTACTAAAATTTTAAAATATGTTCAAACTAAAGAACTCAGCAGCAACTCTGGAAAGCTAAATGCATAAGCACAACTTCAGGTAAATCAAAAATTTAACTTTTTAAGTTTTGGAATTCAGGAATACAAGATGAATCAGTGAACCATAACATGATTTTTAAAGGTTAAAGCAAAATTTTTAGCCGTAGGTGTTGAGTGCAGTTTGTACTTTACTGTTTGAGGCATTTTGAGTTGCCATGGACGAACGCGTGGATGGGGGAGGTCGTGACTGGAACTGGAGATGCGAGGGTGATCGTTGGGTCTGGGAAAAATAGTGGGTGGCGGCGAATTGGGTTGTGGAAGCGTCGGCATGGATTTAAAGTTCCTAAACCTAATTTTACTGCGTTTTGGGTTTTGGATCACCGCGTCTTGTACAAGGGTGCGAATGACACATGGCTTTGAGGGGAGGTAGAGGGAAGATGGTCGATGGGGTAGCCGGAGTTTGGTGGCCTCCGGTGGTGGAGGCACTGCGCGTGTGCCGTTGACAGGTTTGGAAGGGAGAGGAGTTTGTGTTCCCAGGTTTTGTTTTCTTGATTTCATTTTCGCGCGTGCGCCTGGGGAACTCGAAGCAATGCTGTTGTTTTATCGGGGAACCTCGCGTGTTTTCTCGAAGTAAACCAGAGAGGGGTCGGGTTATGGGTATTTCAGGTTTTACAACCTGTAGCTGTTTGTTACAGTTTTGAAATCTGGGTTTAAAATCTAATCAAAGTCCAGCCTTGTTTTATATCAAGTTTAAAAAGTGAATTTAAGTTAGTTTTTGAAAGAGAGTTGGAAATAATAAAGTTTTCAAAATTTAAATTATTTTAATAACTTAAAAGTGGTTAATAATTAAAATATATTTAAACGAGAGTTAAGATCAAATGAAATTTGAACTGTTAAGAAACGATTGAATCAAGTTAACTCGAAAATTGGAAATCAGAATTTAGATTTAAATTCTAGATTTGGAACTAAAATAAGTTTTCTAATTTGAATTGATTCAAATAAGTTTAATGCTATTAAATATGTAAGTTTAAAAGGGGTTTTGAAAATAAATTAGTGTTAAAAACTTTATTAAGGATAAAATTAGGATTAATTGGAATAAATGTTTTAAACATATTGGAATTGAAAATATAATCAATAATAAGAATGGTTTAATTCATGAAGTTTTAGAATTTATATGCATTAACCTTTAAGTTAATTAGGTAAGGGTAATTAATGATTGATATTAATTAATTTAGTAATTATAAGTTTAAAAGTAGTAATTAAAGTTAATTAATGAATTAATTAACTAATATGTGATTAAGAACCATAAATTAGATATTTGTTTAAATTAATAAGTCTTAATGGTTAACCAAACTTATAATTAATAATGATAACTAAGTTAATTATTTTAGAAGAAAATAATTAAATAAGTGTTAATGAAGATCATTAACTAGAATATTTCATAATTAATTAATGTGATTGATCTTGTAATAAATTAATTAGATAAATTAATTCAATAGTTTAAATGCAATTATTTATTTGGAAAGTATTTAAGAAATTAATTACTTATTAATTGTGTAAATTGAATTAATTTGAGTTAATCAATTTAGTTTAATTTATTTGGGTTAATCAATTGATATTTTGAAATTGCAATTACTTAGTGAAGTAATTGATGAAATTATTGGATGATGGGAAATGGAAGTAATTGGAGTATAATTACTTGAAATAAATCAGGGGATTAATTAAGAATGTTATTGAGAAGTAAT
Organism: Allium cepa; assembly: GCA_030765085.1. Taxonomy (NCBI): domain Eukaryota; kingdom Viridiplantae; phylum Streptophyta; class Magnoliopsida; order Asparagales; family Amaryllidaceae; genus Allium; species Allium cepa. Next base: position 961,083,273 of record CM060932.1, on the reverse strand, counting down.
TAATTATGAATGATTAATTACTGTTTGTTATTAATCAAGAGGATTAATATTTGTAATTTGAAGATTTGTATTCTTAATATAATTAACAAATGAAAATGTAAATAGAAATCATTAATTAATAAAATTAATGATGGGATTAGAGATTGATTTATTGGAGAATAATTAACCAACAAGATAATTAAACTGTAATAAATCTATATAAATGAAATTAAATAATGGATTCATTCAAGTTTAATTTCTGTAAATAAATTAAGGAAAACTACTGGAATGCAGTCAAGTATATTTAAATCAAAGATGATTGATTTGAGTATATAAGTAATAGATAATAAGATTTAAATTAAGTTAATTAAATTAATTAATTTAAGAAATCATTTGATGATTTGGTATGTGTAATTACTTAGTGTAATTAATGGAGTATAATTACTTAGGAAAGTAACTAGATGATAATTACTTGGTAAAATTCATACAAGATGATTTGCAAGTGGAGTAATTTGAGTAATTTCTTTTGTAATCAATCAAAGGATTAATTTATGGAAATAATTAATCATGGAATGATTAATAAGTAATTAAGGGTAGTTAATTACTGGTTTGTTATTAATCAAGGGGTGATTAATAATTGTGTTTAAGTAAAGATTAATCACTTAATTAATTTAAATAAGTAATTTGATATAAATTGAAGATCATTAATTTATAATTAATGATGTAATTAAGAATTGTTAATTAAGGAATAATTAATAAGGAAGTAATTGAAGGTTATTTGCTATGAATGATTTAGAATAATTCAATTGAGAAACTAATTAAAGACTAAATTATTTCTTGTAATTAGAGAATGATTAATTAACCTGAATTATAATTAGTTAATGGTTGTGAGAGCAGGATTTATGGAATGAGTAATTAATTTAATTTATTTTAAATTAATTAAAGATAGAAGTAGTTAATTTAATTCATTTTAAATTAATTATAGATTGTGATTCATAAATCATTGCTTATAGATGATATTGATATTTCATTGATTGATTGTGATCTCAGATGTGGATGAATAATATCTATGTGATATGGATGCTTTGATTTAAATATGATGATAATATGAATTATCTGTTATGATGATATGCATTATCTGTTTGTAGTGATAATATTGATCATCTGTTTATGTTGATGTTGACTATCTATTATAATATTGTGAATTATCTATCTGTGTGTATATTGATGATATTGAATTGAACTGTTAAGACTCAATAGACATCTTGGCCTTAAAAGACACGTTTGGATTTCGATGAGACCGGGATCGGGTTTCCATATTTGTAATCCGGAAACCACATCGATTCCAATTAAACGTTAGGTCGTTAATCCAAGTGGATCAAGTGAAGACTCGAGGTGTAAGGGCTATACGTCAGTATAACTCTGTGGGTGATTCCGTAATGAGTTTGACGGAATAGTACTTAATATTCGAGATGGTGAATCAGAGTGCAAGGGTTGTCGTCGTTAACTCTGAGGGTGATTCCAAAATGAGTGTAACGAGATAATGCCTTCGGTTTCGTTCGAACCCGGAACGAACTTGTATGGATTGAATGCTTTCAACACATCGTCAGGCGGGCGATGAGAATTCTAAGAGATATGTTCTATAAAGGTAATCGTAATCTCAAGCCTCATCAACCGGGAATGGCTAAAACAGGGGAGGTGCAGCAAGGTTAGGTGGGTCATGCCCAAGCAGGACGAGATATTTCCCCTGTCTAGATGCCCCTTTTTATTTCGGCTGTGTGGGCGGTTGGTTCGCGACAACTGCCGGGGTTTATCTTGTTCGGGACTGTTCAGTAAGGAATGGTTCCGGCCTTGTGTTGCAGGGGGTCGGGAGTGATCCTCGGTACGTTGATCTAGGCCACGTACTATGACGGGCGGTACCCCAGTAGCCCTGCCATTGTATGGAATCCACAATCCAATAAGTGCCAACGGTTTTGATTGTATTACCCACTTTTGTGGCTAGTAGCTGGAATTTAATCATGTAACAATTTCGGCTATTTTCTATTTACTTGAAAACCCTAGACCTATTATAATATCACTGGATTTCCTGTCAAATGTTTTGGTTAGTGTAAGGTAAAAACTTTTCCATGTTTATGTGTGGGAAGTCTTACGTGATACCTTTCTTTTCAAAGGATTTTCAAAATTAAGCCACTTTAACTTGTTACTCATACCAGACCCATGTCTGACCCGGAGTTTATTTTTGTTTTTCGTAAACTCTCGGGTACCCAAATTTTTACGGGTAGCCAAGGGATTCAGGTTTAGCTTTGACGAATTCTGGAGGAGCAATGGAGCAGGAGGCTTCAGCGTTGTAGATATATATTTATAGTTCCGCTGTGTTGGTATCTCCGAGTCATATTGTTTGAGTTGTATTGTATTGAGTTGTATTAACTAGACAGGTGTCTATAACTGTCTAGTATGTGATGTATTGTCTGTATAACTCTGATTGGTGTTATATATTATGTAAATACTTATATGATTAATATAATTTATTTGTTCCGCTGTGAGATTCTGATGTTGTTGTTATTTCTTCTCTATCTTTTCTATTTTCTCACTCTTTTCTTTCTTATTAACGATACTTCTTCCTGGGAGTAGGAAGTAGGGTCGTTACAGTGGTATCAGAGCGCTAGGTTGAGTGAATACCTAGGCTCTTGAGTGATTTCTTTCCTGAAAGAGCGTATTTGTAATTTTGGTGTGTGTTTATATATATATATATATATATATATTCATTTCTATCTATTTGTTGGATTACCTGTTCGGGTTTTCCAATATAAGGGTAGATTGAGTAGTGGTGTGTGTAACACGACTACTAGTGGTTAGAACTACATCTGACGAGACTGTAGACCTAATACCGTCTCGAGTAAATTTGGGGTGTAAGGATTTCACTAAATCTCTTGAGGAACCTGTTAAGATTTGGAGTCCATTTTGTTGTACAAAATTGGATGAGTAGAATTTGGATTTTTTGAGTTGAGCAGAAGCTAGATATATTATCTTGGTAACTCAAGAAGTAGTAGTTGCGTTCTGAGATGCATTAGCGATGGATTGTTTCCGAAGAAGTTCTCAAGGCTCTTTGGATAAGGGAGTGTGTCTGCCTTAGTTTTGAGGTTGAGTTCAGCTGAATGTTGTGTTTGGCTTTGAGGCCTGAGTTTTTCGAGGAATTTTGGATTAAGGAGTTTTGGCATCAGCAGTAGTGTTGCAGCTCAGAATGTTCTGCCGGCACGCGAGGAGGTCATTTGTCAGCAGTTCTTTAGAGGTGAAGTTCAGAAGCAGTTTGTGAATCCATTTCTTCAATGGATTCGCTAGATAAGCTTAAGCTGTTCAGATTGGTAAGGAGATAACAGTTTTCTTTGGATATTAGCCTGAGTGGATCGCAAAAGTGACTTGCGATAGTTAAGTATTCTCTGGGATGGCAGAAATTCTTCTGGATATCTTTGAAGAGGTCGGTGGTTTTCCTTAACATCTTAGGAGTTGAGTTTGGTATCGACTGGATTGCGGAAGTAATGTCGATGGTTCAGCTTAGTAGTAGAATGCTTTCTAGAGAGAGGAGTTGGTAAAGTGGCCCAAATTTTGGAGGAACTTCTGAGTTATTTTGGATCTGTTGAATCATATTTTGTAATGTGTTGTCCAGTTTGTGTTTATGTGTATCATCAGCATTTTCATCTACTCATGATCAGAGTTGTGCAGCGGAATCAGTTGGGAGTGCATTTGTTTTTCTTTTCTGGAAAGGGGAAGTTGTTTCCTACTGAGGATAGTAAAGGTTGAGTTCTTGGTTTGATTGATTCTGAGAAGATCATTCTACTGGACTGTTTTTGGATTCAGATTGTTTTAAGACTTATCAGCAAGGGTTGAGCTGATCAGTAGGGATGAAAGCAGCTTTGGATTGTCAGAGAATTTGGTGAATAAGAGATGGAGGAATTTGGATTTCGAAGTCAGAAATTTGATTTGGATAATTTTCTCTGATTCAAAGGGATTCTGTAGATTAGTAGTATAGGCTGTTTGGATTCTATAGATCGAGTATTCTGGTATTATACTGGAAAACTCTAAGGAGCTCTATCCAGAATTTGTCTGGATAGTTAGTTTTGTTGATTGAGTAGATTGGTTGTGATGATTGTTAGCATGTGATTGATATATGCTTATGGTTTAAAATTAATTAAAATCTTAAATGGATTATTAAATTACCTTTTCTTTTAAATTTCGGGGACGAAATTCTTTTAAGGGGGGAGGAATGTGACAACCCGGAATTTTCAAGCAATATCAATTTAATAATCTGCATTAAATATTAAATTGATTTGATATATTTTTGTTAATAAAATCTGAATTGATACTTTTCTTTTAATAAATATTTAATTGATAAATGATATCTGTTAAAATAAATTTATTGTTTTCTATTTATATATGTATATATTTATATACATTGTAAATAGATGAGATTTGTTTTAAAGTTTAACTAACAAATTATGTTTCAGATTCTAATATATATATTTTAGTGAATTAGAAATTATGTTTTAAAATAAACTTTTCAAAGCTAATTAAATAAATAAATATTTGATTTTAAATACATAGGACAAATGCTTTCATAGTTTAAAACTTATTTTAACTTAAGTTTAAATTTAAGTTTATTAACAAAAAGATTTGTTTTATTTTATTTTTAGTATAGCTTGATTAAAATATGAATTTAAAGGTATATATGAGTTTTAATATAATTTTGTCAAACAATACTTTATCATATATTATAAAATATGTAGTTTATAATAAAAAGATGATTTATTTTATTTATCATTTCAAATTGGTAAATGAGTTACTTTAAAATTATGTTAACAAAAAAATAAAGAAAAATATAAATACAAGACTATAAGATAAATGGAAAAAAATAAGTAAGTACATTAGTTAAATTATAATAACATAACAACTATCAAGTTTAATTAGTTTTCAAATAACAAAATAAAAATGGTAACATTCACATACATTTCAAATTTATGATAACAAGACAACAAATAAACTAGACACAAGTCAACAATGAAACTAGAAACAAACGAATTTTCAAAGTTGTAAACTAACATAACAATGAACTGCAGTATACATATAAATATATATGTTTAAAGCATCAGGACAATAAAATTTAATGATCTCCTCAACATTCTTGTCTCAGCCGCCTAAATAAAATAATAATGCAAGTAGCTTGTTAATAAAGATTCAGACATGTATCAAGTATAAAACAAAATCCAGGAACAAATCAAAAGTATGCAGGCTGAGATAAAAACAAATAACATCTAGAAGCAAAATCTAAAATATGTGCAAGCCGAATTAATCAAAAACAAATGTATATATGAAGCTTGCAAGGGAAGACTGTATAATGCATTCTTTAATAAACAAACAAAAGTAATTAATGAAAGATCTTTTAGTACACAATTTTATTTCATATCAGCCTCCATTTATAGATATCTTTGTTTTAAAATCTGCACAAACAAGATTTTCATGCTATGTTGTACAAATATTGTCTTAGTTGTTGAAACATAATAATATAACCTATCTTCTTTTCTTTTCTATAAATCAGCTTCCCTGATTCAGTTCGAACTAAGTAATAATTAAAATAAACTTCTTTTCAAACTAAAACATGAAAGTAAAACTATTTCAAACTTAAACAAAATTCAGGAAGCAAAGCAAAAAGAAGTTTCAGTTGTATTCAAGCCTGTAAATTTCAAAGCCTGCTTCAACAAAAGTGTCTCTGTTCTACTCTGCAAATTGGTGAGTAACTTTTAAATCAAACTAAATAAGTAGATTTCTGTTGCTTATAAAGCTCTGGGATGGATGATACTTGTTTATGCATATATAGTGATAATTCAGTGATAAGAATATCTGAAACATGCATGTCTAAACTCTATTTTTGGGCATTGACAGCTTCTGTTCTTTCACAGATGAAAATGAATAACTTTATTTTATATAAAAAAAATATATCTATTTAAGAAATGAATCTGTAGTATATATGTCTATGGATAGTATAGGTATATATCTATTTATATACATATTGAATCCTCTGCCTATGCTTGTAGGGTGTGGTGGTGTGCAGGCTGTAACATGTATTCACAAATTTGAATTCTAAAACAACTTTGTTTCCAAAACTTATTCCTAAACAATCTACTTGGAATTTGGAACTAGAGTTTAAACAAAATATTGTTTGTTAGACATTGTACTAAAATTTTAAAATATGTTCAAACTAAAGAAATCAGCAGAAACTCTGGAAAGCTAAATGCATAAGCACAACTTCAGGTAAATCAAAAATTTAACTTTTTAAATTTTGGAATTCAGGAATACAAGATGAATCAGTGAACCATAACATGATTTTTAAAGGTTAAAGCAAAATTTTTAGCCGTAGGTGTTGAGTGCAGTTTGTACTTTACTGTTTGAGGCATTTTGAGTTGCCATGGACGAACGCGTGGATAGGGGAGGTCGTGACTGGAACTGGAGATGCGGGGGTGATCGTGGGGTCTGGGAAAAATAGTGGGTGGTGGCGAATTGGGTTGTGGAAGCGTCGGCATGGATTTAAAGTTCCTAAACCTAATTTTACTGCGTTTTGGGTTTTGGATCACCGCGTCTTGTACAAGGGTGCGAATGACACATGGCTTTGAGGGGAGGTAGAGGGAAGATGGTCGATGGGGTAGCCGGAGTTTGGTGGCCTCCGGTGGTGGAGGCACTGCGCGCGTGCCGTTGACAGGTTTGGAAGGGAGAGGAGTTTGTGTTCCCAGGTTTTGTTTTCTTGATTCCATTTTCGCGCGTGCGCCTGGGGAACTCGAAGCAATGCTGTTGTTTTATCGGGGAACCTCGCGTGTTTTCTCGAAGTAAACCAGAGAGGGGTCGGGTCATGGGTATTTCAGGTTTTACAACCTGTAGCTGTTTGTTACAGTTTTGAAATCTGGGTTTAAAATCTAATCAAAGTCCAGCCTTGTTTTATATCAAGTTTAAAAAGTGAATTTAAGTTAGTTTTTGAAAGAGAGTTGGAAATAATAAAGTTTTCAAAATTTAAATTATTTTAATAACTTAAAAGTGGTTAATAATTAAAATATATTTAAACGAGAGTTAAGATCAAATGAAATTTGAACTGTTAAGAAACGATTGAATCAAGTTAACTCGAAAATTGGAAATCAGAATTTAGATTTAAATTCTAGATTTGGAACTAAAATAAGTTTTCTAATTTGAATTGATTCAAATAAGTTTAATGCTATTAAATATGTAAGTTTAAAAGGGGTTTTGAAAATAAATTAGTGTTAAAAAATTTATTAATGATAAAATTAGGATTAATTGGAATAAATGTCTTAAACATATTGGAATTGAAAATATAATCAATAATAAGAATGGTTTAATTCATGAAGCTTTAGAATTTATATGCATTAACCTTTAAGTTAATTAGGTAAGGGTAATTAATGATGGATATTAATTAATTTAGTAATTATAAGTTTAAAAGTAGTAATTAAAGTTAATTAATGAATTAATTAACTAATATGTGATTAAGAACCATAAATTAGATATTTGTTTAAATTAATAAGTCTTAATGGTTAACCAAACTTATAATTAATAATGATAACTAAGTTAATTATTTTAGAAGAAAATAATTAAATAAGTGTTAATGAAGATCATTAACTAGAATATTTCATAATTAATTAATGTGATTGATCTTGTAATAAATTAATTAGATAAATTAATTCAATAGTTTAAATGCAATTATTTATTTGGAAAGTAATTAAGAAATTAATTACTTATTAATTGTGTAAATTGAATTAATTTGAGTTAATTAATTTAGTTTAATTTATTTGGGTTAATCAATTGATATTTTGAAATTGCAATTACTTAGTGAAGTAATTGATGAAATTATTGGATGATGGGAAATGGAAGTAATTGGAGTATAATTACTTGAAATAAATCAGGGGATTAATTAAGAATGTTATTGAGAAGTAATTAATTATGAATGATTAATTACTGTTTGTTATTAATCAAGAGGATTAATATTTGTAATTTGAAGATTTGTATTCTTAATATAATTAACAAATGAAAATGTAAATAGAAATCATTAATTAATAAAATTAATGATGGGATTAGAGATTGATTTATTGGAGAATAATTAACCAACAAGATAATTAAACTGTAATAAATCTATATAAATGAAATTAAATAATGGATTCATTCAAGTTTAATTTCTGTAAATAAATTAAGGAAAACTACTGGAATGCAGTCAAGTATATTTAAATCAAAGATGATTGATTTGAATATATAAGTAATAGATAATAAGATTTAAATTAAGTTAATTAAATTAATTAATTTAATAAATCATTTGATGATTTGGTATGTGTAATTACTTAGTGTAATTAATGGAGTATAATTACTTAGGAAAGTAATTAGATGATAATTAATTGGTAAAATTCATACAAGATGATTTGCAAGTGGAGTAATTTGAGTAATTTCTTTTGTAATCAATCAAAGGATTGATTTATGGAAATAATTAATCATGGAATGATTAATAAGTAATTAAGGGTAGTTAATTACTGGTTTGTTATTAATCAAGGGGTGATTAATAATTGTGTTTAAGTAAAGATTAATCACTTAATTAATTTAAATAAGTAATTTGATATAAATTGAAGATCATTAATTTATAATTAATGATGTAATTAAGAATTGTTAATTAAGGAATAATTAATAAGGAAGTAATTGAAGGTTAATTGCTATGAATGATTTAGAATAATTCAATTGAGAAATTAATTAAAGACTAAATTATTTCTTGTAATTAGAGAATGATTAATTAACCTGAATTATAATTAGTTAATGGTTGTGAGAGCAGGATTTATGGAATGAGTAATTAATTTAATTTATTTTAAATTAATTAAAGATAGAAGTAGTTATTTAATTCATTTTAAATTAATTATAGATTGTGATTCATAAATCATTGCTTATAGATGATATTGATATTTCATTGATTGATTGTGATCTCAGATGTGGATGAATAATATCTATGTGATATGGATGCTTTGATTTAAATATGATGATAATATGAATTATCTGTTATGATGATATGCATTATCTGTTTGTAGTGATAATATTGATCATCTGTTTATGTTGATGTTGACTATCTATAATGATATTGTGAATTATCTATCTGTGTGTATATTGATGATATTGAATTGAACTGTTAAGACTAAATAGACATCTTGGCCTTAAAAGACACGTTTGGATTTCGATGAGACCGGGATTGGGTTTCCATATTTGAAATCCGAAAACTACATCGATTCCAATTAAACGTTAGGTCGTTAATCCAAGTGGAGCAAGTGAAGACTCGAGGTGTAAGGGCTATACGTAAGTATAACTCTGTGGGTGATTCCGTAATGAGTTTGACGGAATAGTACTTATAGATTCGAGATGGTGAATCAGAGTGCAAGGGTTGTCGTCGTTAACTCTGAGGGTGATTCCAAAATGAGTGTAACGAGATAATGCCTTCGGTTTCGTTCGAACCCGGAACGAACTTGTATGGATTGAATGCTTTCAACACATCGTCAGGCGGGCGATGAGCATTCTAAGAGATATGTTCTATAAAGGTAATCGTAACCTCAAGCCTCGTCAACCGGGAATGGCTAAAACAGGGGAGGTGCAGCAAGGTTAGGTGGGTCATGCCTAAGCAGGACAAGATATTTCCCCTGTCTAGATGTCCTTTTTTATTTCGGCTGTGTGGGCGGTTGGTTCGCGACAACTGCCGGGGTTTATCTTGTTCGGGACTGTTCAGTAAGGAATGGTTCCGGCCTTGTGTTGCAGGAGGTCGGGAGTGATCCTCGGTACGTTGATCTAGGCCACGTACTGTGACGGGCGGTACCCAAGTAGCCCTGCCATTGTATGGAATCCACAATCCAATAAGTGCCAACGGTTTTGATTGTATTACCCACTTTTGTGGCTAGTAGCTGGAATTTAATCATGTAACAATTTCATCTATTTTCTATTTACTTGAAAACCCTAGACCTATTATAATATCACTGGATTTCCTATCAAATGTTTTGGTTAGCGTAAGGTAAAAACTTTTCCATGTTTATGTGTGGGAAGTCTTACGTGATACCTTTCTTTTCAAAGGATTTTCAAAATTAAGCAACTTTAACCTGTTACTCATACCAGACCAATGTCTGACCCGGAGTTTATTTTTGTTTTTCATAAACTCTCGGGTACCCAAATTTTTACGGGTAGCCAAGGGATTCAGGTTTAGCTTTGACGAATTCTAGAGGAGCAATGGAGCAGGAGGCTTCAGCGTTGTAGATATATATTTATAGTTCCGCTGTGTTGGTATCTCTGAGTCATATTGTTTGAGTTGTATTGTATTGAGCTGTATTAACTAGACAGGTGTCTATAACTGTCTAGTATGTGATGTATTGTCTGTATAACTATGATTGATGTTATATATTATGTAAATACTTATGTGATTAATATAATTTATTCGTTCCGCTATGAGATTCTGATGTTGTTGTTCTTTCTTCTGTATCTTTTCTATTTTCTCACCCTTTTCTTTCTTATTAACGATACTTCTTCCTGGGAGTAGGAAGTAGGGTCGTTACAAAAATAAACTTTGGCAAAAAATAATTGAAATTTTAAATTTTACATAAAACATGGTCGATTGCAGGGGATTTTAATGCAGTGTTAAAAACAAATGAAAAGCAGGGGGGACTTACACGTAAGGTTTGCCAGATCTCTGAATTCAATAATTGTGTGTTGGCAACTAGATTAGTTGAAGCATTCCATATAGGCCTGAAATATACGTGGAGAAGCGATGAGGCCAAAAAAATTCATTCACGACTGGATAGAGTTTTAGGTAACACTGAATTGTTTAGTAAAATTAAAAATATTAAATTGATAGTTCTGCATAGCTTAGCTAATGACCACTGCCCATTGTTTATACAATTTAATGTTGACAAACACAGTTAAAAAGGTACACTACACCAAACAGTCCATTTTGTAACACTTTTCCACTTTCAATTTGTAACAGAACCGTTACCAATTTCTAACGTTTATTTCCGTTACTAAATTTATCACGGTTATTACCGTTACCAAATCTTGTAATTTCGTAAATAATCAAATGCAATATGGATAGGGTTGTAAATTTATCTTCTATTATTAAATAACCTATTTCTAACGAATAAAATTTCATTCTTTCCATGTTTTTTCCTTTTTCATTCTTTTTAGGTCAATTTGTTCTACCACCGCCTCGCCTCCACCGTCTACCACCTCCTCCGCTATCTTTCACCTCCTCCGCCGTCTACCACCGCCTTTGCCTTTTGTCCTACCAATTTGATGAAGATGAAGGAGGATTAGGGTTGCCTTCCATTACGGCAATTGACCATAGACAAATTTTCAAATTCAAATCAGGTAACCTCTTTAATTTTAATTTATTTTTGGAAATTAGGTATTTTGTGCTAAATTAGGATTTGAAGTAGTTATGTATGGATTTGGCGGTTAAGTTTTCAATTCTGATATTGGTTTTTGCATCCAGTTAGTCAAAGCAGTTACCCTACCTTTATGATTTAGGCATGCTGAGATTGGTTGTATGTTTAGGGAATTCCGAAGCGAACTACAGTTTAGTGGGTGATCATACTTGTAAGGTCAATTTATTTAACAAGGATATGAGGAATAAAAACATATTTTCTTTGATATGGGGAATAAAATAAATGAAGTGGATTCCATTCCAAGAATAAATTGGATTTTAAGATGCCAGTGCTTTTCTAAGAGTTTTAACAAAATTCCTAATTAAATTATTGAAATCTTGAACTCTTGATATTCTTGATACTCATGAGTCTTCAATCTTGATATCTTGAATCTCTAAATTGTACAGTCTTCATTCTTGGCACCTGCATGGTTAAATCCTGCATATACATATATATCTAAACTATAATGTTAGTATTTATATTTTATAATCCTATTCTAAGTTTGTTGTCATCAAAATCATCATCTCAAGGACTAACAAATGCCGGGTTACCTTTGTAACTAGGTAACTAGTGACACGAGTATGCCATCCCCCGGTCGTCACTGACCTCTATCAAAGGTACCTCTACACCAATAAATTTCAACAACCACATAAGTTAAATATCTGGGCTCCATATCATGATACCACTGTTTATCCAGAAGGAAATGCACATACCCTAAAGGGCGCGACCCTCATAACCTTGCTGCATCCTTCCTGTTTCGACCATTTCCGAGTTGTGAGGTTCGATGAAGTCTCGACCAAAAAGCTACGCTTTTCACAAAATCCATACTTCGATCAACAAATGATTAGCAGCACTTAGCATGCCACATTACCAAATTGGGAATATATCGCTAGTATCCATCAACTATATAACCTCTGAGCTTGTACGTCTGAGAGGAGGGTGTTAAGCTAAGAGAATAAATTCTTCGCCACCAACAGAGATGTATTTGATCGAAACCAGCTTTACATCTCAATGTGTAATGTCAGACATATATCCATACAAGTCCGTTCTGGGTTCGAACGGAACCGAAGGCACTTCAAAAAAACCCTTGCAAATCCGGGTATTCACAATCCTGATCGGACTCCCCATCACATATGGAGATCTCTATACCAGAGAAACTCAGTGCAGAGTCATTCGACAGGTTATCCTTTCGTTTTCGAAAATACCTGATCTTCACCACAGTCTTCAATTGCTATCCATTTCGTCGTATCATTAATTCGAAATGTGGTTTATGACATAAAGCCCTTTCCCGGCTAAAACGAATAATGAGCGCTAATTTCAAAAACATATGGTTATATTGTGACTTAGTTAAGTCATAACCTTAACCCAAAACCTTTCTTTTCTAATGGTTTAAACAATTTTCCACTTTTAAATCTTTTATACAAAAGATTCACCCTTAAAATCCATTTCAATTTGAAACAATGTTCACTAAATCTTTAACAAAGATTTATTCATAGTATTCAAAACTATTTCCAATTCAAATTTGATTTTCACCCAACTTGAAGTCCTTACATCAAAAGCTGGAAATCCTTTCTTTATATGAAAGCAATTATCATTTGAAAAAAATGCATTTTTGGTTTTGAGAAAATATGATTAAATATGCTCAAGTTATAGTAAAATCAAAAAATCAGTGAACTGTCGTATACTCGACAAGTTCTATTTGAATTAAATTCAAACTCCCAAAACATTTTATTTAAAATAGTTTTAAATCCATATATATATATATATATATATATATATATATATTGTATACCCCTTTCAAACCATAGTTTCAAAACTTAAACAAGATATATTATATTCAATCTAAATTTCAGTTTCAAAACTTCCTTTCCAAAATCTTTTCATATTGAACTCAATTTCACTTCCAAACCAATTGGATTTAAAATTCAAATTTTTTAAAACCATTTCATCATTTTGAATAAAATAATATTAAATTCAGAACATCTGTGACTTAACCAATTTCCGGTGAAATCCATATTTGTGTGTGTGTGGGTAGTCCAAGGGTTTTTGCGCACAATAATACAATATCACAACCATCATCAATTCAATCACAACAATATCGATAAGCGGTATAATCCTATAACGCTCATCTTCCATTCACAAATAAAGTTAAATTTATCGTAGATAAATAAATCATGGTTTATAACTCAATCCACATAATTTATATCACAGAACATCACACATCAGGGGTATCAAACAATTCAAGGCATTCAATAAAATTCAATCATCCATAAGCAAATTAATTAATCACCTGATTATAATTAATTTAAACAAGATTAATTACTTATGATTAAATTGCTAATCTGGTTAATTATCATTAATTAATTACAAATCATTTGCTATTATTTTAATTAATTTTTTGAAATTAATTAATCAATCCCTTAATTACTTACATTAATTAATTATCCTTAATTAATCATAAATAAATTAATCCTCAAGTTAATTACATAATTAATTAACCCTTTAATTAATTACATAAATTAATTATCCTTTAATTATTAATTAACCACCATTAATTAATAAATCAATCAACCTTTAATCATTAATTGATTCACCTTTAATCAGTAATTAATTAACCTTAATTAATCCTTTAATTATTATTAAATAACTAACCTTCAATTAAGTAATTAATCTTTAATTACTAATCAATTACTCACATTAATTAATTATCTGTTAATTAACCACATTCATTAATCATTCATTGATTATTCACAATCAGAAATCATCCATTAATTACCTACTCTAAGTAATTACACTTTATTAATTACATTAAGTAATTATCCACTAATTAACCACCTTGATTAAATAAGTAATTAACTATTTATTATATTAATTAAACTTTAATTAATCATATCCAATGATTATTCTTTATTCATTAATTAATGATTCTTAATTAATCAATACCTTAATTTAGTAAATATAAACCTTTTTTCTTAATTAATTACTTAATTACGTCTTTATTTAAATTACATATGAAAACACTTAGAAATTAATGACAAAATTACCTAATATATAATTACTTTAAAACAAACAAATTTAAAACATTTAACTTTTAAACTTAAATCTTTGAAAAACTTGTTTAAACTTGTTTTAATAAATTTACTTTGGAGACAAACTCACATTTATACTACTTAAAAAAAACTTGGTTATTTTATATTTGAAACTTTACTTCGAAAACTTCCATTTAATTGCTTTTGAAAACTAAATATACATTTTCTTTAGATTTTAAAACCTGGTCATAATTTCGCTTTTTGTATTTAAAAACCTGGAAATGCTTCAAAATTTAAAAACCTGATACATTTTTTTTAATTTTAAAACCTGAAACCCAAAAAATAAAACCCAAGCCAAAGACAGATTTTCTCGAACCCAAACTCGAGCTACTCGCAAACTCGATTTACTTCGAGATAAACCCACAATGACTTCGAGCCTAACATCGTCTTCACCGACCACCATACTCATTCCAGACACTACCATATACGCGTGCACATTCACGAGGTGCCGGAGCCACTTCGATCGACGCTGCAACCTCCAACCTGTCGTCAATGATGCACTCAACAACCAACACCACCCAGAACCACCAATCTCGTCGAAACCCAAAATCGAGCAAGTTTGATTCCACTCGAACCCAAACTGAACAACAAAATTTTCCCGCGCCATCACCTCCGAGCACTGGAACCATGCCAGTCGACCCAGAGCTATTTCACATCCTCACGCATCAATTCCCCTTGGACCGGTCACCTCCGATCCTCCATCGGCGTCGAAATCGCCTCGTCTTCATCATCGAAACCTACAGGCTATAGAACCCTAAATCAACTTTGTATGGCCACCACGGCAGTCTAGAGACCCACCGACCATTTTTCCCTCGACCCTTGACCAACAAGCAACCTTCGACCCTAACCCCGAGGCTTCAGAAACTCGTGATCGCCTAGAATCAACAAAATTCCATTTTTCGTTCAACCCAACATTTCCCACATATTACAAACTTAAAAGTCGTGAAATGGATATCAAAAATTATATTTTTCCAATTCGAATCTGGTTGTGAAATCAAAATAGGAAATTAAAATCATTGATTTTTGACTTATTTTGGAATATCTTTGTCACTTCTTATTTTTGAAATAAACCTTCAACTTAAACACTCGAAATTATTTTTAAAATTGATATTATATGGTTATAATCCATTTCCATTTATAGATCATTACCTAAATTTGATTGTATAAAGAGAGATTGAATTTTCCTTAGGAGATTAGAGACTGTAGAACAACAGAGACATATAAATATATATACATACAGACATGCACACTCAGTAATCCACTAATATACATCTAAGCAACCCTTTTTATAACCTTTCTTTAATCATTAAATCACATGCAACTAGATATAAGAATAGACCAGGCTTAAAAGTGATTGGTTTACTCACCTGATACAAAAAGAGAGAATAGGTTTCTCTTTTGATTTTGATCTGGAAATGTTAATTCCTGATTTTGATTTGAAGCTTGCATGTTGATTTGCTATTTGATGTTGAAATGTTCTGATCTTTGTTTTAATTGCTTGATCTCAGGTTGAAGTTGCTGTTTTGATCTGGATCTTATTTTTTTAACTTGACTTTTGATCTACTGCTTTAGGTTTTGATTTTGGAATTTTTCTTTGAGTTGAGCTTTGAATCATTACTTGATCAGGTTGAAAATTTAAAAGCTTTTGAAACTGGAAACGCTTTCAGGTTTAAATTTTTCAAGAGTTTGATTTTTTTTCTTTTTGATTCTCAGGTTTTGTTTTCTTTGATTTTGTTTTTACTGGTTTTGGTTTTGGATTGTATCAAGGAAAATGAGAAAGAAAGAAGTAGAGTAATATATATAAACTTGTTTTAGTTTTATTCATAAATTTAAAAAAAAAAGACAAATGACACTTGTTATTTTCCATTCTACATGTCTTCCACTTCTTTAATTCATGTTTTAAAATAGTTACATTTGTAAACCTTTATATTATAATGCTTATACATGTATTTATGTGTTAATATATATCTTTTATAAAATTTTATATTATATTTCCCTATTTAGTTTTACACACACATATATATATATATATGTTTTATACATTTTCTATTATAATATGTATAACTTTAAAGAAATTGATTTCTAAAATCTAATGATGCATTAATAAACATATATATATATATATATATATATATATATATATATATATTATATAAATTTTTAAAATATAGAAATTAACTTTTGAATAGCTTTTTAAAATTCAAATATAACTTCCAAATCAAAATGTATACATGTATATATATATTATATATACAAAATTAGAAAACAATCTTTTATTAATTTAAAATATAGAGTATTTAAATCCAATTTATTTCCAATATATATATAAGATATTTAATTTTGAATTTCAAATCAAAATTTTATTTCAATCTATTTATATATATAAATATAAACACATATCTTAATTAATTTTGAAAAAATTCAAATGAATTCACAATTTTATTCTTAAAATTTATATTAATTACCAATTAAAATTTGACTCAAAACCGGGATCGTTACAGATTCTCCCCGTAAGAAAATTTCGTCCTCTAGATTTGCTAGACAGAGAGACAACAAAGAACAGATGAACATACACAAAACATAGAGATATGGTTTATCAAATCAACTGAACTTTTATTCTACATTTGGCTTACCAAACCAAAATATCATCAATAAATACAAGAAAAATCTCATTCGATAATTTACGAAATATTCGGGTCATCCAGTCTACGAAAGATGCAGGGGCATTGGTTAGTTCGAAGGGATAACTGACCATTCGTAGAATGTATCGAGACCCCAAAGAATAGACAAATGGATTCTATCCAATTTAACTTCATATTTTGTTAACCAATTTATTGCAAATTCATTAAACTTAAAAATGAAAAGCTGATAGAAAACTGATGAAGAGAATACGAATTAGGAACCTTTTTACAATGATACGCAGGGCCACCACCATACCAAAGCTTCTTCTTGTAGCTACCAGGAAACCATCAAAGAATTGATATTTGATGATGAACAAAAGAGATTGATAGAGAAAGATGTTTCCTTGTTGTTGTAGAATATCGTCCATTTGTAGTGGTACTTCCCTGTCCCCTACCTCATCCTCTTCTTGCACTTATACTCACCATCAGTGGATAGTAAGAGCATCGACTGAGGCATACAGACGGATATCTTAGGGTTACTCATTTTAGGGCATTTATATCCCTATCTCTAATGAGTCACCTAATGTGTTATATTCCAAAAAGCTAAAGTTCTTACTCAACCTTTAGCTCTGATACCACTGTAACGACCCTAACTTGACCTTCGAAAATCGACACCCAAATACTTCACCCGTATTCGAATGCCGCAGATTCAAATGTTGAGTCCGGTTCGTCGAAGATTATAACAACATTAGGTTACAACAACACAACGGAAACAGAAATGAATAATTTTATTGATACACAACATTTGATACAACAATGATACAAATGAAATGATCAACATTATCAGAGATATATATAACAGTCGAAATAAAACGACAGCAACGGCAGAAAGACAATATCTTCAATGCCAACACTCCAAAGCTCTAAACCAAAAGCTCGAATCACCAATCATGGTGAAGTTAAGAAAATTCGATGCAGGAATATGTTGAAGTGAAAAAAATGCGATTCCAAACCAAAGACTTCGAAGATTGCCAAAAGCTACACCTACTATCTGACTATCTAAAAACCTGACTCTAGGCTGCCCGTGTAGAAAATTATGGGCACCCAGAGTTTAGAAAAGGAACAATAAACTCCAGATCAGTCATGGGACTGCTGTGAGCAAACAAAAACAGTTTATCTTGAACAAAACAAACAAAAAGAAATAAAAAAAGAAATCCGCTATGCTTATTTTGGAAAATGAAACTACCATAAGGCCTCCCGCCACACATACAATGCAATCGCACACTTGGGGAAGATTTCTCTTTATGATAATCAAACATGCTTGATATGAAAAATCCTTTTGATATTATTATTAGTGCATAGTGCAAAAAACATTTCGAATGTATAATATTAATCTTAGCCAGCATACATACCGTTATAGTATGCCTACTATAGCTACCATGTCAAATGGCAGGTTCTATAACTAAAACCGTACAGGGCGTGTATTGGGTGATTGGATTTCTAACAAATGGTCAGGCTAAGGAACTTCCTCACCGAATGGGTAAACCTTTGGAGGGACGCCCCGAGAACCTAACTGGCTCTCTGCCAACACAAGGTCGGGTTACCTATGTAACTAGATAACTACTGACACGGGTATGCCAACCTCCAGTCGTCACCAACATTTTTCCAAGGTACCTCTACACCAACAAATTCCAACAACCACATAAGTTAAATATATGAGCTCCATACCATGATACCACTTTTTATCCAGAAGGAAATGCACATACCCTAAAGGGCGCGACCCTCATAACCTTGTCGCATTATTCTTGTTTCGACCATTTTCGGATTGTAAGGTTCGACGAAGTCTCATCCACAAAGCTACGCTTTTCACAAAAGCCATGCTTCAATCAACAAATGATTAGCAGCAGTTAGCACGCCACATTACCAAATTGGAAATATATCACTAGCAACTATCGACTACATAACCTCTGAGCTCGTACGTCTCAGAGAAGGGTGTTAAGCTAAGAGAATAAATTCTTCACCACCAACAGAAATATATTTGATAGAAACCAACTTTATATCTCAAAGTGTAATGTCAGACATACATCCATACAAGTCCGTTCCGGGTTCGAACGGAACCAAAGTCACTTCAAAAGAAGCCCTTGCAAATCCGGGTATTCACAGTCCCAATCGGACACCCCATCACATATGGAGATCTCTATACCGAAGCAACTCAGTGCAGAGTCATTCGACAGGTTATCCTTTCGTTCTTGAAAATACCTGATCTTCACCACCATCTTCAATTGCTATCGATTTCGTCGTATCATTAATTCGAAATGGGTTTTATGTCATAAAGTCCTCTCTCGGCTAAACCGAATAATGAGCGCTAATTTCAAAAACATATGGATATATTGGGATCTTAGTTAAGTCACAACCTTAACCCAAAACCTTTCTTTTTGAATGGTTTAAACAATTTTCCACTTTTAAATCTTTTATACAAAAGATTCACCCTTAAAATCCTTTCCAATTTGAAATAATGTTCACCAAATCTTTAACAAAGATTTATTCACAGTATTCAAAACTATTTCCAATTCAAATTTGATTTTCACCCGACTTGAAGTCCTTTCAAC
This sequence comes from Allium cepa, assembly GCA_030765085.1. NCBI lineage: Eukaryota > Viridiplantae > Streptophyta > Magnoliopsida > Asparagales > Amaryllidaceae > Allium > Allium cepa. Next base: position 961,063,498 of record CM060932.1, on the reverse strand, counting down.
AAAAACTGGAAATCCTTTCTTTCTATGAAAGCAACTATCATTTGAAAACAAATGTTTTTTTGTTTAGGGAAAATCTGATTAAATATGCTCAAGTTATAGTAAAATTAGAAAATCAGTAAATTGTCGTATACTCGGCAAGTTCTATTTCAATTAAATTCAAATTCCCAAAACAATTTATTTAAAATAGTTTTAAATCCATATATATATATACACATATATATTGTATACCCCTTTCGAACCATAATTTCAAAACTTAAACAAGATATATTATATTCAAACGAAATTTCAATTTCAAAACTTCCTTTCCAAAAGCTTTTCATATTCAACTCAATTTCACTTCCAAACCAATTGGATTCAAAATTCAACTTTTTTAAAACCATTTCATCATTTTGAATAAAGTAATATTAAATTCAAGACACCTGTGACTTAACCAATTTTCGATGAAATCCATACTTGTGTGTGTGGTGTGGTCTAGGGGTTTTTGCACACAACAATACAATATCACAGCCATCATCAATTCAGTCACAACAATATCGATAAATGGTATAATCCTATAGCGCTCATCTTCCATTCACAAATAAACAAGTAAATTTATCGCAGATAAATAAATCACAGTTCACAGCTCAATCCATATAAATTATATCACAGAACATCACACATCAGGGATATCAAACAATTCAAGGCATTCAATAAAATTCAATCATCCATAAGCAAATTAATTAATCGCCGGATTATAATTAATTTAAACCAGATTAATTACTTATGAATAAATTAGTAATCCTGGTTAATTATCATTAATTAATTACAAATCAATTGCTATTATTTTAATTAATTAGTGAAATTAATTAATCAATCCCTTAATTACTTACATTAATTAATCATCCTTAATTAATCATAAATAAATTAATCCTTAAGTTAATTACATATTTAATCAACCCTGTAATTAATTACGCAACTTAATTAGCCTTTAATTATTAATTAATCACCCTTAATTAAAAATCAATCAACCTTTAATCATTAATTAATTCACTTTTAATCAGTAATTAATTAACCTTAATTAATTCATTATCCTTTAATTATTATTAAATAATCAACATTCAATTAAGTAATTAATCTTTAATTACTAATCAATTACTCACATTAATTAATTATCTTTTAATTAACCACATTCATTAATTATTCATTAGTTAATCACATTCAAAAATCATCCATTAATTACTTACTCTAAGTAATTACACTTTATTAATTACATTAAGTAATTATCCACTAATTAACCACCTTGATTAATTAAGTAACTAACTATTTCTTATATTAATTAAACTTTAATTAATCATATTCAATGATTGTTCTTTATTCACTAATTAATGATTCTTAATTAATCAAGACATTAATTAAGTAAATATAAACCCTTTTTCTTAATTAATTACTTAATTACATCTTTATTTAAATCGCATATGAAAACATTTAGAAATTAATGACAAAATTACATAATATATAATTACTTTAAAACAAAAAAAATTAAAACATTTAACTTTTAAAATTAAATCTTTGAAAAACTTGTTTAAACTTGTTTTAATAAATTTACTTTGGAGACAAACTCACATTTATACTACTTAAAAAAACTTGGTTATTTTATATTTGAAACTTTATTTTGTAAACTTCCATTTAATTGATTTTGAAAGCTAAATACACATTTTCTTTAAATTTTAAAAACTAGTCATAATTTCCCTTTTTGAATTTCAAAACCTAGAAATGCTTCAAATTTTAAAAACCTGATACATTTTTTTATTTTAAAACCTGAAACCCAAAAAATAAAACCCGAGCGAAAGAAAGATTTTCTCGAACCCAAACCAGAGCTACTCGCAAACTCGATTTACTTCGAGATAAACCCATAACAACTTCGAGTCTAACATCGTCTTCCCTGATCACCATACTCATTCCACACACAAGCATATACGCATGCATGTGCACGAGGCGCCTGAGCCACCCCGATCGACGCAGCAACCTCCAACATGACGATGATCTACTCGTCAACTCACACCACCCAGAAACACCAATTTTGCCGAAACTAAAAATCGAGCAAGTTTGATTCCACTTGAACCCAACTCGAACAACAAAACTCCCCCGCACCATCACCTTTGACCACCTAGAACCATGCCAGTCAACCCAGAGCTACTTCACACCCTCATGCATCAATTCCCCCTGGACCGGTCACCTCCGATCCTCCATCGGCGTCGAAATTGCCTCGTCTTCATCATCGAAACCAACAGGCTATAGAACCCTAAATCGACTTGTATGGCCACCATGGCGGTCTAGAGACCCATCGGCCATTTTTCCCTCGACCCTCGACCAACAAGCAACCTTCGAACCAAACCCCGAGGCTTCAGAACCTCGTGATCACTTGAAATCGACAAAATTCCAATTTCCTTTCAACCCAACATTTCCCACAAATTACAAACTTAAAAATCGTGAAATGGATATCAAAAATCTGGTTTTGAAATCAAAACAGGAAATTAAAATCATTGATTTTTGACTTATTTTGGATTATCTCTGTCATTTATTATTTTTGAAATAAACCTTCAACTTAAACACTCAAAATTATTTTTAAAATTGATATTATATGTTACAATCCTTTTCCATTTATAGATCATTAAAGTTGATTGTATAAAGAGAGATTGGATTTTCTTTAGGGGACTAGAGACTGTAGAACAACAAAGACATATAAATATATATACACACAGACATGCACACTCAGTAATCCACTAACATACATCTAAGCCACCCTTTTTACAACTTTTCTTTAATCATTAAATCACATGCAACCAGATATAAGAATTGACCAGGCTTAAAAGTGATTGGTTTACTCACCTGATACAAAAAGTGAGAATAGGTTTCTCTTTTGATTTTGATCTGTAAATGTTAATTCCTGACTTTGATCTGAAGCTTGCATGTTGATTTGCTATTTGATGTTGAAATGTTCTGATCTTTGTTTTAATTGCTTGATCTCAGGTTGAAGTTGCTGTTTTGATCTAGATCTTGTTTTTTTAATCTTTGATCTGCTGCTTCAGGTTTTTATTTTGGAATTTTGCTTTGAGTTGAGCTTTGAATCATTACTTGATCAGGGTGAAAATTTGAAAGCTTTTGAAACTGGAAATGCTTTCAGGTTTAAATTTTTCAAGAGTTTGATTTTTTTTCTTTTTGATTCTCTGGTTTTATTTTCTTTGATTTTCTTTTTACTGGTTTTGGTTTTGAATTATATCAAGGAAAATGAGAAAGAAAGGAGTAGAGTAATATATATATATATATATATATATATATGTATGTTTTAGTTTTATTCATTAATTTTGAAAATAAAAGACAAATGAAACTTGTTATTTTCCATTCTACATGCCTTCCACTTGTTTAATTCCTATTTTAAAATGGTTACATTTGTTAACCTTTGTATTATAATGCTTACAGATGTGTTTATGTGTTAATTTATAATTTTTATAAAATTTTATATTATATTTTCCCATTTAGTTTTACATACATACATACATATATATATATATATATATGTTTTGTACATTTTCTATTATATAATACGTATAACTTTAAAGAAATTGATTTTTAAAATCTAATGATGCATCAATAAACATATATATATATATATATATATATATTATATATGAATTTTTAAAATATAGAATTTAACTTTTGAATAGATTTTTAAAATTCAAATATAACTTCCAAATTGCAATGTACATATGTATGTATATACATATATATTATATATGCAAATTAGAAAACAATCTTTTATTAATTTAAAACATAGAGTATTTAAATAAAATTTATTTTCAATATATTTATAAGATATATAAATTTGAATTTCAAATCAAAATTTTATTTCAATCTATTTATATATATAAATATAAACACATATCTTATTTAATTGTGGAAAAAATCAAATTAATTCACAATTTTATTCTAAAAATTCATATTGATTACCAAATTAAATTTGACTCATAACCGGGATCGTTACATCTTTGGTCTTCGATAACTACACCTCCAAACGAATAACCCATTGATAATTCGGACCTCAAACTTAGGCTTACTTAAGATAAATAGGTATTGAACCTAGAGATTTTTGATAGTCTCAAAGCTCTATTTTCTGAACAGTCCCATTTCATAAGGTGTGAACTTACGAAGAAATTATTCGATACCAAAATGACAAAGGAACAAAAAGCGGATGATTATGTTTTAATGATGAAAGGCTATATTGATAAACTTGCACAGTTAGACATAGTAATAAGCAATATGCTGCAAGTAGAGTTAATCCTTTGGTGTTTTACTCCCCAATATGAGTTGTCATATTAAATTGTAATACGAACTGGTTGAACAAAAGCTCATGTATCTCCTTAATATGTTGAGGTCGGTTGAGTTTTCGTCAAGGATCAAGGGGCCGTACTTACTATAAAAGGGAACATGTCATCTTTGAAAGGTTTGAAGAAGAGAAAAAGGGTTAACAAGAAAAATAAGAAGCCTGCTGTTGCAGACAACGGTGAATGTCATCGTTGTCACTTGAAGGCTCATCAGAAAGGGAATTGTTTAGAGTAATTAAAGATTGTTAATTTGAAGAAGCGAAATGGTTCTATTGCTCCATCAGGTACATTTATGATTCAACATGTTTTGCAATCAATAAATTACCTTGGGTTTTAGATACTTGTTCTGAATCTCACATCTGTAATTCCTTACAGATGCTTTGAAACTGGTACCATGTGGCAAAAGGAGAAATGAGGTTTCAAATTAATGATGGGTCTATTGTAGATGTAATGTCAACAAGAGATTTTCATTTGATTTTGCTGAGTTGTTTTGTTTTGATACTAAATAATTGCTATTATATAAAGTCTTTACTCCTTAAATTATTTCTATGTCCAGATTGTCTTAAGCTAGTAAATTTTTTCACTACGCAAAAAATGTTATGAACATTATATTAGGTGGCAATAAAGTCTGTGATTGTATTTTAGATCGTAGTTGCGAAAGGATTCATTAAATTTAAGGTGTTGATAATGATCAGGTCTTTTCGCCTGTTGCTATGCTTAAGTCCATTCGCATAATGCTGATTATTGTTGTATTATATGATTAGGAAATATGGAAAATGGACATAAAGATGGTATCTGTAAATGGTGATTTAGAAGAGACCATCTATATGTCACAGCCCAAGGGTTTCGTGGTCAGTAGGAATAAGAGAAAATCTTTCATGTTGTTTATGTCCAATTATGGACCTAAAAAAACTTCAAGAAGTGGGAATGAGTGTTTTGGTAAAGTGACCAAACAGTTTGGTTTTTATTCTAATACAGAGGAAGCATGTGTATATCGAAAGGAACATAGAAATGCTATCATATTCTTAGTATTATAGGTGATCTAGTGTTGAATGTAAACAATGTTTCGTTATTGCAATCAGTGAAAGATTGTCTTTCCAAGAGTTCTCCATAAAGGATTTAGGAGAAGCGACCTATACGCTAGGTATAAAGATCTATAGAGATAGATCTAAGAGGCTGTTGGAATTGTCTCAATCCCTATATATAGATATCATGCTGAAAAGGTTCAGTGTGAAGAATTTCCAGCATGGAAATATTCCAACGCAGTCTAGTGTCATCCTTTTTAAGAAGGATCCTCCTTAGATCGATGAGGAGAAAGAGCATATAAAGAGGATGTCGTATGCTTTGGCGATTGATTCCAAAATGTACATTATGCTTTGTACTAGACTGGATGTAGCAGATACTTTAGAATGCATAAGCCGATACCAGTTTAAACCTGGAGGAAAGCATTAGATGGCTATAAAATGTATACTAAAATATTTAAGAAACACTAAGGACTTATTCCTGATATATGGGAATGCAGACCTCCTTATGAAGGAGTATACTAACTCTAGCCTTCAGAGTGATATCGACGACAGTAAGTTAGTATTGGGTTATGTGTTTATAATTTTAACGGTGGGGCAGTTACATGGAAAAGTCCGAAATAGGAAACGTTAGCTAAGTCAATGATGGAAGCCGAATACATCTCCCTCAATTAAGCAGCTAAAGCCGTGGTACGGATACACAAATTTTCAAGTAAGCTCGAGTGATTCCTAACATGGAGAATATAATGGCATTGTTCTATAACAACAATGGGGCGATACAGATCGCAAAGGAGCTAAGAGCACATAAGAAATCATGACATATTCTTTGAAAGTTCCACCGCATCAGGGAATTCATTGAGAAGAAAGTGGTTGTGATACAAAGGGTATATACCAAGGATAAAATAGCAGATCCATTCATGAAGGGTCTAGTTCGGTCAGTTCTCATTAAGTTGTCTGGAAAGATGGGACTGAGATTCCATAATTAGCTGCTAGTGCAAGTGGTAGATTAATAGAGTTAGGGGTATACTATAGGGGCAGTTCTATAATTTATTGTAAATTATCAACTTTGTGATAAAACCTCGTTCAAAATAAAAAGTATTTTTTCTTTTTTTTATATGCTTGTTATAATGAGTTATAATTGATTAATTATTTAATTTAAGTATATTTAAAAGAAATCCATAAATGGGCTGTTTTGTGATAGTAATCGCAATTGTTGTAATCTTGAGTATTTTATCACAAAATATTAGACACATCATTTTAAATATTCCTAGTGAAGATGTATTGAGACTAGACATTGATACATCCATGTAGATTAAAGTATGTAATGCTCTCCAAATGTTGGATGGTGTATTATTTATGACTGCTGAGGGCACCTTGAGGTACAAACTGATGGTTATTGAATAACTATGGAATGACTTACTTGATAGTTTTTTGTTGGTTAATATAACCAAGGTCAAACTGGAAATTTTGATGTAACAATATTGCATAGGTCTCTTGACTTGAGAATACCGTTGATCTTCAGTGCGGAACTCTACTTTGATTATAGTCAAATCGTGGCAAGGTTTCTACCGAATGACTATAGTTGGATTGAGTGAAAGCATTGGAAGTGAAATACTATTCAATAGAGGATTCGTCTCCTTAGTTATATGAGTTTAGTATCACGGTCAACCAAAGTCAATTCAAAGTCAAAATCTCGGACTAGAGTAGTTGTATTAATAATAATTGTTATTATTGAACCATGGATTTTTTTTGGACTATAAAGTTGAATATAGATGATACTAGAATTTTGATCATTACCAAATTCCGTAAATCCTAATGTGATATAGTTTTGACGACGAGAATTGGTATAAATAATTGTCGCTATCGAGTAAGGCTTAAATGAATTAGAATTTATTGAAGCTATGTAAGCATAAATTTGGCCATAATGTCACATCACTAGCTAAAGTGATCTATGAATGTTAATACTCAAATTATTCGATATTAATCACAGACCAAATTTACACCTGTAAGTCACACAATCGAAACATTGAATGCTCCTATTACCGCCCGATTTAATTAATTATAACTGTTATAAACTAATCAATTTAATAAATATATATATGAAATATTAATTACAAAATTTTATTTAATTTGTGTTGACCAATATAAATAGTGTGTACATAATACTTATAGACATATATATCAATATATGATATCAATGTGCATTTGAATTAGATTTAATTGCTTATTTATTTGATCTGGATTAAAATAATTTAGGGGACCATATAGGGCAAGCATGCCCGACCATACTAGGGTAGAAAGAAGGGATTAGATTCTTTAAAATGAGTTTGAAATGATGAGAGAAAAAAGTAGATCTAGATCTACTTTTAGCTTCTCTCCTCTTTTGTTATTTAAACACTCATAACCTCTTCATTGCACTACTTGATTTTTGACCTCCTCTAATCTCATTTTTGGCCAAGAACCTCTTATCCTCTGTATAATTTTCAAGCATATAAAATAGAAATTAAATATCAAATAGTACATCGCTGGTGTCTGCTTTAAGTCCGGTAGCTCTCTGAAGGTTAGAATACATATTCATTGAGTTAATGGATTCAACATTTCAATGTATTACTTCAAATCCATAGATTGATAACTATTTAGTTCACGTATATGTTGAATATGCGCTTATATGATTTTTGTTTGATGATAATAAACATATATACATTCGTTTAAATGTATTTGTTAATATACTATTTTATTTTCACAGATTAAATAAATATTTGTTGAATAAATTAAATAACACAGAATTTGAATTCAAACGAATATTTTATTCAAACAAATATTCTTTACAAATTTGAATAGTACAATTTCAATCTCTCACTATAACTATACAACTTTGATTACAATTACATCACATTTCATATTTACAGTTGACCTCACTACATATCACTCACACTCGTATTTTTATCTTCAACTTCCTTCTAGTTTGAATCCAGCATCTGAGCAATCTGCAAAAATATAAACTAACGCAGTAAAATTGAAAAAGAAATATTTTTGCAATTCAAAAATAAAAGATAATTTTTGAAAATATGATTTGCCTCAGTTATTTGGGTTGTAAGTCATAATTTAAATTTTAATTCATCATACACGAACAACTTGTGACATACACAGTGTATTACTGTATATGCCACAAGGCCGTGCACGCCGATATATACACTTGATTGATTTACAGGGACAGGCGAGCACAGGTCAAACCCAAATGAAAAACCGGGTTCAACTCACGTGCAATAACATTGAAAATCACGACACGAGCACAAGGTCAAACCCGAGTTGTGAAACTGGATTCAACACAGGTGCAAATTCAAAAATCAATTCAAATGCAATAAAATGGTCGGGAGTACACATGCCCAGACTCAAGCCAACATGAAACAAGACCAAGTCAGGCTACAACAGATGATTAAACTCAATGGACCATACTGCAACAGGTCAAGACTATGTACCCAGCAAATGCAACGACCAAAATCATCAATGAACAAAGACTCCAAGCCTACAAAACTGCATGCACACGGCAGCTACAAACTGCAAAGGTCGAAGCCAACATGAAGCAGTTCAATATCCAAGCAACAACAGAAATGTGGGCAATGCACAGTGATACCAAAACCAAATTATACAACAAACACATAGCATCATGAATGGACAGAACAAGTGAAGTATACAAGAAAAGCCATATGCAGTAAACAACATGTACTTGGAGCATCGAACCATGCAGCAACTCAAATGAGCAGTGCCAACAGACCACTTCAACTACATACACACTACGGCAACACATGGAGTTCAAGACAGTCGGCAACATACTAACTTAAACAACAACAACGAACCAGAGCCAAGAATATATGTACAGTATGGCAAATGCATGTACAAACTATGGTGAATGCAGATACAACATGTCAACAGAAAACATAGCCAGAGCCATAAGCCACAAAATCAAAGCCGAGAAGTCAACACGATTAGTGAAGACGGAGTTCAACATCAAGGTTGATCAAGCCAAAAATTCACGTAATCAAAACATGGTCGAAGTCAAAGTATGAAAAAGTCAGAACCTTGAGAATCAAGGTATCGAACCAAGCCAAAATCAATACCGTAAGATTCAAGTAATTTGATCAAGTCAGAAAACATCTCAATCATCGAAACAAAATCAAGTGGCCGTGATGAATAATATGACAAATTCAAATGATTTTATACGAACGCAAAAATAGGAATTCGAGTCCTATATAAACCCAAGGATCATCATCGGCAAATTTATTCGAGTTCGAGCATAACAAAGAACAAATCATCCAACTCGAATCACGATCGAGTTCAAGCATCAACCAGTAAAGCAAAAGGGATAAATTACGTACCGAAATCACAACAGTGAACACGATCAAACAGAAGCGGCCAAGAGCGAACGAACGAGAACGAAGCATACGAAAAGGCACAGCTTTAAAACCTTAATTTTGGAGGCAAGGATGTGACGACCGCCCATGACTTCCGCACAAAAACAAGGAAATAGTGCGCTGAAAGTGTGCCAGGCAGCCATGGACGATAGTCAAGGGTAGAATAAACATTGCAGAATCTATCGTATAACTCACAGCGCATGGACAAAATACAATAGAGAAATATATAGTGAAGCTCCATAACAGAAAATCATCATATAGAATTCATAATAGTTTGATACAAGCATCTGAAAATCAATACAATCGAGCCTCACTACAAAGCACTCAAAGCAAATACAGCAGCGGAACACCCAGTACATAGAATATGAAATAATATGCAAAAACCTCCTACTCGTCTTCGTCATCAGCAACGTGATCTTCTAAGAACAGCACCGGTCACCTGCTACCTAGTCTGTCCATCCCAACATGGATGAACAGGCCATGGTAATAAGAGGAGACATAAAACCTTGAGTCAGACAAAAGTCCTAGTGAGCAGTAAATCAACTATCAAACATACCAAAAGAGCATAAGGGATAAAAAGGAATAGGAACCCAAACCATCCCACTCCACCTCTTTCTACAGTGATAGCCCCCAGACACACACTAAGGAGAAGCAAACATAGCAAAGCAGATAATTAAAGTAAAACAATAATCACTCGAGTCAAGGTCGATGTTTTCCAAATGCAAACCCCCAAGGCCTAAACCAAGATCAGATAAGCACCCAGAAAACCCCGCTCTTGAGATCGAATGATGATACAACCGAACATCCATGACTCTGGCTATCACTGTTATCATTGCTTTGATTTCACCGTTAATTGAATGACCAACTCATTCTTTCATCCATCTGTCAAGGGCTAATGGTAACCCCGGTTCTAGACATAACTCCGCACGTCGTCGCAGCCCGTGCCTAGGAATTTTCGCAACTACCAAGAGTACTAGCACGTCGTCGCAGCCCGTGCTTGGGAATTTTCGCAACTACCCAACGTACTCTTGCTTTGAGCATGCTAGAACCTGCAACAACGATGAAGTCTCAGCCTCCTAGTCATCCTCCTCGACGACTATTCTCAAACTAGCTCAAGCGCCTCTCGAGCCATCCATTATCAACCAACTCGAACCGCATCATCGAGTCATTAACCTGCTTGGAATGATCCCGCCTGGATTAAACCAAGACTATCTCACATCATACTTTGCTCCATCGCATCTTAGCAAAGTTCATCTCAACATCATGCTTCACCTCATCGCATCATGGCAAAGTCCATCATCATCATCATGTTTTGCTCCCTCTACTCATAGCAAAATCCTCGAATTCATCCATATGAGCTTCATCATCCGCTTCATATGCCACAAGCAGCTTTCACCATTCAAGAGCCTTTCCACCTAGCTTTTGAATCATCTTCAACCATCTTGTTCCAAATCAACTACTAGCTAACTTGAAACAATCAAATCAATCATCAATACAAGCAATCAAACATTCAAACAAGATCTAACAAGCAATATTAACTATAATGGCAATTTCGTAAATAAATGAGTATAAGTCTAACATGCATGAATCATGGGTTTCTAGCATAGATCTAACAAATATAAATCATGGGTTTTGTCTCTACAACTTGATGAATGAACTTGCATAAGTAAACATCTTCATAAGTAATGGATCTACACTTGGATCTAAGGAAAATGTATGAAATCACTATCTACAACACATAAACAAACCACCGATCCAATATACTCCTTTGGGTCCGCGTGAGAGATAACTACCACTCACCGAATCTCCAAAACAACCCAAAAGCAATACGCTTCAGATCTGGACAGCAAAGATTCAAGCTTGATTCATCAAAATCCCGCTTGAAACGATGAAATCTCACTTCGTTGGATGAAGATCTTCAACTTTGGCTCTTGGATCTTCGATCTTGATCTTCGATCTTGGATGGATGTTAACACTAGATTAGAGTAGAGAAAAGAAGTGAAGAACTGTTATAGACGAGCTCGCAAAATGGTAGCACTTCGTCGCTTCAAAAACCGGTGCCAAAGAGTGAGCCAAAGCCCTCTATTTATAGGCAGATCGTCCCCTTAGGTCGTAACTCGTAGGCTCGGTTTTAGGTCGTTGCCGACCTAAGATTTTCCCCGACCTAACTTAAGTCGTTGCCGACCTATCTACCCCATGACCTAACGATTACTCATGACATAACAACAAGCGGCCCAACCTACCGACCTAACGAGCAACACGAGTTACGACTTATCACTAAGTCGCTAACGACTTAACATGGTATAACAATCCAACAGTCCAAATGCTACGCGACCTAAAACGAACGAGGATCCGCTATGCCGCGACCTATTAGGTTACGACCTACGACTCAAGCTTTCATACGACTTATCACACATACGACCTAAGGACTTACACGAGTTACGACTCATCAGCTTACGACCTAACAATGCTACGACCTAAAACATGACGACTTAACTACCAGGCCATAACTCGTCTACGACCTAACTTCCTTAGGCCGTTCCAAAACTCCACCGACCTAACTATCATACGACCTAACCCCTTAGGTCGTCAACCCTTAACTCGTCCCAAATCACTAAGTCGTCTAACCTTTAGGTCGTCTATTACTATAGGTCGTCTACGACTTAAGACTCTAGTAACTCCCTAACTCGTTAACTCTTAGGTCGTTACCTCTATAGGTCGCTCTATCACCCTAACTCGTATACGACCTATCACTTAACTTGTGCCAACTTCTATAACTCATAATACTACTAGGTCGCTCAGAAACCCATAACTCGGAACCTCTATAACTCGGCAACTCTTATAACTCGTTAACGACCTAACACACTAACTCGTTAACTCATCTTAACTGCTAGGTCGTAATCTCCTAAGTCATTTACGACTTAAAACCCCACTGACTCATACACGACTCATCTCTTAACCCATTAGTTCCTCTAACGCAACCTAACTTCCACACTGGTCAATTCCTTAGGAGTTAAATTCATACGACTTAGGCTAAAGATGACTTAAACAACACTAACGACCTAATAATTCTACGATCTATCGATACGTAAAAATACGGGTCATTACATTCTCTCCCCCTTAGGAATTTTGCCCCCGAAATTCCAAACAAACAAGGGCAACCAAAACTATTCTGCATGCCTACCATCCATAGCAATCAACAAACCATGCATCCAATTACTAGCCTAGCATGCAGAATTCTAAAATTAGAATCAAGCTACAAATTCATGAGATGTCACGACACCTTAGGGCCATACCTCGAAGAGTTCAGGATGAGCTTCCTTCATCCTCTCTTCCTCCTCCCATGTACAGTCGTTAACATCATCACTCCATTGTATCTTGAGCAACGTAATCGTCTTCCTCCTAAGCTGTTTCGTGTCGGTTTCTACAACACAAAGCGGCTTACGAGGTCTCGTAACAACTGGATCAACCTCCAAATCTTCACAACTATCGGCAGAAACCACTGTATTCGAGTCGTGCACATACTTCCGCAGATATGATACATGAAAAACATTGTGCACACCCGACATCTTTTCCGGTAACTCCAATCTATAAGCGAGCTTCCCAATTCGCTCGATAATCGGGAATGGTCCAACAAATCTCGGAGTCAATTTTCCTTTCTTCCCGAATCGAATAACATTCTTCAGAGGAGAAATCTTCACAAAAACCATATCACCTACGTCGAATTCCAAACCTTTTCGACGCTTATCGGCATAACTCTTATGACGGTCTTGGGCTGCCTTCATTCGTTGCCGAATGATCTCTATACAATCCGAAGTCTGACGAATCATCTCAGGCCCAAGTATCAGCTTTTCTCCAGTTTCCAACCAACATGTTGGAGAGTTACACGGTCTTCCGTACAGTGCCTCATATGGTGCCATACCAATACTTGACTGGTAACTGTTATTATACGCAAATTCCACCAAATGAAGATGATCTTCCCATGATCCTCCGAAATCCAAAACACATGTCCTCAGAAGATCTTCCAAAACTCGGTTGACTCTCTCAGTCTGACCATCTGTTTGAGGATGATAAGCTGTACTCAAACACAACTCGGTTCCCAAAACCTCCTGGAAGCTCTTCCAAAATCCACTAGTGAACAATGGGTCTCGATCACTCACTATACTCTTCGGAATACCATGGAATCGAACTATCCACTTAACATACAATTCAGCCAACTTCGATGTAGTCCTAGTTGATCGAACAGGAATAAATCTTGCACTCTTAGTCAAACGATCTACAATGACCCAATTCCCTTCATTTCCCGTTCTGGTTCTAGGTAAACCATCGATAAAATCCATCGATATTTGCTCCCACTTCCATGTAGGAACTTCTAACGGCTGAAGCAATCCACTGGGCTTCTTCTGCTCTGCTTTAACCAACTGGCAATTCATGCACTTGGAAATAAAATTTCCAACATCCTTCTTCATACCTTCCCAGTAATAGGTTCTTTTCATGTCCCGATACATCTTATTTCCTCCTGGATGAATTGTCAACTTCGAGTGATGACTTTCCTTCAAAACTTCATCTCTCAACTCATTGATATCGGGAACAACCAGTCGTCCTTGCTTCCGAAGCCAACCCTCTCGATCGACTTCGAATCTTTTATCCTTCTCTGGGTCCAATCCAGATTCCAAATCACGGATAATCTTGACAAGCTTATCGTCTCGCTTTTGGCTCTCGCCAATTCTTTCCACAAGAGTAGGCCTTATCGATAAGTTTGCCAACATTTCAGGTTCCAATTCACATCTGGGCCTGAAGTCAAATCTAGCTAAAAACTCGAGACTCTTCCATTCCGAAAACATGGCTCCCAATCCTGCATGTCTTCGACTTAACGCATCAGCTACTGCGTTACCTTTTCCCGGAGTATAGGCTATACCAAAATCATATGATGCTAAAAACTCTAGCCATCGTTGCTGTCGAAGATTCAAATCCTTTTGGGAGAAAAGATACTTCAACGACTTATGATCTGTAAACAACTCGAATCGAACTCCCAATAGATAATGTCTCCACATCTTCAGAGCAAAAACAATCGCCGCTAACTCCAAATCATGAGTCGGGTAATTCCTTTCATGCGGCTTCAGTTGTCGACTTGCATACGCAACAACTTTACCCTTCTGCATTAGCACTGCTCCAAGTCTAGTACCACATGCATCAGTGTAAACCACCATCTCATCATTTCCACTCGGAATAGTCAAAACAGGAGCACTCGTCAGTCGCTCTTTCAGGATTCCAAAGGCTTGTTCACACTTAACATCCCAACTGAACACTTTCTTTTTCTTCGCCAATCCTATTAACGGTGCAGCTATCTTGGAAAAGTCTTTGATAAACCGACGATAATATCCTGCTAATCCAAGAAAACTTCTCACATCGGATGCATTCTTAGGTCTAACCCAATCCTGAATTGCTGCCACCTTAGCGGGATCAACCGCTATTCCATTTTCAAAAATAACATGGCCTAAGAACCTCACTTCACTCTTCCAGAAGTGACACTTCGAAAACTTAGCCTTTAGCTGATGTTTTCGCAAGATTTCCAACACAATATGCAAGCGCGTCTTGTGCTCTTCTTCAGTTCTGGAGTAAATCAGAATATCATCCACGAACACAAGTACGAACTTGTTCAACTGATCTCTGAACACTCTATTCATAAGATCTACAAAATATGCCGGTGCATTAGTCAATCCAAACGGCATTACCAGCCACTCATAGAAACCGGATGGTGTCCTGAAAGCAGTCTTCGGCACGCTATCCTTCTCCACTCTCAACTGGTGAAATCCCGTTGCCAAATCCATCTGAGAAAACACCTTAGCTTCATGAAGCTGATCAAAAAAGTCATCTATTCTCGGCAATGGATACTTGTTCTTCTTAGTCACCTTATTCAGCTCACGATAATCGACACACAACCTCAACGATCCATCCGCTTTGGTTGCGAACACAACTGGTGCACCCCATTCGGACACACTACGCCGAATGAATCCTTTCCGTAAAAGGTCGTCAACCTGCACCTTCAACTCTTGCTGTTCTCTAGGCGCCATCCGCCTAAGAGGCATCACAACAGGTCTGGCTCCTTCAACTAGATCGATACGAAACTCAATCTCCCTATGCGGCGGTAACCCTTTGACCTCGTCAAAGACATCCTCGAATCCATTCACGATTGGCACCGATGACAGTCCATCCCGTGGAACAACCAGCGAATACATGAAGCTCATGAAGACGCCTTCTTCATGCTTACATCGTATCACAACCTTTCGCCCCTCCACATTCTCGACTGTCACCTCCAATCTCTCACAATCAACCTTTGCCGCATACTTCCTAAGCCAGTCCATACCCAAAATAATTCCAAACCCCGCAAAGTTCAGAACAAAACAATCACAAACAAAAGAGCAATCATGACTCGATACAACTAGACCACGGCATAGCATACACAAACAAGACGAACCCCCAACTGGATTAGTCACAACCAATGGCCTATCAACGATATCCGGTTCCAAACCCAACCGGTCTACTAACTCATTACAAACAAAGGAATGCGACGCCCCAGTATCAAACAACAACCTTACTGGAACACCACAAATGGAAAGAGTACCTTGAACCACCACACTCTTCCCCTTCTCTTCAGCAGTAGGAGCTTTCGAAGATGATGGAACAGCCCCCAAAGCATAAGCTTTCACAATCTGCTTGTCCTTCTTTGGTTCCGGACAATCCTTCCTAAAATGCCCTGGCTTGTTGCAGTTGTGGCACTTCGCCGGCGCTTTCGGATTCTTACAATCCCTAGAGAGATGGCCCTTCTGCTGACAGTTATAGCAGGTTACTTCGCCCTTCGGTTTCTTCTGGCCATTCTTACTCTTCTGCTGTTGCTGCTTCCTCTTCTTGTTTCCACCCTGCTGTGGTTTGAGCTCTTCCTTGGTCACAGCAACAACAGATCCTTCCTTAGGAAACAAACTCTCGTGCCTGAGAGCTTTCTCCACTAGCTTCTCAAATGGATCGTCCAGATGATCCACCAACCGTCTTCCAAGATAACTGTCCAAGCCTGTCACAAACTTCTCATTCTTCTGATAAGAAGATTCAATATACGACCGAGCATACTTGGACAAAGCCTCAAACTCAGAAACATACTCAAGAACCGATCTCCCACCTTGCTTGAGCTCAACAAACTTCTTAAACAAGACAGACTTCTGAGCCGTAGAAATGAACTTAGCTTCAAATCTAGCTTGGAACTGCACCCAAGTAATTTCTTCCTCCGGAGTATCAATGGTGATAGAGTTCCACCAATCAGAAGCTCTCCCTTGAAGTTGTCTTGATGCAAGCTTCCTTTTAGTTGCATCCTCAATTCCCAAGTCACCAAAGATCCTTCTACAAGCATCTATCCATTTTTGGACTTCAATGGTTGACTCTGTCCCTAAGAAAGCCTTCCCTCCAAGAGCAGTATAATCCTTACAAAGCTTAGCAAAATCCACCGGTCTTGGAGCTTGAACTTGAACTCCAACATCTACAGATGGCCCTGGAGCTGGTATCCTTCTCATGATAGAAGTCATCATGGCTTCAAACATAGCTCCATAATCAGCAACTCCTTCAGCGGCACGGCCTTCCCTTGCAACTGGTCTCCCTCTTCGACTCATCCTTAGTATCTACAAAAAGGACTGATTAGAACACCTTGAGGAACAACTACATAAGGAGTTCAAATCCATCTAAACTACTATATTATATATAGTAATCATCCATCAAAATACAATTACGTCTCTCTTACGTAGTTACGTCAGCAAACGTTGGCCAAAATCGATTAACCAAAGCTCTGATACCAAATGTGATGACCGCCCATGACTTCCGCACAAAAACAAGGAAATAGTGCGCTGAAAGTGTGCCAGGAAGCCATGGACGATAGTCAAGGGTAGAATAAACATTGCAGAATCTATCGTATAACTCACAGCGCATGGACAAAATACAATAGAGAAATATATAGTGAAGCTCCATAACAGAAAATCATCATATAGACTTCATAATAGTTTGATACAAGCATCTGAAAATCAATACAATCGAGCCTCACTACAAAGCACTCAAAGCAAATACAGCAGCGGAACACCCAGTACATAGAATATGAAATAATATGCAAAAACCTCCTACTCGTCTTCGTCATCAGCAACGTGATCTTCTAAGAACAGCACCTGTCACCTGCTACCTAGTCTGCCCATCCCAACATGGATGAACAGGCCATGGTAATAAGAGGAGACATAAAACCTTGAGTCAGACAAAAGTCCTAGTGAGCAGTAAATCAACTATCAAACATACCAAAAGAGCATAAGGGATAAAAAGGAATAGGAACCCAAACCATCCCACTCCACCTCTTTCTACAGTGATAGCCCCCAGACACACACGAAGGAGAAGCAAACATAGCAAAGCAGATAATTAAAGTAAAACAATAATCACTCGAGTCAAGGTCGATGTTTTCCAAATGCAAACCCCCAAGGCCTAAACCAAGATCAGATAAGCACCCAGAAAACACCGCTCTTGAGATCGAATGATGATACAGCCGAACATCCATGACTCTGGATATCACTGTTATCATTGCTTTGATTTCACCGTTAATTGAATGACCAACTCATTCTTTCATCCATCTGTCAAGGGCTAATGGTAACCCCGGTTCTAGACATAACTCCGCACGTCGTCGCAGCCCGTGCTTAGGAATTTTCGCAACTACCCAGAGTACTAGCACGTCGTCGCAGCCCGTGCTTGGGAATTTTCGCAACTACCCAACGTACTCTTGCTTTGAGCATGCTAGAACCTGCAACAACGATGAAGTCTCAGCCTCCTAGTCATCCTCCTCGACGACTATTCTCAAACTAGCTCAAGCGCCTCTCGAGCCATCCATTATCAACCAACTCGAACCGCATCATCGAGTCATTAACCTGCTTGGAATGATCCCGCCTGGATTAAACCAAGACTATCTCACATCATACTTTGCTCCATCGCATCTTAGCAAAGTTCATCTCAACATCATGCTTCACCTCATCGCATCATGGCAAAGTCCATCATCATCATCATGTTTTGCTCCCTCTACTCATAGCAAAATCCTCGAATTCATCCATATGAGCTTCATCATCCGCTTCATATGCCACAAGCAGCTTTCACCATTCAAGAGCCTTTCCACCTAGCTTTTGAATCATCTTCAAACATCTTGCTCCAAATCAACTACTAGCTAACTTGAAACAATCAAATCAATCATCAATACAAGCAATCAAACATTCAAACAAGATCTAACAAGCAATATTAACTATAATGGCAATTTCGTAAATAAATGAGCATAAGTCTAACATGCATGAATCATGGGTTTCTAGCATAGATCTAACAAATATAAATCATGGGTTTTGTCTCTACAACTTGATGAATGAACTTGCATAAGTAAACATCTTCATAAGTAATGGATCTACACTTGGATCTAAGGAAAATGTATGAAATCACTATCTACAACACATAAACAAACCACCGATCCAATATACTCCTTTGGGTCCGCGTGAGAGATAACTACCACTCACCGAATCTCCAAAACAACCCAAAAGCAATACGCTTCAGATCTGGACAGCAAAGATTCAAGCTTGATTCGTCAAAATCCCGCTTGAAACGATGAAATCTCACTTCGTTGGATGAAGATCTTCAACTTTGGCTCTTGGATCTTCGATCTTGATCTTCGATCTTGGATGGATGTTAACACTAGATTAGAGTAGAGAAAAGAAGTGAAGAACTGTTATGGACGAGCTCGCAAAATGGTAGCACTTCGTCGCTTCAAAAACCGGTGCCAAAGAGTGAGCCAAAGCCCTCTATTTATAGGCAGATCGTCCCCTTAGGTCGTAACTCGTAGGCTCGGTTTTAGGTCGTTGCCGACCTAAGATTTTCCCCGACCTAACTTAAGTCGTTGCCGACCTATCTACCCCACGACCTAACGATTACTCATGACCTAACAACAAGCGGCCCAACCTACCGACCTAACGAGCAACACGAGTTACGACTTATCACTAAGTCGCTAACGACTTAACATGGTATAACAATCCAACGGTCCAGATGCTACGCGACCTAAAACGAACGAGGATCCGCTATGCCGCGACCTATTAGGTTACGACCTACGACTCAAGCTTTCATACGACTTATCACACATACGACCTAAGGACTTACACGAGTTACGACTCATCAGCTTACGACCTAACAATGCTACGACCTAAAACATGACGACTTAACTACCAGGCCATAACTCATCTACGACCTAACTTCCTTAGGCCGTTCCAAAACTCCACCGACCTAACTATCATACGACCTAACCCCTTAGGTCGTCAACCCTTAACTCGTCCCAAATCACTAAGTCGTCTAACCTTTAGGTCGTCTATTACTATAGGTCGTCTACGACTTAAGACTCTAGTAACTCCCTAACTCGTTAACTCTTAGGTCGTTACCTCTATAGGTCGCTCTATCACCCTAACTCGTATACGACCTATCACTTAACTTGTGCCAACTTCTATAACTCGTAATACTACTAGGTCGCTCAGAAACCCATAACTCGGAACCTCTATAACTCGGCAACTCTTATAACTCGTTAACGACCTAACACACTAACTCGTTAACTCATCTTAACTGCTAGGTCGTAATCTCCTAAGTCGTTTACGACTTAAAACCCCACTGACTCATACACGACTCATCTCTTAACCCGTTAGTTCCTCTAACTCAACCTAACTTCCACACTGGTCAATTCCTTACGAGTTAAATTCATACGACTTAGGCTAAAGATGCCTTAAACAACACTAACGACCTAATAATTCTACGATCTATCGATACGTACAAATACGGGTCATTACAAAGGAGCAAAGAGCCGAAGCCCTACTTTTAGTTGCAGAGAAGAACAAGCCGCCATCTCAAAAAGGAATGAACGAAGAATAAAGCAGCCATTTTTTTCTCAAGATAAAAGGATCGGGATGGATTGAAGTTAAAAGGGGGCAGGCCTTGTTAAAGAATAATAAAAGAGGGTTTAAGTTTTAAATTAGGCTTTATTTTTAATTAGGGTTTAGGGTTATTTTCTATCGTCTTTTAATTGTTGTTTTTATTTTTCAAATCAAAGAATTCTTAAATCACCACCTAGTGTTTAGGTAGTGTCAGATTTTCTAGTTAGAATTAGTTCAGTGAGCAGGGTGTGCGAGTTTGCAAAGCTCTATAGGCGGGAGCAGTGTTTGCGAGTAATCAAAGCTCTATAGGCGGGAGCAGAGTTTGCGAGTAATCAAAGTTCTATTGTAGGCGGGAGCAGAGTTTGCGAGTAAACGAAACTCTATAGGCGGGAGCAGGGTGTGCGAGTCTAGTAGAGTGTTTGTGAGCGGGAGCAAATGTTTGCGAGTCTAGTAGAATGTTTGTGAGCGGGAGCAAATGTTTGCGAGTCTAGTAGAGTGTTTGTGAGCGGGAGCAAAAGGGTCTGCGAGTCTAGTAGAGTGTTTGTAAGCGTGATGCTGTTTAATTCTAATAGAAATCTAGGAATGCAGCAGTAGGCAGGGGTTGCCGAAGCTTGGTAAATTTTGTGTGTGATTTACTTTTTCAGCATATTTATTTCTGCGTTTTGTTTCTGTGTTTATATCGAGAAAATTTGCTATAACCCTATTCACCCCCCCTCTAGGGTTAATCTAGATCCTACAAGTGGTATCAGAGCCTGGTATTTTTAACTCTAGAGTCATGAATCCATCAAATAATATTTTTGTTGAGGGTCGTTTCAATATTATTCCTTCTATTTTCGATGGAACAGATTTTTTGAATTGGAAATTAAAAATGGAATTATATTTAAAATCTGTTAATATTAAATGTTGGGATATTATTGAAAATGGGTGTGATTTAACAAATAAGGAAATTATCTCGATTAATGCTCTTGCTATGCATATATTATATTCCCATATTAATCGTGATAATTTTTATTTCGTCTCTCATTGTGAAAATGCACAGAAAATTTGGAAAATTCTCGATGCAATATATGGTGCAAAAGTCAACAGCAATGAGAAGTCCTCCACAACCAACTCAGTTAAAGAAATATGCTTAACATGATTGGTAAATAGCAGTTGTGATGAGGAAGATGATGATGGAGCAGCCGAGCTGGCATTACTAATAAAGAATTCAAAAGGGAAAGTTGCAGCCACATGGAATAAAAGCGATAGCAGTGAAAGTGAGAAAGATATGAGCCTTCATGGGAATATAACCGATAGCGACGACGACGAGCCAAGCGAGGTATCAAAACTTACTCACTCTGAATTACTTATTTATTTCCACGAAGTGAATGGCTGTTTTGAACGACTTAGGGAAAAATACGCTAAACTTGAATCACAAAAAGACACTTTGATAGAATTAAATGAACAACTTGACCAATTAGTTAAAGCCTATCAAAGTAGGATCCCTACGTGTGATAAGTGTCCAACATTTGAAGAAGAAATTAAAAAATCAGAAATTAAAATGAAATCATTTGAAAATGAAATTCTGATTTTAAAAATTGAAAATACTAGAAGAGAGAATTCTATTAAAAAGTGCACACAATTGTTAAACGAAAATGAATCTCTCAAAATACAAGTCGAACAATTGTCAACGACTTTAGATAAATTTTCAAAAAGCGAAAAATCGTTGAATATGCTATTAGGAAAGCAAACTATTAACACGGTTAGAAAAGGACTTGGATATAATCAATCTAAAATTGTTGAAAACAAGATTAATCAAGAAAATTCAATGTGCACGATTTGTAGAAAATATGGACACAATCACAATAATTGTTGGTATAGACCCAAACATGTGAAAACTATACCGATTTGGGTTCCAAAAGGCACAAATATAAAATCTTTGAAAGTCAAACAAATTTGGGTGCCAAAAGGAACATATATAAATAGTTTTGGGTCTCCAAAAACATATTTTTCATATTCTGCCACTAACAATAATGGACCTATAAAAACAAATAGGTCACATAAATCTTTTATCGTGTAGGTGTGGTGGCAGGCTAAGGAACAACAACAGTGTTCTCTGGATTTTGGCTGTTCCAGAAATACAACGGGCGACAAAGCAAAGTTCCTTAGCCTAGTACAAAGGTGACAGAATCACAATGTGCAATAACGAAAAATATCGTAAAGGTAAAAACAGGTAAAGGTATATTTTTAACGATATATTAAATGTGATTATCTGCACCATACTCTAAATTAAAATCAGCCAATATTGAGATGAATAAAAGATGATGATTTTGATTCTATGACTTTTTCAAAATATTGACCAATCATCTTTAAATAGAATTACTTGGAGTAATTATGATGGTTGACTAATTCGGATTTAACAAATATGATTTTTTGACTTGTTCTTATTTATGACCTTGGTTTGTGCTTAAATAATGACCAATCAGATTTTCAACTTTGAACTAATCCATATGAATTTGTTCGGTCAAATGATGGTTACTCATGCTACACGTAGATATATTGGTTTTGACATTTTGGTCACTTCTTGTAAATTTGCACGATTTCAAATTTCATGTGAAAGCTGTTAAAAAGGATTTTTTAAAATTGTTGAAACTTTATGAAATTGTTGAAACTTCAAGAAATTTTTTGAAATAATAATGAAGTTTTAATGACTGTTGATAGTTGTCTATCCTATGGTTTCTAAGTTTAACACTATGATATTTGTTTGACTGTTAACACGGTCTCAATTCAAATCCACGAGAATTTCATTTAAAAATTGTTGAAAACAATTCTGAGATAGTTTGTTGAAATTTCACAAATTTGGTCTTTGACATCCAACGAGTGAATATTGAGTGAAATTTAAATTCAGATGCAAATTACACTTGTAATATAGTTAATAGAAAAATTACTAGTGGAACGTAATTAATTTTTGAAACATTCATTTGCTGCATCGATTTTTTAAAGAAAATATCTGCATATTTTTCACTTCAAATAACTTTTCAAATAGCAGAAAATTTTCTTATAAAACCCCTTCAAGAAAATCATTGTTGACCATATTTTCAGATTAGTCATTTTTGAAAAATTGATTTTATAATTTTTGAATTTGATTTTAAATGACTATTTTGACTAATCTGACTCCCTTTGATTATCGAAAAGATAAATAGTGCTTGAAAAAGTGATGAGTGTTGATATTTATCATATATTATAACTCAAGACAATATAATTAGAAAATTTCTTTAGAATTTCATAACAAGAGTTATAAAAACTTTTTGTTAGGTAAAAATTCCATGACCATTTCTATTTCTATCATCTTTCTATCGACCATCACTCATAAAATTACATATAGTATGTAAATTTGTGGTAGTTAACAAAGGAAATCATTTGTTCTTCAATATCTTTAAATTTGTGAAGGAAATTATTTGTGCTTCAATTTATTATATTTGGCAATAAAAATAAAATATCCAAAGTATTCACTCTCATTTAAAAGTCCTCACGGTTATGCATGGGTGAATTACTTGGATTTTTGATTATGTGCTTCCATGCTCATTTAAAAGTCCTCACGGTTATGCATGTATGGAACGCATATCAAAATTAATTGATTTAATAGACAAGTTGATTCTAATCCCATTTAAAAGTCCTTACGGTTATGCGTGGTTAGAAGATACTTGATTTTTTAAAATAAAAATTATGAATACTATTAATCTCATTTAAAAGTCCTAACGATTATGCATGGTTAGTAGATATTCAAATTTTTCGAAATAAATATACCACAAATAGACAGAACTGTATGATTTTTTTTGATGATTTTATCCCCATCACTTCTGAAAGTGGAATATGCGCCTGACAAGGGTAATTATGATTTTTGTTTGAGTTTTATTGAAATTTGATATTTATATTAAATTGAGTTAAATGTTTGATTCATGTCTGTCACCTCATCCCTATTTTTATAACACTGTTATTCTTTTGCTGATAATAAAAGGGGGAGAGAAAAGTTAAGATTTTGTCAAATAGAATCAAGCAAAGGTCAAATAATTTTCCATTTGCATATAGGCTCATTTACATATTTTTATTTGTATGCATATATGTAGGGGGAGTATTGTGTAGAGAGGGAGCATTCAAATAGGGGGAGCAAATTGAACGATTAAATACATTTAATACATTCAAAATCTTAAATATATGTTTGTTATCATCAAAAGGGGGAGATTGTTGAATATGCGCTTATATGATTTTTGTTTGATGATAATAAACATATATACATTCGTTTAAATGTATTTGTTAATATACTATTTTATTTTCACAGATTAAACAAATATTTGTTGAATAAATTAAATAACACAGAATTTGAATTCAAACGAATATTTCATTCAAACAAATATTCTTTACAAATTTGAATAGTACAATTTCAAGCTCTCACTATAACTATACAACTTTGATTACAATTACATCACATTTCATATTTACAGTTGACCTCACTACATATCACTCACACTCGTATTTTTATCTTCGACTTCCTTCTAGTTTGAATCCAGCATCTGGGCAATCTGCAAAAATATAAACTAACGCAGTAAAATTGAAAAAGAAATATTTTTGCAATTAAAAAATAAAAGATAA
Source organism: Allium cepa (assembly GCA_030765085.1). Classification (NCBI taxonomy): domain Eukaryota; kingdom Viridiplantae; phylum Streptophyta; class Magnoliopsida; order Asparagales; family Amaryllidaceae; genus Allium; species Allium cepa. The sequence goes on along the minus strand of CM060932.1, from coordinate 961,038,113 downwards.
TTTTTGAAAATATGATTTGCCTTAGTTATTTGGGTTGTTCGCCATAATTTAAATTTGAATTCATCATACATGAACAACTTGTGACATACACAGTGCATTATTGTATATGCCATAAGGCCGTGCACGCCGATATATACACTTGATTGATTTACAGGGACAGACGAGCACAGGTCAAACCCAAATGAAAAACCGGGTTCAACTCGCGTGCAATAACATTGAAAATCACGGCACGAGCACAAGGTCAAACCCGAGTTGTGAAACTGGATTCAACACAGGTGCAAATTCAAAAATCAATTCAAATGCAATAAAATGGTCGGGAGTACACATGCCCAGACTCAAGCCAACATGAAACAAGACCAAGTCAGGCTACAACAGATGATTAAACTCAATGGACCATACTGCAACAGGTCAAGACTGTGTACCCAGTAAATGCAACGACCAAAATCATCAATTAACAAAGACTCCAAGCCTACAAAACTGCATGCATACGGCAGCTACAAACTGCAAAGGTCGAAGCCAACATGAAGCAGTTCAATATCCAAGCAACAACAGAAATGTGGGCAACGCACAGTGATACCAAAACCAAATTATACAACAAACACATAGCATCATGAATGGACAGAACAAGTGAAGTATACAAGAGAAGCCATATGCAGTAAACAACATGTACTTGGAGCATCGAACCAAGCAGCAACTCAAATGAGCAGTGCCAACAGACCACTTCAACTACATACACACTACGGCAACACATGGAGTTCAAGACAGTCAGGCAACATACTAACTTAAACAACAACAATGAACCAGAGCCAAGAATATATGTACAGTATGGAAAATGCATGTACAAACTATGGTGAATGCAGATACAACATGTCAACAGAAAACATAGCCAGAGCCATAAGCCACAAAATCAAAGCCGAGAAGTAAACACGATCAGTGAAGACGGAGTTCAACATCAAGGTTGATCAAGCCAAAAATTCACGTAATCAAAACATGGCCGAAGTCAAAGTATGAAAAAGTCAGAACCTTGAGAATCAAGGTATCGAACCAAGCCAAAATCAATACCGTAAGATTCAAGTAATTTGAT